>CM075977.1:158293278-158497072 GCA_038087875.1 Malacoraja senta
AAACTCAGCGGGTGCAGCAGCATCTGCAGTTTCTAATCTGCCTGCCAAACTTCTCCCAATAACTCAGGCCCTCAAGTCCTGGAACATCCTCATAAATCTTCTATGTACTCTTTCAGCTTAACAACATATTTCCTATTGCAGGGTGACCAAAATTGAACAAATAGGGCCTCACCGATGTCTTGTACAACTGTTACATAACATCCCAACTTCTATACTCAATATCCTGATAGATGATGGCCAATGTTCCAAAAGGCTTCTTGACTATCCTATCTACCTGTGATACCACTTCAAGGAATTATGTACCTGCACTCCTAAATCCCTCGGCTCTACAATACTCCCCAACCCCTGCCATTCACTGTTAAGTCCTCCCTCCACCACCTCCAGTTTAAATTCCATTTGGAATATTTTGGAGGACCAAGAAACCAAGAACCAAGAAGGTCCTGTCCTGGTTTGACTTTCCAAAATCCAACTCCGCACACTTATCTCCATTAACCATTCTTGCCCAACTGATGGAGACCCTGCTGTAATTTTTGACAACTATCTTCACTATCAACAATAACACTATTTTAGTGTCATCTGCAAATATACTAAACATGCTTTACACATTCTCAACTAAATCATTGATATAAACCACAAAAAGCAATGGACCCAACAACTATCCCTGAGGAGCTAGTCACAGTTCTATAGTCAGAAAAACAATCTTCCACCATCACCCTCTGCCTCCTTCTAAGAAGACAATCTTCCATCCAGTCCGCTATCTCTCCTTGGATCCTGTGCGATCACTGTGGTTTCCACACCTCCAACATACATAAAGTCAGATATAATTGGTAGGCCAATGTTTTGTATTCCAACACCAGACTCCTGAAAATAGAAAATGCTGGAACACTGTTAAGGGTCTTTGACCTATAGCCTTGCTTTGTTTTTATTTTCTGTAGATGATGTCTGGCTGTCTGGGAATTTCCAACATTTACTATTTTTGTTTTTGGATTTACAGCATCTACAGTTTCCACTCCATCTTCTGTTTGGAGGTTACCAGACATTGGGGTAAAAGATTCAATGATGTGTTTGAAGCTTCTTTGAAGAAATACAATATCCCCAATGTCTCGTGGAGATTTCGCTTGCACGACCACTCAAAAGCGAGGGAGAAACATCCGGGATGGTATTGAGAAGCTCAAAGCTGTACATCAGAAGCACACAGAGACTCTGCTTAAGCTGTGGAAAGAGTGCACCTTCACAAAAAATGTAATCAACCTGCTAGATCCATCAGCGATCCCCAGCTCTATACATGGAAGAGTTTGCAATTCCCCAACTGTCCTTCTCGGCCACCTCAACATCCAGAAGAATAGAGAGTAATTAAGTCATCCTTGATCTCAAGAGAGTTTAAGAAGAAGGAAAGCACCTAACTTGAGAGCACCTCCCAAAGCAAAACAGAACATCGCAAATGAGAAGTGTACTTCTTTCCTCTTAATAGGGAGGAAGAATCAGACGGAGAGATGTGCCATTTGTCCATCACTCCCTTCTCAACCCCAGGTTTTTGGCTTGGGATCCAAAGACCAAAGAGTTTATTTTATCTTTTTGTTGTAACACATCTGAGTGCTGGGCCAGGAGTCATGCTTCTCTGCAACAGGCTTACTCACTACTTACTTAGCCTCACTTACTCACAAGAGGCTATTCAGCCCTGCAGGTCCATGGTGACCTGCAGCAGAGCAATATCTTCAGCCTCAATTCCCCTTTCCTCAGTAATGCAACATCCTATTCTCACAATGCCAGCCAACAACCCTATGCTTCTTTATCCACTTAAAAGTGGATCAGTCAAAGAGGCACAACAGAGGATGTACTTCCTGCGGCAGCTGAGGAAGCAATATCTGCCACAGACAATGATGGTCCAATTCTATATGGCCATCGTAGAGTCTGTCTTCACCTTCTGCATCATGGTCTGGTTTGGCTCAGCCACCAAGCACGACATCCGGAGGCTGCAGCGAATCGTCCGATCATCTGAGAAGGTTATTGGCTGCAACCTTCCCTCCATTGACAAACTGTACACTGCAAGGGCCAAGAAGTGAGCGGGTAAGATAATCTCTGACCCCTCTCACCCTGGCCACAAACTCTTTGAATCACTTCCCTCTGAAAGGCGATTCCGGACTGTCAAAGCTGCCACAGCCAGACATAAAAACAGCTTTTTTCCATGAGTAGTAGCTCTACTCAATAACCCAAATTCTGTAGCTCCTTTTGTTCTGGTATTTTATGTAATTCACATGTTTAATCGATAATGTTTTATTATTAATGTTTAATGTTTTATGTGTCATTCCTAACTGTCACTGTATGTCATGTTGTCACTTGCGGGCAGAGCACCAAGGCAAATTCCTTGTATGTGAATATTTGGCCAATAAACTTATTCATTCATTCATTCATTCAAGTTTGGTAAGGGTGCAAGAAGTCATTAGTTGTCATTATGTTTTTTTTTAATTTTGATTATAGGAAGATAAAAAAGACTGCTTTAAGTAATATAGTGGGGTTTTGTGATGGGGTGCTTTGAGGAGGAGCTGTTTACACGCTAGTGAAAATATAAGCTGTAGGCTAAATGTGTTTTCAGCCTTACTCACTATAGGCTCACAAGTGGCTTACTCATTACTTACTTACCTCACTTAATCACAAGGCTATTCAGCCCTGCAGATCCATGGTGACCTGCAGCAGAGCAATCTCTTCAGCCTCATTTCCACCTTCCTCAGTAATGCAACATCTTATTCTCACAATGCCAGCCAACATCATTTTGCTTCTTTATCCACTTACCTGCACTGAGGAATAATTTACTGTATTGAATTAGCTTACATTGGGAAGTGGGGGGGGGGGGGGGGAGTCTGGGTGCTCAGCTTTCACAAAATACATGCAGATTCCACACATATATTACCTGAGGTTAGGTTTGAACCCGAGACCCTGGGATTGTGAAGTCGCAGCTCTATTGCTCTACCATCCAGAACATATATTAAAAATAGGGTTGTTCAGAGGATCAATGATAATTATAATTTCCAAAATATAACAGGACAATAAAGTTGGTGACAAGGAAGGTGACTGGAGATCAGAGCTAAGAAAAAGCTGAACAGTGCATGATCATTAAAATGTACAATATATCAGCTAAATTAGTTTGTGATGCTTTAATTTAATGACTTTGAGGGAATGTCGATATACTCTTAGCCTAGCAGTCAAAGGGCATATTGTTGACGGTAATTGTGTGTAATCTAAAGATTGTCTTGCATTTAAGATGAGTCAACATTTTCTGAATAAATTTACGGCAAATGCTGTTTTCATTTATTGTGGAGAACAAAATGACTAGAAAGTATAGGAAACAAAATTAAGGTATCTCACAAACTTTCTGAATTGGTCGGAATAATTTTATTGGGGCATTTACATCAGATATTTCAGAAGAGGAATTGTGAAGTTTGAATCAATCTTTTAGAACTCATTTACTGTTACATGCAGTAAACTCAGGATTAATTTCCAATTACAACACACTGTGATTTGGTAATTAATGTTTATACATCAACGGCAAGTATCTGGGTGCAGACTAAGAATTTAGAGAAGTTGGACCAGCTGGTCATGTCTGGGCTTGTATCAAGATTCTCTTTTAGGTAATCATTGGTTCCATTTGCTCATCTTTATTTAAGTTCTTTTTCACATTCTAATCTCTCTAACATCATGGCCTTCTCGCTGTTACTCTTTGCAGAGACAGAGAGGTTTTAACTGCATAAAAGCATTGCAGGGTGAATAACACAGAATAAATAGAATTCCAATGGGTATATTTCTTTGCATATTATAGATTTTCATTTTATCTTTGTGAGAAGACATCCAGGAATCAGTGCAGAGATATTCTGAGAAATAGGATATTTTGTCATTTCTGCATGCGCTCCCTTTTCTTCTTTCTCCTCGTGGCTTAGGCTTGCAATGGAGGAAGAGTTACACGGTAAAGTTGAAGTAAGATATGTGAATTGTTTCATACCCTACATCATGTGCAATTTCAGGACAGGAGCTGTATTGTGTACTCTCTGATTGTTCATCACCAACTATGCAGTTCATTGAGTGTAGTTTGGTTATTTCCTACTAACCAATTGTAGTGCTTGTTAGTAGTTGCACCGCCTACTATGCGATCTATATTACCAAGAGCTTGCTTACGTAATTCAGTCTGAGTAGCTGTTAGGTACTGTAACCTTCTGCAGACCAATGCTGTAAGTGGACTTTAATAAATATGTGTTGTATTTTGATGTGAGTACGACTCCACTCATTACAAGGTGTCAGAATGTTTATCGTTTTTTTTTTTTTTACATTTGTTTTACGTGCCTGTTATCTCTATCATGGCAAACTCGTCTCGCCATCCTAGTCCTCTGATCTTTGACTCCGACATTGCTGAACGCTGGCGCCTTTTCCAGCACGACTACATTCATTACATTTGCATCGTTCCTCACAACGATCCTCCAGATGTACGTGCTTCTGTGCTACTAAACCTGGCTGGTCCTGAGGCAATGAAATGTGCCGACTGTTTTACTTTTGAGGCTGCTATTTTAGACGCAAATAGACAGATCCTAGTGCCTGCAGCAACGATGGATGACCCTGCTGTCCTACTTGCAAAGTTTAGACCGCTGTGTGACCTCCCCTCGAACTCTGTTATCGAACGTAGCAAGTTTTTTGCTCGTACGCAACAGGTTGGCGAGCCGATAGAATGTTTTATTGGCGACTTGAAACACATGGCTGCGCGCTGTCATTTTCGAGATTTATGCAATGAACTGATCCGCGACAAACTCGTTGGAAGTAAGCGAAGGTCTGCTGCTCGGTCCTAATTATAACTATTCTCATGCTCCGGGTCGGGAGTTCTGTATTGCTTATGGTAAAATTTGCCATCTCTGCAAGAAATTCAACCACTTTGCAAAATGTTGCCATTCCCATGCGACTCAATCTGACTCAAGGCCGAGTTTGCACCTGTTACAACATGAGTCTGCTGATAACGAAAGCCGAAAGCTTGAGGTGCCATCCTCTGCTCAGTTCTCTGAACGTGAAGATAACAGTTCAGCCATCCACTCTCTCCTCCCTTGCTCTAACGAGCAACTTGAACCTGAGGTAACCATGTTTGTGAATAACAGGCCTGTGATCGCAAAGATTGATACCAGCGCGAAATGCCACGTCATCTCGTTATCTGAGTTTTAAAAAATCCGTAATGCTGAACATGTTGAAAAGGCCTCGGCCATGCTTCGGGCCTACGGAGGTGATGTTCTACACCCACTTGGACAAACTGATTTAAACTGCATCATAGATTCGCAGCCTCATACCCTAAAGTTTTATATCGTCAAGGGGGATTCTGAAACTCTGCTTGGTATCAATGCATGTCACGATCTAGGCATAGTGTACTTTGGCCGTGCTGTCCATCAACTCTTTCTCGCTGAGGGCCCCACTCAGCAAATACTCTCTCAATACAGAGAACTATTTAACGGTGAGCTGGGCAAGCTGCCCCTCAAGTACAAAATCGCTGTTGATCCCAATGTCACTCCTGTGGTTCGAGCACCACATCGTGTTCCGCATGTCATGCGTGGCAGTACACAATGAACTCAAGCAGATGGTCTCCCTGGGTGTCAATGCTGAAGTTACTGACCCATCTGACTGGTTTTCCACCATGGTGGTTGCGACGAAAAAAACAAGGAAGAAATCCATATCTGCATAAACCCCAGGGATATCAACACAGCTATCAAACACCCACACTACCCCATGCAAACGGTAGAGGAAGTTGCTGCTCAAATAGGCAACGCATCAGTGTTCTCTGTTCTGGATGCCAAACGTTTGTTTTGGCAGATTCCGCTGGACCCAGACTCGTCCAACCTTACTACATTCGGCACCCCCTTCGGCCATTACAAATTTCTGAGAATGCCCTTTGGCATCAACTCTGCCAGCGAGGTTTTCCAGCGCACGATGGAACAACTGTTTGCGGGGTATCCATGCACCATTATTGTTGATGACATTCTCGTTTACGAGCGTGACTTGGCTATGCATGATGCTAATCTGAAGAAAGTGCTGGACCATGCCAAAGATATCCAGTTCAAACGCAATCCCCTGAAGTGCAAGTTTCGGGTCCCGGACGTTACCTATGTTGGACATGCTTTCACAAGTAATGGTCTCAGACCAGACCCATCGAAGACCACTGCTATCAACGAAATGCCAGCTCCTACTGACGTTACGACTCTGCAAAGGTTCCTTGGAAAGGTCAACTACCTCAGCGATATATCTGCCCCCCTGCGGGAACTGACACACAAAGACACTGCATGGTCCTGGTATCCTCAGCACCAAAGAGCTTTTGATATCCTCAAGTTGCAGCTGGCCAGCGCACCTACCCTCGCCTATTTTGCTTTGGAGTTACCCGTAATGCTCACATTTGATGCGTCCCAGTACGGACTTGGCGGTGCTTGCCTGCAGACCGCTGCCGATGGCGACTGCAAGTCTGTTTCATACGCCTCTCGCGCACTAACTGATACTGAACAACGTTATGCCCAGATTGAAAAATAATTATTTGCAGTGGTTTTCGCCTGCACGAAATTCAAAGCCTTTGTTTTGTGGAAGTCTGTGATTATAGAAACAGACCACCAGCCGCTGGTCACCATCTTGAATAAAGCTATTCACGCTGCTCCGGCTCGCCTGCAATGGATGTTGATGCAGCTGCAGCGTTTTGATTTTAACATTGTCTATAAAAATGGCAAGGACATGCACATAACTGACACAATATCAAGGGCCCCACGCAAAACCAGTGAACAACAACTCTCTGAACAGGACCAGTTCTCAGTAATGAAGGTATATTATTTTCCTACTGATTGCCTAAGGAGCCTGGCAGAGCACACAGCTGCTGACGAGACTTTACAATTGCTGTCCGCAGTCATCTGGTGTGGCTGGCTGGATAAACAACACAGCACCCCGCTCGCTGTGCGCCCATACTTCCTGGTTCACGACGAACTGCTGTTACAGGACGGGATTATAGTCAAGGACCACAAGGCAGTTATCCCAGCTGCCTCCAGGACAAGTACTTTGACCCCGTCCACAGGGGCCACCCCGGCGTGGAGGCAACCTTACAACGGGCACAGAGCATGTTTTACTGGCCTGATATGACCAAGTATATACGTGACAAAACTGAAGTCTGCGCCATCTGCAAAAGCCTGACGCCACACCAGCAGAAGCAGCCCTTACTGCCGCACCCGGTTCCTCCTCTACCATGGTCCACGGTAGCCACTGACATATTTGAATGGCATGGGAAACACTATCTGGTTCTTGTCGACTCTTATTCGGGCTGGTTTGACATTGATCTACTCCAAACCTTCACATCTGAAGCAGTTATCCAGAAGTTGCAACGCCATTTCTCCATGCACGTCTCCCCTGCATGCCTTCTATCCGACAACGGCAGTCAGTTCACCAGCCAGTTTTTCAAAATCTTTGCACAATGATGGGACTTTTGACATATCACCAGCAACCCTGAGTTTCCGCATTCCAACGGACTCGCCGAACGAGCCATCTGAAGCGCAAAACAACTAATGGAGTATTCTTAACTTGCTAAATCTGACGTTTACCTACACCTGCTCATTATAAGGAACATTGCCAGGGATCCCATACTGGGTTCCCCAGCCCAACGACTGATGTCTCGCCAATCCCGTGCTGCCCTGCCTGTACCCCAGCAGTTTTTTCAGCCACAGGTTCGTTCTCCGCCTGCGGTCCAGAAACAACTACAATTCAAGCGCAATGCACAAAAACGGTTTTTCAACAAATCCAGTAAGCCACGTAAACCTCTCTCCAGTGGACAGGTTGTTCGCCTCCAGACCAACAAGGGCTATGGCCGTCTGGGTCACATCCACAGCCCTGCCAAAGAGCCACGCTCCTACCTGGTTAGCGTGGATGGGGCCATTTACAGACACAACCGTCAACATCTCCTTCCAGTGAAGGAACTGCGTCCTGAGGTTTCACGTTTTGTATACCCTCCCACTACCGGGCCGGCTGCTCCACTATCAGAGACTGTCCCCCCCGCGGCCTCCCCACGACATTCAGCACCTAGCTCGCCTACTTCACCACCTCCACCCAGCTGGTCCCCGGTCAATTCCCCGGTTCCCTCCCCAGTCACTTCACTGGTGAAAGGAGGTGATTTGTACTGCACATGTGCCGGACGGGTCAGCAGGCCACCCATTAGATACGGTGATTTTGTGTAACTATCTATACTTGCCCATATGTGTTATTAACGTTCCGGCTACTATATTGTTTGGCCACCATGTTTCCACATATCTATGCTTTATTTTGTTTCTACAAAGATGCAGATTGGTTATTTCCTTCTAATTAATTGTAGTGCTTGTTAGTAGTTGCTCCGCCTAATATGCGATCTATATTACCAAGAGCTTGCTTACGTAATTCAGTCTGAGTAGCTGTTAGGTACTGTAGCGTTCTGCAGACCAATGCTGCAAGTGAACTTTAATAAATATGTGTTGTATTTTGATGTGTGTACGACTCCACTCATTACATTGAGAACTTAATAATTCAATTATCAAACAATCGTCCCATCTTGGATGAAGGCACTTCAGCACAGTTCAATGCTAACATTGACCAAAATCCCACATTGCTCACTTTATACCAATGACCATTATCAAAATGACTCAGACTCAGTCTTCAAGTTTATGGTTATAAATAAATTGTAAATCCAAGGATATCATCAGCTTGTGACACAATTGCTTCGAGTATTTAAAATTTAATGTCTTGAATAAGTTGTTCTACTATTTCATTACAAAATTACCCACCATTTCTTACATGATGCACTTCCAAACTGAAAGATCCGAGAAAAATGAAGCTCCTATTGCAAGATGACATTTGGACACATACAGTTTTATTTATTTCATCTGCTGTGGGATCACATAGTTATAAACCTAATTATATTGCTTGGGATAATTTAAGACAAATGCAAAGGTTAATTAGTGTTAATTGTTAATGGCCTCTATCGTACCAAAATCCATTGTTAGATGACTATAATTTGGCTGCAGTTTCAGGGCCAGACTAATTTCATCAGGTCCCACCTGGGCTATTTCAGAATTAACAATTATCATTCGGTTTGCTCTTTTACTGCATGAGATGAATCAATCCTATTAATAAGAAACTGTGGAACATTTTTAATACCTATCTTTCCTTTGAAATGAATGGAATTATAACAGATTTGCTGGTGGTCTCAGAGTGGAGGTAGATACCAGATAGCAGGGAAAGTAAGAAGACCTGCAAATGCATTGGTGGTGGTAAGATAAAGGGCAGAAGTGAGAACCATCAAACCTTGAGTGCCACAGTAGCTCAGTAGTAGAGCTGTTATCTCATTACGCAGGAGACTGGGATTCAATCCTAGTCTCGGGTGCAGTCTGTGTGGAGTTTGTACATTCTCCCTGTGACTGTGTGGGTTTCCTGCGGGTGCTCTGGTTTCCTCCCACATCCTAAAGACGAGCAGATTTGTAGGTTAATTGGCCTTTGAAAGTTGCCTCTAATGTGTAGGGAGTGGATGAGGTGGGATAACAGAGAAGTTGTATGAACTGGTGATCAATAGATGGCATGGACTCAGTGGGCCGAAGAACCTGTTTTCATGCTGTATCTCAAAGCAGAAATGAGCAAAATAATGCAAAAACATAAACATTAGGTTTTATTTTGTGGTTAATTAACGATAAATATTAATGCTTCTAATATAATGAATTGTACTTGACATTCAGTTTTGCTGATGACTATGATGCTGAAATTAGGGCCCAGATATTCAGGGATCTTCTACGTCTCCATAGGAGGCTGAGGTGCCAACATTCATTCCCTCCAAAGGTCGCTGAGGCTGGGTGAATATTTGAATATTGCATGAATTTTTTTTTTAGATAAATGATATTAATGAATATCGTGCCAAGGCAGATAACTGGAATTAAGATTTAGATCAATCCTGATTTTCATTGAAAGGTCAAACAGGCTTAAGCAGTAAATGGATTACACATGCCATGAATTCATCAGATAATCAAGTATTTTAGTAGTGTTGACTGTATATTATGTATATAAATATTGTTCACAAAGGTGTTCCTGCTCTAGGATATTAACATTCACCTCAGGGAGTGGAGACTTAACTTCTTATCTGAAAAATGCTGCACCTTCACTATTATAGTGAGGTGTCAGCGTGGATTATATTCTCAGACCCTGAAATGGGACTTGAACCTTAAATCATCCATCTCAAAGCCAAATCTTTTACCAATAAGTCAATGCTTTTATTGTGTATAAATTACAGCACGTTATCTAAACCAGAAAGATCTTACACATGCTTACACTATTCTAAAATGCCCCTATATGAAATTTATGACAAAACCAATGCAAGAAAATACATGTACTGTAAAAGAAAAGTCTGAATAATTCCAGAATAGAAAGGATAGCTTTACTGCTGATTATTGTGACTGTCGCAAATATGCTGTGTCACTGAGACGTTTCCCTTTCTCTGATATCCATTTCAGAAAAAAAACACCTTAGATGTACTGCAACCTTGACTGTAGCTGGATAAATCTACTTCAAAACTAGGTCTTCTAACCTAAAATCTAATAATCTTAGTTTAAGCAAATTAATTGAAAGTCTGTATCACTCCTGATCCATAAACGCCATGCAAATAATTGACTTTTGTTACACAGATTTGAACCAGATGTTATTTTTTTGTTGATTTAACATTTTGGCATGCAAAATATCAATTAATTTCAGTTATAATTTTACTTCCCAAAAATGTTACTGCCTTAAATCACATTTGTACCTTCGTCCCAATAAATGTTTAAGTGAATCTTGACATCATAAATCATTTTAATTAATACGCTTTTAATTTAAAATCAAGCCAAATAGCAACAGAGGATTCCTGTTTTCTTCCTACCTTGCAGCCATTACTGAAGGCCAAGACAATTCACACCCTCAAGCAGATAAAAATAATTATTTCTCGGCATTGGAGAAGCACACCTGCCGGCTGAAGTTGTCAGGAAATTGAGTTACGCAGATTTGGCAAGGAGCTTTCTTTGTCACCAGTGCACAGCCAACATCAACTCTCCAGCAAAAAGTTACAAAAACCATAATCATAAGGCAAAGGTTAAAGTAAACATGCATGTGAATGTTGAGAAAAGAAAAGAGAAGTACACGTTCTACATTCAGACAGGGAGCCTGTTAAAGGGTGTTTCCCTGGGGAGCATAAAATATTAAATGATATGGAGAAGGTAGACACAGAAAATCACTTCAAGTTAAAGTGGCCAACTGGGAGGAGAGGGTATCAACCTAAATTGGTAAAAAGCAAATTATAAATGGATGTATTAAAATGTTTGGAATATTCACTGTTTTTAGCAAATGAGACAAAAACACAAATGATTTACAAAATATTAAAAAAATGACAATCAAATAACAAGATGAAGCTAGTGGACTGTCAATATGGTGAGGTCTAATTTGATACAGTCATCATGGATTTATAAAAATGCATTTCTAATGGACTACTTTTTTAGCCAAAGATGTTACCTTTTGTATAAATAAATAAACACGGTGAATGCTGAGAAGATGTTTAGTCAGGGCTCACTTAAGTGATTTGAAATGAAAATTGAAGTACATGGTGCACCAGGAAATGGAACATTAAGCATATGGAACAGGCAAGGCAGCAGGAAGCAAAGCACTTTGATGCTCTGCACATTGGTGGATGTGAAAAGTGGTGTACTGCCAAGATCTGTCTTCAGCTCTCGTTTGTTTTCCATTAGATAAAAGATAACTGATACTGAAGTTTGCCGATGTTAACAAGTTTGGGGCACAACAAACAGCAATGAAGCATGCATGAGAATGCACAATCTGGCTGTGCCTCTGCGGCTGGCAAAGAGCTTGTAAACACTGCTGAATGAAGACAATTTTTTAAGTAGTCCATAATAGTGAACAATAAATATGAAAGGAGTTACAATTTAAATGCTGAAACTCTTAACACAGCAGAGGTACATACAATTATCACAGCTGGTAGAGCTGCTGCTCAGAGCTCCAGAGACCCGAGTTCGATCCTGACCTTGGATGCTGTCTGTGTGGAATTTGCATGTTCCTGCGTGGGTTTCCTTCAGGAACCTACCAATCACAGTGCATATTCTGCCCTGGGTTATTCTCCCAAAATGTATAATTTTGCACTTGTCCGAGTTAAAATGAATCTGCCATGCCCTCGCTTAATTTTCCAGTTGATCTATATCCTGTTCTAACCTAAGTCATCGAGTCATAGAGTCTTACAGTCCTTTGGCCCAACTTGACCACAATGGCAAACATGGCTCATCTACACTGGTCCCACCTACTTGCATTTGACCCTCTAAACCTGTCCTATCCATGTCCTGTCTAAATGTTTCTTAAACATTGTGATAGTAACTGCCTCTCTCCTCTGGCAGTTTGTTACAAACATCCACCACCCTTTGCATGAAAAAGTTATCACTCTGATTCTTATTAAATCTTTCCCCCCCTCACCATAAACCTATGTCCTCTGGTTCTCGATTCCCCTACTCTGGGCAAGAGACTCAGTGCTTCTACCCAATTTATTCCTCTCATGATTTTATACACCTCTATAAGATCACTCCTCATCCTCCTGCGCTCCAAGGAATAGAGTCCCAAGCTTGCTCAACCTCTCCCCATAGCTGGTCTTCGAATCCTGGCAACATCCTCGTAAATCTTCTCTGCACCCTTTCCTGCTTGACAACATCTTTCCTTTTCATTGTCCCCTAAATCGCCAATGTTGGCATTATCCCACAAACACACAAATCATGTCATTGGTATATCCTACAATCTGAAAAACAATCATCCACTATGACCCTTGTCGTCGGAGCCTGAAGCCAATTTTATACCCATTTGGCTAGCTTATCCTAGGTCTCATGTGGTCTAATCTTCTAGATCAGCCTACCATGCACGGCCTTATTAAAGGCCTCGTTAGAGTCCATGTAGACAACATCTACCACTCTGCCCTCATTTACCTCTTGGTCACCTCTTCAAAAAACTGAATCAAACTCGTGAGAAATTAATTTACTTGTACAAAGCCATGCTAACAATTCCGAATCAGTGCAGGGATGTTTAGTCCAGGAATCTTGAGGTCACTGCCTGGGACTTCTATGATGTGATATTATTTTGCACCTCAACTCAGGCTAAAACGTTTCAGAGGCTTTAGAGACTATTTCATCACCTTAGATGTTGCGGCTTAAACTGATCACAGCATGCAATCATTCACAGACATCCCCACTTATGGATCCCCACATCCCCACCAAATGGTGGTAATTTAATCAGTTTAACAAAACGGAAGCCCAAGACTCAAGTCAACTAAATTCTGATGGTAAAATACAGATGATCTGAAAAAGGAATAGATCCTGTTGAAACATTTTGTAGGTGAGGCATTATCAGTGGAGAGACGGGGTGGGAGATTGCAACCTTCACGTGGTCCACCTTGTTTTGACGAATGCAATCAACCTGGCATGCACAAACAGAAGATCAAACAGAACAAGTTGTCTTACAACTTTAGGCTGTGCACGCCATACGCAAGAAGAAGAAGTGGAGAGACAAAAACAGAGAGAACATTTCTGTTAATGATCTTTCATCAGAATCTGCACAGCTGCTGTGTGGGTTCCACTCCTTATAGATTTCTAGATTTGCTGAGGTTTTGTGACATATTTTGCTTTTACTTTAATTAATTCAAAATTCACATTGCACAATGTTTGGGACAAAGACCCATCATTTATTTATTTGCCTCTGTACTCCACAATTTGAGATTTGTAATAGAAAAAAAATCACATGTGGTTAAAGTGCACATTGTCAGATTTTAATAAAGGCCATTTTTATATATTTTTGTTTCACCATGTAGAAGTTACAGCAGTGTTTACACATAGTCCCCCCATTTCAGGGCACCTCAATGTTTGGGACACAGCTGCAATGGCAATTTCTTAACTTTCCAATGTCCAACTTTTGATTGCCATTACTACTCGGGGATGTAGTAGAGGTATAGCTTATCCACTAGCCAATAGTAAGAATAAATCTTCCAGTCATTGTTTCTTGATTAATTCGTCTTTTATTGAAGTAGTACGAACAAAGAAGTGATTCATATCATGTATTTCTTATTCCAATACAAATTGTAACTTTTCATTCTTACTAACAGTTTCATCTGTGTCATGTCTTGTAGAGTCGTGTGAGAGTGAGAGTGAGAGTGGTAAAAACTGTTGTCTCAACCATCACTCAAGTCTAAAATTACTCCCAATCTCTGTGGCTATGCTAGTCTCAGATGTAGACATGCCCATCTACATATATAATCCCACCTACAAACATACAAAAAAGATAAAACTAGAAATATCTAGACATGGCTATTACAGTATATACTAACAGTAACTAACTTCAGCATAAATGGCTCCTACACACCGGCCCCTAATTGTTCTATGTATATAACAAATCAATTGCTAATAGACATTAAAAGGAGCAATAAAAGCTTCACGTATATCAAAAACAAAAGATTTAAGAAAGAACTGCAGATGCTCGAAAATGCGAAGATGGACAAAAATGCTGGAGAAACTCAGCGGGTGAGGCAGCATCTATGGATCTGAAGAAGGTTATCGACCCAAAACGTCACCTATTCCTTCGCTTCATCGATGCTGCCTCACCCGCTGAGTTTCTCCAGCATTTTTGTCTACCTTAAAAAATAAAAGAAATATGCTCTATATGTTAGCATTCAAACTACTTTAGTGATTCTTCTATCTTCTTCATTGGTTTTACCAAGATATTGTTCTTAGTTTAAGAAACAAAGCTACCACAGTCTTCAGCTTATTCCACGATGAGAAATGGATAATTAAATCGTTTGTTGAGTCCAGTGGATCCTTAACAATGACAGTCACTGTGATATCTTGTTTGATTTCTGGATCATTAGCTGCAATTTCAGATTCCAGGTTAAGCTTTGGCCATTCTCTGTCTGACACAGAGAATCTCTGGTGTCTTGATCCATCTCTTACTGCTTAAGAAGCGGTCTGCTGTTAGTCCTCTAGAGGCTTCATCTGCAGGATTTTCCTTTGTGTTAACATATCTCCACTGTGATACATTAGTAACACCCCTTACATAAGAAATTATGTTTGCTACAAATGTTTGAAAGCATTTGGTTTTATTGTTAATATACTTATGGGACTGTCCCACTTCGGTGATTTTTCAGGCGACTGCCGGCGACTGTCAAGTTGCCGGCAGTCGCCTGAAAAACTGGCAACTGGAACGGTGACTGTCAGAGTGCAACACACACACACAAACACATCACAGGTGGAGGACAGGGCAAGCGGGAGGGAGCGCTGTCTGAAATTCACATGGTGCAAAGCCAAGGTGATACAGACACACACACACAGATACAGAACAGGAAGGTTGGTGCTGTAATTAAGATGGCTAAAGCACAGTGTATGGTAAGTCCTTTAAAAGGTGGGGGGAGAGGGGGGGTGAAAGGGGGGAAAAGGAGTGGAGACAACTTTAAAGAGGCCAGAAAACTTTTAATAAGCCAGAGATACAAGGCTGTGAAGTTCAGCGGACATTTAACATTACCGGTCGGTTATCCTTGGTTCTGAAAACTACTGCTTACATTTCTTTTCCCCAATGAGCCAATGAAATTCACCGGTCAGCACCGGCTACAACACTACAAGAACCTACGAGAACCTTTGACCTCCTGTCAACCCACTAGGACCACCTGGCGACCCACTCACGGCACGAGAATTCTCGCTACTCTCCATGGCGGCTTCATTCTGATCGGCGCTAATTTTTCAACATGTTGGAAAAATCACGGCGACCATAATGAGGCCGCGACCAGTTCCCAGAATGTGGGAACTCCTCACGACCATGAAGGCGACTCCCCGGCAACCACCCGCGAACATGTGGCGACCATATGGCGACTGCATAGTCTCCTTCTGTCGCCTAAAAAGTCGCCTTAGTGGGACAGGCCCATAAAGCACTGTTGTGCTCTCAGTCCAGAAGATGGATTTCTCCAGCTGAAGCTGTAGTTCCTTTTGCAGCATTATGTCAATTCTGACAGCAAAGACTGCTGCTTTAAGCTCCATTCTGGGAATTATCATTTGCTTCAATGGTGCCACTCTGGCTTTTCCCATTATGAATGCAACATGTACTTCATCGTTATCATTTTCCAGTCTTAGATATGAAACAGTACCGTAGTCACTTCCACTGGCATCTAAAAAGTGGTGCAGCTGTGCATATCTGATTTGACCAAAGTTTGTAAGCTTCATGCACCTGTCCACTTTGAATTCCAAGATCTTGTCGAGATCTGCTAACCATTCTGTCCATCGCTGAGAGAAGGTTTGCTTTATACTCTCATCCCATCCAAGTTTTTTCTTACAGAGCTCCTGCAGAATCAGTTTGGCTGGCAGAGTAAATGGTGCAAGAAATCCCAAAGGGTCATATATAGAGCCAACCACGGATAGGATGCCCCGTCGTGTAGATGGTCGCTTCTGTATTGTGATTCTGAACTTTCAACACACTGGTCCAATCCCAGTGCTCCTTCCATAGGCAGATTGTCTTTGTCCAAATCTAACTCCCTGGTCTCCTTGGCTCTGTTATCCAGTGGAATGGTTTCCAATACAGCATGGCTGTTGCTGATCCACTTTGATAGCATGAATCCTCACTTTTGACAGAGGGAAGTCAGATGTGCTACCATTTGGATTGCTTCCTGTTCCAAAGACATGGATTTTAAACAATCATCCACATAGAAGTTGTTCATTGTTCTTCGGCAGTCTTCCTTAATGCAAAATTTGCACAACTTGGTGATGACACTGCTCCAAAGAGATGTACCTTCATCCAGTATTCAACATGATCTTACTGTGCATCACCATCAGGCCACCATAGGAATCGCAAATAGTCAATAGGCTTTTCTGATACTTAGGCATGATGATACATTGCTTTAATATCAGCCATCAAAGCAACCGGTTCTTGTCGAAATCTGATGAAAACTCCAATGAGTGAGTTGGTAAGGTCTGGACCCTGCAGCAGTTGGCAGTTAAGTGTTGTCCCATTGGAGACTGCACCATAGTCAAAGACCACCCTCAAGGTCCCTTTCCTTGAGTGATACACCCCATGGTGTGGGATGTACCAGAGCTCTCCATCACTTCGATTCAGCTGGTCCACTGGTACCATTTCAGCATAACCATTGTCAATCATTTCCTTTAGGAAAGATGTATATTCATCATGAAATTTCTTATTCTTGTCAAACCTGCGTTTCAGGTTCTGAATGCGATGCTCGGCAATCCAACGGTTATTCAGCAGACTAACACTTTCCTGTTTAGATGATAGATAGATAGATAAACATTTATTGTCACATACACCAATTGGTGCAGTGAAATTTGACTTGCCATGCAGCACACAAATAAAGATAACATTAAAGAATTTAACAACATAAAAACATCCCCCCACAATGGTTCCCACTGTGGGGGAAGGCAGCAAAGTCCAGTCCCATCCCCAGTTCAACCATAGTCGGGGCCTATTGAGGCCTCTGCAGTCGCCGATACGGCGGCCCGATGCCTCAGGCCCTCTCGCCGGATGATGAAGCTCCGGCGTCGGGTGAACACTGTCAGCAGCCCGGAGTGTCTGGAGCGGCTGCTACCTCCCAGGAGACCACGGCTCCCGAAGTCCACGAGCCGCGCTGGTCGATGCTCCGACTCTGGCGACCTCGTCGTGAGATCCCAGGCTCCGCGGTGTTTAAAGCTCAGCGCCGCCCGCGGCTGGAAGCTCCGCAGACCGCTGACCGCAGACCGCAGACCACAGACCGCAGCTCCGCGATGTTGGTGCCGGCTGTCACAGCACTCCGGAGCTTGCTGCACGGCGACCCAGGTTAGGCATCGCCCGCTCCGCGATGGTGCTTCAGCGCTGTGCCGCTGCCGAAGCTGAAGTCCTGGCCGGTCATGGCAGGAAAACGCCGCTCCAGTCTGCCCGTAGGCCGCGAGGAAGGGGCGAAGATACGGCTCGGAGAAAAGCCGCAACTCCGACCAGGTAGGTACTGAGAAAATAGTTTCCCCCTTTCCCCCCTATCCCCTCCCCCACCCCCCACATAAAAAGACTAAAAGACCTCCAAAACAAACACTTTCAACTAACTAAAAATTTAAAAAGGGTGAAAAGACTAACAGCTGCTGGCAGGGCAGCCATACTCGACGGCGCCCCCTAACCTTTGGAAGGTTTGAAAGGTAAGTCTAGACTATAGTGTCCATCTATCATCTTTACTTGTAATTATGCTCCTACAGATTACCCCCTTAGTCTAATTCATTAAAACACTGAGTCAAGCACTGGAACAACTATTCTTTATTCTTCCCAAACACAAACAAACTCCCTATACGATACCTAACCACCGCTGGTCCGATCCTTGTCTCTACTCGTTCAAGCCCTTCAGCCTTGTGTGAACAGACACATCCAGCAGGTCACATGATCCCAAGTGCACCTCCAGAAGACTGACTCCGATCCTCATGGGGTTCACTCTTTTATAGGACATCGGACCCGTGGCGCGAAACTATATGGGGGGGCAGCCCCTACAAGCCAATCACACATATCGATCATGTTATACAGTTATTGACAGTTCCCTAACCCAATTACAATGTGTAAATAATTATGTCACACAGCCTGGAGTTTAAAGTCATCTTTAATTGTTACACTTAGTAACGGGGTTCCTTTACAAACAGCAAGTGTTGGCAGCTCCGTCGGTACAGGGCGCCATCGACGTCGACAAGCTAGGATCAGGTTCCTTAGACGGGCCAACAACGCAACCTAGACGGGAATGTCCCAAAGTAGTTTGCAAGTGGACGACTTGGCCCCGCAGCAGCAGTTTCAGCGGATTGCTGGACTTGTCATATGATCATTTTTGGATGTTGTGTTTCTCCTGGATGCGCTTCTGGATCATGGTTGACTTAAACACCTGTGGCACCAACTTCTGCTGGGCAATTGGTATTGGAGGTCGTGTTGTCCTAGACATCAGGCGTTGGGCTGGTGAGCCCAGGACCCCGTCTCTAGCGATGTTTCTGAGGTTTAGGAGGTCTAGATATACATCCGACTTGACCAGGTGGGCGCGTTCCATTCGTTGTTTTGCGCTCCTAATGGCCCGTTCAGCGAGCCCGTTACTTTGAGGGTATTCGGGCTGCTTGTGACATGGTGGAAGTTTCATCGGTTGGCAAAGTGTTTGAATGCGTGACTGGTAAATTGTCTTCCGTTGTCAGTGTGCAGACAGACAGGTGCGCCGAATGTGGAAAAGTGTCTCTGTAGCTTTTGAATGACCATTTCTGATGTGATAGAGGGCAGTAAATCAAGTTTGAACAAGTTAGAGTAGGACTCAACCAGGACCAGATAATGTTTACCGTGCCATTCGAAAATGTCTGCCGCCACCGACGTCCAAGGCAGTGCTGGTGGGGGGTGTTGCAGCAGGGGCTGTTTCTGTTGGTTTGGAGCCAAACTGTTGCAGATGGGACAGGAGGCCATCCTGTCCCATATGTACTTGGCCATGCCAGGCCAGTAGAACGTGTTCTGTGGTGGGCCAACGTGGCATCGGTACCTGGGTGACCGTTGTGTGCCTCTTTGTAGTATTTGTCTTGTAAGGATGAAGGGATCATGACTTTGTGGCCCTTGACTATGTTGCCGTCCTGTATTACCAGCTCGTCGCGGACTAGTAAGAACGGCTGCACCTCCAATGGTGTGCTGGATTACCTATCTGGCCAGCCTCTTTTGATTATGGATGAGAGTAGCTGAAGAGTGCCATCGGTGGGTGTGTGTTCAGCCAGACGGTGCAAGCGTTCCGTGGGAATGAAGTCGATCTTAAGAACCATAAACTCATCCCGTTCATAGGGGTGTCGTTCACTGGATGCACGTTGTGCGCGAGAGAGAGTGTCAGCAACAAGCATGTCTTTACCTAACTTGTAAATGATTTTAAAGTCGAACCGCTGGAGCTGCATCATCATACGCTGCAGTCGTGCAGGTGCTGCGTGTTATAGGTTTATTAAGGATGGTTACAAGTGGTTGGTGGTCTGTTTCGACTGTGAAAGTATTCCTGAAGATGAAGTCCTTGAATTTTGAACAAGCAAAGACCACGGCTAGCAGCTTTTTCTCGATCTGTGCATAGTGCTGTTCAGTGTCCGTCATGGTGCGGGAGGCGTACAGTCCCATCGGCAGATGTTTGAAGGCAGGCTGCGCCCAGCCCGTATTGTGAGGCATCGCAGGTTACCGTGACAGGACGCTTCAGGTCGAAGAATGTCAAGGTGGGAGCGCTGGCCATCTTGGACTTTAAAGAGTCAAATATTTGTTGATGCTGCTGGAACCAGGTCCACGCAGTGTCCTTCCACGTGAGTTGTCTCAGTGGCGAACTTAGTTCGCTGAGGTTCGGTATGAACTTTCCCAGATAGTTCACCCTGAAAGCGTTGTAGGCTTAACATGTCGGTGGGGGCTGGCATTTCTGTGATGGCAGCAGTTTTATTCGGATCAGGCTTAAGGCCATCAGGAGTGAATACGTGTCCAACATATGTGAGCTCTGGAACTCTGAACTTGCATTTATTAGGGTTGAATTTCAGGTTGATCTCATGTGCTCGGACCATAATACCCTTTAGGTTGTTGTCATGCTCCGCTGTGTCTTTACCATATACCAGGATATCATCCACGATGATGGCACACGGGAGTCCTTGGAACAGCTGTTCCATGGTTCTTTGAAAAACTTCACTGGCCGATTTGATGCCGAATGGCATCCTGAGAAATTTGAATCTGCCAAAGGGTGTGGCAAACGTGGTCAGGTTTGATGACTCGTCATCTAGTGGTATCTGCCAAAATGAGCTTCTGGCTTCAAGGACTGAAAATACTGTTGCGCGCCCGATCTGTGCAGCGACGTCCTCGACAGTTCTCATCGGATAATGCGGGCGCTTGATGGCTGCGTTCAAATCTTTTGGATTAATGCACACGCGGAGCTCGTCTTTGTCTTTCTTAAAGGTGACAACCATGCTGGAGACCCAGTCAGTGGGTTCGCTGATTTCGGCTAGTACGCCCATGGAGACCATGTTTTTTAGTTCAGTCTCGATTCTGTCTCTCATGGCATGTGGCACACGGTGGGGGGCACGGACGGCTGGGTCGACGTTGGGGTCAATGGATATCTTGTAGGTCACAGGCAGCTTGCCTAGCTTGCCATCGAATAGATCAGGGTATCCTTTTATCGGGTCCTCAGATATTAGTAATTTGTGAATGGACCAAGTTGAAGGAGACTCGTCCTAAGTCTTGCCTCGCATGGATGCCCAGTAGAGTCACAGAGTCAGATTTTAAGATATAAAAAGTCAGATTTCTTGTGGTGTTTTTCAGCACACATTTAAAGGTAGTTCTTCCCAGAGGATACAAAATTTCTCTCCGTACCATTAGCATGTAAGGTAGAGCTGTCTCTAGTCAAGGCCTCATTATTTCTTATCTTGTTGTAGACGTTCCCAGACATTACATTCACGCGGGCACACGGTATCGAGCTTGGCCTTCACAGGCTTGTTATTGATTTACATTGAAACAGAGGGATCCAGAATCTTACCAGCTGTGTGAAGGAGTGAGTGCACAGTCGACTCCTCGTATGTGCTAAGTGGATCATCCTCGTGGGCAGAGTCGAGCTGGTCCTGTGAGTCTTGAATTGTTTGGTTTTGTTGCAACAGGTGTAGATTAGACGCTGAGCTGGAGGGTCTGTTCCCACGGGACCTGCAAACAACGGTGAAGTGATTCATCTTTTTGCAGTAATTGCAAGGCTTTCTGTTCGCCGGACAGAACTATCGTCCCTTGTTGTGGAAATAGTTACAATTCAGGCACATTTGAGGGGGCTCGTTGGTAAATCCCCAGTTAGCCGGTTGTGGTGGTTCATTCATGAATCTTCTGTTATCTGTCGGTGTTGGTCGTCTGTTGAAACCCATCAGGTTTATGGTCTTCTGAGTGTCAAACTGGTTGCTTAGTGGAGCTGCAATCTCAGACGTTCGGCAGGCATGCACTGCTTGTTCAAGGGTTAAGTCAGCATTTCGCAGTAACTCAGTCCTTAGCTTTTGGTCGGTCATGCCACTGACAAGCTTGTCCCTGATTAATTCGTTTGACATGACTTCGAAGCAGCATCGCTGAGCCATATATTTCAAGTCACAAATAAATCTTTCCACAGGCTCGTCGGGAAGCTGTTGTCTCGCGAAGAATTTTGCTCTTTCTAAAATACGGTTTGAGGGTAGGTCGCATAGTTTATGGAATTTACGCAGTAAAACAGTGGGGTCATGCATAGTCTCAGCAGGTACAACTACCTGATCGTTGGCATCGTGCATGGCTGACATGTACTCAAAGGTCCGCGCTCTCATCATGGCTTCGGGTCCCGCCTGGGTTAGTAGGAGGGAAGCCTTGACAGCATCTGGTTCATTACGATGGGCGATGTTGATATAGTGTTCGTAGTCGATTTCAAATAGCCTCCATCATTCCCCAATGTCAGAATCGAAGATAAGCTGCGCTGGCTTTTGGCACGAGTGAGCCATGGTGATACAAGTGAAACTGATAAACAGAAATAAAACCCGATATACGGACGCAGTGGGTTACTTCAAGCTTTCTGACACCATGTAAATAATTATGTCACACAGCCTGGAGTTTAAAATCATCTTTAATTGTTACACTTAATATAGCGGTACAGCAGGTTATTAGTTGCTAGTTCATCATCACCACTTCCAGAACTACCCTGTGTAGGAAGTGGTGTTAGTATAAAGCATACACTAAGGTGGGGTTAGTGATGCTACTCTACTATGATTGGTTCACATGCAATAACCAATCTACACAAAGTACCCCCATTACAATGTTCCATAGAAGCTTCTAGAAGGAAGTCAGTTAACTAAAGTAAAGAAACATTTTTCCAGGTTGTATAAACAATTTAAACAAGGTTTCACACTTTAACCAATCATCAAATAGCAGCACAAACACTCTGCAACATAATAGTAAGATTAAACGAGAACTTACCAGTTTGAAGTTTGATCTTTATTTTATGAGGAGTTACGTTGAGGGACTACATGAAGAAGAGCCCGTCCAGCCGCACACGCGTCAATCTTCAAAGCAGCGGAGTGAAATCACAGACAACAATTACTGATGATAGTAAGATACGTAAAGACTAGAACTACCAGCTCGATCTTTATGAGGGTTGGAGCGGAGGGCACGTAGTCCCTCAACGTAACTCCTCATAAAATAAAGATCAAACTTCAAACTGGTAAGTTCTCATTTAATCTTACTATTTTACTTCGGAGTCACGTGAGTGACTACGTGAAGAATTCAAAGCTCTGTGATTTCACGACGTAGATTCAAATCCAGGCGTCTCACTGACTCTAAATAAGTAACCCCTTTATCACAAGAGGAAACTTAATACTGAATCCAAAATAGCACCACCAAATAACCACAGGTACTATAATCTCCTTATGGTAATACTTGTGAAACATTCTTTCACTTTGGCCTGCGGCCGCGAGGATATGTTCTATTGGAACATCCAAATCCTTGGCCGCCAATGTTGATGGTGCCCTGGTGGAATGAGATTTAAATTTGTCAGTATCAATACCTGCATCAAGCAACGCCTGCTTCAGCCATCTTGAAATAGTCTGAACCGACACTTTCTTATGCAGTTATTTATGGCTAATAAAAAATGCTGATATTGCACCTCTTAAGGTTCTGGTGGCTTCAATCTAACATTGTAAATGTGATACTACACATAGACGTGGATCCGTAGGATATGCTGAAAACCCCAACTTACATTCTGTGATTCCAGGTCTACTCTGTTTAAGCAAATCATAGACATAGAACGTAATGGTATCTGTTGCTATTTCCATCATGTCTATTCATAATTTCTGCAATGTTTTCACTCTCGGTTCTGAAACCAGTGCCCTGAGCATGACTACCTTCATGGCAATTTAGGCCAAGGACAGCACTGCAATAGGAGTCCATTAACGAAAAAGCATAACACATCTCTTACATTCCAGATTTCTGTATACCCGTCTAGGAGGCTGAGAATTCAAAATTCCCTTCATAAATCTACAGACCAAAGGGTGTGATCCTACAAGATTTTGTTCTGATTCCCTCCATAAATATGCAGAAAAGGCACTCCTTGCAGTATTGATAGCACTATAGCTTAACTGCCAATCAAAAATAAAGTTGAAAGAAACTCTAACATGTCTGAGATGTCTGCAGTGTGATATGTAATATTCTGCCTTAAGCAAAACATATCCCATTTCCTTATGTAAGAAATGTACTGCTTCTGGGTACTATCCCTCCAGGTTGCCGCAATAATATACACAGTACGATCTGATAGTCCTCTTCCGAGATATGGCACTCCTTACAATCTGTAAATCAACAAACCAATACGATTATGTAAAGTATGTGAATCATCAGTTATAGGGTGCACAAACAGGTTAATTCTTTGGGAAAATCATAAGAGGCTTTGTGATCATTTTTAACACCAGAGGGTACCATGGTTTTGTAGGTCCAATCTGGTACCACCAATACTACTGAAGCGGAGTCCTGTTTGATCTTCTGTATATACTGACTAAATAAGGCAAAATGGAGAAAATGTATACAAAAACATTCTACCCCAATGCAGCGAGTAACATCCACCGCTACTGCCCCAGGATCAGGTTCCCATGACACATATTTATGTAATTGGTGGTTAAGTCTGGATGCACTCAAGTCACCAACCGTGCAACAATATTATCAAATTTGTCACGATCCAACATCCATTCTGTATTATCATTGAATTTACGTGACCTTGAGTCTGCAACTATTTTGAATCTACCTGGTAGGTAGATTGCCAAAACCAAATATTTCTGGTAAAAACACCAGGTCCAGATCACGTTATCACAAGATTCTGACTTCATACCACTCAAATGATTAACATACGTTTCTATTCCGTAGTGATGTCAATCTATACCTAAACATGCAAACTTTGCATATTAGAGCAATAAGCTTTAGGCCATAAAATGTTCCTAAAACTCTCATTAAATGATCCCTTGTTATTGGATCAAAGGTACTTTCTCCACATTCCATCTACCTCCACAGCTGGAAATACTTATGTATGACCCCAACCTAGAGCACTAAAATTAATCTGTAGCATAATGGAAGATGTTTCAACCAGGATCTCTCTGGAAGCATTTGAGACACTCATGATCCATCATAGTATTCCAGTAATAACTGCAACTGGCAATTACATGGGCCTGGCAAAATGCCCTGAATGTATTCTCAATGCCTGTATCTATGCTTGCTGTAAATGCTGATAATGCAGCGATCTAAATTGTACAGCCGAAAATAAGCAAATAGTTTGCAAAGCAGGCTTGCTACCTGCCTAATTGAGGGTTGGTGCTCTGTAATGAGCTTAATACAACTTCCAATTAAATGCAGCCTTTATCTTTGGGTGGAATCACTACCATGTGTTCTCATTTAATAATGAAACCCAAATAATCAATTACTGTGCTCGGTAATCGTTTAGATTTATCTGGATGGTTAATAAATCCCAGCCTCTCCAAAGTGAGCTTGATTCTTGACACTCATGGTTCTGTTGTAGCCCGAGTGTTTCCTACAATCAGAATATATCAAAATAGGCCATTACCAAATGGCCCTGAGTTCTTAGTAATGCTAAGATTGGTTCCAATAACCTGGCAGTCTCAGAGCTGAGGCTAAACCTTAATACAATGCTTTAAATTGCCATAATTGACTGATCCAAATAAATTTAAAATATCTCTGATTATTTACCATATACAGCCACACAGTAATATGCATTTTAAGATCTATGCTAGCCATATAGCATTTTCTTGAAATTGGCTGTATAGTATTGGCAAATGTTCCAAAAAACTGTTTTTTATACTGTACAAAAAAGGATTAAAACTTGTCAGATCTAGAATAATTCTACACCCACCATCCTTATTTGCTCTCATAAAACACTTGGCATAAATTGATGGTGATGGTGAACTGACTTCTTAATTATCCCTTTTTCACAATTTTTCATGTTCTGCCTGAATCTGCATATTCTCTTATTTTCAGAAATATGTGTCCGGTTTGAAATACCTTAGTAGGAGAAACCAAATATGGGTAGAATTCAATTCTAAACCCCACAATACTATACAGTATAAATACATCAGATTGCCATTCTTTTAGCAAGAATTGTAATCTTTCCCAACTT
The DNA here is from genome assembly GCA_038087875.1 of Malacoraja senta. Classification (NCBI taxonomy): domain Eukaryota; kingdom Metazoa; phylum Chordata; class Chondrichthyes; order Rajiformes; family Rajidae; genus Malacoraja; species Malacoraja senta. The sequence continues at coordinate 158,319,476 of CM075977.1, forward strand.
GTAAGTGTAAAACATTAATATGTCTCTTATAGAACCAGACCCCCTACCTCAGGGTTTGCCTATTGTTATCCCCTGATCTTAGTGGAATATTGTAACCTCCACATACCTCAGGAGGAGTGCGCCAACAACGCAAATATGGGAAAGACCGATTTGATCCTTCACTGTCCCCAGTCACCACACATTGGTAGGGAAAACTGCCTTCGATTTGATCTGCCAATCACCGACAGGTTCATCTAGTATTTTATCATTTTTGGCTAGATTCTTTCCAAAACAGATTTCAGGCAATTAAATATTAGATGGTTTACAGAGCCCTCCAAACTTAGGGTATATGTTAGGTCTTACAGCACTTTTATAAATACAGTTTATTTCAAAGTGCACACTACACATGAGTGCTAAGTCAACCTTGTTGTGATACAGACACATGCTCTCCATCCAAACCTCTGGCCAAAAGCCATAATGCCTGACCAGCAATTTCAACACCCTCTGCCATTTATCCCCCCCCCCTGCTGAGGCTGCTTACAATGCTCAATACTGAGGGTTTCATATTTATTGACAGCTCATGCATGGCTAGAACCTGGAGCTGCTGGGAGAGCATGTAATTTATTGACATTGCTAATTTATCTCCCAATGGTTCCCCTGATAGTATTGGAACCACAAATCTGGTCCTATAGGCTCTGTTATTGGGCTCTGGTCCTCATATGATTTGTTTCTGAATCTTTGTGTGAAATAATCCTCCTCATGGAGGGGGCGAATTGGCATCCTGCTTCAGATGTTTCTAGCGCTGGCTCTCCCATAGGCCTACGCATAGTAAACCCTTTCCCAGGTGCTCGCCGCGCGGGCTCTCCTGTAGGCCCATGCATAGGCAGCCCTCTTTCAGGTGCTGCTGGCGCTGGCTTACCTGTAGGCCAACGCTTAAACTGTCCTTCTCCAGACATAGTTGGCGCTGGCTCTCCTGTAGACCAACGCATAAAAAATGCCCTTATCCAGGCATTGCTCACACTGGCTCCCCGGTAGGCAAGCGCTGAGCCGGACCTTTCCAAGTACTCCCTGCGCTGGCTCTCCCTTAGGCCAACGCTGAGCCGGACCTTCTAAAGCACTCGATGCCCTGGCTCTCCTATAGACCAATGCTAAGCCCGGACCTTCCCCAGGCACTCCCTGCGCTGGCTCTCCTGTAGGCCAACGCTAAGCCGGACCTTCCCCAGGCACTCCATGCGCTGGCTCTCCTATAGGCCAACGCTAAGCCCGGACCTTCCCCAGGCATTCCCTGTGCTGGCTCTCCCAACGCGGTCCTGAATAGACAAAATGTCTGCCTGAGTCAGGGATTCTCCGGTCTGACTCTTCAGAGTCTACTGGCCACCCGGCCTTTTTCTCTTGCGCCCTAATGGCGCTACAACGGTATATATATTTAACCGTATTTAAAATCGAAAGGGCGCCCGCTACTCGCAGACCCGCGGTCTTTCTCGAGTTTACCTGCGGTACGCCTCTAACATCCTTTCTTCATTCTGACTTGTGTTTTCTCCACTACAAGTTCTCTGAAGAAAGCGACCTGAAAAACGTAAGTAAACACTTACCTTCAGGCTTTTTACTTACCGGTTTGGAGGAACTCTGCTCACTCCAAACACATCGGTCACTGCGCTATGCGTCTGACGATATTCACGTGTGCGGCTGGACGGGCTCTTCTTCACGTAGTCACTCACGTGACTCCGAAGTAAAATTAACAATACCTTTTTACACCCCCTTCTATAACCAATCTCCACTATGCATTTGCAGACCTACTTATCTCTTTCTGCAAACCCTCATATATTTTAACAAAAGAAGGACATCTGGACCTCTCCTTATCCTCAACTTCCATCTAGGGTCCAGACTCTTTGATGCCTGGAACCCCATCTTGCAACTTTCACAGAAAGAGGCCAAGCAGGCCCTGCAAATACAAAGATCCTCCATTTTGTGACCTTTAATTTAGCCAATATTAACATTCCTCCATGTTATAATTTATGATAACCCTCATCATTAATGATAACAAAAACACAATAATGACTACTTTGCTATAACAGATATTCTAACAAGAAGATGCTGATGTATATTCCCAGAATTTCACCAAGCTTCCCTAGTTTGCATGAGCGTAGCTTCATGATTTCCTTCTGAGGCGTCTTCACCTCCCGAGTTTTCATGGGCGTAAATCCGCTCCATCCATACTGATGAGTTCATCTGTTGCTGACTCATCGCAGAGTATGAAGTTTCTAAGAGAATCTGGAATAAAGCAAGTCAACAGCCTAGAACCCCACTGATACTCTTACAGTGGTGGAGATGCACCCATGCATTTTTGCCCTCTACTTTCACTGCCGTTGGGGTTATTAGGAGTACCTGGTAAGGTCCTTCCCAGTGAACCTCCAACCCTTTCCTTACCCAGTTCTTTACATAGTCTCCAGGCTCCAATTTATTCGAAGCTGTCAACAAAGGCACTTCGTTATATACTCAACAGTGGGATTCTTTCAATGCTCGAGTCAAGCCAGAATTTAGTCGGTCTTCTCCGCAGTCATATGATGGAAATTTATAACTTTCATTGGATTCTGATTCCAAGTTGTTCTTAGGGGTCTACCATAAACAATTTTAGCTGGGCTCAGTCTAGATTTCCCTGCAGGCGTGACTCGCATCTGAAATAAAGCTATGGGAGGTAATTTAATCCAACTAATTCCAGTCTCCGCCTTCAATTTAGCCAATTTAGTTTCAAGAGTCTGTTGCCCTTTCTACAAGTCCAGCAGCCTGCAGTCGATAAGCACAGTGTAATTGCTGCTGGATGGCAAACTGTTCACAAAATTCTTTATTAATCTGCCCAATAAAGTGTGGACCGTTATCTGAACTCAGTCGAATAGGGATCCCGAATCTAGGGACAATTTCTTTCATTAACACCTTGACAACAGTAGCCGCTTTATTATCAAGCATTGGATAGGCTTCGATCCACCGGCTGAATGCATCAACTATGACAAGTACATATCTATAACCCTGGCTCTGTTCCAATATGATGTAATCCATCTGCAATGTCTCAAACGGACCCATAGGCAATGGTGTTTTTCCCTCTTCACATCCTACTCCTTTTCCTGGATTATACTACTGACAGACTAGGCAACTGCTACTTACTTTTTGAGCTAATGATTAACCTTGGATGCCACCAAGTAGCCAAAAGAGTGTCTCCTACTGCTCTTGCACCACAATGAGTTGCATAGTGCCTGCACTCTATAACCCATGCTGCTAGTGAATCTGTCATGCAAATCTGCCCTGCTGGTATGGTCCAAAGTCCTGTCATAGAATCCAGTATACACCCAAGTTGTTCCCATCATTCTTTATCCCTTTCCGTAGCCTCCTCCTGCAACTGAACAATCTATTGGATGGTTGACATCAGCTTCTCCGAAGGGACCTGTCATTTAAACTTTTAGTCTGCCTCATCATCCTTGGCACTACCATCTTACATTCCTGGGATATTTCTTTTGCTGCCAAGTAGGCATTACGATTTCCAATGTCTATTGGGGTCTGTCCTCTTGTGTGTGCATTACATTTTATAACAGAAATTTGTCTGGGTAGCATCAGGGCCTTCAATAAATCTGTCACCAATTGTTTGTTTGATATTTGAGCCCCCGCTGAGGTAAGAAATCCTCTATTTTTCCATAAATGTCCGAAATCATGCACTACTCCAAATGCGTACCGAGAATCTGTGTAAATATATACCTTTAAATGTTTCCCCATAATACAAGCCCTAATTAAAGCAAATAATTAAGCCTGTTGTGCTGAATAAGGTGACTCAAAGGCAGGTGCTTCTACAATTTCCCCATTCTGATTAACAATTGCATACTGTAGATTGGCTATGGCATTAGCTAATCAGAATGCTTAGTAATTATAACTGCCTGATTATATGATTTATAGTGTAAGAACTCACCTACTGATCTTCAGTAGCTGCAGTAGACTGAACGTGTGATGTACTGCATATGTGATGATGAACTAGACAATAAAGATGCTTGTGCTTTAACCTGTGTGAGACTAAGGTATTTACACATACCCAGACAATTTCTCACCCCACGATGCAATAGATGCACTCCCATCTACGTACAATGTTATGTCAGGGTCCTCTATGGGTGCGTCTCCCAAGTCCTCTCTCACAGATGTCTCCTCCTTGATGATAAATAAACAGTCATGTCCCGTTCCTGACTGCTCTTCTGGGGGTGAGACAAGAAAAGATGCTGGGTTAATTAATGTACAATGCCTACGTTGACGTTTCAGATTATTTAATAGGTAAATTTCGTATTTATTCTGGCGAGCCATTGTTAGGTGCTGCGTGTGTAATTGTCCCAACAATGCTGCTACTGAATGTGAGCTATACATTAAAATTTCCTGTTGTAGGGTCAAATTTGTAGCAGAACGTAAACTGTTATATATAGCAGTTAGAATTTGGGTGCAGAGTGGGTGTCCCCTGGCTACTGGGTCTAATTTAGAAGAGTAATAGGCAACTGGTCTATGCCTATCCCCATGCTTTTGTGTCAGAACTGAGGTTGCACATTCAGATAAAATAGTGCAGTAGAGCTGAAGGGTCTGTCGTACAATAGTCTTCCAAATCCTGGGGCCTGCATCAGCTAATTCTTCAAGTTCTCAAAGGCCTCATGCTTTCCTAGTTAATTGAACTTCACCCTCTTTGCTTGTATAGGGTGTCAGCTCTTTCATTTCTAAAGCTATATTATGGATCCAAGGTCTACAATAATTGACCATACCATGCCATTGCCTCAATTGTTTTGCTTCTTTAGGAATCGGGAATTCACAAATTGCTTCGAGTCTGCTTTTTTCTAGACTCCTTTCTGTTGCTGAAATTATGACTACTAAAAATGTTACTCTCTCCTGGGCCATCAGTACTTTTGACTGGGAGACAACATATCCCAGATTAGCCAAATTATTTAATAATTGTGCAGTGTCTTCATGGTTGCTTGGTTCATCTCTGCTGGCCACTAATAAATCATCGACATACTGCACTAAAGTAGGTGTTCTTCTAAAATTTAAAGTACTCAATTGTTCTTGAAGAACACCTGGAAAATAAAGTAGGCGAATTGATGAATCCCTGAGGCAATCTGGTCCAGGTGTATTTCTGGCCCCTATATGTGAAAGCAAACATATATTGGCTGTTCTTATGGAGATGCAAGGAAAAGAATGCGTGTTGCAGGTCAACTATCGAGAAGATTTTGGCTTCAGCTGGTATCAGTGCTAGGATGTGAGCAGGGTTTGGCACTAGCGCATGGAGTGATTCTACGACTGAGTTAATTGATCTTAGGTCTTGGACCAATCTGTACTGGCCTTTCTTCCCTGGTTTCGGAACTGCGAGGATTGGTGTGTTGCAGATTGATTGACATTTAACCAAGAAGTTTTGTTCTAGCAGTCCCTGAATTAATTTGTCTATGCTGTTAATGGCCTGTGGTTTTAATGGATACTGTTGTATCAAAGGCAGTGTTACCCCTTTCTGGAGAGCTACTTGGATGGGACTGATGTTCACTCATTCTATCTGAGATGTGTCTTCTACCCAAACTTGAGGGTCCACATACTCGCATACCTCACTCCCCAGATGCTGACGTGGGTGGGTAACAACTGTCCTTGGGGCCTGATGGAACTTAACAACATACTGGTTAGACAAATTTTGCTCTTCGAATTTATTCGGGTCTGCCATGGTAATTGCCCTTTTCACCATTGCTCCCAGATCTTTCGCACTCGCCGGGTAATTCACTTTTCTGGTAATGTGAGGAGCAACCCCTGCAGTTCCTTTCCATAGTTTCACTGGCACCTCAGTGTACTGCGCAATGCCCTCCTTTCCTTCAATTAGTGACAACATTTTGATTTCCCACTTCATTCTCTCACATCACCAACAGTTACTTTTTTTCCCTTCTTAGTTTCTTTATTACTTCTTGTTTGTTCTTCTCATACTCTGCTCTATTCCTTCTTCTTGCTGGACATTCCCTGCTCCAATGACCTAATTGGTTACAATTATAGCAAGCTCCTGAGGTTACAATGTTCTTTTCTTTAAAATGTTTCTCTGGGTAATTATGAGACAGTTTACAGTTCTTCCTTGACTCTGGATCATCTTTTCTTTCTGCTTCCTTGTATAATCGTCAGTTTTCACTATAATGGTACACCCAATTCTTTCATTTTGATAAATTACTTTGATGGGTCCAGGGGTAGGGGTCAGGTTATCTTGTCCATTGATTCTGGACTGGCCGGCTGATAAGGACTGTGAAAATGGGTTGGTCTGTGAAAAAGGTGTCTGTCTTCTTGGTGCCTGATCTCCTGGCCAGCTCACTCTTTGCTCTCTTTGATCTCTTAAGTCTCCAGGAGTTAGTGAACTCCAATAATCTCTGGGATCTCGGATGCTTCTGTATTCGCTAGGATCCCAAGTGTTCCTTCGATCCTGAAAGTTTCCTCTCTGACCCCTTCCTTCAACTGGTCCCCTAGTTGGACATGCTCGACTCCTGTCCCACCACAAGTATAACACTGATCTGCTCCCAGTACTTTATTCCTTCTCCAAATTGGTCCTAGTAAAATTGGCTTTAAGGCAGGCATATCATCTTCAATTTCATAATTCACTGTTGTTCTAGGATTCCCCAGTCCTAAGTCAGATTTTGGCGCCTCCTTTTTTAACCACGTACTCTGTTTTTGTTTTTACTGCAGGCTGACCTTCCTGCTTTTTAACATGTTTCCAGTGGTATCTTACTGCTCTGGCCATCTGACTGGAACTATTTTCCAACCAGTCCATATTATTAGTTTTAATCGATTCAGCCACATTAGTTGGAAGGCAGTTCGGTAAGATTGCACAGTACTGAGGAGAATTTACCCCATTCCTAAAATTCAGATCCCCTGATTGATCCATATATAATTCAGAAAATCGTTCCAAGAATTCATCTGCTCCCTCTCCCTTTTTCGGTCTCACATCCAGAATCTTTGATATATCTATAGGCTTCTGAAGAGCATTGGCAAGCGTAGTTAAAACTGCATCTTCCCATGCTCTACCATCAGCGATGACATTAGCCAGTGCTTCATGAGTTGGATGTCCTAAGGCTGCTAAGAATCTGGTATGTTCTGTCGGAGTAATTATCTGTGGTATCACAGCCCATAGGTCTCGGGAGTCTGCATGATACACACGCATTGTAGTTCTTAAGTAATCTACAAAGGCAGCAGGTGACTTCTTTCTATCAGGGATCTTGCTTAACACTGCCATCATCACGTTGGGTTTCAATGGGGCATATACTTCTATCGTTCTGGGATTATTTACACCCACTGCATTAACCAGATCAAAAGCAGGGTTAGGCATTTCCCTGACTAGAAACTGCCTACGGGATACTTGCTCTGCCTTCAGAATTTTTTACATATTGGTATTTCCTTCAATGTCTCCACCTATTGTCTCACCCTCAGATATTTCGTCCTCTTCACTAGGGGGATCACGTTACTTTCTAAAAGACTCTCTATGTTCTCTCGCTGCTCATCTAATTCGCCTAATAGGTTTAGGCTCACTGAAATACTCTGTTGGTTGTACTATGTCTCTAATAACTACTCTCTCCTTAAATACTGGAGCTATCTTCTTTGTATTACCCCTGGTACCGTGAGCTACTGGACTATCTGCCAATAGTGGAGCGGATGGAGTCAAAGAATCCTGTACTCGTGTTGCTGCTGTTTGTAAAGCAGGCTTTATTGGAATCTGCAGGTGGTGTTAAAGATGCTGCAGGGTCTGAATGTCTGTTGTGTGCACAAGCTATACATTGTGTGGGTGAAGCCCTGGGAATGCAAGAGGAATATGGTGGAGGCTGCGAACTTCTTCTAATTTTAACACTTTCCCAATCTTCCAAATATTCGTCTTCTCCCCCTTCAAAGCCAATGCCAACCATCGGATCCTTAAACGCTAAATTTACTGGTGCCAGTTTCCCTTCAGGAGATCTATCTCTCTCCTGTTCCTTATGCTCTCTCATACATCCACACCCCTCTCCCCTGGTGGCTGGCGGTCAGTTTACTTCATCATCTTTCAGCTTTATTCCAAGCTTTGAGGCTGCTTCTTCTCAATTTGCCATTCTCACAGCTTCTCTACCAGCTTTCTGCACTTCATAATACTTTCTCCATAATCCAATTCACTCCTTCGCTATGTCGCTATTACTACACTACCAAATAATCTTATCAATATATTTCACTCCCTTCAATGTTCCAACGCCCCCCTTGGGCCATAAATCGACCCCTAATTTCCTACTCAACGCTCCTGAAAAAGTTCCTTAATCTCTCAGCCTTTTGTGGAAACTCACTACATAATAATTGGTGCGGACTCTCTGGATCCTCTACCATATCTCGCTGGATCTGATTTCCCATCTTTACCAACAATGGACACAAACTCTTAGCAATTCACACAATCTTCCAGCAATTCACACTTCACTCGTAATCGCTAGATTTATCAAACTTGCTCCCAAACAATGGCCAAAAGCTCAGCAGCGCATCGGCAGTCTCGCACTTCTCACAGCACAATCATATAATCAATCCTTACAAGCGGGTATCCAAATTCCTTTACAGTCTCACATAATTCACAACTCATGCAACTTTCAACCTGTAAACAATTTCAAATATAATCCTTGGTCGACAAAAAGATAAGGTGCTTCAGTGAACAATCAAACACATTTTCAGCAACAAATCTCCCACACTCAAAACTTTAATCTAAACACATACAAATGAGCTCAAAACATGCAAGCAAAATCGTACTTAGACAAGAAACTATACCGCTTATTACTATCGTGCAAAAACACACTCCGATGTAAAATACAAGCATTCGTCTAATATCGCATTTGTTCACTGCACAGTTCCAAAAACAAATCACAGTATATTTTTAATCCCTTGTCGTGCTGTTTTCAACCAACAGAACCCCTCCCTTAGATACAGAAGACCTTCCCATCAAAGTACTCTTCACTGGGCGGTACTCCTCCTATCAAGCTACTCTTCTTCTGTCAGGTACTCTTTCCTCGCACTAAATGCTTAGATTTAGGGGTACAGTTCCCATCGAGTTACTCTTCACTAACAAGTACTCTTCCGCTATCTCAGTTTACTCTTCCACGAACAGGTACTAATCAGCGATCTAACGGATACGAATCCTTAGTTGAACAGCCATGATTCGGACTATAATAGGAGTCTTAAAGGCCTGTCTCACGAGTCTGCGGTCATTGGCGGCGAAACAGGAAGAATCTACCGCTCCTGGGCCGCCATAGACCGCGCACTCGGTCAAACGCACAATTCTGGGGCCGTGCGGCGTTGTTCCCAACACCGCACGGTGCTAAAATAAAACCAACACTGTTCAAAAACTTTTCCTACCGCACAGCCTACACCAGTGAGGCACGAGTGCGGCACAGCCACCGCCACAGCCGCCGCCAGTGTGGCTCGAGCGCCGTGCGTCGAACTTGCACCGCCACAGCCTCCGCCAGTGAGGCACGACCGCCGCCACAGCCTCCGCCAATGAGGCACGTGTGCGGCACGGCCGCCGCCACAGCGCCGCGATCAGCACGGCTGCCGACACAGCCCCACAGATCAGTAATGATGTCATCGCAGTCAGCCCGCCCTTTGTTTTTACTTACCGCAAGCTCGTGCGACCAGCCGTATTTAAATCACTCGGCCCCCGCACAGCATCCTTTCGGCGCTCCCGTGGCATAGGCTCAGTGCTCTCGCCGTTGCCGTGCGGTCCCCTCTACCGGCGACGCCGCGCTTCACCGCCGATGACCGCAACACCGTGAGACAGAGCCTTTAATCACACTATGTCCTTATACAGTCCCGATTGGAACCACTATTACAACAGTGTGTCTAACACTCAAAACTCTAAATCAAAGGCAATACACAGTAGATACAATAAAGCAATGGCAAAATTTTAACTGCACACTTCTAAACACACTTCAATTGTAAATCTATAAATTTTAACTATTAACAATTTCAACGATATGTTTTATTATACACAGATTAACCAGATATATACACTTTACAATATCCAGTTCTCAATATGAGAGCCTGGGATAGAACTCAGCAGTCCTTCAATATGAAGCCCTGAATTTGGTAAATTTGGATTTAAAAATTAAACTCTTTACTCTCTTTCTCTCTTACTCGCTTATCCAATCGTCTTTTAGCTTCCTTCCCACACAAATACAAATTCAAATTTAGAATCGACGCGTCTTTAATTGAAATTCTCAGTGTTGTTCACAAGTATTTTCAGCCGATTATACTCTAATCACTGAGTTCCATTACGAAACCCCTCCCCCTCCAAAGTTCTAGGTACTACTCACACAGGCGGGGACTGTTCCCTCATAGGCTCACCCCGCGGGCTTCTTATGTTCAACCTGCTTGGTACTGGGCTTCAGCGCGAATACGCTTCACGCTGGAATTCGGAGCCGATTTTTAAAGTGCCTTTCCAATTGCACCCTCAGCAGTGACGCAGTACTTCACCTCTTAGTACTGAACCTGACTCAGCCCTCTCTATTAAGATACCCCAGCCAATTCGGATATCCCAGTCTGAGCAGGGACTCGAACCCCTCAACTACCGTTTTGGTGCCAGGCCAACTCAATGGTACCTGAGTGCAACAGCTGTTGACTAACGAGTTGCGGGGTCTCTAACCCACTAGAGAAAAGCCTTGTGAGCCTAACTCCCACCACACCCTTAGGCAAGGACTCCTTTTCCTCTACCCTCAGGGCTTGCTAGACTTTGTTCTTTAGATCTTGTTGGGACCCAAACACAACCGCGCGAATGATCGATTCGTCCCGATTAGCAAAGTGGGGAAAACTGATGCGAAAACCACACCGTGGTGCCGATTTCTCCCCTCGCAAACTGAAACGACTCAACATCTCAATCGCAAACTTATGTTTGGGGGTCCGTTGAGATCCCGGACGAGCCCCCAATGTAATTATGCTCCTACAGCTTACCCCCTTAGTCTAGTTCAGTAAAACACTGAGTCAAGCACTGGAACAACTATTCTTTATTCTTCCCAAACACAAACAAACTCCCTATACGATACCTAACCACCACGGGTCCAATCCTTGTCTCTACTTGTTCAAGCCCTTCAGCCTCGAGCGAGCAGACACCTCCAGCAGGTCACACGATCCCAAGTGCACCTCCAGAAGACCGACTCCGATCCTCTTGGGGTTCACTCTTTTATAGGGCATTGGACACGTGGTGCTAAACTATATGAGGGGGGGGGGGGGCAGCCCCTACAAGCCAATTACACATATCGATCATGTTATACATTTATTAACAGTTCCCTAACCCAATTACAAAGTACCCCATTACAATGTTTCCACAGAAGCTTCTAGAAGGAAGTCAGTTAACTAAAGTAAAGAAACATTTTCCCAGGTTGTATAAACAATTTAAACAAGGTTTCACACTTTAACCAATCATCAAATAGCAGCACAAACACTCTGCAACATAATTAACAATACCTTTTTACACCACCTTCTATAATCCCCACTATGCATTTGCAGATCTTCTTATATCTTTCTGCAAACCCTCACACATTTTAACAAAAGAAGGATATCTGGACCTCTCCTTATCCCCAATTTCCATCTAGGGTCCAGACTATTTGGTGCCGTGACTCCCATCTTGCAACTTTCACAGAAAGAGGCCAAGCAGGCCCTGCAAATACAAAGATCCTTCATTTTGTGACCTCTTTAATTTAGCCAGTATTAACATACTGAGTGCTTCATAATATCCAAAAACTTTAACTCCTCTATGGACATTTCTTCTGGTTCCTTGCTGGTTCTTTCATTGAAGTCGTGATTGTATTGCTTGATCACTAGCTCCTCTAAGTTTACAGTAGATATTCGATTGACAGCAGCATTAGGGTAGCTATTCTCATCCCTGCTTTTGTCGTTCTTTCTCAAGGGGCCATAGATAACCCATCCGAGTAGGGTCCTCACAGCAAATGGTCCGTCCCCTTGACTGTTAACAAACTCTCTAGGTTCCGATACCTTCGAAGCATTTGTTCCGATGAGTAGGTCGATGCCAGGTTCTATTTTAGCAATCTTGATATTTTTCAAGTAAGGCCATGGTTTCAGGTCTTCCTGCTTGGGTATGTTTAGATGAGAAACAGGCATGGTCTTCTGTGTAAACACATCAAATTGTGGTATAAAATTGTCTTTGTCCAGACGAGATATTTCCAAACTTGAAATATTATGACTATTGCAGCATTTCTCTTCATTTATGGTACGCTAGATAATTTTAGTCTTCTGTCCTGTAATGTCCAGCCTTCTCATCAAGCTTTCTGTGCAAAAGGTAGCCGAACTTCCATGATCCAAAAATGCATATGTTTGCAACATGGTATCCCCCTTGCTGCTCTTTACCTGTACTGGTAAGATGGAAAAAATACAGGTTTCTACACCGGCCCCAATAGCACACTTATCTGATGCGAGGTAACAGCATCACTCGCAGTTGGACAAATCAGACAAAAACAGAGAGAATATTTCTGTCAATGCTCTTTCATCAGAATCTGCACAGCTGCTGTGTGGGTTCCACTCCTTCTAGATTTCTAGATTTGCTGAGGTTTTATTGCATATTTTGTAGCATATTTTTGTAGAACATTTTGCTGAGGATTTGTAGCATATTTTGCTTTTACTTGAATTCATTCAAAATTCACATTGCATAGCTATCTATATCAGTAATAAGGAAACTGGTTTTCTTATTTCCTTGAGGATATCATTTCATTGAAGTCTTAGTATTATTTTTGTTATATTAAACTCGAGCTGATTTAACTCTGATGAGGAATAAGACCCAGACATGTAGGACATTAATTATTTAGTGAGTGGGATACTGCTGAGTATTGAATTTTCACATGGATCATAAGCGTGAAAGTATATCCGTCCTGGGTCGAATTACAGATTCACTTCAAAACATCATATACATTTCAAGTTAAACTATGTACAATTAAGTATTTATACGGATATTGGCGGAAGAAAAAAAAACTTCAATGGTGTTGACAGGAGCAATGAATCCACAGGAATGATAATTGTTCTGACACTATTACATTAAAAAAAGCTTAAGACTGGGTTTAAACTATTTTCCTAACTTCTACTATGCTTTGGTAAACTTTATGTGGGGATGTGTTTATAGCTGCTAAAACATGTTTAGATTGATCATTAAGAATTTATCTTTAAAAATTAAAGGATCACAACATTTTCACGGAAGATCTAATCCATCTACACCTCAGTCCCTCACAGGGACAGCCTATGCCACCGCCTTTTCCATGAACTGAAGGCAATCTACCCTTCCAATCTACCCTTACCTGCTCCTGCCTAGCTAAATTGGTTCTCACATTTGAACATTTTCTTCTCTGACCCCAGTTGATTTTTTTCCAAATACATGTTAAAGAACAGCGTGGCTTGCATCAGACTTTTAATCTCAGGATCCAACGTTCAAGTCCCTGTGAGTTTAACTCACAAAATTTCAACCCATGTTTCTTGGGATGGCACAGTGTAGCAGCAGTAGAGCTGCTGCCTTACAGCACCAGAGACCTGGGTTTGATCCTGACTACGGATGTTCTGTGTGGAGTTTGTATGTTGTCTGTGTCAAGGCGTGGGTTTTCTCCAGGTGCTCCAGTTTCCTCGCACACTCCAAAAACGTACAGGCTTGTAGGTTAATTGGCTTCTGTAAATTGTAAATTATCCCTAGTGTGTAGGATCGTGATCACTGGTCAGCACAGATTTGGTGGGCCAAAGGGCCTGTTTTCACATTTCATCCCTAAAGTCTATTGCTTGTTCCACTTCTGCTCAGATCATCTTCCTCAAGTCTTTTGCTGGTACATCAATTTCTAGTTTTGATACTATTTCCTGTTGTTACCCAAATAAACCTTGTTGTCAGTTCATACTCTGCTCATTCCTCTTCAGCTCTTCTCTTTCCCTCAGCCATATTGCTTTACAGTGGATCGGCTGATAGCTATTACCCACTGCAAGTGCACTAACTCCCACAGGAACTTAACCATAATTCCTCCACCTTTGCTTGCTATTATAGCCCCATTCTATTTTCCCAGTTTCCTGTTCCCATCCTATTTGACTCCAGTCCGGCATCTATTATGTCCTTCTATAACGTCTTCCTTTTTTCTCAAGGTTCACTCCTTGACATCAGACATCCCCCTGTATTCTCTGATCCCTTTCTTCCAGTGCACATTTGGGCTCCTTTGACTTCAGATTCTGCCTCATTGGTCTCCAAATTATTCAGTTTGCCCACTATTGCATCCCATGTCTTGAGAATGATTCCATCATAATACACATATTCTTCTCTGCGGTACAATAGTACAACCAGTAGAGCCACTGCCTTACATTGCCAGAATCCCAGGTTCAATCCATTGCTTTCTGTGGAGCTTGTACATTCTTTCTGTGCCCACAAGAGTTTCCTCCTGGTGCTCCAGTTACATCACAAAGATGTATCAGTCGGTAGGTTAATTGGCCTTTGTAAATTTCCCCCTAGTGTGCAGATACCCTCTAAACTGATCACCAAACTCGGTGACCTGGGCATCGACCCCTCCCTCTGCAACTGGATACTGGACTTTCTAACCAAGAGACCCCAGTCTGTTAGGTTAGACAACCACACCTCTTCAACCCTCACCCTGAACACCGGCCTTCCACAGGGCTGTGTGCTGAGCCCCCTCCTCTACTCCCTCTTCACCTACGACTGCACACCTGTACATGGTACTAACACCATCATCAAGTATGCAGATGATACAACGGTGATTGGCCTCATCAGCAACAACGATGAGTCAGCCTATAGGGAGGAGGTCCAGCTCCTAGCAGCATGGTGCGCTGAGAACAACCTGGCCCTTAACTCCAAGAAGACCAAGGAGCTCATTGTAGACTTCAGGAAGTCTAGGGGCGGCACGCACACCCCCATCCACATTTACGGGACGGAGGTGGAACGTGTTTCCAGCTTCAGGTTCCTGGGGGTCAACATCTCCGATGACCTCTCTAGGACCCACAATACCTCAACTCTGGTCAAGAAGGCTCACCAGCGTCTCTTCTTCCTGAGGAGACTAAAGAAGGTCCATCTGTCTCCTCAGATTCTGGTGAACTTCTACCGCTGCACCATCGAGAGCATCCTTACCAACTGCATCACAGTATGGTATGGCAACTGCTCTGTCTCCGACCGGAAAGCACTGCAGAGGGTGGTGAAAATTGCCCAACGCATCACCGGTTCCTCACTCCCCTCCATTGAGTCTGTCCAAAGCAAGCATTGTCTGCAAAGGGCGCTCAGCATCGCCAAGGACTGCTCTCACCCCAACCACAGACTGTTTATCCTCCTACCATCCGGGTGGCGCTACAGGTCTCTCCATTCTCGGACCAGCAGGTCCAGGAACAGCTTCTTCCCTGCGGCTGTTACACTACTCAACACTGTACTTCGGTGACTGCCAATCACCCCCCCCCCCGGACACTCCTCCCACCAGGATTTATTAGATTTATTTATTGCTCATATTTATGTCGCTTTTCTAGGGAGATGCTAACTGTACTGTACACTGCACAATGACAATAAAGTTGAATCTGAATCTAAATCTGAATCTGAATCTGAATAAGCAGTAGAATCTTGGGGGAATGTGCGAAAAATAAAACATGAGATTAATATAGTATTGATGTGAATGGCTGGTTGATGGTTGGCACAGACTTGGCGGGCTGAAAGAACTGTTTCCATGCTATATGGCTTCATGACTAATACTTAATTCCTCGATCATTTCGAGCACTACCCTCCAACATCACCTTCCAATTGCTAGAGATAAAGCTCACTTCCTCCCATCCAAGGTTCAAAACATCCATTCTGCCATAAATAGTAATTTATTGCATTTAATATCTTGCTAATAATGTGGTCACATCCAAAACAGGGGGAAAGAATGTAGATCGGGTGATGACTTTACAGAAAGTCCGTAAGGATTATAATCTGTAAATGTGACCTGAGATTATAATTGTCATTTTAATTCCGAATCTCACCCCCTCTTTGTCCTTTGTGTTTGGTTCTATTCCAATGATGTTCAATCTAAGCTCAAGGAACCGCACTTGGCTGGTGGTATTCTCTGCCACAGAAGGCAGTGGAGGCCAATTCATTGGATGTTTTCAAGCGAGAGTTAGATATAGCTCTTAGGGCTAACATAATCAAGAGATTTGGGGAGAAAGCAGGAATGGGGTACTGATTTAGAATGATCAGCCATGATCATATTGAATGGCAGTGCAGGCTCGAAGTGCCGAATGGCCTACTCCTGCACCGATTTTCTATGTTTCTATGTTTCTATGTTTCTATGTTTCTATCCCCAGTCACAAAACTGAGAACACTAATATCGGATAATAATTCAGCTACATTTCCTCCACATATAGTCATAGAGCTATACAGCATGGAATCAGACCCTTTGCCCCAATTTGTCCCTGCTGACAAAGTTGGCATTCTTGGCTAGTCCGATTTGCCTGCATTTAGCCCATATCCCAGTAAAACATTATTATCCATAAATTTGTCCAATTGCCTTTTTAAATGGATTGACTGATTAATGGTGATTGATTGATTGATGGAGTGATTGATTAATTGATTGGTGGTGATTGATTGATCGATTGATTGATTGATGGAACGATTGATTGATGGATTGATTGATTGATTGATTGATTGATTGATGGATTGATGGATTGATTGATTGATGGAGTGATGGAGTGATGGATGGAGGGATGGAGGGATGGAGGGATGGAGGGATGGATGGACGGAAGGACGGACGGACGGACGGACGATCGATTGATCGGTGGGTCGGTGGGTCGGTGGGTCGGTTGGTCGGTTGAAGGAATGAAAGATACAATGTGGAAATAGGACCTTCAGCCCACCGAGTCCATGCTGTCCATCAATCACCTGTTCAGAGTAATTCTATGTTCTCCCACTTTTGCATCCACTCCCTACACACTCGGGGCAATTTATCGAGGACAATTACAACATTAATCAGAAAAACATTACAGCTGACATTCCAAAGACTTACTGTCTTTAACCAGCTGGGACTGAAGGCAAACTGTTCCAGTATATATACAATACTGGCATCTACTCAACAAAATAGAGCAATTGATCAGGTTTGTCCTATTCTCAAAAAGCAGGACAAATCCAATCTAGCTAATTACCAACTAATCAGTCTATTCTTGTTCATCAACAAATAAACGGAAGGTGCCATTGAAGGTTCTAACAACATCACTTACTCAGCTAAACTTGCTTACCGATACCTGGTTTACTAAAACCATTTGGTTCCAGACCTCATCACAGCCTTGGTCCTAACATGGAACAAAGAGCTGCACTTCAGGAAGTGAAGTGGATGCTTTTGACATCCAAATACCTGAGAGTGGCACTGAAGTCAGTGGACAACAGAACAAAGACGCCAGCAGTTGCAATCATACTGTATGTTGCAAAGAGGCAGATGATTATAGTTATTTGAAGGAGATAATCCCAAATCACGGAACATTGCTAGAAGACTTTCTTAGGGCAGTTTCCTAGGCACATCCATCTTCAGCTGCTTCATAAATGAGCTTCCTTCCATCATGAGGACATAAGTGAGGATATTTACTGATGATTGTACATTGTTTAATTTCATTCACAACTCCATGCAGCAGGACCGAGACTGTAAAGACTGTCCAAACACAGGGTGTCTTCACTCTAGTTTATTGCATACATTGTATTCGTATACACACATATTGCCCTAGCTGTTCGTTGTCCATTACCGGAGCTAGAGAGCGAGCTAGGGGTGGGAAGGTTACATTTATACTGAAGCTAATGGGGAGTGGTTAGTAGAAGTGAGGTCACCATGTTAAAGGAACATGCACGGCTCTACATCCTTCCCCTTGAAAAGGGAAACATAGCAATGATGACAGTGAGACCACGACTCATACGCTAGGCACAAACCCGCGCGTACATCGTCAGGAAAAAACTTAAAACATTCAAGCAAACTCCCCGTAACGTTCAGGCGGCTTGACCAGACGCCCGAAGCGGGTATGCAGCCCGCCTCCCCCCCCCTTCGAAGGTAGAGTGGGCACCGGGGCAGGAGCGGCGACAGGTGAACCGAAAGGGGAGTGAGCAGGAGGGGGAGAACGAGGAGACCGGGGAGGAGACAAGGGCACCGCAACGGGCACGCGAGCGGGAGATGGCTGATGGGGGGGGCCAGGAGGAGCAGCGGGAGAACGGGGCGCCAAGGGTTGCGAGGGCAGAGGAGCGGGAGGCAACGAGGCGGCAACCGGGGGAGCAAAAGGGGCTGCGGGAGGCGGAGCGGGCTCGTTGACCGGCAGCAAATGCTGGCGGGACCGGCGGTAGATTGTGCCCTCGTAGTCAACCAGGTAAGAGCGCGGAGAGTCGGCAAAGCCGACGACAACAGCCAAGCGGTGGTGTCCGGAGGGGGACTGCATCCGGACGACCTGGCCCTCGAAGAGGGGCTGAAGGGGACGGCATGACTTGTACGGGTGGCGGGCTGTAGAAGCCAGCGGTGCGCGCGACAGCGTGTCGGCCACAAACATGTCCTTGCCCTTGCGGTACACGATTTGAAACGTGAAGCGTTGGAGTTGCAGCATCATGCGCTGCAAACGGGAAGAGGCAACGTGGATCGGTTTGTTTAAGATCGTGACCAGCGGCTGGTGGTCGGTTTCGATAGTGAAGGTGTTACCTATAATGTAGTCCCTGAACTTCGAGCAGGCAAACACCACGGCAAGGAGCTCTTTCTCGATCTGAGCGTAGCGTTGCTCGGTTGGGGTCATGGTGCGGGAGGCGTAGGAGACAGGTAGCTGCAGGCGGTCGTGGATCTGCAGGCAGGCGGCACCGAGACCGAAACTTGATGCATCGCAGGTAATGACGATAGGGCGCTTTAAGTCGAAGAACTTCAGAGTGGGGGCGCGAACCAGCCGGGATTTCAAGTCATCGAAGGCTGCCTGATGTAGCGGGTACCAAACCCAGGCAGTGTCCACCTTGGTCAGTTCCCTCAGGGGCGCACTCAGCTCGCTGAGGTCGGGAATAAATTTCCCCAGATAGTTCATCATGCCCAAGAAGCGTTGCAGGCTTGGCACGTCGACCGGAGCTGGCATCTCTGAGACCGCAGCTGTCTTCTGTGGGTCTGGTTTCAGACCCTCGGCCGTAAAAACGTGGCCCACGTAGGTGACCTCTGGGACGCGGAAACGGCACTTCTTGGGGTTCAGTTTGAGGTTGATTTCCCGAGCCCGATCCAGGACCAGACGGAGGTGGAGGTCGTGCTCAGCGACGTCCCTCCCGTACACCAAGATGTCATCAACGATGATAGCACACGGCAGACCTGCAAATAGCTGCTCCATGGTGCGCTGGAAAACCTCGCTGGCAGAATTGATCCTGTGGAGGCGTGGGTTCGAATCCCACTTCTGACACCATGTAAAGACTGTCCAAACACAGGGTGTCTTCACTCTAGTTTATTGCATACATTGTATTCGTATACACACATATTGCCCTAGCTGTTCGTTGTCCATTACCGGAGCTAGAGAGCGAGCTAGGGGTGGGAAGGTTACATTTATACTGAAGCTAATGGGGAGTGGTTAGTAGAAGTGAGGTCACCATGTTAAAGGAACATGCACGGCTCTACAGAGACAACATGCAAGCATGGCAGGAAATGTAACATATGTACCTCAAAATTGCCAAAAGAGTAATAATGGCTTGTGCAGGAGAGCTCCCATTTCATGAATTTGGTTTTTTTTTTAGGAAATAATGAAGATGATTGATGAGGATAGAGCAGTTAATGCTGTCAGTATGTATTTCAATAAAGCATTTGATAAGGTTTCATGGTAAACTGGTCCATAAGACAAAGTCATGTGGAATCCACAGTGATTTGGTTAATTGGATCAAAAATTGGCTTGGTCATATGGTGGACTGAGTAGAAGGAATCAGCATAGTTTTCCGAAGAGGAGGTCTTGCCTAACACATTAAAACTGAGTTTTTGTTAATGTTAACTCAGAATATTGATGAAGGCAGAGCAGTAAACAAGGGATCTGAGATGTATTGGCAAAGTGGCTGGGTCACAGGAGGCCAAGGGTGGGAGTTGATGTTTATTTTTTACTCAAAGTTTGCGATAAATGGTGTACTCCCAGTCAGTGCTGGGACCTTTGTTGTTTGTAACATATGAATGACTTGGACGACAATGTAGATGGCCTGAGTAGTAAGTTTGCAGATGACTCAAAAATTGGTGTAGTCATAGATAACCAAGAAGATTGTCTAGTGATACAATCGGACATAGAACAACTGAAAATTTGGGTGAAGTGATGGCAGATAAAATTTAATCCAAGTGAGAGGTTATATATTCTGGGAAGTCAAATACTGTTAATGTAGAGTAAATAGAAGTGACCCTGGGAGCACTGATATACAGAGAGATCTTGGGGTGTAAGTCCATAACTACCTGAAAGTGGTGGCACAGATGAACTGTGTAGTGAAGAAGACATATAGTGTGCTTGCCTTCATAGGCTGAGGCATAACGTAAAAGAATTAGGACGTCATATTGTGGTTTTACTGAACATTAGTTAGACCATGCAAGGTGTGTTTTGTGCAATTCTGGTCACCACACTACAGGAAAGATGAGGTGACAATAGAGAGATAACAAAAGAGATTCACCAGGATACTGCCTGGAATCGGTATATCCAGAAGGAAACATTGGATAGGCTGGGTTTACTCTCACTGAAATGCAAGAGACTTATAGAGAAGTTATAGACATTATGAGAGGCTAAGGTAGGATAGATGTAGTTATTTTTCCCAGGGCAGGGGGTCTAGAACTAGAGGGGGAAAAATTAAAGGTGATCTGAAGGATAGGTTCTTCACATTAGGTGGTCATCTGGAACATGCTGCCAGAGGGGATCAGGGTAGACAGGCATCACGGTCAGCATGGATGAAGTGGGTTGAATGGGCCTGCTTCTGTGTTCTACTACTTTTTAATCTATAATTTCCAGACTTGATCCAATAGTATCACATTTCACTCTGCTCCATCATTCCTTCTCTAATTTATTCTCCCTTGACTTCTACACTTTAACCAACCTGACCTTCTTACTTTACTTCTGATAAAAGATCATTCACCTAAAGGCTTAACTCTTTTATTCTTTCTTCACAGATGATGTTGCCTGCAATCCAGCTTGTTCTCTTTTTACTTCTGCAAAAAGTAACGTGTGCCTGATACGTATTACTGCCATCACATCATGTTGCCAACACCTATCGAGAACATCCATCACTCAACAGGGAAGAGCATTATTTTCAAATTTCACTAACTACAGCTGTCAATGCCAAGAGAGTCTGTTCTCTTCCAGAAACTACATTCAGCTAAAAGGGTTCAAGTGCAAAAACCAACTCGTCAAATCACTTAAAGCTAATAAATACAGGGGTTCCCCATATTACAAAGGACCTGTCATGGAAATCTGACAGTACACAAATTCCCCCATTTATTTTAAAAGCATATTTTAAACTAGTAATAATAATATGAAATATTTCATAGTATTAATTAGTGACTGCATGTGGTATACATTTGCTTAGTTTAATTGTGGGTAGTGTTAGGATGTTCAATGAAATGAAGGTATTGGAGTAGGTGTACTTAGAACGATACAATATGTATAGCTATAGAATGCGGATATTTTATTAGGGTGGAGCTCAGGATGGTACACTGGGAGCAAATGTTATTGGGCAAGTTTACATCTGACATGTGGGAGATGATGATTGAAGACCAGATGATTGAAGTTTAGAACCAGCATGTTCCAGTGAGAAAGAGAGGTAAGAAAAACAAAGTAAAGGAACTTTGGATGACCAAAGAGGTTATAAATTTGGTCAAAAAGGAAAAGGAAGTGCATGCAAGTTCTAAGAGGATGGAGTTGGACAGGGGCTTTGAGAGATATACAGAAAGGAGGAAATAACTCAAGCAGGTAATTGGAGTGAACAAAAGTGGCTAGGAAATGGTCTTAGTGGGTTACTTTAAAGAAAATCTCAAAGCTTTTTGTACCTTTATTAAAAACAAAATTGAAACCAGGGAGAAGGTAGGACCACTCAAAGATAAATGATGGAATTTGTACCTGTTGTCTGGGAATGTAAGCAAGGTACTAAATGACTACTTTGCATCTGTTTTTCATCATGGAGAAGGACATGGAGGACAGTGAGATCGATGTGGAGAATACTAATATGCAAAGGCAGTTTGAGATTAAGACGGAGGAGTTGTTGGGGCTCTTGAAGAATATTAGGGTTAAATCCCCAGAACCTGATGGGATTTATCCCAGATTAGTGAGAGAGGCAAGTGAGGAGTCGCATCTTCGCTTACCAGAGGTGAAGTCCTGGAGGACTGGAGAGGAGCTAATTTTCCTTTATTTAAGAAGGGAAGTAGAGAGAACTTTGAAATTATGGGCCGGTGAGTCTCACATCAGTGAGAAGGAACCTATTGGAGATGATTCTTCACAGTTTCTTCCCAGCTGTTATCAAACAACTGAATCATCCTCCCACAGCCAGCGAGCAGTGCTGAACTACCATCTACCTCTAATGTCCCTCTGACTATCCTTGACCGGATTTTGCTGGCTTTACCTTGCACTAAACATTATTCCCTTCTCATGCTATACACTGTAAATGGATTGATTGTAATGATGTATTGTCTTTCTGCTGACTGGTTAGCATGCAACAAAAAGCTTTTCACTGTACACGTGAAAATAAACAAAACTACACTAAACTAAACTAAACTAAACTAAACTAGGATTTACTCCCATTTCAAAGAGAATGGGTTAAGTAGGACAGTCGGCACGGCATTGTACAAGACAGGTAATTTCTTCCTAAGTTGATCTAGTTTTTTGAAGAAGGTGATTGATAAGTTAGGGTAGAAGATGTTATCTACATGGATTTTAGTAAGGCATTTGATAAAGTACCCCCATGGTAGGTTTATCCAGGAGATTAAGATGCACGGGATTAACAGTGACTTGGTTGTATAGACTCAGAACTGGTTTATTAATAGAAGACAGAGGGTTGTGGTGTAGGGACAATATTCGGGCTATAGATCTGTGACATGTGGAGTTATGCATGGATCTATAGTGAACATTGCAGTTTGTGATACATATATATGACTTGGATGTGTTGGTTTTAGGGTGAGAGGGGCAAAATTTAAAGGAGGTGTGTGGCACAATTTGTTTTACAGTGATTGAGTGCCTACAATGCACTGCCAGGGTTGCTGGTTGCAACAAATATGACAGTGGCATTTAAAAGACTATTGGATAGATATATGGATATGCAGGAAATGGAGGGGCGTGGATTACTATATATGCAGGTAGATAAGAGATGGTATCATGTTCGGCACAAACATTGTGGGCTGAAAGGCCTGTTCTTGTTCTGTACAGTTCTATGTTCCATGTTCTGAATCAGTATATGGACAGTTCTTGGGAATTACCCTTGCATAATACAGGGACTGCCTGCACTTACCAAGCCTCTTAACCCCATCCTTGTCTCTGGTTATCATGTTGCTAGTCCAACGTCCAGCACTCGATGAGTAATAATTACTTCTAATTGAATGCTGGGAAGGCACAAGTTGCTGTCTTAGTCCCTAACCCGTGATTGCATTGCTCTCCACAACCCTATCCTATCTGACACTAAAAGCCCTGTCTCACGGTGCGAGTTGACCCACGAGGTACCCCGAGTGAAAGACTCGTGGTTGTGTATGAGATTACAAGTGTATGATCAAGAGTGTAACCGAGTTCCCACGGGTATGACTAAGTTTGCCGTTTACTTATCATTTCTGCGATGTTCCAAGTTCGTCTCCCGAGTTACCAAGATCCTCTCCCGTTAATCTTGAGCCAACAATGTCTACCGACTGACGTGTTGAAAAATCATCACATTGTAAAAAAATAATGTCATGCTTTTTTTCAACAAACTATAAAAAGCCTCCCTTGTTTAAATTGGCTCATTTGGAAACATGTCTGCAAGAAGGCTATTGCCCAAGAGCGTAGTATATATTACAGAGAGTTGCAAATGTAGTGCAGTCTATTACACAGGCCAGCTTTCCGCCTATCAACTCAATCTACACTTCGCCCTGCTTCGGGAAGCAGCCAACGTAACCAAGGACCATTCACACCTCGGCCATTCCCTCCTCTCCTTTCATCCCGTGAGCAGATAATACAAATGCTCACATACATGTACTACCAGATTCAGGGACAGCTCCTTCCTCACTGTCATTAGATTGCTGAAACGGAAGTTCTTCGGTGTCTGAAGAAGGGTCTCGACCCGAAACGTCACCCATTCCTTCTCTCCAGAGACGCTGCCTGTCTCGCTGAGTTACTCCAGCATTTTGTGTCTATCTTCTCATAACTGAAGTCCTGATCTCCTGATATACCCCATTACAGCTCTTGGACAAATAAACTCGACGCTTTTTTGTGTTGTAACTATAAAAGGCCTGTCTCACGTGTCTGCGGTCATTGGCGGCGAAACGGGAAGAATCTGCCGCCATAGACCGCACACTCGTGAGAACGCACAATTCCGGGGCCGTGCGGCGTTGTTCCCAACACCGCACGGTGCTAAAATAAAACCTACACTGTTGAAAAATATTTTCCTACCGCACAGCCTCCACCAGTGATGCACGAGTGCGGCACGGCCACCGCCACAGCCGCCGCCAGTGTGGCTCGAGCGCCGTGCGTCGAACTTTCACCGTCACAGCCTCCGCCAGTGAGGCACGTGTGCGGCACGGCCGCTGGCACAGCCACCGCTACAGCGCCGCGATCAGGACGGCCGCTGCCACAGCTGCCGCTAGTGAGTCACGTGCGGCGGGCCGACGTCATCGCAGTCGGCCCGCCCTTTTTTTTACTTACCGCAAGCACGTGGGACCAGCCGTATTTGAATCACTCGGCCTCCGCGCAACATCCGTGCGGCACTCCCGTGGCATAGGCTCGGCGCTCTCGCCGTTGCCGTGCGGTCCACTCTGCAGGCGAAGCCGCGCTTCACCGCCGATGACCGCAAACACGTAAGACAGAGCCTTTAGGGTGTAATGTTGTGACAATGTATTCTGCACGCTGGTATTTTTTCTCTTTGCGCTAGCTATTTATTGCACTTATGTACGGCTTTATTTCATAACTCGCAAGCAGAGCTTTTCACTGCAGTTTCGTTCAGGTGACAAAATAACCCAATATCAATACCATGTCCGCCTCATCCCAGTTTATGGGGGATAGGGGGGTAGGGTCATGATATGAATCTGTGACTGTAGTTTTTCTCTGCCAAGTTGTAAAACTCCAGCCGGGATACCGTCGTCTCCGGGTTCGTGATCATACCAGTAATATTGTGAGGTCGACATATTGTTGACACTCGCAATATTACTGGCATTATCACTAATCTATTATCATTACATCTCAGAATTTGTGTAACAATATTTCATGTTCCCCGGGAACATTTGCACTTTAAAACGGCACTTTGAGTTCTTATTTTCCATCGGGTTAGATTGTGATTATGGTCATGTTAAGAATTAAAAGTCCTAAAATCAATGTGTGAAATGTGATTCTTATTTTTCAAAGTCTCTCATAGGAAATAATGAGCGTATAATGAGAGGCGCTGGCTCTGAACGCACTGCCTGAAAAAATGATGGTAACAAGCTTCAATCCTGTTTTTAAAAAATAACTGGACAACATTACCCAAAAGGGAAAGTTATTCCGCTTGCTCAGTGGCAAAAATGAAATATGAAAAATGAAAAAATGAAAAAATGAAACTTTTGCAGTCAGTTTTTATGTTCCATGCCAGTTTTCTTTCATAATCTAGGGAAAATAGATTATGAAAGAAAACTGGCAGGGAACATAAAAACTGACTGCAAAAGTTTTTATAGATATGTGAAGAGAAAGAGATTAGTTAAAAACAAATGTAGGTCCCTTGCAGTCAGAAACAGGTGAATTGATCATTGGGAACAAGGATATGGCGGACCAATTGAATAACTACTTTGGTTCCGTCTTCACTAAGGAAGACATAAATAATCTGCCGGAAATAGCAGGGGACCGCGGTCAAAGGAGATGGAGGAACTGAGTGAAATCCAGGTTAGTCGGGAACTGGTGTTGGGTAAATTGAATGGATTAAAGGCCGATAAATCACCTGGGCCAGATAGGCTGCATCGCAGAATACTTAAGGAAGTAGCTCCAGAAATAGTGGATGCATTAGTGATAATTTTTCAAAACTCTTTAGATTCTGGAGTAGTTCCTGAGGATTGGAGGGTAGCAAACGTAACCCTACTTTTTAAGAAGGGAGGGAGAGAGAAAACGGGGAATTACAGACCAGTTAGTCTAACATCGGTGGTGGGGAAACTGCTAGAGTCAGTTATTAAAGATGGGATAGCAGCACATTTGGAAAGTGGTGAAATCATTGGACAATGTCAGCATGGTTTTAAATAAGGTAAATCATGTCTGATGAATCTTATAGAATTTTTCGAGGATGTAACTAGTAGAGTGGATAGGGGAGAACCAGTGGATGTGTTGTATCTGGACTTTCAGAAGGCTTTCAACAAGGTACCACATAAGAGATTAGTATACAAACTTAAAGCACACGGTATTGGGGGTTCAGTATTGATGTGGATAGAGAACTGGCTGGCAAACAGGAAGCAAAGACTAGGAGTAAACGGGTCCTTTTCACAATGGCAGGCAGTGACTAGTGGGGTACCGCAAGGCTCAGTGCTGGGACCCCAGCTATTTACAATTTATATTAATGAACTGGATGAGGGAATTGAAGGCAACATCTCCAAGTTTGTAGATGACACTAAGCTGGGGGGCAGTGTTAGCTGTGAGGAGGATGCTAGGAGACTGCAAGGTGACTTGGATAGGCTGGGTGAGTGGGCACATGTTTGGCAGATGCAGTATAATGTAGATAAATGTGACGTTATCCGCTTTGGTAGCAAAAACAGGAAAGCAGACTATTATCTAAATGGTGGCGGATTAGGAAAAGGGGAGATGCAGTGAGACCTGGGTGTCATGGTACACCAGTCATTGAAAGTAGGCATGCAGGTGCAGCAGGCAGTGAAGAAAGCGAATGGTATGTTAGCTTTCATAGCAAAAGGATTTGAGTATAGGAGCAGGGAGGTTCTACTGCAGTTGTACAGGGTCTTGGTGAGACCACACCTGGAGTATTGCATACAGTTTTGGTCTCCAAATCTGAGGAAGGACATTATTGCCATAGAGGGAGTGCAGAGAAGGTTCACCAGACTGATTCCTGGGATGTCAGGTCTTTCATATAAAGAAAGACTGGATAGACTCGGCTTATACTCGCTAGAATTTAGGAGATTGAGAGTGGATCTTATGGGGTTGGACAGGCTAGATGCAGGAAGATTGTTCCCGATGTTGGGGAAGTCCAGGACAAGGGGTCACAGCTTAAGGATAAGGGGGAAATCCTTTAACACATTTTTCACACAGAGAGTGGTGAATCTCTGGAACTCTCTGCCACAGAGGGTAGTTGAGGCCAGTTCATTGGCTATATTTAAGAGGGAGTTAGATGTGACCCTGTGGCTAAAGGGATCAGGGGGTATGGAGAGAAGGCAGGTATGGGATACTGAGTTGGATGATCAGCCATGATCATATTGAATGGCGGTGAAGGCTCGAAGGGCCGAATGGCCTACTCCTGCACCTATTTTCTATGTATCTATGTATCTATGTAACTAACTAAATTATCATTTAAAAATGTGATAGCGATTTGATGAGGCTTTTGGCTTCCTTCGGCGATGCTACAATTCCATAATTCTCACCGTTGTTCACACACCAACAAGAGCCCAGGGAGAGGGGGCGAAAGAGACGTACACTCACAGAGGCAGAGTCTCTCAGCCTGTGTGAGAGGGTGGGAGGGAGAGAGAGACACACACACACAAGGTGGATGTGAAATCTCACCTGCCTTTCAGTGACAGGCACCCGCCGCCAGTGAATGAAGACACCCCCATCTGTGTCCCCCTCCTCTCCCTCCACTTTCCACGCTCTCTCCTCCACCCCCCTCCTTCCTCCCCCCCCACCCGCCCCCCCCAATTTGAAAATGTCATCCCATCACCCATTCCTTCTCTCCAGAGACTCTGCCTGCCCGCTGAGTTAAAGAGTTCCCACGGTAGACTCACGAGTCCCAAAGCTAAACGCACGGGCCACTACGTTCTTACAACGTGTTTAAATGTTTCCATTTGTAACCTCAAGAGTACATTTTACTCGTGGAAAACTTTAAACATGTTTGAATTTTTCCAAGAGTTAACAAGTTTCACGGGTACCTGCCGTTAGCGCCACGAGTCGCTAAGTTGCGTCCACGAGTTCCGACGTTCCTGCTACGTTAATCGTACGTGATTACCACGAGTTAAATTTATTTTAAGCTCGGGGTACCTCGTGGGTCAGCTCGCACCATGAGACAGGGGTATTAGCCAGAATTTTGACTATGCCAGCAAGATAACTTACTTTCATATTTTGCACCGTTGCCATTTTCATCCATGCCTCTGCTAATATGCTACTGAAATCTTCAAGCACGTGTTACATGCAAGTTTGGTTATTCCAGTGCTCTCCTGGCTAGTCCTATCTTACACCGTGTAAATTGGGTCGCTGTTCCATTTGAATGGAACAGGTGTAGGCAGCTGGGAGCAAGTGTATCCCTAGAGGAGTTTCAGGAACTGAGCAGTATACTTAAGAAATAAATCAGAAGGACTAAAAGGAGGCAGGAGATAAATCTGGCAGATAATATTAAGAAAAAAATCAGATATTTGATGTACTTTAAGGTAAAGAGAGTAACCGGAGAGACAATAGGGCTCCTCAGAAACCAAATTGTGTGGAGGTGCAGGAGATGGGCAAGGTCCTCAAGGAATATTTCTCTGTTATTTTTACTGTGGAACTTGGGACTGTTATTGGAAGTGTCTTGAAAATAGTTCTTATTATGGACTGGAAGGTGCTGAATGCCATAAGGCGTACAAATATTGATAAATCTCCCGGGCCTGATCCGATATATCTGAGGATACTGTGGGAAGCTAAAGAAATTGCAGGTGCCCTGGCTACGTTATATAAATCATCATTAGACACTCGTGAGTTATCAGAAGACTGGAGGGTGGATAATCCTGTTCCTCTGTTTAAGAAGGGCTCCATCGAAAAGCGTGGGAACTATAGAAAACTGACACTAATTTCAAAGGAAGACAAGTGACTGGAGAGTATTGTGAGGTACAAGATATATATGCATTTGGATAAGCATGGGCTGATTAGGGATTGTCAGCGTGGTTTTATACGTGGTAAATCATGTCTTATGAATCTGATTGAGTTAGTCGAAGAACTAACCAAAAAGGTTGATGAGGGCAAAGCCGTAGACATTGTTGATATGGACTTCAGCAAAACATTTGATACAGTTCCACGTGGTAGATTTTCTCTGGAAGGTAAGAATGCCTGGGATCCAGGGCTAGCCGACTGTATAGAGAATTGGCTTAATGGAAGAAAGTTGTTTTTCAATATTGAATATCTAGACAGTACACTCCAAAGATGTACAGGTTTGTAGGTGAATTGGTTTCGGTAAGTTGTAAAATTGCGTAGGTTAGTGTATGGGGTAATTGCTGGTCGGCGCGGACTTGGTGGGCCGAAGTGGCCTGTTTCCGCGTTGTATCTTTAAAGTAAATAAAGTCTTTTTATTATTTATTTTTTAATTTAAATTTTATTAGAAGTAAGTACAATCATATGGCACCAAAGTGCCTAATATATATTGACATGATACATTTTATGTACGGCTTCTTATTTTTTTTATTATGATAAAGAAGAATAAGAAAGTAAATATTAAAAAACGTGAGATATATAGTGTGTGAAAAAGAGAATAAAAGAGTGAAAGAAGAAAATTGAAGAAAAGGTAGAAAAAAGAGAGTAGAAAATAAAAAAATAAAAGTAAGGAGATCATTATTTATAATCTTGACCATCCCTCACCCAGTCCTGGAACATTTAGCTTCTACAATTGTGTTGCACCGTATGATTCCAAAAAGACGACAAATGGAGACCAACTCGTTAAGAATTGGTCTGATTTACCTATTAGGAGGAATTGCATTTCCTCAAGATGTGCGGTGTCCAACATGCTTGAAATCCACATTTTAAGCGTTGGTATTGGTGTATTTTTCCAAAATTTAAGTATTCGTTTTTTTGCTATTATTAAACCATAATTAAAAAATAAATTTTGAGATGAGTTCAAATTATTCCCATCTTCCATTACTCCAAATATAATCATTTCAGTGTTAGGTTCCATTCTTATCTTGAATAATTTTGTAAATGTTTCAAAAATATCACTCCAAAATTTATAAAGTTTTATGCAGGAAACGAAAGAGTGTGTTATAGTTGCATTTTGGGATAGACATTTATCACAAATGGGAGATATATTTGGGTAACATTTATTCAATCTAGTTTTTGAATAATATAATCTATGTAAAATTTTAAATTGAATTAAATTATGTCTTGCATTAATCGAACATTTGTGTATATATATCAAATACTTTTCCCATGTAACCTTCGTAATTTTTACCATTAATTCCCGTTCCCACTCTTCTCTCTGTCGATGGTAGGTCTATATTTAAAATACTATTATATAAATATGATATTAATTTTTGTGAATCAGCCTTAATATTCATTGCTTCTTCCAGTACATCAAAAGTTATTTTTTGATATCCTTGTATGTATTTCTTCATGAAATCGCAAATCTGAAGATATTTAAAATATTGGTTATTTTTCAGTTTAAATTTTAATTGTAATTGTTGGAATGATAATAGATTTCCCATTTCATACATATCACCGATCCTTTTAATTCCCATTCTTTCCCATTGATTATATGTTGTATCAATAAGAGATGGTTTAAATAAAGGATTATTCGCTATTGGCATTAACAATGTTAAATTTCTTAATTTTAAAGATAATTTTATTTGTTTCCAAATTCTTATTTTATCGTGTATAATTGAGTTCTTCTTATATATTGTGCTGTTCAGTTTTTTCGGGGAGAAGAGGATCGTTCCTATATTACAAGGAAAACAATCCTCTTTCTCCATTCTTATCCATTCTGTCTGTTGGGTAGAACTTTCCAACCAGTAAATTATATTCTTAATATGCACTGTCCAATAGTAATACAAAAAATTCGGGAGTGAAAGTCCCCCGACATCTTTTGGTTTACATAAGTGTTTTTTTTTTTAATTCTGTGTGTTCTATAATCCCAAATAAAATTAGTAATATTAGAGCCTAATTAAAAAAATATATATTTTGGTATATATAATGGTATAGACTGAAATACGTATAATAATTGTGGTAGAAAGATCATTTTTATAGCGTTTATTAAACATAGAAATATAGAAAATAGGAGCAGGAGTAGGCCATACGGCCCTTCGAGCCTGCACCTCCATTCGAAATGATCATGGCTGATCATCCAACTCAGTATCCTGTACCTGCTTTCTCTCCATACCCCCTGATCCCTTTAGCCACAAGGGCCACATCTAACTCCCTCTTAAATATTGCCAATGAACTGGCCTCAACTACCTTCTATGGCAGAGAATTCCAGAGATTCACCACTCTCTGTGAGAAAAATGTTTTCCTCATCTCGGTCCTAAAAGATTTCCCCCTTATCCTTAAGCTGTGACCCCTTGTTCTGGACTTCCCCAACATCAGGAACAATCTTCCTGCATCTAGCCTGTCCAACCCCTTAAGAATTTTGTACGTTTCTATAAGATCCCCTCTCAATCTTCTAAATTCTAGCGAGTACAAGCCGAGTCTATCCAGTCTTTCTTCATATGAAAGTCCTGACATCCCAGGAATCAGTCTGGTGAACCTTCTCTGTACTCCCTCTATGGCAAGAATGTCTTTCCTCAGATTAGGAGACCAAAACTATACGCAATACTCCAGGTGTTGTCTCACCAAGACCTTGTACAACTGCAGTAGAACCTCCCTACTCCTATACTCAAATCCTTTTGCTATGAATGCTAACATACCATTCGCCTTCTTCACTGCCTGCTGCACGTGCATGCCTACTTTTAATGACTGGTGTATTATGACACCCAGGTCTCGTTGCATCTCCCCTTTTTCTAATCGGCCACCATTCAAATAGTCTACTTTCCTGTTTTTGCCACCAAAGTGGATAACCTCACATTTATCCACATTATACTGCATCTGCCATGCATTTGCCCACTCACCCAGCCTATCCAAGTCACCTTGCAGCCTCCGAGCATCCTCCTCACAGCTAACACTGCCCCCCAGCTTTGTGTCATCCGCAAACTTGGAGATGTTGCATTCAATTCCCTCGTCCAAATCATTAATATATATCGTAAATAGCTGGGGTCCCAGGACTGAGCCTTGCGGTACCCCACTAGTCACTGCCTGCCATTGTGAAAAGGACCCGTTTACTCCTACTCTTTCCTTCCTGTCTGCCAGCCAGTTCTCTATCCACATAAATACTGAACCCCCAATACCGTGTGCTTTAAGTTTATATACTAATCTCTTATGTGGGACCTTGTCGAAAGCCTTCTGAAAGTCCAGATATAACACATCCACTGGTTCTCCCTTATCCACTCTGCTAGTTACATTCTCGAAAAATTCTATAAGATTCTTTAAGATTTACCTTTCATAAATCCATGCTGACTTTGTCCAATGATTTCACCACTTTCCAAATGTCCTGCTATCCCATCTTTAATAACTGATTCTAGCAGTTTCCCCACTACCGACGTTAGACTAACTGTTTTCTCTCTCCCTCCCGTTTTAAAAAGTGTGGTTACATTAGCTACCCTCCAATCCTCAGGAACTACTCCAGAATCTAAAGAGTTTTGAAATATTATCACTAATGCATCCACTATTTCTGGGGCTACTTCTTTAAGTACTCTGGGATGCAGCCTATCTGGCCCTGGGGATTTATCGGCCTTTAATCCATTCAATTTACCTAACACCACTTCCCGGCTAACCTGGATTTCACTCAGTTCCTCCATCTCATTTGACCCCCGGTCCCCTGCTATTTCTGGCAGATTATTTATGTCTTCCTTAGTGAAGACAGAACCAAAGTAGTTATTCAATTGGTCTGCCATGTCCTTGTTCCCCATGATCAATTCACCTGTTTCTGACTGCAAGGGACCTACATTTGTTTTAACTAATCTTTTTCTCTTCACATATCTATAAAAGCTTTTGCAGTCAGTTTTTATGTTCCCTGCCAGTTTTCTTTCATAATCTATTTTCCCTTTCCTAATTAAGCCCTTTGGCCTCCTCTGCTGGTCTCTGAATTTCTCCCAGTCCTCTGATAGGCTGCTTTTTCTGTCCAATTTGTACGCTTCATCTTTTGTTTTGATACTATCCCTGATTTCCCTTGCTATCCATGGATGTACTACCTTTCCTGATTTATTTTTTTGCCAAACTGAGATGAACAATTGTTGTAGTTCATCCATGCAGTCTTTAAATGCCTACCATTGCATATCTACCGTCAACCCATTAAGAATCAATTGCCAGTCTATCTTGGCCAATTGACTTCTCATACCCTCAAAGTTACCTTTCTTTAAGTTCAGGACCCTTGTTTCTGAATTAACAATGTCACTCTCCATCCTAATGAAGAACTCAACCATATTATATTCACTCTTGCCCAAGGAGCCACGCACAACAAGACTGCTAACTAACCCTTCCTCATTACTCAATACCCAATTTAGAATAGCCTGCTCTCTCGTTGGTTCCTTTACATGTTGGTTTAGAAAACTATCCCGCATACATTCCAAGAAATCCTCTTCCTCAGCACCCTTGCCAATTTGATTCACCCAATCTATATGTAGATTGAAGTCACCCATTATAACTGTTTTACCTTTGTTGCACGCATTTCTAATTTCCTGTTTGATGCCATCCCCAACTCCACTACTACTGTTAGGTGGCCTGTACACATCTCCCACTAGCGTTTTCTGCCCCTTAGTGTTTCGCAGCTCTACCCATATCGATTCCACATCCTCCAAGCTAATGTCCTTCCTTTCTATTGCGTTAATCTGCTCTCTAACCAGCAACGCTACCCCACCTCCTTTCCCTTTCTGTCTATCCCTCCTGAATATTGAATATCCCTGGATGTTCAGCTCCTAGCCTTGGTTACCCTGGAGCCATGTCTCTGTGATCCCAACTATATCATATTCATTAATAGCTATCAGCACATTCAACTCACCCACCTTATTACAAATGCTCCTTGCATTAAGACACAAAGCCTTCAGGCTTGTTTTTACAACACTCTTACCCCTTATACAATGATGTTGAAAAGTGGCCCTTTTTGATTTTTGCCCTGGATTTGTCTGCCTGCCACTTTTACTTTTCACCTTGCTACCTATTGCTTCTACCCTCATTTTACACCCCTCTGTCTCTTCGCTCAAACATTTAAGAAACCCTTTCCCTTTAACTCCATCCTCAACTCTCCCATTCGACACCCCACCCCCCTTATTCAGTTTAAAAGCACCCGTGTAGCAGTGGCAAACCTGCCTGCCAGAATGCTGGTCCACCACCTGTTAAGATGCAATCCATCCCTTTTGTACAGTTCCCTTTTACTCCAAAACAGATCCCAGTGATCTAAGAATCTAAATCCCTGCCCCGTGCACCAGTTCCTCAGCCACACATTCAGGTCCCATATCTCCCTGTTCCTGCTCTCGCCAGCACAAGGAACTGGAAGCAAACCGGAGATAACAACCCTGGAGGTCCTGCTTTTCAGCATTTTTCCGAGCTCTCTAAAGTCACGCTGCAGAATATTCATCCCCTTCTTTCCGACATCGTTTGTGCCGACATGCACTACCACTTCCGGCTGTTCACCTTCGCCCTTGAGGATTTTCTGCACTCTGTCCGTGACATCCTGGATCCTGGCACCAGGAAGGCAGCACACCATCCTCGAATCCCGTCTGTTGCCACAGAAACCCCTGTCCGTACCTCTCACAATGGAGTCACCCACTACAATGGCATTGCCTGACTTTGGCCTTTTTGGTTTTGGCTCAACAGCCCTATTCGCATCGCAAGCCAGTCTGCCGCTCAGTGTTAAAACGTCTTCTGTCCTGACAGCTTCTAAGTGGGTGAACCTGTTCACAAGAGGTACAACACCCGGGGACGTTTGCATTCCATGCTTCCCTCCCTTTCTCACTGTCTCCCACCTTCTCTCTTCCAGTACCTTAGGGGTAACAATATTATTGTAGGACTTGTCGAGGAACGACTCCGTTTCTCGGACAAACCGGAAGTCATCCACTTGCTTCTCCAGTTCCCCAACACGGTCCTTCAGGAGCTGTACCTGGATGCACTTTAGGGACGACAGATGGCGCAATGGGCTAAGTGTTCGGCTGGCAACCGGAAGGTAACCGGTTCGAATCCCGCTTGGAGTGCATACTGTCGTTGTGTCCTTGGGCAAGACACTTCACCCACCTTTGCCTGCGTGTGAATGTGTGTGAATGTGTGTGAGTGATTGGTGGCGGTCGGAGGGGCCGTAGGCGCAAATTAGCAGCCACGCTTCCGTCAGTCTGCCCCAGGGCAGCTGTGGCTACAGAAGTAGCTTGCCAACAACGAGTGTGACTGAGGAGTGAATGAATAATGCGATGTAAAGCGCCTTGAGTATTAGAAAGGCGCTATATAAATCCAATCCATTATTATTATTATTATTATTATTATTATTACTTGTCACATTTGTAGCAGCCAGAGGCACCAGCAGTGTCCTTGACCTCCCACATACTGCAAGCATCACACTGAATCAGCTTGCCTGACATCTCCTTCTTTCGTCTCTCCCTCTACAGTGTTTTGCGTAGCCTCCTCTCCAAAGACTCTCGAGCCAAAGACTCACACTTTTCTCACAGGGCACTTCCCTCACTGCCGCTCCCTAAGAGCAGTCTTGCTTATATTGACTGATAAATTGCCTAATTTACCAATTTACAATCCAAATTCCTCAGTTTTCAACTGTTTTCCCCGCTTTGACTCACTTCTCTCCTCCCTCTTGGGCTAGAGCCAATCAGTGTTTTTTCTTGCTAATCTTCTCCTGCTGTTGCTTCCCAATCTACAGCAGCTCTGAGTAAAGTCTGCCTGTGCTTTGCCTCTCCTTTTATTCTATCTATTAATGATAAAGGAAGTGTTTTCCAAAATTTAATCAACGTATTGAGTTTATTTAATAAAGGTATAAAATTAGCGTTGAATAATGCTTTATATTTTCTAGTAATTTGAATACCCAGATATTTAAATTTTTCTGTTGCAATTTTAAAGGGGAACTTCAATAAGTGTGTAGGTTCTTGAGGTTTTAACATCATGATTTCACTTTTATTCCAGTTTATTCTATATCCAGAAAAGGTCTCAAATTCCTCTATTAAATTTAATAAATTTGGTATGCTCGTTTGTGAATTTGTAATATATAGAAGTATATCGTCTGCATATAATGAAATTTTATTATTTAAGTCCCTAGTATTGTAACCCTGAATATTCGGATGAATTCTTATACTTTCAGCCCAGGGCTCTATCATAAGGGCAAATAGCAGGGGTGATAACGCATATCCCTGCCTATTGCCCCTT
This sequence comes from Malacoraja senta, assembly GCA_038087875.1. NCBI lineage: Eukaryota > Metazoa > Chordata > Chondrichthyes > Rajiformes > Rajidae > Malacoraja > Malacoraja senta. The sequence goes on from CM075977.1 coordinate 158,355,941, forward strand.
GATAATTGAAATTTTGGAGATAACATATTATTGGTTAATATTCTTGCCATCGGTTTATCATATAATAATTTTACCCATGCAATAAAATTCTCTCCCATATTAAATTTTTGCAGCACTTTATATAAATACTGCCACTCTACCTGATCAAATGCTTTCTCTGCGTCCAGAGAAACAATTGATATATCTTCTTCCTCCATTTTATGTGAGTACATTATATTAAACAGGCGTCTCAAATTATTAAATGAATATTTTTTGGGGATAAATCCCGTTTGATCAGGATTTATCAATTTACTAATATATTTACTTAATCTTCTTTCTAAAGTCTTTGCTAAAATTTTCTGGTCTGTATTTAAAAGTGATATAGCTCTATATGAGCCCGGCTCGTCTAAATCTTTATCTTTTTTTGGAATAAGCGTAATAGTTGATTCTGCTAATGTTTCAGGTAGTTTATTTTCTTTCAAAGCGTGAGTATATAAATTAAATAAATATGGAGTCGTTATCTCATGAAATTTTTTATAAAATTCATTACTAAAACCATCTGGTCACGGTGTCTTACTATTTTTCAATGATTTTATTTCTTATTACCTATTTCTTCGAGTGTAATTTGAGCTCCAAGTTCCTCTTGTTCCAAAAGATCAAGTTTTGGAAGATTAGAGTTATCTAAACATTTTTTAATTTTACTATCTTCTATTTTAGTTTTAGATGTATATAAATTTTGATAAAATTGAGCAAATCTATTGTTAATATCTTTAGGTAATATTAGTAATTCACCTTTCTCTGACTTAATTTTAGTTATAGTATTTTCCTTTTCTTGTTTTTTCAATTGACGAGGTAAAAGCTTATGTGGTTTGTCAACAAATTCAAAATGTTCCTGTTTTGTAATTTGGAATAATCTTATTACTCTTGCCGATAAAATTCGATTAAGTTTAAATTTCAGTAGGATTATCTTATTATGTTTATCTGTAGTAGAATCTTTGGCATTATCTAACTCTAACTGTCTAATTTCTTGTTCTAGCAACATTTGTTTTGTCTTAAGGTGGGTGTTCACATCACTTGCTCTGCAGACTTTCCGCGATGAGGGAGCAGTGTAATGTAGAATGGAGGATTAAATGTCAGACATCAATAATGTCAATGCCACTTATACAGCCATGAATAATTGCCAGCACCCTCTACTCCAGACCACTGACCATATCTGTGGTCATCTCCCATCAGTTTTCATTGTTCATGGCAATTGGGTGCTTCCTTCTGCAAGAGCAAGGGAGTGCAATGCGACGTACAGTTGAAAGTATGTGGAAGCTGTGTGTGTGAGCGAATGTGTGTTGGAGTGTTGGCAACCACGCAATGGTGTGGTGGAATATATGAATACAAGGTCACTGATGTTCAGAAGAAATCTGAAGAAGGGTCTCGACCCGAAACATCACCCATTCCTTCTCTTCAGAGATGCTGCCTATCCCGCTGAGTTACTCCAGCATTTTGTGTCTACCTTCGATTTAAACCAACTTCTGCAGTTCTTTCCTACACACGTTTCTATTGTTGATCCAGATTGCAATTAAATTAATGATGTGGTATATAGCAAGGTGCAATATATTGAGCATTAAGATGTGGTCGCTCAGTGATTAGTTTAATTTAGTTTAGCGATACAACATGGAAGCAGACCTTTTGGTCCAACAAGTCCATGCCAACCATCAATCACCCATTTACACTAGTTCTATGTCATCCCACTTTCTCACCCTACACACCAGGGGCAATTTACAGAGGCCAATTGACCTACAAACCCTCACATCTTTTGGGATGTGGGTGGACAACTGGAGCACCCTGACCAAACCCATGCAGTCACAGGGAGAACATGCATACTCCATACAGACAGCACGTGAGGTCAGGATCGTATAGTAAGTACAACCTTTAAAGGTGTGCAATTGCAGTCTAAGATGACACTAGCTCAGTGCACAGTGCACAGAGCACAGAGCACAGAGCACAGAGCGCACCAGCAATCATGTTAATGAAGCATGCACATGCATTGCAAGTCTAGGCTGCCCAAGTTAGCACAGGTATCTTTCATGTTGTGATTCCTGTACATACTTCGAAGCACATTTGAATGTCTAGGCTGTACTCGGTACATGTTACTATAACAAACTAAAATAAAATTGGCAGTCCTGAGCAGATATACAAAAGTAAAGCTCATCTGGGAACTGTAGATGGTTTATTAACTGAATATGCAAGAGTTGAGTCATTTGATGGTAGTAGCTATCATTGAAAAATTAAATTAGTAACCTGGACAACAGCAGATTCATTAAGATTTAGCTTATTTTTATTTCTACCTTATGCCTATATATTTGTAATTATCCCATATGGGACATGTCTCTCCTCTAGGTATTGCAACTGAATCATCCTGTTTGCATCTGCAGTTCCAATACACAAGTCAGTTTGGTGCTTCCTCCTCCTGGCAGTGAGCACTTCTGGAAGAAAGCCATGAAAAATGTATTGGGCTAAGAATGCAAATTACAACCATTGCAAATCTTTAATCCGTGGGCGGCCTCCTCAATAGAAATTGTCAGCAAAGAATTCAACTCGAATTTGCTTTGCTTCACACACTGTAACAGTTTCATTTTCATCTCTTTCATAGCATTGAGTTTTATTACTACAATTCCTGTTTAACAAATTGTGTGGTAAAATAATCTGACAGAGCAATGCTTGAATTGTAATGTAGAGGAAATCATACTACTGTCATTGAATATGCATATTGTGTCAAATTAAACCCGTTATTTCAGTGAAGGATACAGGTGAAAACATGATCTAGGATTTCTCTTTTAAAAAAGCGCTGCATATGAATTGCATTTCCATGGTATTGTAATTGTATTGATCTCAGTGTTTAGTGATACATATTATATTGTTTCAAGAATTTCTCATACAAGATTTTGTAAAGAAACTGTTGCGTTGTGTTGCAATTATCAGTTGAGCAATGTGGTAAAATATACATTAGCTTGGATTGATATAAGAATAAGATTGATATGTCACAGGGTGACGCCTGTTTGGTCGTGAGTAGTGGCCCAAAGAGTCGTACCTTTTTCTGGTCGCCGCTGGATTTTAAAAATTTGGAACATTTTCGGCTACATGCTGCGACTATGACAGGTGCCAACAAGTCGCCAGGAAAAACATGGCATAAAGGGCCTGTCCCACTTAGGCGATTTATTCAGCGACTGTCATAGTCGTAGCAGGTCGTCGAAATACCAGTGACTGGACCCCCCTACAACAATATCTACGACAATGTTTACGACAAGCTACAACAAGCTACCACCTGGTTGACGTCAGGCTACGGCAAGCTACCGACAACCGGCGACCCATTAGGACGTCCACCTATGACCACACCTACAACAACCCGCGACAAGCTACCACCCACGACAAGCTACCACCCTCGACAAGCTACCACCCTGACAGCGACAACTGAAGACAACTAAAGACAATTCAGTCGCCGGTATCTGTTGCTGGTTGACGTAGGTTGACGCAGGAAGTCGCCAATGGAATTCACCGGTCAACATCGACAACAGCCTACATCACCTGACGACAACCTACGTAATCCTGGTGACAACCTACGTCATCCTGGCGACAACCTGCGGCAGCACCTACGTCAGGAGAAGTCAAGCTACGCTCATTGGCGTCCAGCCCACTGTCGCCGAAATTTTTTGAACATTTCAAAATCCAGCAGCGACCAGAAAAACGCTACGACTCTTTGGGCGACTGAGGAGACTTCTCACAACCATACAGGCGACACCCCGGGACCAAGTGGTGACAGCCTAGTCACCTGTAGTCACCTAAAAAATCATCTGTGGGGCAGGCCCTTAAGGTTAAGAATGTAAGGTTGTTTCAGAAAAATACACTGGGGCAGAGCAAACTAGGGCTTTGAACATTCCAATGAGCTCAAATGTGATAGCCTTCAACACAAATTATCTGTTCACGGCATATTTAATAGTTACTGAACTTCAAATAAATGTTCCTGGATGCGCTTTTTTTTTTGCAATTTTCCATACATTTACCATCTAGGTTTTCTTAGGTTAGCTTTGCAGGGATTTTCATTTATCAGCTATGAAGTCACAGCAATTTGTAAGGGATTCACTGAAATCTTTAAAAGGGGGTGTAGTCGACATAAATTGAACCACAGCTGTGGCTTTAATGATGTACACCTGCAAGCAAGCAATCAGCTAATCAAAATAATGGAAGAATCAGTCTTCATTTAATTATACACCATCCACACTAAATATATCCCTAAAGCCTAGACAATTTATCCTGGAATTGTGGTTTTGTTCCGAATATATTTTTTACCGAGAAAAGATTAATGGAAGTGAAAGTTCAGTTTCTGAGTTACCAGTTCAATCCAGCATACAACATTGATGTGATCGGACAATGTTTGGCCTGAAGTGAACTGTGAGGGTTGAGTCCTAAGGAAGTCATCACCTTCATCAATCACCCACATGATAAATAACTGACTTTTTTAGTTTGTTCCAAATGCAAGCTTAATCTTCATACATTTTGTAGGGATTTCATTTGTATATTTTTCTTAACAAGAAGAACAACATTTTTATTTAAAATCAGGATCAGTAGGCCTGAAAAAATCATTTTTATGACTTTTAAGAAAGCGCACAAGAAAATGATAACCACAAATCTCAACATTTTAGGAGCTCAGAGGTATATTAATGTGGCCAAAATAAATCAATCTAAAACATCATGATTTTGTGTTCTTTCTTGTTTTTATCTGTCCTTTTTTGTATTGTGAATCAGGTGAAACTTTTTTAATATTCACTCTGGCATTGGAGGAAGCACAGGACAGAAAGGTCAGTGTGGGAATGGGAAGGGAAGTCGAGAGCAGGTGTTATCTTCAGCCACGGGCCTCGACAGTCCTTCTAGGTGAGACAGAGGTTCACAAGCAGCTTCTCTAACCTCATCTACTGCATCCTGTGTTTCCGATGTGATCTGTACATCGCCAAGCATAGACCCGGTGTGCATTTCATGGAACACTTACGCTCGGTCCGCCCAGTTGGTGACCATTTTAACTCCCCTTCCCATTCTTGCTTCCAGTCCCCCTCCCCCCCTTCTTCCCCCTGCCATGTACAATCAGTCTGAAGAAGGGTCTCAACCCGCAATATCACCTGTCCGTTTTCTCCAGAGATGCTGCCTGACCAGCTGAGATACTCCAGCATTTTGATTTAACTTGGGTCTAAAACGTATTCAATATTTTCTTCTTTTATTCCTCTACCCGTACATAATCCTGCAACATGAATGGTATCAATATTCAACTTTGCAATCACTGTCGTGATATATTCTTACAAACGAAAGTACTTTTCCAATTCTTCTTTGTTTGACAAAATGTGATTTAATGATATTTGAATATGGGAAATTGCCCTTGTCAATCAGGGCCTGCAGTGGACTGTTCACCTAAGGCAGTGTGCTGCATCACTTCAAACATTCACTACAAGAAAGCTGGAAATTTATGCAAAGTAAACAGATCTCCTCAATCTCTGCCATGCTCTTGTTCAAACTGCCTTCTGTGTTTTATATGCATTTGACGGTATTCACATCAGGTGTGTAAATGAGAAAAAAAATGGCAAGTGGTCGTATTGAAATCCAAGTAGCTGATCAGCAGTTGGAACACTGTTGTTGATCAGGATGAATAATGTTGTAAAACCATCAAGAATTTGTGGCGTTGACTGACGTTGTGTATGAGAACCAAATAGAGAGATGAGGGGGGGGAAGAGAGAGAGAGGAGGGGGGAGAGAGGGGGGGAGTGGGGCAGAGTGGGGCGAGAGGGGGAGGGAGGTGGAGGGGAGGGGAGGGAGTTGGGGGAGTGGGGGAAGAGGGGGGCAAAGGGAGGGGGAGGGAGGAGGAGGGGGAGGGGAGTGGGGAGGGGGGCTGGAGAGGGGGCAGAGGGGGGAGGGGGAGAGAGAGAAGGGGGGAGAGAGGGGGGAGTGGGAGGAGAGTAGGGGAGAGGGGGGAAGGGAGGGGGAGGAAGATGGATGTGGTGGGGGTTGGGGAGAGGGGGAGAGGAGAGGGGTGAGGTGAGGGAGGGCAGAGGGGTGGAGGGGGAGAGGGTGGGAGAGAGGCGGGGAATGGGGAAGAGAGAGGTGGGGGCGAGAGGGGGGGAAGGGGGAGAGAGAGGTGTGGAGGAGAGATGGGGGAGAGAGAGGAGGGGGAGAGGGGGGAGTGGGGGGAGTGGGGGGAGAGGGGGGGGGAAGGAAGGGTGAGGTGGGGAGGGGCGTTGCACTGCGCTACGGACGGCCAGCCGAGTGCGAGTATTGACAATCAGTGACTGCGTATGTTGAAAATTTGCAGGCAGGCGATCATCGAGTTGATGTATCGTCAACTTTATGCACAGAGAGCTTGACCTCCTGCGGCAACCAGCTTTCGCGGAGGGCCTCCAGCGTCCCCGTGGACACTGCGTGTTACCTCTCTGGGGACGCGCGGGCGTGGGCCCGGAGGAGGGGCGGGCAATCGACCCTGGTGAGGCCGTTGGCTGCCCGCTGCCTGGACCCGCGGGTGGCCGTCTTCGCCAGGCCCAGGGGCAGATGGACAGGGAGATCCCCCCCCATTCCTCCCGCCCCTCCCCACTCTGTACCGGGTGCCCAGGTTTCGGGAGTGTGTGGCTGGAATGTGGCCGGGGCTTGGGGAGCGGCCCCTTCGGATGGTCAAGCGGGGGCTGCGAGTCCGTGAGCCGGCTCCAGTGTCTGTTGCATGCCACAGCCGTGAATAAAAAAAGTGCGAGTGGACTGTGAGTCAGGAGGCGACAAAATGACTGTTAGTTGGGGGGGGGGTTAACGTAACTCGTCATCGGCTTCGATCCAGGGCCCGGGGGGGGGGGCTTGGCCAAGTAACTCACAGCTCATGGCTGCGTGTTGAAAATTCTGTGCAGCTGGTCGCAAGGAGCAAATGCATTGTGACGTCATCAGCTCGCTTTATCCGTTAGATTTTAAAAAGATGTCAGATTGGTGAACAATTTTAGTAAAAAACTCGGGAAATAAGGAATCAAATTTTCAGATGAGGGGATTTTTGAAATCATGAGGTAAATCTCTACCGGAATATGTAAAAATTTCACTGTTACCGCGTCGGATTTTCTAGGTCAGCGGTTAGATTTTAAAAATATGTCAGATTGGTGAACAATTTTAGTAAAAAACTGGGGAAATAATGAATCAAATTTACAGATGACAGGATTTTTTAAATCATGAGGTAAATCTCTACCGGAATATGTACAAATTTCACCGTTACCGGGTTGGGTTTTCGAGGATCAAAGAAAAAGTTCCAGTAAACAAGTAAAGAAGCAAACATCCCCACAAGCAAACATCCAAGATCAGAGTTTTATAAGTTACTAGACCAAATGGGAGAGAGAGGAGGGAGGAAAGAAGGGGGAGTGGGGGAGACAGGGTAAGTGGGGGATTCCCTCGAGCGGGAGGGAGACCGAGAGGGAGGAGGGACAGAGAGGGAGGGGGGGAATAGAGGGAGGGAGGGGCAGAGAGGAAGGGGGGGGCAGAGAGGAAGGGGGCAGAGAGGAACGGGGGGCATAGAGGGAGGGGGCAGAGAGGGGGTGGGCAATGAGGGGGGGCAGAGAGGAAGGGCCCTCTCCCCCCCTCCTCTCCCCTCTCCCCCCGCTCCACCACTCTCCTTCCCCCGCTCCACCCCCCCCTCCACCCCTCCCTCTCCACCCCCTCTCCCCCCCTCTCCCTTTCTCTGCCCCGAGGAGGGAGTAGAGAATGAGGTGGAGGGGGTAGAGGCAGCACCTACCCAAGTCGTAGAGCACAAGCCTCCCCATCAGGCGCCGGGCCCGAGCTAGGCTGCGGCCAGTGTGGACCAGAACGAGGCCCAGAGTGATCTGAGGATGGTGAAAAACAGCGGAGGGCCGGCCGATCGTGGCTTCCGCGAGGGTAAGCACACCTACCAGCGTGACAAATGATCGGGCGGGGGGACAGAGAGGAGGTCGTCCCCTGTGACGGCTGCGATGGTTACTTTCAACTGCGTTTGTCCGTGGCCGCGCTGCGATAACGACCACCTCCGCCATGTTGTAGAACTTCAAGAAGCCCAGCGGAGTGCGCAGCACAACTTGATCATGTGTTAAACGGCTTAAATCCAGAGCCGGGGGGGGGGGGGCGGCTGGGCCACATAACTCACAGCTTGTGGCTGCGCATTGAAAACTCTGCACAGCTGGCACAAGGAGCAAAGGCATTGTGACATCATCAGCTCGCTTCAGCAGTTGGATTTTAAAAAGATGTCAGTTTGATGTACAATTTTAGTAAAAAAACTCGGGAAATAATGAATCAAATTTTCAGATGAGGGGATTTTTAAAATCTTGAAGTAAATCTCTACCGGAATATGTAACAATTTCACCGTTACCGCGTCGGGTTTTTGAGGTCAGCAGTTAGATTTTTAAAATGTCAGATTGGTGAACAATTTTAGTAAAAATCTTGGGAAATAATGAATCAAATTTATAGATGAGGGGATTTTTTAAATCATGAGGTAAATCTCTACTGGAATATATAAAAATGTCACCGATACCGTGTCGGGTTTTTGAGGAGATGTAAATCGAAGAAAAAGTTCAAGCAAGCATTCGCACAAGCGAACATCCGGAGTTTTATATGATATATGATAATAGCATGTTATTTGAACACAATTACTTTAGAAATCTGTCAGCCTATGGTTTAGATTTAATGTTGTCATGTGTACTAAGATACAGTGAAAAACGTTTGTTTGCGTGCTATCCAATAAAGGCAGATAATATTATACATGAATATAGTCATTACAAAAAGTAAAGTGATTTAAATAGATGGGGCAATTTTGATAGTAGATCCTCCCTTGGCACAGAAGAAGTCAGCCGCTCCGGCACCATCTTGCCTTCAGCAAACTTGGTTTAGTTTAGTATAGAGATACAGCAAGGAAACAGGCCCTTTGGACAACCATGTCCGCGCCGACCAGTGATCACCCCATACGCTAACACTATCTTACATACTAGGGACAATTTACAATTTTTACCAAAGCCAATGTACCTACAAATCTGTATGTCTTTGAATGTGGGAGGAAACCCGAGCACCTGGGGAAAACCCACGTGGTGACAGAGAGAACGTACAAGCTCTGTACAGACAGCACCCATACTCAGGAATGAACCTGGGTCTCTGACATTGTAAAGCAGCAACATTACAGCCGCGCCACAGTGCCACCCAATCATAAGTGCTGGAGTTGTTCAGCGGATCAGGCATGTAAATAAGTAATCTACACAATCTGTAGTTCAAGATCATCTTTAATCAGTACCCATATTATAACGGTACAGCAGGTCGTTAGTTATTAGTTCATCGTTACCGCTTCCAAGACTGACTAGTGTAGGAAGTGGGTGTTAGTATGAATCATACAGTAAGGTGGGGTTAGTGATGCTATTCTACTATGATTGGTTCACATGCAATAACCAATCTACATCCTTCCCCATAAAGAGCGAATATATTTAAACACACATGCGGCTAGAATTCAAACATACTCGCCATATCTGTCAGGCGGTCTACTAATATGGCCCGAATGCGTACGGACCAAGCCCTCTCCCCCTTCGCCAGAAAAGTTAGAGGGAGGCGGTGAACCCCGAAGTGAGAAAGCAGCAGGGGACACCCGTGGTGACCGACAGGGGGAGCTTGCGGGAGAGGTACTATTGTTGTTAGTCAGAGGGCTTGGTCCGTATGCGTTCGGGCCGTATTGGTAGACCGCCTGACAGATATGGCGAGTATGTTTGGAGGGCTTGGTTCGAACGGGTACGGGCCAAGCCCATCCCACTTCTGACACCATGTAAATAAGTAATCTACACAATCTGTAGTTCAAGATCATCTTTAATCAGCACCCATATTATAATGGTACAGCAGGTCGTTAGTTATTAGTTCATCGTTACCGCTTCCAAGACTGACTAGTGTAGGAAGTGGATGTTAGTATGAATCATACAGTAAGGTGGGGTTAGTGATGCTATTCTACTATGATTGGTTCACGTGCAAAAAACAATCTACAGGATTCAACTCAGGAGAACGTGAATAGGTGACATATGAGGCCGGGACATATCTTCAGATTGATTTATGGCGTGGGTTCTATCATACTATAATTTCCTTGGTTTCAATCATGCTATAATTCATCTTCCCCAAATTATTATCAAATACCACCAAATATTACCAACAAATGTCAAATTACTATCTGCCACTGCATCCCATTCTATTATTGTATTATTAGCATCATCCAGCACTGTAGGAGACCCAACCAAACTTATTGTATATGGGTTAGAGCCATTTCTTAAATAAAACAAAAAATGATATTAACAAAGAGAAGCAGGGAGAAGAGAAGCAGGGAGAAGCAGCAAAAAAGAGAAGCAGGGAGAAGAGCTGATTGGCTTAAGCCCGTGGGAAAGGTGAATAACTCACAGGGGGAAAACAGTTTAAAACTGAGGAATTTGGTTTGGTAATTGGTAAATTAGGCAATTTATCAGTCAATATAAGCAAGGCTGCTCTAAGGGAGCGGCAGTGAGGGAAGTGTGAGTCTTTGGCGAGGAGGCTGAGGAGAGGAGGAAGGACAAAGCAGCAGTGAGAACAACTGTTGGCTGGACGGTGAGTCTTGAGTGCAGGTTTTAAAAGAGGGCAAACAGCACTTTAACAGTCTTTGAGTGCAGGTTGGACAAAGCACATACTTCCAAGCTCATCAGAGAAGGTTAGGAGTGAGTGTGGGGATTGGCTGAACAATTAGATTGGAAGATTGTTAAATTAGACAATTAGGCAATTTAGCATCTGATACAAGCAAGACTTGCTCAAGGGGTGTGGTCCTGACTGGATGCCGCCCTGTCGAGGGAAGTGCCCTGTGAGAAAGGTGCGAGTCTTTTGCTGCGAGTCTTCGGCGAGGAGGCTGAGGGAGGACGCCACACCAAACGCTGGAGAGGGAGAGACGAAAGAAGGAGATGTCAAGCAAGCTGATTCAGTGTGATGCTTGCAGTATGTGGGAGGTCAAGGACACTGCTGGTGCCTCTGGCTGCTACAAATGTGAGAAGTGCATCCAGGTACAGCTGCTGAAGGACCGTGTTGGGGAACTGGAGAAGCAAGTGGATGACCTCAGGTTCGCCCGAGAAACTGAGTCATTCCTCGACAAGTCCTACAGTAAGATTGTTACACCTAAGGTACTGGAAGAGAGAAGGTGGTTGACGGGGAGAAAGGGAAGGAAACATGGAATGTAAAGGTCCCCGGGTGTTGTACCTCTTGTGAACAGGTTCACCCACTTAGAAGCTGTCGGGACAGACAACGTTAACGCACTGAGCGGCGCACTGGCTTGCGAAACAAAAAGGGCTGTTGAGCCAAAACCAAAGAGGCCTACATCGGGCAACGACGTGGTAGTTGGAGACTCCATTGTGAGAGGTACGGACAGGGGTTTCTGCAGCAACAGACGGGATTCGAGGATGGTGTGCTGCCTTCCTGGTGCCAGGATCCAGGATTTCATGGACAGAGTGCAGAAAATCCTCAAGGGCAAAGGTGAACAGCCAGAAGTGGTAGTGCATGTTGGCACAAATGATGTCGGAAAGAAGGGGATGAATATTCTGAAGCGTGACTTTGGAGAGCTTGGAAAAATGCTGAAAAGCAGGACCTCCAGGGTGGTTATCTCTGGTTTGCTTCCAGTTCCTCGTGCTGGCGAGAGCAAGAACAGGGAGATACAGGACATGAATGTGTGGCTGAGGAACTGGGGCAGGGATTTAGATTCTTAGACCACTGGGATCTAAGGGAGTAAGGGGGAACTGTACAAAAGGGAATGATTGCACCTTAACAGGTGGGGGACCGGCATTCTGGCAGGCAGGTTTGCCACTGCCACACAGGTGGTTTTAAACTAAATTAGGAAGGTGGGGGTGTCAAATGGGATAGTCAAGGATGGAGTTAAATTGAAAGGGAGTAAAGGGATAGTTAATGACCACAGAATTAACAGGAAAGAAAGCTCACAAAGGGATAGGAGAGTATGGCTAAGTGAAATAGGGATCGATGTGAAAGGTGAGATGCGTAAGGAATTAAAAATATTGTATATGAATGTGCGAAATATAAGAAGTAAAGTAGATGAGCTTGAGGCTCAGTTAGAGGTTGGTAGATATGACATTGTGGGGATTACTGAGACATGGCTGCAGGAGGATCGGGCATGGGAACTTAATATTCAGGGTTATACATCCTATAGAAAGGACAGGAAGGTGGGCAGAGGAGGGGGGGGTAGCTCTGCTGGTGAGGGATGAATTCAGACCCTTGCGAGGGAAGACATAGCGGCTCACGAGGTAGGGTCATTGTGGATTGAGTTGAGGAATTGCAAAGGCAAGAAGACACTAATTGGTGTTATCTACAGACCCCCAAATAGTAGCCTGGATATAGGGTTTAAGTTGCAGCAGGAGTTAATACTGGCATGTAACAATGGTAATGCCACTGTGGTGATGGGGGATTTCAATATGCAGGTAGACTGGGAAAATCAGGTTGGTTCAGGACCCCAAGAAAAAGAGTTTGTAGACTGCCTCCGAGATGGATTCTTAGAGCAGCTTGTAATGGAGCCGACCAGAGAAAAGGCAATTCTGGATTTAGTGTTGTCCAATGAACCAGATTTGATAAAGAGAACTAGAGGTAAAGGAACCGCTTGGAGGTAGAGATCATAATATGATTTTACTTCGGAGTCACGTGAGTGACTACGTGAAGAGCACGCCAGCCTGCATGCGCGTCATTACGTCTAACGCATGGCATAACGACTGGCTGGCAGGCATGTCGTTCCTCCAGCGGTAAGTTTCAAAACCTGAAGGTAAGTTTTGAACTTATTTTTCAGGTTGTGCTTTTTCTTGCAGGAAGGTCTTTTACAGAGTTCCTGCTAAATGACGTTCCGGGGTCTAAATCCTGTCTCCGCGGGGAAACCCGGCTCGGGGAACCCGGCCACGGAGACCACTGGGAATCCTGGCTCCGTGAAGGGAAACCCGGCTCGGGGAACTCCGGCTATGGAGACCGTGGGGAGACCCGGCTCGGCGGGGACACCCGGCTCGGAGGAACCTGGCTACGAAAGCCGCGGGGATGCCAGGCTCCGTGGGGAGACCCAGCTTGGGACTGCGGACAAGTCCGGCCAGGAGGGTTCGCCTCCTGCAGTGGGGAGCGTCTTCGGACGTCTTTCCTGGATAGAGCATCTCATGGGAAATATGCTCCACCAGGATATGAGCGGAGTCATATCAGCGCGGGTCTCGGGGGCCCGCGGCAGCGCCTGGTGCAGGGCTGCATTATATCTCCCTCTCTGAGGAGGGGAGTGTAGGCAGTCAGTCCTGATGCAGGGCTGCATTATATCTCCCTCTCTGAAGAGGGGAGCGTAGGCAGTTGCAGTTCGGTGGTATGTCAGGTGGAACATTCCACGACACGCCGGCTGCGTGAAGTAAAAAGGAGGGTTCCCCTCCATGGGTACGTCCTTGGACATTTACCCAGGTGGAGAATGGATGCTGCCGCAGGGCGTTCATCCCACTGAGGAGATGCTCCATCCTGATATGGTCCGTGGACGGGGCCATATCAGTGCAGGTCTTGTCGGGAACCTGCAGCAGCGCCTGTTGCAGGGCTGCTTACAAATCTCCCTCTCTGTGGAGGGGAGTGCAGCGGTCAGTGTGTGACTAACTCCAAGCTTGGAAGTATGTCTGTGAAACATACAGGAGTGCATTTCAGGAACAGAGTGCCGGCAGTGAACAGCGCTATCTGGGGAGACTATGGATCGCGAGGCCAGCAATGTCCAGCCGCCGAATCTTCTCCTTGGAGGAGACCTAGCCAAACAGGCAAAAACCTGGATGAGGAAGTAAAGCTGTAGGACCAGTCAAGGTACCTACGACGAGCAAAAGCCTCACCGTTGCGGCGACTACACCCCTACGCCTCCATCAGCAGTAAGTGGTTCACTGAACCTGGTGGCAGCTTGAAAGCTGATTCTCTGGGAAGAGGTCTTTTAGGTCAATGCCCAAGCCGGACCTGAGGGAAAATGTGCAATCCACGCACCACAGCAGTGCTATCCTCCAAGTTCAAGGTTGGAATTAGAACCCGAGGACGGAAACAGAACCCGCATCAGGGGACTTTGGGCTTACCATAAGACCACCGATAACCATGGAGGTATGTGGGTCTGGTTCTTTCTGAAACACAGGGTGTGTGGACTAGTTACGAGTTGGTGATAGATTACACTTGTTTTTGCACGAATGTCGACGAATAACATCAGATCAGTTTATGCTGCACACGCATACAAGCTACACCAAATTGGACATCTATTCATTCCAAACAAAAGGTTTGGGTATACAAGCAGATATTCAAACAAGCAAGATGGATGATGTCGGATCACCCTTGATTAACTCACATTCACATGTGCAGTATAGACTTTTTAATGGGGAACTTCGTTACAGTCTAACAAAGGATTTCCATAGGATACTTTATGGCATGCATCGATCTCAAAGATGCATACTATTCAGTTCCCATTCACAGGGTTCACTGGAGATGGGCAACGATAGCAGTTAAAGCGTTGCGAAATGGGCTAACTTCAGCTCCCAGGTTATTTACCAAATTACTAAGCCGGTGCTTGGGCTGCTCAAAGCTCGAAAATACATATTTATGGCCTAACAGGATGATATTCTAAAAACGCTGAATCTTGCTAAATTAGCTGTTTCCGCAGCAAAACTAATATTTGAGAAATTGGGGTTTCTCAACCATCCAGTTAAATTTAAGTTGATACCAACTAAAGTTGTAGATTACAGTTTACCTTTAACTCTATTAATTGTCTGTGACTCTGCCCTGGGGCAAGAGATTGGAATTAATGGAAGCTTGTGACTATCATGTTGTTTATTCATCAAGTGGCCAGTGTAATTGGCAATTTAGTGGCTGTTTTTCAGCTGCGTAATTGGGGCCTTTGCATTATCAGAACTTACCTCGTGCAAAGGAGCAAGCTCTCAAGTACCATGTAGGTCATTGTTAATGGATCTATGCTATTACCAGCTGAAGCTATAAGTCACAATGATGGGCAACAGTATTCTGCATTGCTCCAGTACTTTTGGTCATTTAACCTTCAGTTATGTTATAAACTGATGCTAGTGCTCAAAGATGGGAAATTACTATCCCATCTCTAGTCACAGAGGCGGATGGGATGTGCATGAGTTACCAATCCCTCAGTTATGTGGTATCAACTGCCTAAGATCAATACGGTGGTGGCATATATTAATCACATGGGTGCAATCAAGTTAATATCCTGTGATAGTTTACCTAACCTCATTTGGCGCTGGTGTATCATCATGTAAATCAATGACAACACAGAATGGATGTTGGATCACAAAGTATTTAATGACATTATGGCTTGATGGAACATCAAATATCGATTTGTTTGCATCTAGTCTCAATCACCAGTTGCAAAAATATCTGGCATGGCGGCCATTCTCAGGGGCAGTGGCGATGGATGCATTCTTGCTACACTGGGGAGGGTATGTTTGTTATGTCTTTCCTCCATTTTGCCTCATTAATCGGTGCTTGCTTAAAAACCAGCAAGACACCGCCTCAGGCTTTGATAGTGCCTGACTGGCCTACACAGCCATGTGTCCACTCATACTGCGAATGGCAACAGAGCCTTTTATGGCTGTTCCCAAACGCAGAAATCTGCTGGTTTACCCCGTGACTGGGGAGAACCATCCTCTGCATGAGCGAATCAAATTGTTGGTTTGCAGACTATGAGAAGACCTTTTCTGGGGTACGGACTGTCAGGTTGTACGGTGGATGTAATCACTGCGGCCTGAAGAGATAGTACCAAGATACAGTACATCTTCTATATCAAGGAATGGTAAGTGTCCTGTTTACAGTCCAATATATCGTATGACACGGTACGTATAACAGATGTCTTGGTATTCCTCTCAAAGCTATATTTCACAAGAGATGGAGTTATAGTGCTATAAATTGTTCCAGAAGTGCCTTGTCGTCATACTTCCTGCTGGGGTCGGGACACCACGCTGTCGGGCCTCGACCTCTGATATCCAGATTTATGAAGGGTATCTTCAACTCAAATTCCCCAGGCCCAGGTACTCGGAGATATGGGATGTTTATGTCCTGCTAACGCTGCGTCGCCGGTGGGCACCAGCTACATTCCTGTCCTCTGTCTAAATCACTTACAAAGTGGTTATACTCGGGGCGCTGGGTTCAGCGCCATGGGTCCAGTCGTTGCATAAGCTACGACTGGACAGGGTGGTTACAGTTGCAAATAGTTTATGTTCATGACTTAGTCTTGCAGAGTAGACCGGGGGCGTCAGGGCTCAAACTAGTTTCATAGCATACCCCATGGATCTTTGGTTGTGTGTGGTCACACATCTACAACAGTCATTATGTCACCTAAAGCCTTGGAGGCTCTGAACTAGCAATGTTTGTTAGTTACAAAAACCTCATACGTAGGTATCAGTATAGACCATCCCCAGGTGATTTATCGGGTTTTGGCTTATGCAGGAGTGATGTTTTCAAATCTTACTCCACCAGGGCTGCAACAACATCAGCAGCGAGGGTTATGGTCGTTTCGCTGGACCTCATCCTAGTGGCTGCAGGATGGTCAAACAAGCGAATTTCCAAATGTGTTATAACAAACCCATTGCCAGACCGGGGGTATTTTCCAACACTATTTTTAGGTTCTAAATTTGTATTCCTCCTGGATGAGTGGGTTTACTATAATGATCATTTTGTCATAAAAAAGCATCAGCATGTTTAAATCTATGTCATGCTTTATTTAATTTCACTCATCCCTGGTCAATTGATGCAGTGTGTGACGCATGGACTCGTTTCCACGACATGAAATCACAGAGCTTTGAAATCTTCACGTAGTCACTCACGTGACTCCGAAGTAAAATAGTAAGATTAATCGAAAACTTACCACCTTGAAGTTTGATCTTTATTTTATGAGGAATTACGATGAGGGATTACGTGCCCTCCACTCCCAACCCTCTCGCATAAAGGTCAGCTGGTAGTTCTAGTTTCTCGAATCTTACTATATTCAGTTCAACAACTGTTATCTGTGATTTCACACCGCTGCTTTGAAGATTGACGCGCATGCTGGCTGGAGGGCTCTTCACGTAACCCCTCATCATAACGCCTCATAAAATTAAGATCAAACTTCAAACTGGTAAGTTCTCGTTTAATCTTACTATTAATTTTAATCTGCAATTTGAGAAGGTTAAATTGGAATTGTCAGTGATGCAGTTGAACAAAGGGTACTATGAAGGCATGAGGGAGGAGCTGGCCAAGTTAAACTGGAAAGGGATCCTAGCAGGAATGACGGTGGAACAGCAATGGCAGGAATTTCTGGGCATAATCCGGAAGATGCAAGATCATTTAATTCCGAAAAGGAAGAAAGATTCTAAGGGGAGTAGGAGGCAACTGTGGCTGACAAGAGAAGTTAGGGATAGAATAAAACTAAAAGAAAAGATGTATAACACAGCAAAGAGTAGCCGGAAGCCAGAGAATTGGGAAAACTTTATAGGACAACTGAAGGAAACAAAACGGGCAATACGGGCTGAAAAGGTGAAGTACGAGTGGAAGCTGGCCAGGAATATAAAGGACAGTAAAAGCTTCTTTAGATATGTTAAGGGAAAAAGAATAGCAAAGCCAAATGTGGGTCCCTTGAAGGCAGACATGGGTGACATTTTTATGGGGAACAAGGAAATGGTAGAAGAGTTGAACAGGTACTTCGGATCTGTCTTCTCTAAGGAGGACACAAAAAATCTCCCAGAAGTACTGGAGGACAGAGGATCTAATGGTGTAGAGGAACTGAAAGAAATTTTCATTAGGCGAGAAATAGTATTGGGTAGGCTAATGGGACTGAAGGATGATAAATCCCCTGGGCCTGATGGTCTGCATCCCAGGGTCCTCGGGGAGGTGGCTCTAGAAATAGTGGACGCATTGTGATCATTTTCCAATCTTCAATAGATTCAGGATCAGTTCCTGTGGACTGGAGGAATGCTAATGTTATCCCACTTTTCAAGAAAGGAGCGAGAGCGAAAACGGGTAATTACAGACCAGTTAGCCTGACTTCGGTGGTGGGAAAGATGCTGGAGTCAATTACTAAAGAGGTAATGGGGCATTTGGATAGCAGTACAAGGATTAGTCCATCAGCATGGATTTATGAAAGGAAAATCATGCTTGACTAATCTTCTGGAATATTTTGAGGATGTGACAATTAAAATGGATGAAGGGGAGCCAGTGGATGAAGTGTATCTAGACTTTCAGAAAGCCTTATATAAGATCCTGCATGAGAGACTGGTGACAAAAATTAGAGCACATGGTATTGGGGGTAGGGTGTTGACATGGATAGAAAATTGGTTGGCAGACAGGAAGCAAAGAGTAGGAGTGAACAGGTTCTTTTCAGAATGGCAGGCAGTGGAGAGTGGAGTGCCGCAAGGCTCGGTGTTGGGGCCGCAACTGTTTACCATATATATTAATAATTTGGAAGAGGGAATTGGGAGCAACACTAGCAAGTTTGCAGATGAAACAAAGCTGGGTGGCAGTGTGAACTGTGAAGAAGATGTTAGGAGATTGCAGGGTGACCTGGACAGGTTGAGTGAGTGGGCAGATGCGTGGCTGATGCAGTATAATATAAATAAATGTGAGGTTATCCACTTTAGTGGCAAAAACAAGGGGGAAGATTATTATCTCAATAGGGTTAGGTTAGGTAAGGGGGAGATACAGCGAGAACTGGGTGTCCTTGTACACCAGTCACTGAAATTTGGTGTGCAGGTACAGCAGGCAGTGAAGAAAGCTAATGGAATGTTGGCCTTCATAACAAGAGGATTTCAGTATCGGAGTAAAGAGGTTCTTCTGCAGTTGTATAGGGCTCTGGTAAGACCACATCTGGGGTATTGTGTACAGTTTTGGTCACCTAATTTGAGGAAGGACATCCTTGTGATGGAGGCAGTGCAGCGTAGGTTCACAAGATTGATCCCTGGGATGGCGGGACTGTCATATGAGGAAAGATTGAAAAGACTAGGCTTGTATACACTGGAGTTTAGAAGGATGAGGGGGATCTTATAGAAACATATACAATTATAAAAGCATTGGACAAGCTAGATGCAGGAAAAATGGTCCCAATGTTGGGTAAGTCCAGAACCAGGGGCCACAGTCTTAGATTAAATGGGAGGCCATTTAAGACTGAGGTGAGAAAAAACGTTTTCACCCAGAGTTGTGAATTTATGGAATTCCCTGCCACAGAGGGCAGTGGAGGCCAAATCACTGGATGGATTTAAGAGAGAGTTGGATAGAGCTCTAGGGGCTAGTGGAATCAAGGGATATGGGGAGAAGGCAGGCACGGGTTATTGATTCGGGACGATCAACCATGATCACAATGAATGGCGGTGCTGGCTTGAATGGCCGAATGACCTCCTCCTGCACCTAGTGTCTATGTTTCTATGTTTCTATATATTACAAACGGAAACTAAGAACTAATTATAATTCTTCTCAACTCTTCTTTAGTGTGAGGCAGCCAGGAGGGTTACCCCACCTTCTTGAATCGCAGGTTAAACACATGAAGTCACTGCCATCAGCTGTTTCCCTCTGATGAACAAAAGCATGTTTGATGCACGGTAAATTAAACCAGCAACGTCAAACCTGTATTAACCAAAATAAAAGAAAGCAGTGCTTTTCTCAGTATTGTATGCAACAGGAATTCAACACCCAAAGGAGAAATTTTACTCTGCCCTCATCAGCAAGAATAGTTGTGCCACGTAAATCACAATGTTGAATGAATGCCCTATTTCTTCTGGCAATTCACACCCCGCCAATTCCAGCTGGTCCTGCAGTGCCCATCTGCTCACATGGGTGACTCATGAAGACGCATTCTGTTTTGTTGGTGAGTTGACCTCTTGTCCCTTTGGAGTATACGCTGATGCTGCATCAGGCTAAATTCTTACAGCCTCATTTACTGCTCTGGTCTCTGGCTCATCTAGTAAAGTTAATCTGATCAAAGTCGACAAAATTAATAACTGCATTAAGATTTTGAGTTTAATGTTGGCATTTTAAGCTTAAGTTTTAAATTGAATCGGGTCTTGGCCGAGGAATAAAGATTCCTTGTTGCTAGATTATTAAGTGGCTTGTTATTTATTGTTAAATCTGTTATGGATCTCCCCCTACTAATTCTAAAACTTAATTATTTGAGGAATCTATATTCACTGTCTTTCTGATATAAGTCACTCCAACTTTTCAAATCTATAAAAAAAATTAGTGTTTCCTGTTAAAACAACTTCATTTTTTTTCTACAAATCTCTCCAATCTCTGAATTAATAGACACTGTTTCATTTACCCAGTCAGGTAACTCGTTGACCAATTCCATTACCGGCTTAGGGCCTGGGCACTCCTATTCTCCAGCCAAACAATCTCCACAAGTAGACTATAAAGTCTTTATTTTATATCCTCCTTCATGTATACCCATCTTCCTCTTCTAGTTTCCTGAGCCTTTTTAAGATTATAACCAGGAATACTTGCAATTATGACCAAATTGGAAACTTGTGTCAATAAAAATCAAGTCGTAGGAACACGAGAAATTAAACTTAATGTAGGCCATGGAGACATAAGGGACTACAGATGCTGGAATCTTGAGCAAAACACAACGTGCTGGAGGAACTCAATGGTTCATAGAGACATAGAAAATAGGTGCAGGAGAGGGCCATTCGAGCCTGCACCGCCATTCAATATGATCATGGCTGATCATCCAACTCGGTATCCCGTACCTGCCTTCTCTCCATACCCCCTGATCCCTTTACCCATAAGGGCCACATCTAACTCCCTCTTAAATATAGCCAATGAACTGGCCTCAACTACCTTCTGTGGCAGAGAATTCCACAGATTCACCACTCTCTGTGTGAAATTTTTTTTCTCATCTCAGTCCTACACGACTTCCCCTTTATCCTTAAGCTGTGACCCCTTGTTCTGGACTTCCCCAAGATCGGGAACAATCTTCCTGCATCTAGCCTGTCCAACCCCTTAAGAATTTTGTAAGTTTCTATAAGATCCCCCCTCAATCTTCTAAATTCTAGCGAGTACAAGCCGAGTCTATCCAGTCTTTCTTCATATGAAAGTCCTGACATCCCAGGAATCAGTCTGGTGAATCTTCTCTGTACTCCCTCTATGGCTAGAATGTCTTTCCTCAGATTAGGAGACGAAAACTGTGCGCAATACTCCAGGTGTGACCTCACGAAGACCCTGTACAACTGCAGTAGAACCTCCCTGCTCTTATACTCAAATCCTTTTGCTATGAATGCTAACATACCATTCGCTTTCTTCACTGCCTGCTGCACCCGCATGCCTACTTTCAATGACTGGTGTACCATGACATCCAGGTCTCGTTGCATCTCGTCTTTTCCTAATCGGACACCATTCAGATAATAGTCTACTTTCCTGTTTTTGCCACAAAAGTGGATAACCTCACATTTATCCACATTATACTGCATCTGCCATGCATTTGCCCACTCACCCAACCTATCTAAGTCACCTTGCAGCCTCCTAGCATCCTCCTCACAGCTAACACTGCCCCCCAGCTTCGTGTCATCTGCAAACCTGGAGATGTTGCATTCAATTCCCTCATCCAGTTCATTAATACATATTGTAAATAGCTGGGGTCCCAGCACTGAGCCTTGCGGTACCCCACTAGTCACTGCCTGCCATTCTGAAAACGACCAGTTTACTCCTACTCTTTGCTTCCTGTCTGCCAGCCAGTTCTCTATCCACATCAATACTGAACCCCCAATACCGTGTGCTTTATGTTTGTATACTAATCTCTTATGTGGGACCTTGTCGAAAGCCTTCTGAAAGTCCAGATATAACACATCCACTGGTTCTCCCTTATCCACTCTACTAGTTACATCCTCGAAAAATTCTATGAGATTCGTCAGACATGATTTACCTTTCATAAATCCATGCTGACTTTATCTAATGATTTCACCACTTTCCAAATGTGCTGTTATCCCATCTTTAATAACTGACTGTAGCATTTTCCCCACTACCGATGTTAGACTAACTGGTCTGTAATTCCCCATTTTCTCTCTCCCTCCCTTTTTACAAAGTGGGGTTACATTAGCTACCCAATCCTCAGGAACTACTCCAGAATCTAAACAGTTTTGAAAAATTATCACTAATGCATCCACTATTTCTGGGGCTACTTCCTTAAGTACTCTGGGATGCAGCCTATCTGGCCCTGGGGATTTATCGGCCTTTAATCCTTTCAATTTACCTAACACCACTTCCCGGCTAACCTGGATTTCACTCAGTTCCTCCATCTCATTTGACTCCCGGTCCCCTACTATTTCCGGCAGATTATTTATGTCTTCCTAAGTGAAGACAGAACCAAAGTAGTTATTCAATTGGTCTGCCATGTCCTTGCTCCCCATGATCAGTTCACCATTTTCTGACTGCAAGGGACCTACATTTGTTTTAACTAATCTTTTTCTTTTCGCATATCTATAAAAACGTTTGCAGTCAGGTTTTATGTTCCCTGCGAGTTTTCTTTCATAATCTATTTTCCCTTTCCTAATTAAGCCCTTTGTCCTCCTCTGCTGGACTCTGAATTTCTCTCAGTCCTCTGGTAGGCTGCTTTTTCTGGCTAATTTGTATGCTTCATCTTTTGTTTTGATACTATCCCTGATTTCCCTTGTTATCCACAGAAGCACTACCTTCCCTGATTTATTCTTTTGCCAAACTGGGATGAACAATTGTTGTAGTTCATCAATCGCTAGAATTTAGGAGATTGAGAGGGGATCTTATAGAAACATACAAAATTCTTATGGGGTTGGACAGGCTAGATGCAGGAAGATTGTTCCCTATGTTGGGGAAGTCCAGGACAAGGGGTCACAGCTTAAGGATAAGGGGGAAATCCTTTAAGACCGAGATGAGGAAAAACTTTTTCACACAGAGAGTGGTGAATCTCTGGAACTCTCTGCCACAGAGGGTAGTTGAGGCCAGTTCATTGGCTATATTTAAGAGGGAATTAGATGTGGCCCTTGTGGCTAAAGGGATCAGGGGGTATGGAGAGAAGGCAGGAACGGGATACTGAGTTGGATGATCAGCCATGATCGTATTGAATGGCGGTGCAGGCTCGAAGGGCCGAATGGCCTACTCCTGCACCTATTTTCTATGTATCTATGCATCTATGTATGCTGTCTTTAAATGCCTTCCATTGCATGTCCACCGTCAACCCTTTAAGACTCACTTGCCAGTCTATCTTGGCCAATTCACGTCTCATACCCTCAAAGTTACCTTTCTTTAAGTTCAGAACCCCTGTTTCTGAATTAACAATGTCACTCTCCATCCTAATGAAGATATCAACCATATTATGGACCCTTTGTCCAAGGGGCCACACACAACAAGGCTGCTAACTAACCCTTCCTCATTATTCAATACCCAGTCTAGAATAGCCTGCTCTCTCATTGGTTCCTCTACATGTTGGTTTAGAAAACTATCCTGCATACATTCCAAGAAATCCTCTTCCTCAGCACCCCTGCCAATTTGATTCACCCAATCTATATTTAGATTGAAGTCACCCATTACAACTGTTTTACCTTTGTTGCACCCATTTCTAATTTCCTGTTTGATGCCATCCCCAACTCCACTACTACTGTTAGGTGGCCTGTACACAACTCCCACTAGTGTTTTCTGCCCCTTAGTGTTTCGCAGCTCTACCCATATCGATTCCACATCCTCCAAGCTAATGTCCTTCCTTTCTATTGTGTTAATCTCCTCTCTAACCAGCAACGCTACCCCACCTCCTTTTCCTTTCTGTCTATCCCTCCTGAATATTGAATATCCCTGGATGTTCAGCTCCCAGCCTTGGTCACCCTGGAGCCATGTCTCCGTGATCCCAACTATATCATATTCATTAATAACTATCTGCACATTCAACTCATCCACCTTATTACGAATGCACCTTGCATTGAGACACAAAGTCTTCAGGCTTGTTTTTACAACACTCTACCCCTCTTACAATTATGTTGAAAAGTGGCCTTTTTTGATTTTTGCCCTGGATTTTTCTGCCTGCCACTTTTACTTTTCACCTTGATACCTATTGCTTCTACCCTCATTTTACACCCCTCTGTCTCTCTGCTCATGCTCCCATCCCCCTGCCACATTCGTTTATATCCTCCCCAACAGCACTATCAAACACTCCCCCAAGGACATTGGTTCCATTCCAGCCCAGGTGCAGACCGTCCTGTTTGTACTGGTCCCACCTCCCCCAGAACTGGTTCCAATGCCCTAGAAATTTGAATCCCTCAGAATCCCTTTGGGTCAGGCAGCATCTGTGGAGAAAAATAGTCAGACAGCATTTTGGGTTGGGACCCTTCTTCAGACTGAAGGGGTTGAAGAGGGGTCCTGATCTGAAACATCACCAGCCCATGCCCTCCACAAATGCTGCTGACTCGATGAGTTTTTCCAGCACTTTGTGTTTTGCTTAATGTAGGCCATACAGCCTCCTCAATAACAGCTGAGCTTTCATCCCATCTTCAACGCACTCTCATCCCACTATTTGTTTGATTGCTTTGATGGCTTAAGTCTCATAGCACAGCATGTGAGGACCTGCAGCTGTGTGACAGAGAATTCAAAACTCCTTCTCCATACATCAATAAATAGCCCTGGGACCATCCTCCACCAACTTCAACCCATCTTGTCCTTGTGCTCTAAACTTTCCTGTCAGTGGCATCAGCTTTACAGTATGCACCCTTTCAAGTAATTGTATTTATTTATTTCAATACCATTTTCCTACATTTTACTAATCTATGAAGAATATGGACCATGCCACTTGCAGGCAGCCATCTAGTTCCAGCAATCACTCTATGAACCTTTATTGCGGATATAAGGAACTGCTGGTTTACAAAAAAAATACAAAGTGCTAGAGTAACTCAGCAGGTCAGGTAGCATCTCTGGGGTGCATGGATAGGTAAAGTGTCTGGTCGGAACCTTTTCTTTTTGTATGAATCTTTATTACAATACATTTATATCCTCTCTGAGGTAAAACCTCCAAACTGTAATGAGCCTTTAGTAAAGAATCAAGTAAATACAGTTCACTCGACTTAACTTTAGTGGTAGACGACAAGAAAGATTTTGGAATGACATTATCAAATATCTATTGAAAAGCACAGATATGTCAAGAAATAAGAATTTGTTTAGGGGAGTTATTATTCACTGATTTTATTGACCTACTATGAGGCAGCAAGGAAAGTTGATCAGGATAGAGCATTTGACGAAGTCTGCATGTATTAATCAAGATTTTTGACAAGATCGTATGTGGCAAACTGATCAGAAAAATATTACTCCGTGCGATCAAATTGAAAGTGTTGGTTTGGTTGTAAAATTGGTTCAGTATCAGGAACCGTTATTCTTTTATACTTTTAATCATTTTTTGCATATTTTCCTTATGACATAAAAGGAGGGATGGCCAGGCCATTGAGTCTTGAGCAGTCCAAGCCATCCCATTCATTCCATTCCCCCAATAGTTTCTTCATACTATGCCCATCAACTCCTTCCTGGATGTCCTATCCCCAACGTACAGTAGGGTAATTCACAGCAAATTAACCTACCACCCAACTGTATCTGGGATGGGGAGGAAATTGGAGCACAATGGGGAAAATCCAGCTAGTCACAGGGTGAACATACAAACTCTGCTGTCAGGATCACATTGCTGGAAAGAACTCAGAAGTTATCTCAAAGCATAGCTGGAAAACGTAGCAAAAAAGAAGACATATGCAAACTGTAGTTTTTTTCTTTGAAACTGATGAGGTTGACGGGGGATTTCATTAAGATGTGCAAAATTAAGTGCACTTGGTTGAATGGATAAGAAGGACCTAATTCTTTAGAAGATAGATTCAAGGTGGTGAGGGGCATTGTTAGTCGTAAACATAAAGCATTAGAGGGGAATTAAGGACAATGTTTTCAGCTGATGAATAGAAGTTTGGAACACGCTGTCTGAAAGTTTGGAAAAGGCAGAAACCGTGTTGCATTTAAAGAAGGATTCGATAAGCACTTGAGTCAGACAATTCAAGCTAAGGAGTAGGATTAGAGTTGTTAGCTTTTCTTTTGTCAATTTGGGCACAATGGGCCAAATGATTTCCTTTTTACTAGCAAAGTTACCAAGAATACATTGTGCAATTTCAACTGTTCAATATTGTCAGTGAATTGATTGATGATGGAAACTACCCACTCATGGCAGCACAGAGGCGAAGCTGGTGGAGCTGCTGCCTCATGGCACCAGAGACTCGAGTTTGATCCTGTCCTCAGGTGCTACCAATGTGAAGTTTGCACATTCTCCCTGTGACTACGTGTGTTTTCTTTGGTTACACTGGTTCATAAGATCATAAGATGATATGATCATAAGTGATAGCAGAATTAGGCCATTTGGCCCATCAAGTCTACTCCGCCATTCAATCATGGCTGATCTATCACTCCCTCCCAACCCCATTCTCCTGCCTCCTCCCCATAACCCCTGACACCTGCACTAGTCAATGGGTTTCCTCCCATATCACCAAGATGTGCGAGTTTGTACGATAATGGCGTTAATAAAATTGCCACTAGTGTTTAGGGAGTGTGTGCAATAGTTGGATATAATGGTGGAATGACTGCACCATTCTATATGGCCAAGCCTGATCCACAGACTTCATTGTCTCACCTGTGTCTGTTCCCCTATGTCTTTTAAAAAAAAAAGTGAATTCCTTTTTAAATACCTAAATAATTTAGCCTCCACAAGAACTAAGGAAGATAATTTCAGAAGCTCACCACACTTAACAACAAAAAAATGCTACACAGCCCAGTTTTTAATGACAGCTCCTTAACTCCTTGAAGGCCTAAGTAGAGTGGATGTGGAGAGGATGTTTGCAGTAAAGGGCGAGTCGAGGACTAGAAGGCACAGGCTCGGAATAAAAGGACATACCTTTAGAATGGAGATGAGGAGGAATTTCTTTAGCTGGAAGGTGGTAAATCTGTGGAATTACAAAACCCTGCAGGTATATCACAGGAAAAAGTGCCTTGAGAAGAATAAGCGAAAAAAGTGCTAAATAATGTAAATAATACAAAAAAACAGCGCTTGACGACACTGTGCGTGCAGCCCACCCCCTGGTGGGATATTTCGTGTGAGCTTCCATAGATGTTAATTACATTTAGCTCCGCCCCTTACAGAGTAATATTGCAAAATATACGGACTAAACAATTAAATTTCCTCTAAGAGAGTTACATTTCTTCTTATAGTTTGCCTCTAAGTGGGTATTTACTATTTAAATACACTATTTAAATTAAAAAGTCTTGCTTATTGATATTTGTATGTTAAATACATAACCGGTTAAAAACCGTCAGGCTTGAACGGGTCAATTGGAACCTCCAGCAGTCACCAACCAGAAGGTTGATTCTATATACTCTGTTGCCCCATCTGAAACAAGGGAAACCATGTAAGCTATAATGCAAGATGACCCTGTGAAGAAAACTGGAGGAATTACATTTTGTAGTTGGAATATTAGGGGCGTTAATGAACCAATTAAAGGGGGTAAGGTTCTTGCCCAATTAAAATCGATTAATGCTGATATAATATTTTTACAGGAGATGCACCTGAAAGATCGAGCTCATATCAGGCTAAAGGCTAACTGGATTGGTCAAATATATCACTCTTTTCTCTCCAAAACCAGAGGTACTGCAATTATAATTCGTAAGGGTATACCATTTAAACATAAAACCACCATAACTGATAAAGATGGTAGGTACGTCATAGTATCTGGGGAGATATATTCTACCCCACTTACTATAGTGAATATCTACCCTCCCAACTTTGATAATACACCATTTAAAAATATATATATATATATAATCTCAGATTCCACCCAGCAAAACCTGATAATCGGGGGAGATTTCAACTGTGCTTTGGATCAATATTTGGATAAATCCTCACAACAAAAGAGATATAACACAAAATCAAAATCAAAATCCAGCGAACTCCTAAATACATATATGAAAAATACAAATATAACAGACGTATGGAGGATTGCAAATACATCTGGAAGAGAATATTCCTTTTAATCATCCGTACATAAAACTTATACACGTATTGACTATTTTCTGGTGGAAACAAAATTAATACCTTTTACAACTAATCCCAAATATCATAATAGTATTATTTCCGATCATTCCCTGCTAACCTTCTCCCTAAAACTAGAAGGAATGTACAATAAAAAATTGTTCTGGAGGTTTAATCCCCAAATACTAACTATCCCAGCTTGCTGTGAATATTTAAAACAACAGATGAAATTCTTTTTTGAGACCAATGATACTCCAGGTATTTTGGCTTCGTTATTATGGGAATCTTTTAAGGCCTTTATTAGAGGTTCTATCATTTCATATCAAGCATATCAAAACAAAAATAACAGTCAAGTCACATTTATTTATATAGCACATTTAAAAAACAACTCTCGTTGGCCAAAGTGCTTTACATTTGTTACTAGATTAATATAAACAAACTACATAAATATATACACATAGCTCTCGCTCAGAGGATGTCAAGAAAGGCTCGGGAGTATAGATAAGTTTTTAGTCTTGACTTAAAGGAGTCGATGGAGGGGGCAGTTCTGATGGGAAGGGGGATGCTGTTCCACAGTCTATGAGCTGCAACCGCAAAGGCGCGGTCGCCCCTGAGCTTATGCCTAGACCGCGGGATATTCAGCAACCCCAAGTCGGCCGATCTGAGGGACCTGGAGGTGGAGTGGTGGGTGAGAAGACTTTTAATGTAGGTGGGGGCAAGCCCATTGAGGGCTTTGTAGACATAGAGGAGGATCTTGAAATGTATACGGAACCGCACAGGGAGCCAGTGGAGAGAGGTCAGGATCGGGGTGATGTGGTCCCTTTTTCGGGTGCCCGTCAGGAGTGTCGCTGCGGCGTTTTGGACCAGTTGCAGGCGGGACAGGGAAGATTGGCTGATGCCAGTGTAAAGGGAGTTGCAGTAATCTAGGCGGTAGGAGATAAATGTGTGGATGATCTTTTCGAGGTCATCAAAGTGGAGGAATTGTTTTATTTTAGCTATCGTCCGAAGCTGAAAGAAGCTAGCTTTTACCACAGCATTGACTTGTTGTCAGCATTGAAAGCATTGACCCGTAGCGGCGACTGCGGTGGGCCCAGGGAGGCCCCGACCATGGGTGAACAGTGGGGAACATTAGAGGAAGATGACTGACTTTGGTGCCTTCCCTCACAGTGGGAAAATTTGATTCTGCTGTGTGGGGATGTTTTATGTTGAACTCTATCATGTGTTGTGTTCTTATTTTTTATTGTATGGCTGTATGGTGACCACACATTTCACTGTGCCAACTGGCACATGTGACAAATAAATGTATGTTGTATCTTGTTTGTCAAATTTCAGTGCCGAGTCAAATATCATGCCAAGGTTTTTGACGTGAGGTTTGAGTAGTGGGGTAAGGCTTCCAAGGCTGCCTGCTATCATTTTGATTGAGTCCAAAGGGCCGAGAAGGATGACCTCAGACTTACTCTAGTTTAGTTGCAGGAAGTTCTGGGCCATCCAACACTTTATATCCTCGAGGCAGCGGGTAAGGTTAAGCAGATTTGATTGTTTTTTGGGCTTCAGGGGGAGATAGAGTTGTGTATCGTCTGCGTAGCAATGGAAGGAAATGCCGTGCCTTTCAATGACTTGGCCTAAGGGGAGCATATACAGGGAGAAGAGAATGGGGCCAAGGATGGAACCTTGTGGAACCCCACAGCAGAGATTGGCTGTGGAGGAGAAAGAGTTGCCAATATTAGTCGAGAAACTCCTACCTTTGAGGTAGGAGATGAACCAGCTCAGGGCAGTGCCATCAATACCATCCCCGTACCGGAGACGGTCAATTAGGATGGTGTGGTCGACAGTATCAAATGCTGCGCTGAGGTCAAGAAGGAGCAGGATTGCACAGTCGCCGGAGTCCATGGTGAGGAGTAGGTCATTGTGTACCTTCAACAAGGCAGACTCTGTGCTGTGGTGAGCCCCGAAACCTGATTGGAAAGTTTCCAAGATAGTTTTTTGGTGAAGGTAAGGCATAAGTTGACTTAAAATTATCTTTTCAAGGGCTTTTGAGAGGAAAGGCAGTTTAGAAATGGGTCTGTAGTTGCTTGGCAAGGTGGGGTCGTGGTTAGGTTTTTTCAGGAGTGGCTGGACCACCGCATGCTTGCAGCAGGTAGGTACAGTGCCAGTGGCCAGAGAGCTGTTGAAGATGGTGAGGATGCTGGGACCGGCTGTTGTAATGACATCCTTTAGGAGGGCAGAGGGGACAGTGTCGAGGGGGCAGGTAGTAGGTTTCATGGTGGTGATCAGTTTTGGAAGGGAGGGTAGAGTAACGGGTTGGAAACAATCTAATTTTGAAGAGCAGACCAATGAGACAGCCAGGTCACGGGTGGGAGGGGAAATATTTGTTCTTATGTTTTTTACCTTGCTGGTGAAAAATGTAGTAAATTCCTCGCACTTAGCAGGATGGAACAATTGCAATTAGAAGAACAGATCAGACAGCTGGATTCATAAAATGCGACAGATCCGTCTATGGATAAACATAATAAGATAGCAGTATTAAAATTCAAGCTAAATCAAATTCTCTCTGCAAGAGTTATCAGGCTCTTTGAAATGACTAAACAGGAAAACTTTGAATTCGGCGACAAACCGCATAAATTTCAGCACGTCAGCTGAGGAAAGTGGAAAAGGATCATACTATTCAAAAAATCAGATCAGAAAAAGGTGAACTGTTCACACTTCCAAAAGATATTAACGAAAGATTTGCCCAATTCTATCAAAATTTATATACATCCAAAACATCAACAGAAACGAGAAAAATTACAAACTTCCTTGATAACTGTAATCTTCCGTCACTTAACGTGGCAGAACGTGATGAATTAGCACAATTACAATTAAAGAAATCGAAGAGACTATCAATTCATTGAAGAATGGCAAAACACCAGGCCCAGACGGGTTTAGTAATGAATTTTCTAAAAAATGTTATGATGTAATCTCCCCGCGTTTACATAACCTTTATATACACGCATAATAGAACCGACGCTACCACAAACCTCAGCCGAATCAACTATCACCCTGATACCCAAAAAAGACAAATATCTGGAAGACCCGGGATCATACAGAGCAATGCCCTGTTAAATACAGATCAGAAAATATTAGCTAAAACCCTGGCAAGAAGATTAAGTAAATACGTTATTAAATTAATACATTCTGATCAAACTGGGTTTATACCCAAGAGACACTCGTTTAACAATTTTAGACGCCTGTTTAATATAATGTACTCACACAGAACGATAAAGGAAGACTTATCAATTATCTCATTAGACGCAGAAAAAGCATTTGACCAAGTAGAATGGAAATATCTTTTTACAGTATTGCAAAAATTCCCATTGGGAGAAAATTTTATTTCATGGATAAAATTGCTATATGACAAGCGACTGCCAGAATACTGACCAATCATGTACTCTCACCTAAATTTCAGCTATCCAGGGGCAATAGACAGGCATTATCACCCCTGTTATTTGCCCTCGCGACTGAACCTTTAGCGGAAAGTATAAGAGTACATCCGAATATTCACGGCTATAACACTAAATATTCCAATAATAAAATATCATTATATGCAGATGATGTATTACTTTATATCACCAATTCCCAAGTTAGCATTCCAAGTATACTAAATCTTATAGAGGAATTCGGTTCCTTTTCAGGATATAGAATAATTTGGAACAAAAGTGAAATCATGTCAATAAAACCTCAAGATCCGACACCTTATAAAATTCCCTTTTAGAATTGCTACGGAAAAATTTAAATACCTTGGAGTTCACGTAACTAGAAAATACACTTCTCTATTTCAAGCAAACTTTCCTCCCTTAATTACCAAACTAAATGCCCTTACTCAATTTTGGAAAACGCTTCCGATGTCTCTCATAGGCAGAATAAATGCCATAAAGATGATCTTTCTTCCACAAATCCTGTACTTATTTCAATCAATACCGATTTATCTTCCTAAAATTTTTTTTTTTAAACTTGACCCTCTGATTACAAACTTTATTTGGGATTATAAAACACATAGAATCCATAAACAACATCTATGTGAACCCAAAGAAATTGGTGGATTGGCTCTCCCCAATTTTTTATACTATTACTGGGCAACGAATATTAAAAATGTAATCTATTGGATGGACAACACATGCCAACTGGTAAAATGGTTAATAATGGAGAGAGAGGATTGTTCGCCTTTTAATATAGGTGCGATTCTTCTCTCTCCAATAAATTTGAAGAAAACATTATATGAGAAAAATCCAATTATCCACAGTACCCTACGAATCTGGAAACAAGTGAAGTCAACCCTTAAACTGATAAATTTATCTCTTCTCTCACCAATTGCCAACAACCCTTCGTTCAAGCCATCTATTTTAGACAAAACGTTCACACATTGGGATAGATTAGGAATTTAAAAACTGGGAGATCTTTATGAGATGGGAACTCTTCTCTCATTTCAAGAATTACAGTCGAAATAGCATCAGAAAGGTAGCCAATATTTTAGATACTTTCAAATACGAGACTATCTGAAATCATATATCCAAGACTATCAATCTATGTTGCCAGACACACTAGACAAATGTATGCATAGCAACTCGTATTCAAACAAGTTAATGTCATAACTGTATAACACCCTTTTAAATATACAAACCCCATCATCAGAAGTAATTAGAAGAGCTTGGGAAGATAAGCTTCCCTAAAAATTTTAAAAGACAGATGGGAGGAAAACCTTCTATATATACACAACTGTTTTCTTAATGTTAGGCATTCGCTAATCCAATTTAAAATACTGCACAGACTCTATTATTCAAAGTCTAAACTGAATAAGATCTTTCCAAATGTATCTCCTATTTGTGATAAATGTCTTCTTCAGGAAGAAACTGTAACCCATTCCTATGCCTCTTGTATAAAGTTACATAATTTCTGAAAAGGAATTTTTGAAATTTTTTCAAAAACACTAAAAATAAAATTGGATCCCGACACGGAACTGATCACTCTAGGTACGTCAGAAGCCTGTTCTGAGTTATCAGTTTTCCAAAGACATTTCCTTAATTACGGCCCGATAACTGCTAAAAAAACGAATACTTAAATTTTGGAAACATACATCAGTCCCTACTCGTAAGATGTGGATTATAAACATGTCCGAGACACTACATCTTGAAAATATTAGACTTGGCAGAAAAACCAGATCATTTTTCCAAGACATGGACACCCTTCATTGATTTCTTACAAGGATAGTATGGCACAACACAACTGGATTTAAATCTAAGTATGGGTTGGGTGAAGTTGGTGGGGAGGGATGAGAGGCAGGTATACCACCACCTTTCTTTCTCTTTTTCTTTTTGTCCTTTAATTTTTTTCTATTCCTCTCTTCTTTCTTTCTTTTATTCACTCTTTGGCTACACTACTTTGGTAGTCTAGGGGTCCTATCTTTGCACATCTCACTTTTTCTCTTTCTTGCTTTTTCTCCTTTCTTTTCTTCTAATTCAAAGCTAAAAAGTTAAAAGTTACAATAACTGTATAATTTTATATGCCGTTGGTTCTATTCTTGTGCATTTGCTTCTATTAAATAAAAATTAAAAAATAAAATAAAAAATTAAAAATCACGGTGAAAGAACGTGTGTGTGGCCCGGACATTGTACTGATGGCTGTGGGTCTCAGCTTATGCTGTGTGCCCTAGGGATTCTCACACGCTGCTCTGGTGGCTGTTTTTGTTTAATCTTTATGTAGTCTTGTCTCTTGTTGCTTTTTTGATATGACTGTATGGTAAATCAAATTTCACTATATCCTGGTACACGTGACAATAAAGGACCATTGAACCATACAGTATATCTGGAAGAATTAGTTGCCTGCTAACATATTGAGATGAATGATCATGAATATCGTAAGCATGAAAGGATTAAATGATGTTCTTGTATATTTGAAGGTAGACAAAAATGCTAGAGAAACTCAACGGGTGATGTAGCATCTAGGGAGAGAAAGAATAGGCGACATTTCGACCCTTCTTCAGACTGATGTCGGGGGGGGGGCAGGAAAAAGAAAGGAAGAGGTGGAGACAGTAGGCTTGTGGGAGAGCTGGGAAGGGGAGGGGAAGGAGGGAGAAAGCAAGGACTACCTGAGATTGGAGAAGACAATGGTCATTCTTGTATATTTGGTTTATTTGCCTGAAAGTTAAGTGTAAAGAAAGTGTAGAGAGAAATCTTCTGTCTCCATACTTGCCTTAAGATGTTCTCTGCAAAATCAGCCAAATCCACTGGTTGATGGTGAACTAGTGTCAGCATCTTCAGTATACCGACAGCCCTGGCACCCAGACTCACAATAGTCAGCTTTCAAACCGTGCTTGATTGTCCAGCACCAGACGCTAAAGCATGCACTTTACTTTGAGCTTGGTTATGGCAAGAAACTAGCAGGAGCACTGAGAAAACAAGTCAAGAATATTCTCACAAGGTACTGCAGATGCAAGAATCCTGAGCAAAACACAGAGTGCTGGAGGAACTCAGCAGGTCAGGCAGCATCAGTGGTGGAAATGGCCAAGTCGTGTTTTGGGTCAAGACTTTTCTTCAGATTGATTGTAGTAGGGTGGAGAAAGTTTGAAGCAAGAGATGGGGGGGGGGGTGGACAAGGCCTGGCAGTGATGGGTGGATACAGGTGAGGGTTGATTGGTAGGTTAATGGAGTATGTGACTAAGGCTAGCGATGAAAAGGGTGTCAGATAAGGAGAGCAGGATTGAAATGTAAAGGCAGAAGGAGCGATATTGGGGATTGGGAAGAGGGATGATAAAAGGGAAATGAGGGACTTGGGAATGGCAGAAAAATGCACAAAGATATTCTCAAAGTCTCTTTGAAAAATCCCCATCCTTGACCCTTAACCCCTGAAACACATGCTGGAGGGCATTCATTCTTATTGCTGGGAGCAAACGGAAGACCAGCACAAACCAATAACGGAGCAAGTACCCTCCTGTATTAACCACCCTTTTACCCTATCAATGACCTCCAATCTCACCTGTGGAGAGAATGTGAATTGGCCATTCCTGCCACCTCAAAACCCTCGGGGCTGGAGGGGAAAAAAACCATCCTCAAGCCCAAGGGTCTTCCTAAGAATAGAAGACATCTGCAATGGGGATAAACGTCCTGGGAGGAATACCAAATGTAGAGTGGAATGTGGAATCGGGATAAATAATCTATTGTTCTCAGCTGAATCTATTTGGAACCACAAATTAAAAGATCCCTAAGGCTCACATGAAAATCAATCTCAGATACATTTGTGCATGCCAAAGTTTCCCAGTACAATTCATTACCTGGAGACTTCTTGACATTGGGTGTTAAGTCAGCCCAATGAAAAATCTTTGGAGCTGGGATCAAGAAAACAGGCAAACCCAAGGTAGTGAGTATGTGAGCAGGGGGAGGATATTTTGCATAAAATTGCTGAATGTGATAGTTCCTTATTATTATTCTGGTTTAATAAAACTAATATTAATCCATGCAGATGCAACATACAGGTAGACATAGAACAGTTTAACATAGGAATAGGCCCTATGGCCCACTATGTCCGTGCCGAACATGATGCCATGAAACACAGAAAAATCAGATCTTAAGTGAAGATTGCATCACTGCTTATGCATTACATCATGACTTGCATCTTAGCAGTGCTGATTTGATGAATAGTTAGCTTATAATTAGTTAGGTAACGCCTCCTACATTTTGAAAGCACCCTACCCCCCCCCCCCCCCCCCCACCTACCGACCCCCAATGTGTGCAGATTTTCTCCCACAGGTCTACTTCTGCCACCTTGATCTCAAAATATCAGTGAAATCAAGTTCCCGCTCGCTGGTCAGCCCCTTTACGCTTCCAAGTAGTTCATATCAAGCCTAACACCAGTACTGCTGCTTTAAGAGATATTAGTTACAGCATGTAGGTTCTTTTATTCTGTGTAGTCCTGAAGTTGGTGGCTTTTAATGCACATATATGCAGATATCATGACAATTTGTGCCACTTCCGTTCACAAAGCCAAAGAAAAATCCTTCCTGAATATCTCCTGAACAAACTGCTGTAGGTCCCCTGACATAGCAGTTTGGCACATGTTTCCATCCATGAATGATTTTCTAACTCATCTTTTCTTTCATCCCTTCTAATGATCCCATTAAGATCTGTAATTAGGTTGTTATATGCCAAGAATAGAGCAGGCATAGTGCCTGCTAAACATATCCTCTGAATTTAGCAGTGGGCTCTGATAGAGGGAGTAACCCTCTCGGTTAGCATGTTCAAAGAATCTAATGTCTGCTTCAGGTAGGAAGCCTGAATACTTAGTCATAAAATGTTTGAGGCAAGAGTGTAAATACAATTTATGACTGTGTTTGGACATGCGATGCTCAAAATAAAATGTTTGGCCCAACAAATGAGCATGATAAGCACAATCAGGATGTTTTTTTTAATTTCACAGTGTTGACAAGAAAATAAATGTTGTACTTTTTCATTCAGAAGGTGGTGGGCCTGTGGACTGAGCTGCCAGAGGTAGTTGAGGCAGGTACTATAACAGCATTGAAAAGACACTTGGCCAGGTACTTGAATAGGAAAAGTTTTGTGGGGTATGCATCAAACACAGGGAAACGGGAGTAGCTTGGATGGGACATCTTGGTCGGCATGGATGAGTTGGGCCAAAGGGTCTGTTGCTCTGCTGCATAACTCTATGTCTGTGATTCTATTGGTGTTGACAACATACCTTTCAGATTTGTTCAAGAGTCCTGAATCGCAATCACTGCCATCCATTTGGATAAGGAATATATTGAAATATGGGGAAAAATAGTTCAAAAAAAGGCCATCATTGCTCACATAGGAGACACAGGGAGCTGCAGATGCTGGAATCTTGAGTAAAACACAAAGTACTGGACTTACAATGTTTTGGTTCAAAACCTTTTTTCAGACTGATTATAGTTGGGAGGAGGAAGCTTAAAAGATGTGAGAGTGGGACATTGATACAATGATACAGATGGATACAAGTGATAGATGGATACAGGTGAGGGGAGGTTGATTGGCAAATGAGTGGAGTAAGTGACAAAGGCTGGGGGTGAAAAGGAATGTAAGGTAAGGAAATAAACAAATGAATGTAAGATAAGGAAAGAAGAGAAGGATTGAAATGTAAAGCCAGACAAAAAAGTGGAAAGGGGCAGGGGAAGGGAGAAGAGGAGGAATAAAAGGGAAAGTATGGACTTGGGAATGGGTGATGAGTGTACAAAGATATTCTCAAAGTCAAAATTCCGCCTATCTATTCCCTCCATAGATGCAGTCTGACCCATTGAATTACTCCAATACCTTATGTGTGGTGTCTCCGGAATTAATTACAAGAAGGTCAATGGAAAAACTGAAGTGTTGACTTCTCCATTGAAGTGCAAGATATAATGGTAGTAACTGCTAAGTGACGGCGCCTAACGGCAGCAGCTCGACTGCAGTCCGTCTGTCTTTTTTTTTGTCCTGTTAGATGTATGTTTTTGGTTCTAATTTTTATTATTTTTTAGCTGTGTATATGTGGGATGATGGGGGGGGGGGGGGGGGGAAACCGTATAATCTCTTCCCTGTACGGGGACCCGACTTTTTCCCTGTCGGGTCTCTGGTGTCGTTGGGCTTAACATCGTGGAGCCGGCGGCGGCCTCCAACCGGACCCAACCTGAGGGCTCCAGTCGTGGAGCCTGCGGACTCGCCATCGTGGAGCTGGCCGACTTCGGAACAGGGAGAGCTGCGGTGGCACGCGGCTGCAACCCGACTTCGGAGCTCCCGCAACGGTAACTTCTCCTGCCGGAATCGCAGGGTTTAAATGACTCGGAGAGGGGCCTAACATCGCCCTGCGTGGTTTAAATGGCCGTGGGACTTACCATCACCCGCCGGGGGCTTTAACATCGTGAGCCCCAGTCGCCTCGATGCTGCAGTTGGACTGCTGGACCGCGGGAGAAGAACAAAGGGAAGAGATAAGACTTTTGCCTTCCATCAGTGAGGAGGTGTTGGAGATTCACTGTGATGGATGTTTGTGTAAATTGTGTTCAGTGTGTGTCTTGTTTTTTTTTTGTAATGTCATGACTGTAGGAATGAAATTTCATTCAAACCTTGTCTGTTTGAATGACAATAAAAGGCATTCTATTCTATTCTTCTAACCTCAGTAATAGTCTTAGTGATGTGAGGGTGGGACAATGATACAATGATGCAGATGGATACAAGTGATAGATGGATACAGGTGAGGGGAGAAGGTTGATTGGCAAATGAGTGGAGTAAGTGACAAAGGGTGGGGGTGAAAGGAATGTAAGGTCAGGATTCAGAAGGATTCCCTTGTCGATTCACTCGTGTCGGACAGGGAATGAAAAGTTAAATCCTAGAGATAGTTTCTTGTGTTTCATGTTGTGTTGATCCAGGAAGTTGGAAATACACTTCGCAACGTAATCAAAGAGCATTTCAGCTGTGCCAGTCATGACGTCAGTAGGAATGGAGTACATTTGTTTGCTGGTTGAGATTTTCTAGCTTCTTGGAGTAGATATATGAATATGTGGTTAGGTCATGAAGTGAGAAATTTGAATTTCAAGGACTTAATGACATGGGTCATTGGGAAGGTTTTCATTGATGAAGTGCTACGAGGATACGAGGATTATATCCCATGTCCTTCCAGAGGGAGTGAATTCAAGATTAGTGAAGGTTTTTAAATGAGCAAACAGGCAGAAGAAGAAATGGACTGAAAAGTAGTAACAACAGAAGTAATGTTTTAACGGTATGCTTAAAAGTTTAAATTGTTAAAGATGGGATAGCAGCACATTTGGAAAGTGGTGAAATCATTGGACAAAGTCAGCATTGATTTACGAAAGGTAAATCATGTCTGACGAAACTTATAGAATTTTTCGAGGATGTAACTAGTAGAGTGGATAGGGGAGAACCAGTGGATGTGTTGTATCTGGACTTTCAGAAGGCTTTCGACAAGGTCCCACATAAGAGATTAACATACAAACTTAAAGCACATGGTATTGGGGGTTCAGTATTGATGTGGATAGAGAACTGGCTGGCAAACAGGAAGCAAAGAGTAGGAGTAAACGGGTCCTTTCACAATGGCAGGCAGTGACTAGTGGGGTACCACAAGGCTCGGTGCTGGGACCCCAGCTATTTACAATTTACATTAATGAACTCGATGAGGGAATTGAAGGCAACATCTCCAAGTTTGCAGATAACACTAAGCTGGGGGGCAGTGTTAGCTGTGAGGAGGATGCTAGGGGACTGCAAGGTGACTTGGATAGGCTGGGTGAGTGGACAAATGTTTGGCAGATGCAGTATAATGTGGATAAATGTGAGGTTATCCACTTTGGTGGCAAAAACAGGAAAGCAGACTATTATCTAAATGGTGGCCGATTAGGAAAAGGGGAGATGCAACGAGACCTGGCGAATGGTATGTTAGCATTCATAGCAAAAGGATTTGAGTATAGGAGCAGGGAGTTTCTACTGCAGTTGTACGGACTTGGTGAGACCACACATGGAGTATTGCGTACAGTTTTGGTCTCCAAATCTGAGGAAGGACATTATAGCCATAGAGGGAGTGCAGAGAAGGTTCACCAGACTGATTCCTGGGATGTCAGGACTTTCATATGAAGAAAGACTGGATAGACTCGGCTTATACTCGCTAGAATTTAGGAGATTGAGAGGGGATCTTATAGAAACTTACAAGATTGTTATGGGGTTGGACAGGCTAGATGCAGGAAGATTGTTCCCGATGTTGGGGAAGTCCAGGACAAGGGGTCACAGCTTAAGGATAAGGGGGAAATCCTTTAAGACCGAGATGAGAAAAAACTTTTTCACACAGAGAGTGGTGAATCTCTGGAACTCTCTGCCACAGAGGGTAGTTGAGGCCAGTTCATTGGTTATATTTAAGAGGGAGTTAGATGTGGCCCTTGTGGCATGGAGAGAAGGCAGGTACGGGATACTGAGTTGGATGATCAGCCATGATCATATTGAATGGCGGTGCAGGCTCGAAGGGCCGAATGGCCTACTCCTGCACCTATTTTCTATGTATCTATGTATCTATGTACATTCAAGAAGCGTTAAGAATAATATATGTAGATTATTTTTAACCAGTAGAAACATTTTTGACGTTTGCATTTCTGAGTCTGACTGATATCAGTGGATGTCAAATGCATGTTCAGAATATTTAGTTTTGTTTACTGATACACGTGGAAACAGGCCCTTCAGCCCAATGAGTTCGCTCCGACCAACAATCACCCACACTAGACACACTAGACATACTAGACACCCACTTCTATCCTCCACACTAAGGACAATGTACCAACGCCAATTAAACATGCACATCTTTAGAATGTTGGAGGAAGCCAGAGCATCTGGAGAAAACCCACACAGTCCCAGGGAGAATGTACAAATGCCACACAGACAGCATCCAAGATCAGGATCAAATCCAGGTCTCTGGCACAAGTCAGGAATGTTAAAAATGCTATGTGGTCTCCAGATGGAATGAACTTCAGAAGCAGAAACAAACACTGATATGACACCACAATCAGAATGAATTTCTAAGACAATAGGTGGACCTGCAATGAATGAGCAGTATTTTTATTGATACGGAATGATGAGGCAGCCAATAGTGAGTTGAAAAGGTGGTGGAAATGATTGGCTTGAAACTATTAAAATGAATTGAATAATAATGAGGGTTATGAAATGATCAATCAGTAACTGTTATGGATTGTCAGCACTTGCTGAGATAGACCGGTAAAATGGGCTGAGTGGGGGAAATTGAAAACAGAAGCATGAATACATGAGGTCAAGGATGGTCTTGCCATGTAATTTGTAAGATACTTTAAAAATGAGGCTTAGTTGGATATGATGTTTAACAGTCATAGAGTATAGAAGTTGGGAGGTCATGTTGCAGTTGTATCCATCTCAAAAATTATTTTTTAATTATGGTTTAATAATAGCAAAAAAATTAATACTCAAATTTTGGAAAAATACACCAATACCAACGCTCAAAATGTGGATTGCAAGTATGTTGGACACCGCACATCTTGAGGAAATGCGATTCCTCCTAATAGATAAATTTGACCAATTCACAACGAGTT
This sequence comes from Malacoraja senta, assembly GCA_038087875.1. Lineage (NCBI taxonomy): Eukaryota > Metazoa > Chordata > Chondrichthyes > Rajiformes > Rajidae > Malacoraja > Malacoraja senta. The sequence continues at coordinate 158,397,084 of CM075977.1, forward strand.
GGTCTCCATTTGTCGTCTTTTTGGAATCATATGGTGCAACACAATTGTAAAAGCTAACTCGTGACTGGGCGAGGGATGGTCAAGATTATAAATAAGATCTCCTTACTTATTTTTTCTTTTTCTTCTCTTTTCTTCTTTTATTCTCTTTTTCCTATTTTCTATTCTTTAACTTTCTTCTTTCACTTTCTATTTTTCTTTTTCACACACTATATATCTCACACTTTTCTATACTTCATTATCTAACTTCCTTTTCTTTTTCTTCTTTATTATTAAAAAAAAATAAGAAGATGTACATTAAATGTATTATGAAAATATGATTGTATACAATTGTACTTACTTCTAATAAAATTAAAATATTTAATTTTTTTTTTTTTTTTTTAATGTTGCAGTTGTATAAGACGTTAGTGAGACTGCATTTAGAATAATGTGTTCAATTCTGGGCACCATGTTATAGGAAAGATGTTGTCAAGCTGGAAAGGGTACAGAGAAGATTTACGAGAATGTTGCCAGGATTATGAGAGTCTGAGCTATAGGGAGAGGTTGAGCAGACTGGGACTCTATTCTCTGGAGCGCAGGAGGATGAGGGGTGATCTTATAGAGGTGTATAAAATCATAAGAGGAATAGATCAGGTAGATGCATAGTCTCTTGCCCAGGCTATGTGAATCGAGGACCAGAGGACATGGTTTTAAGGTGAAAGGGAAAAGATTTAATATGAATCTGAGGGGTAACTTTTTCACACAGAGTGGTGGATGTATGAAACAAGCTGCCAGAGGAGGTAGTTGAGGCTGGGACTATCCCAACATTTTGAGAAGAAGTTAGACAGGTACATGGATAGGAAAGGTTTGGAGGGATAGGGACCAAATGCAGGCAGGTGGGACTAGTGTAGCTGGGACATGTTGGCCAGTGTGGGCAAGTTGGGCTGAAGGGCCTGTTTCCACACTGTATGACCCTATGACTCTATGACTCCAATCTATCAAAGCTTGTGAGTAATGTAGCCCAGAAAGTGAATGGAGCCTGGAGATCCATTGTTTTAGTTTATCAAGGAACCTTAGGGTATGAAGAAGCAATTGATAAAGTATCCAGGTGAATTAAGAAATGGCTTGGCCACAGGAGTTAGAGGTTGGTGATCTAAACAAATATTTTGACTGGAGAGAAGTAATCAAAAGAACTCTTCCAGATTCCCTGCTATTTATAATACTTGGAATGATAAGGAGCAGGAAGTCTGAAGTAGGATTAATAAAACTGATGCAAATATAAAGCTCTGCAGACAGGTAACAAATCAAAAGGAGATTGCTATCTTTAGTGTCACTAAGATTGATCATGTTGATATGTTCACGTACAGGTACATCAAAGAGGTTTGACGTGGATAAATTTAGGACAATTCATTATGGAATACAATCTTGCAGATGTGATAAACTTGTGTTAGTTAGCAACTTTAAAAAGCAGTCACTAAAGATCTGTTGAGAACCTGCGCCAAGAATTGTACAAATATTTTAAAACTCTGTCCAGAAATGAGTGTTCCTTAAATCTACAGGAGATTATGAATTGTGCAAGTTTCTTGGTGATTATTTTTTCTGAATTAAGATGAACAAGTTCTGAAAATGTTGATAGAAAAATATGATATGGTAATTTGGCAGTAATGTTGATTTCAATTTATTTCTGTCTGCATTGTCATATAAAATCACCATAATGCTGCACAAATAATCAAATGCTCTTAAAGACAATCTGAGATTAACTGAAGTAACAGTGGGACAAATCCCTGTGGTACAATACAGATTGCATTTTTTTACTCTACTATTAGGTCACCTTGCTGGAGTGGACAAACTGAGGAATTAATAAGTAACAATGTTATCTTCTATCTGATCTGAGATCTTACTGTTGGTCTAATCTAAACTTTATCTGGCACTCCCAAAAGATTTTATAAATATGTAAGGGGGGAAAGGGTAACTTGAGAGAGAGTGGGACCTCTCAGGAATCAAAGTGATCACTTCTGTGTGGAGCCACAGGAGATGGGCAAGGTCCTAAATAAGTACTTCTCCTCTGTATTTAGAGGAGAAGTACCCCTGCCTCACGGTGCGAGCTGACCCACGAGGCACCCCGAGCTTAAAACAAATTTAACTCGTGGTAATCACGTACGATTAACATAGCGGGAACGTCGGAACTCGTGGACGCAACTTAGCGACTCTAGGCGCTAACGGCAGGTACCCGTGACACTTGTTAACTCTTGGAAAAATTAAAACATGTTTAAACTTTTCCACGAGTAAAATGTACTCTTGAGGTTAAAAATTGAAACATTTAAACACGTTGTAAGAACGTAGTGGCCCGTGCGTTTAACTTAGTGACTCGTGAGTCTACCGTGGGAACTCTTTAACTCAGCGGGCAGGCAGCATCTCTGGAGAGAAGGAATGGGTGATGGGATGACATTTCCAAATTGGTGGGGGAGTGGGGGGTTGGAGGAGGGAGGGGGGGTGGAGGAGAGAGGGTGGAGAGTGAAGGGAGAGGAGGGGGAGACAGATGGGGGTGTCTTCATTCACTAGGGGTGGGTGCCGGTCACTGAAACAGGCAGGTGAGATTTCACATCCACCTTGTGTGTGTGTGTCTCTCTCTCCCTCTCACACAGACTGAGAGACTCTGCCTCTGTGAGTGTACGTCTCTTTCTCCCCCTCTCCCACACACAGTAAGACCAAGGTAAGTCCATCTGTGTAAGTCCATTTGTGTCTCCCACATACACAGTAAAACTCTGCTTTGTGTGTATATACGTCTCCCCCATTTCTCTCTTCCCCCCCCCACCTCTCTCTTTCTCCCCCCCACCTCTCTCTTTCTCCCCCACACACAATAAGACCGATGTATTCTGCTTAGTCTCTCTTCCCTCCCACACACACACACAGATAGACCGTCCTGTGCGCTCTTTCTCTCTCCCCCCCACAGTAACGCCGAAGTACACCACACTGCCTCTGTGCCTCTCTCTCTCTGTCTCTCTCCCCCTCTCTCCTTCATACACAGTCAGAGGTCCACACTGTCTCTGTGTCTCTCTCTCCCCTACACACACACACAGACTGAGGTACACACTGCCCATTGTGTGTGTGTGTCTGCCTTTGTCTCTCTCTCCCACATGCACAGTTAAAGGTACTCCACGCTGCCTGTGTGTGTGTGTCTTTCTCTCTCCTGTCCCACCCCCCACACCCACACACAGTCAGTCAGTCAGAGGAACTCCACACTGTGTGTGTGTGTGTGTGTGTGTGTGTGCGCCTCTGTCTCTCCCTATCACAGTCAGAGTGAGATACTCCCCCCGCAGTCTCTCCACGGCCTCTCCCCGGGCAGGGTGCATCTGCTTCCCTCAGGCTGCCCAGGCAGTCAGACACGACTCCGGTGGTGGGCTCCATGCACAGCTCCTGCCGGCCGGCTGGGAGCGGCGATGGAGGACAGGGGGAAGTTGGCCACCAGCGGGGCAGTCTCGGCTCTCCATGCAGTCCGAGTCTCGCTGGATCCTTGTAATCCTCTGCCTCTGTCCAATGGGTGAGTTTAACCTGAACACCCCCCCCCCCCAACCTCCTTCCACCTCAACTCACGCCTGGGCACCAAAGCAGCTCAGGAGGCGAACCCTGAGCTCCGTCTCCCAACAATCTGATGTGCGCATCCGTGCACATTCAAAGCTTTCATCTCCAGTCTCCCCGCAGTGTGTAGACCTGGCAGTAAATGCAATTAAAATATAGCAAACCTCCGCCTGCTGGTCTTCTAACTACGTGATGTGTGTTTCAAACAAATCATCAGTATAACTGCTCTGGCACTGGACGGTGTGCATTTTCCCTTTGTAGATCACATCAATAGATGCGGCCGCGCTGAATTCTATCTTTAACTTAAAGCCGCAGTATGGAAATGTTGCTTATTAAAACAGACCTTCATTGAAGGTTGGCTCAAGAGTAACTCGGGAAAGGAACTTGTTAACTCGGGAGACGAACTTGGAACATCGCAGAAATGACAGTTAACGTCAAACTTGAGTCATACCCATGGGAACTCGGTTAAACTCTTGATCATACACTTGGAATCTCGTGCACAACCACGAGTCTTTTGCTCGGGGTACCTCGTGGGTCAACTTGCACCGTGAGACAGGACTTTAATGGAGGAAATTGGAGCAGTCACTGGAAGTGTCTTGAGAGCAGCCAGGGTTACCGTTGAAGAAGTACTGAAGGTTCTGTCGTGTTTGAAGGTAGACATATCTCCAGGGACTGATCAGATACAGTATATCTGAGGACAATGCGGGAAACTAGAGAGGAAATTGTGGGAGCCCTGGTTGAGATTTACGAGTCGCCCTTAAATACAGGAGAGGTGCCAGAAGACTGGAGGGTGGCAAATGTTGTGCCTCTTTTAAAAAGGACTGCAGGGAAAATGCTGGGAACTATAGGCCGGTGAGCTTAGCATCTGTAGTTGGTAAATTACTGGAGAGTATTGTGAGGGATAGGTTATACAAGCATTTGGATGGGCAAGGGCTGACTAGGGATAGTCAGCATGGTTTTGTACGTCTCACAAATCTGATTGATTTTTTCGAAGACGTGACCAAAAAGGTTGATGAGGGCCATGCTGTAGATGTTGTGTACATGGACCAGAAAGGTTGCTTCTCAGACTGGAGGCCTGTGACTAATGGTGTGCCTCAGGGTTCGGTGCTGGGCCCATTACTGTTTGTCATCTACATCAATGATTTGGATGAGAACATACAGAGGAAGATTAGCAAGTTTGCTGATGATACAAAAGTTAGCTGTTTTGCAGATAGTGAAGATGGTTGTGAAAGATTGCAGCAGGATCTGGATCAATTGGCCAGGTGGGCGGAGGAATGGTTGATGGAATGTAATACAGAAAATTGTGAGGTGTTGCATGATGGGACGTCAAACAAGGGCAGGACCTACACAGTAAATGGTAGGCCTCTGGGTAGTGTTGTAGAGCCGAGGGATCTAGGAGTATAGGTGCATGGTTTCTTGAAGATCGAGTCGCAGGTAGATAAGGTGGTCAAAAAGGCATTTGGCACTTTGGCTTTCATCAGTCAGAGTATTGAGTATAGAAGTTGGGAAGTCATGTTCCAGTTGTATAAGACGCTGGTGAGACTGCATTTAGAATATTTTCATTTCTGATCACCATGTTATAAGAAAGATATTGTCAAGCTTGAAAGGGTTTAGAAAAGATTTACGAGGATGTTGCCAGTGTGAGCTATAGGGAGAGGTTGAGTAGGCTGGATCTCCATTCCATGCAGCACAGGAGGATGAGGGGTGATTTTATAGAGGTATACGAAATCTTGAGAGGAATAGATCAAGTAGATGCACAGTCTTTTGCCCACAGTATGGGGAATCGAGGACCAGAGGACCTAGGTTCAAGGTGAAGGGGAAAAGATGTAATAGGAATCCGAGGGGTAACTTTTTCACACATAGGGTGGTGGGTGTATGGAACAAGCTGCCAGAGGAGGTAGTTGAGGCTTGGACTGTCTCATTGTTTAAGAAACAATTAGACAGGTACATGGATAGGACAGGTTTGGAGGGATATGGACCAAGCACAGGCAAGTGGGACTAGTGTAGCCGGGACATGTTGGCCGGTGTGGACGAGTTGGGCTGAAGGGCCTGTTTCCACACTGTATAATTCTATGACTATGACTCTATGAATACAAAACTAGTGCAATGCAAAAATAAAATAATGTTTTTTCTCCTTCCTTTCATTTTGTCACTGACATCAAGAACAGTAGCTATGCTCTAGTCTATAAGCTCAGCAGCACAATAGGTACACAGAAACTATTGTATTCATGTATTTTTATTTATACCAGTCAGACTGCTGATATACAGTGTAACTTGTTCCTGTTGATAGTGTGGCAGGGGAGATCCATCTGAATTTCTTGTTATTGTCACAGTAGACAATGTATTCAATCTTTTGAGGAAAAAAAAGAGAATATACTTCCCGACACTTGCTGATCAGTAGCAGGACTTTGTGTCCAATGCTGATCAGTCCAGAGAATAGAGTTTATCTGTATTCCCAGGTGCTCTTGTGAGAACATATTTAATCAGTGGCAGTCTGGTGGTCGTATTACTGATTCTTGACAGTCGATGAAGGTATGGCCTTCACTTTTCACAAGGACACATGGCTATAATTTCCAATTGCCTACTCAATATTTGTTTTGAATAATATTAGATTCTTTCAAAGACAGAATTAAAAATGTAAATTTACAAATTCGAAATTGTGATTAGTAAAGGAGGAAAGAAAAACTATGCCTGAATGTGTAGAAGTTACTATGATATTAGAAGAAGCACAAAACCTTTGATGTGATTATGAGGGATGCCATGCAGTTGCTGCCATGTGCTCCTCGGATGGTTTGTGTTAGAGACGTGTGTCTATGGTGTCAAACCATTTGGGCGATTTGCAATGTAAGCTTTTCATTTAAAGTAAGCCTGTGAGTACAGAGCATTCAGTTTAAGGTCTGAACTGCGGGTTGTTGCTGCTCCACACAACAGAGGTGAAATTGCGCAGAAAATTGATTTTTGTAAATTAGATCCAAAGTGGGTATTGTGTTATTGACCCATCCTGCTTTCAGGAAAAGGTCCAAGACCAGAAAATGAAAGTCACTTCTGAGCACACAACAATTTCTCATTTAGTTCCATTGCACTGACATCTGCCTAACAACAGCTAATAATGCAAATGGGTGGGTTCAGGGCACTGGGAGTAGATCAGTACTGGATCCTAACATATTGCAAAATAGTTCAATTAAAACTAATTCTGCAACCCAATGAGCTTAGCATTATTACAGAAATTCAGGACTAACCAAGTGGTGAGATAAGACAGGAAATATTTGATCAATACAGAAAGTTACTCAGCTTTAGCACATTCCAGCATCATTTTATGCTTTACATGGTCACATCCATAATTTTCTGTTCCCCCAATGAATGCTTCCACTTTTAAATGTATAATGATTTTAATTTGTTTCAGTTGCACTTTGTAAACTAAAGGTGTATTGACTCTAGTTGTAACATTTATATTGTTTGAATTATTGCCTGTCGGGTATGACATTGAATACAGGTGCCATCGGTCTTGTTCAAATGGACTTGAAAAATTCAAAGACATTATTTGAAGAAGAGCAAGACTGTAGAGTTTGCTAAAAAATCCCTGTGGCTTATCATGCAATTAAAAACTTACAGTTCTCATAAAACAAAGATTTTGTAGTGAGATTGGTGTGTAAATGCCTTAAAAGTTGGTTCAGTTGATTTGTCAGTAAAAGGTTGACATGTAGCCTATGAATGAGGATGAAACTATTCACAGGAACTTTGGAAATCCATTGTTATAGTACTTATGAGGAGAAATAAGGAATATGGGCAGAAAGCAGGAACGGGGTACTGATTTTGAATGATTAGCAATGATCATATTGAATGGCGATGTTGGCTCTGTGCTGATTGGCCTACTCCTGCAGCTATTTTCTATTTTTCTATGTTTCTAAATGCCGATGAAAATTCCAGAGTATAATGATGCCATTGGGTGATGTTTTCACCACAGTCACCAATAAGTCGTAATCTTTCCCATTATATAATTTGATTAATTTCAGGGAAGTTAAATTGTTTACTCCCAAAAATGGGTGCAGGGACCACAAGGTGTAATTAACCCTCACCCGTAGAGCAGAATGTTGAAAACACTCCAAATTCATGATTCCATCATGTTATAATTATTTCTGTGAACTGCCCCCATCAGCAGGGGAGAAAACATCATTACTAAGTTGCATACTTAAGCTATTCTGCTGAGTTTAATGGTAGAATGCAGCTTTTAATGGTGGACTGTGGCAAGAGCAGATGTCCTGAAAGGAGAATTTAGGGAGTTGGGAGAAGAGTTAAATAGCTGCTCCGCAAAGGTAACAATCTCAGGATTACTACCTGTGCCACGCGACAGTGAGAGTAGGAATGAAATGAGGTGGAGGATAAATGCGTGGCTGAGGAACTGGTGCAGCGGGCAGGGATTCCAATTTCTGGATCATTGGGACCTCTTTTGGGGAAGGTGTGACCTGTACAGAAAGGACGGGTTGCACTTGAACCCGAGGGGAACCAATATCCTGGCGGGGAGATTTGCAAAGGCTACTGGGGAGACTTTAAACTAGAACGGTTGGGGGGAGGGACTCAAATAGAGAAAGATAGTAGAAACTGTGGGAGGCAGGAGGCAGAGAAGGGAAGCACTCGGACCCAAAATGTAGGGGAGAAAGAAGAAAAAGTTAATAAACAGAGAATAAGTGGTGGTGGGTTTCTTAAATGTGTATATTTTAATGCTAGGAGCATTGTAAGAAAGGTAGATGAGCTTAGAGTCTGGATTGACACCTGGAAGTATGATGTTGTGGCGATCAGTGAAACATGGTTGCAGGAAGGCTGTGATTGGGAACTAAATATTCCAGGATTTCGTTTCTTCAGGGGTGATAGAATTGGAGGGGCAAGAGGTGGGGGTGTTGCATTGCTTGTCAAGGAAGATATTACAGCAGTGCTTTGGCAGGATAGATTAGAGGGCTCGTCTAGGGAGGCTATTTGGGTGGAGCTGAGAAATGGGAAAGGTGTAGCAACACTTATAGGGGTGTATTATAGACCGCCAAATGGGGAGCGAGAATTGGAAGAGCAAATATGTAAGGAGATAGCAGATATTAGTAGTAAGCACAAGGTAGTGATTGTGGGAGATTTCAATTTTCCACACATAGACTGGGAAACACATTCTGTAAAAGGGCTGGATGGTTTGGAGTTTGTAAAATGTGTGCAGGATAGTTTTTTGCAGCAATACATAGAGGTACCTACTAGAGAAGGGGCAGTGCTGGACCTCCTGTTAGGAAATGAGACAGGGCAGGTGGCGGAGGTAAGCGTCGGGGAGCACTTCGGGTCCAGTGATCACAATACCATTAGTTTCAATATAATTATGGAGAGGGTCAGAACTGGACCTAGGGTTGAGATTTTTGATTGGAAAAAGGCTAACTTTGAGGAGATGCGAAAGGATTTAAAAGGAGTGAATTGGGACATGTTGTTTTATGGGAAGGATGTAGAAGAGAAATGGAGGATATTTAAAGGTGACATTTTAAGAGTACAGAATCTTTATGTCCCTGTTAGGTTGAAAGGAAATAGTAAAAATTGGAAAGAGCCATGGTTTTCAAGGGAAATTGGACACTTGGTTCGGAAAAAGAGAGATCTATAATAATTATAGGCAGCATGGAGTAAATGAGGTGCTTGAGGAGTATAAAGAATGTAAAAAGAATATTAAGAAAGGAATTAGAAAAGCTAAAAGAAGATATGAGGTTGCTTTGGCAAGTAAGGTGAAAGTAAATCCAAAGGGTTTCTACAGCTATATTAATAGCAAAAGGATAACAAGGAATAAAATTGGTCCATTAGAGAGTCAGAGTGGACAGCTATCTGCAGAGCCAAAAGAGATGGGGGAGATATTGAACAATTTCTTTTCTTCGGTATTCACCAAGGAGAAGGATATGAAATTAGGTGAGGTGAGGGAAACAAGCAGAGTAGCAATGGAAACTATGAGATTCAAAGAAGAGGAGGTGCGGACACTTTTGAAAAATATGAAAACGGATAAGTCTCCAGGTCCTGACAGGATATTCCCGAGGACATTGAGGGAAGTTAGTGTAGAAATAGCAGGGGCTATGACAGAAATATTTCAAATGTCATTAGAAACGGGAATAGTGCCAGAGGATTGGCGTACTGCGCATGTTGTTCCGTTGTTTAAAAAGGGTTCTAAGAGTAAACCTAGCAATTATAGACCTGTTAGTTTGACGTCACTGGTGGGCAAATTAATGGAAAGGATACTTAAAGATAATATATATAAGCATCTGGATAAGCAGGGTCTGATTAGGAACAGTCAACATGGATTTGTGCCTGGAAGGTCATGTTTGACTAATCTTCTAGAATTTTTCGAAGTGGTTACTAGGGAAATTGATGAGGGTAAAGCAGTGGATGTTGTCTATATGGACTTCAGTAAGGCCTTTGACGAGGTTCCTCATGGAAGGTTGGTTAAGAAGATTAAATTGTTGGGTATTAATGGTGGAGTAGCAAGATGGATTCAACAGTGGCTGAATGGGAGATGCCAGAGAGTAATGGTGGATGGCTGTTTGTCAGGTTGGAGGCCGGTGACTAGTGGGGTGCCTCAGGGGTCTGTGTTGGGTCCACTGTTGTTTGTCATGTACATCAATGATCTGGATGATGGTGTGGAAAATTGGATTAGTAAGTATGCAGATGATACTAAGATAGGTGGTGTGGTGGATAATGAAGTAGATTTTCAACGTCTACAGAGAGATTTAGGCCATTTGGAAGAGTGGGCTGAAAGATGGCAGATGGAGTTTAATGCTGATAAATGTGAGGTACTACATCTCAGCAGGACAAATCAAAATAGGACGTACATGGTAAACGGTAGAGAATTGAGGAATGCAGTTGAACAGAGGGATCTAGGAATAACTGTGCATAGTTCCCTGAAAGTGGAATCTCATGTAGATAGGGTGGTAAAGAAAGCTTTTGGGGTGCTGGCCTTTATAAATCAGAGCATTGAATATAGAAGTTGGGATGTAATGTTAAAATTGTACAAGGCATTGGTGAGGCCAATTCTGGAGTATGGAGTATAATTTTGGTCGCCTAATTATAGGAAGGATGTCAACAAAATAGAGAGAGTACAGAGGAGATTTACTAGAATGTTGCCTGGGTTTCAGCAACTAAGTTACAGAGAAAGGTTGAACAAGTTAGGTCTTTATTCTTTGGAGCACAGAAGGTTAAGAGGGGACGATAGAGGTCTTTAAAATTATGAGCGGGTTAGACAGAGTTGACGTGGATAAGCTTTTTCCATTGAGAGTAGGGAAGATTCAAACAAGGGGACATGACTTGAGAATTAAGGGACAGAAGTTTAGGGGTAACATTAGGGGGAACTTCTTTACTCAGAGAGTGGTAGCTGTGTGGAATGAGCTTCCAGTGGAAGAGGTGGAGGCTGGTTCGATTTTATCCTTTAAAAATAGATTGGATGGGTATATGGACGGGAAAGGAATGGAGGGTTATGGTCTGAGTGCAGGTAGATGGGACTCGGGGGAAGTATTATTTTTTTTTAATTAAAAACATTTTTAAAAATGTTCGGCACGGACTTGAAGGGCCGAGATGGCCTGTTTCCGTGCTGTAATGGTTATATGGTTATATGATGCTGGCATCTATTGACTCTGAATCTAACTTGGCAATGAGAGAGAAGTAGTTAGATAGGAAAGGGGACTGGTTGCAGGTGTTCTAATGTGGCACTGGGATTGTTGGCGAGGGAGCGGAAGCGAAGAGAGATGTCCAGGATCTGCAGGAGTGTTATGCAAAGAGTATACAGCCAAGAAAATAGACACACTTCAAGAGTTTTAACAAATAACACAAGTGGTCAAGGTCAATAAATGCATCATCAGATGCTGTATCCTTACTGACTGCATTACCAGCCTCAGGCACTGTTTCATTCATCACACCACACCCCCCGCTGATGTATCAATAACCTCTGTCAATCGCTCCCACCATTAACATTCAAATTCAAACAATATTTGCCCAACACCCCTTGAAGCAGCAGGAATTAACCAAACAAATGGGGAGATTTACATGTTCTAGTGTGTCATAGAATCATAGAGTCACAATCTTATAGCGTGGATACAGGCCATTCAACCCAACTTACCCACACTCGGCCAACACGGCCAACTGAAGGATGATAAATCCTCTGGGCCTGATGGTTTGCATCCCAGGGTCCTCAGGGAGGTGGCTCTAGAAATAGTGGACACATTGGTGATCATTTTCCAATGTTCAATATATTCAGGATCAGTTCCTGTGGATTGGAGGATAGCTAATGTTATCCCACTTTTCAAGAAAGGAGCGAGAGAGAAAACGGGGAATTACAGACCAGTTAATCTGACCGGTGGTGGGAAAGATGCTGGAGTCAATTAATAAAGAGGTAATAATGGCGCATTTGGATAACAGTAAAAGGATTAGTCCAAGTCAACATGGATTTATGAAAGGGAAATCATGCTTGATTAATCTTCTGGAATCATTTGAGGATGTGACAAGTAAAATGGATGAAGGGGTGCCAGTGGATGTAGTGTATTTAGACTTTCAGAAAGCCTTTGATAAGGTCCCGCACGGGAGACTGGTGACTAAAATTAGAGCACATGGTATTGGGGGTAGGGTGTTGACATGGATAGAAAATTGGTTGGCAGACCGGAAGCAAAGAGAAGGAGTGAAAGGGTCCTTTTCAGAATGGCAGGCAGTGGCGAGTGGAGTGCCGCAATGCTCGGTGTTGGGGCCTCAACTGTTTACCATATATATTAATGATTTGGAAGAGGGAATTAGGAGCAACACTAGCAATTTTGCGGATGACACAAAGCTGGGTGGCAGTGTGAACTGTGAAGAGGATGTTAGGAGGTTGCAGGGTGACCTGGACAGGTTGAGTGAGTGGGCAGATGCGTGGCAGATGCTGTATAATATAGATAAATGTGAGGTTATTCACTTTGGCGGCAAAAACAAGGGGGCAGATTATTATCTCAATGGGTTAGGTTAGGTAAGGGGGAGGTACAGCGAGACCTGGGTGTCCTTGTACAACAGTCACTGAAAGTTGGCGTGCAGGTACAGCAGGCAGTGAAGAAAGCTAATGGAATGTTGGCCTTCATAACAAGAGGATTTCAGTATAGGAGTAAAGAGGTTCTTCTGCAGTTGTATAGGGCTCTGGTGAGACCACATCTCGAGTATTGTGTACAGTTTTGGTCTCCTAATTTGAGGAAGGACATCCTTGTGATTGAGGCAGTGCAGCGGAAGGTTCACGAGATTGATCCCTGGGATGGCGGGACTGTCATATGAGGAAAGATTGAAAAGACTAGGCTTGTATTCACTGGAGTTTAGAAGGATGAGGGGTTATCTTATAGGAACATATAAAATTATAAAAGGACTGGACACGCTAGATGCAAGAAAAATGTTCCCAATGTTGGGCGAGTCCAGAACCAGGGGCCACAGTCTTAGAATAAAGGGGAGGTCATTTAAGACTGAGGTAAGAAAAAGCTTTTCCACCCAGAGAGTTGTGAATTTATGGAATTCCCTGCCACAGAGGGGAGTGGAGGCCAAATCACTGGATGGATTTAAGAAAGAGTTAGATAGAGCTCTAGGGGCTAGTGGAGTCAAGGGATATGGGGAGAAGGCAGGCTCGGGTTATTGATAGGAGACGATCAGCCATGATCACAATGAATGGCGGTGCTGGCTCGAAGTGCCGAATGGCCTCCTTCTGCACCTATTTTCTATGTTTCTATGTTTCTATGTGTCTATCTACACTAGTCTCACCTGCCTACATTTTGCCCAGCTTCTTTTAAACCTGTCGTATCCATGTACCTGTCTAAATGTTCCTTGAACATTACAATAGTCCCTGCCTCAACTACCTCCTCCGGCAGCTCATCCATACAGTCACCACCCTTTGTGTGAAAATGTTACTCCTCGAGTCCCTTTTCCCTCTCACCTTAAACCTATGTCCTCTGGTTCTTGATTCCACTACTCTGGGCAAGAGGTGTTGTGCGTCTACCCAATCTATTCCTCTCAGGATTTTGTACACCTCTATAAGATCACCCCTCATCCTCCTGCACTCCAAGGAATAAAGTCCTAGCCTGCTCAACTTCTGCCCTATCGCTCACTCCCTCGGGTCCTGGTAACATCCTCGTAATTTTTTTCTGTTCTCTTTCCAGCTTGCCAACATCTTTCCTATAACATTATGCCCAGAACTGAACACAATACTCTAAATGCAGTCTCACCAATGTCTTATACAACTGCAACATGATCTCCCAACTTCTATACTCAATGCTCTGACTGATGAAGGCCAATGTGCCAAAAGTCTTTTTGATCACCTTATTTACCTCTGATATCAATTTCATAGAACTATGTACCTGTACTCCTAGATCCCTCTGTTCTACAAACTTCCCCAGAACCCTACCGTTCACTGTGTAGGTTCTGCCCATGTTAGTGATCCCAAAATGCAACACCTCACATTTCTCTGTATTAATTCCATCAACCATTTCTGAGCCCATCTGCTCAACCAATCAAGAACCTGCTGCAATTTTTGACCACAATCTTCACCATCTACAATACCACCCACTTTTGTATATTCTGCACATTTGCTAATCTTGCCATATACGTTCTCATCCAAATCATTAATATAGATGACAAACAGCAATACCCTGCACCGAACCATCAGGCAGTCAAAGTACTCCAGTCTGAAAAGCAACCTTCCATCATCACCCTCTTCTTCCTTCCATGAAGCCAATTTTCTATCCATTCAGCTATCTTTCCTTTGATTCCATGGGATCTCCTTCCAGAGCAACCTACCATAAGGAACCTTATCAAATGCCTTACTGAAATCCATGTATACAAAGTCTACAGCTCTGCTTTCATCAACCTTTTTGGTCACATTCTCAAAAAGACTCAATCAGATTCGTGAGACTTGACCTCTCACATACAAAACGTGACTATCCCTAATTAGCCATTGTCCATCTAAATGCATGTATATACTATCCATCAGAATACTCTCTAGTAACTTACTGATCACAGATGTTAAGCTCACTGGCCTGTAGTTCCCAGCCTTTTCCCTGGAAAGGCTGTGTGTCGAATAGTGTTAGTGTACAGGGTGATTGCTGGTCGGCGCAGACTCAGTGGACCTGTTTCTGTACTGTATCTCTAAAGTCTAAAAACCTACTCTTTTTGCAGAGACACTGCCAGTGATGAATCTATTAGATATGACAATATCACAACACCTAACCTTCCGTCTCACTGTGCACGTCTCTGCTAATGAATCCAGTTTATAATTTGTCCAGTGGCATAATCAAGCATTTTTTACTCTTTTTTCCCTTTTGCCACAAGCCAACAATTGTCCCTTTAACCTTCCAGATATTCAGGAATAACAAACTGCATAAATTATGACTAAAGAGCAATAGACAGTGGTGATTCATGTGGTTTTGTAGCTGCTTCTCTGGTTAATGATACCATGTACACTTTCAGAGTTGGTTTGGTTGCCAGATGCCAGAAGTTGGGGTTACACGCAGATTAGATTTGTACTAAATTTGCCGTATTAAATCCCTCTAACATGTAACCCAACCTATCCCTCCCACTACCCCATAATGTCTGGCTCAGCTGATATCTGCTCCATAGTTGCTCTCCCACCCAACAGGAAGCTGGCTGATCAATGAGACTGTGTGCTTTTTGAGCTTCATATGAATAGAGGTTGTGGGAAGATCTATTGTAGTATATAAAATTATAAGAGGCATCGATATGATAGACAGTGTGACATTGCCCTTCCCATCGGATGCCGCTCTGATCCTCGTCACCGGTAGACAGTCCAGGAGAGGCCAAACCTCAACACCATTGAGATGAGGCCACATCTAAATAGGTAACAACTGTGTCCAATTAACAGATATTGGATTGACCAGCTAAACCTTGTCAGCCTACATCGTATAAACCCAGGCGTTCCAGCCGGAGGAGGAGTTTTGTTTAGTGTCACGTGTACCAAGGTTGAGGGGAAAGCTTTCGTTGTGTGCTAACCACTCAACTGAAAGACTGTACATGATTACTATCATGCCATCCACAGCGTATAGATGCATTATAGAAGGAATAACGTTTAGTGCAAGATAAAGTATGATTAAAGATAGTCCGAGGGTCTCCCACGAGGTAGATAGTAGCTCATGACACCTCCCACATACAGACGTGGATCATCTATAAATAAACCATATCATGTCAGTTCATCCTACTGCGATTGTCAGTGTGGTTATTGTTGAACCGGCATCATCTCGGATGCTACAACAGTCAGATTATTTTTCCCAGGATGAAAATATCAAATACCAGAGGGCATTGCTTTAAGGTGAGAGGGGCAAAGTTTAAATTAGATATACAGGAAATCATTTTTTACGGTGACCGTCAGGAATGAGCTGCCAGAGTCCGTGGTTGAGTCAGATACAACAATGGAACTTAAAAGGTCTGTCTCACTGTGCGAGTTGACCCACGAGTGACCCCAAGTGAAAGACTCGTGGTTGCGTACGAGACTACAAGTTTATGATCCAGAGTTTAACCGAGTTCCCACGGGTATGTCTAAGTTTCCCGTTTACTTCTCATTTCTGCGATGTTCCAAGTTCGTCTCCCGAGTGTACCAAGTTCCTCTCCCGTTAATCTTGAGGCAACAATGTATATCGAAGTGTTGAAAAATCATCACATGTTAAAAAAAATGATGTCATGCCAGCCAAAGAACGTAGAGACTATTGTGTTTGCTGCATGTGTTCTGCACAACCTGATCCGTATCAGAGGTGCAGCTTCAGGATCAGCAACAGCCATGCAGGACGGTGACTTAGTGGACAGTCAAACAGGGAGAATAACACTAGGTGCGTGGAGGAGTGGTACAAACGACGAGACTTTGGTGCCACTGCAGTGTTTTCGAGGTAACACGGGGACTAACAGTGCAAAAGAGCAGAGAGACCATCTCTGCTCCTACTATAATTCAGAATTGGGCAGTGTGCCGTGGCAGGACAGCTTATTTTGAGCGGCTGCCGACCACAGGTACATCACTGCATGAGGAGAGCCCACATGCAGAAAAATCCAGTTAATTTCATGTTTAGTTTAAATCCTGCTGACTTTTCATTGTTTAACTTTAAGTGTGGATTTTATTTTTTATTGTGGTGTAAAAGTAATTTCATTGCATCTGTCTTTCCTTTAAAACGTGGTTATCATGCATCTGCTTATCTGATTGTAGATCTCAAAACTTGTCATTTAGCGCATTGCATTGTATCTTTTATTGCCTGAATTTAGACTAGTGCATTTCTCAGCTGAATTAGTATATAGTGGAAATACTTTTATTTGTGCTTCATTTGTTGATTTTCATGTATGAGAAGCCCTTTTTCAGACCACTGTGTTGTTTGCTGTGGTGCTACTTTTCTCAATATGCGCAAAAAAGCGTTTTTTATATAGAACAAGAATAAAGACTTTGTTTCACATTCAAGACATTTGTTTCACATAAGACTTTGTCTTATTTTCTGATCTACTGAGGTGACAATTTTAAACATTTAAAAAGCACAGCATATGAGGCAGCTGAGTCCTTAAATCTCACAAATGATTGTGAGAATCAAGATGTGAATATAT
This sequence comes from Malacoraja senta, assembly GCA_038087875.1. Classification (NCBI taxonomy): domain Eukaryota; kingdom Metazoa; phylum Chordata; class Chondrichthyes; order Rajiformes; family Rajidae; genus Malacoraja; species Malacoraja senta. The sequence continues at coordinate 158,414,223 of CM075977.1, forward strand.
TTTGCCTTCCTCTATTTTGTGTTTTATGATGAAAGGAATATTACATTCAAGTCATGAGACTTTGTAGTGATATTAAAATGAACTTCCAGACATCAATTTGATCTTGATAGCAAAGAACTCTCTTTTATTGTGCAATGAAGTAAACAAACAGTGAGAATCAAACGGTTCAGCAAAAAGCTTTTCAACACAACACAACACAACACAAATTTATATATAAACTTCAAGCAATTTTTTCTTTTCAACCCACTCTGTCACCTTATCAATAACTTGCTTAACTTTGTTAAGCAGAATTTGTCTTTAAAAAGTCTAAGTAACTGATGTTTCTGTCCCTGATTATTGTTTCTAAAAAGAGTTCCCACGGTAGAATCACGAGTCACAAAGTTAAACGCATGGGCCACTACGTTCTTACAACGAGTTTAAATGTTTCAATTTTTAACCACAAGAGTACATTTTACTCGTGGAAAAGTTCAAACATGTTTGAACTTTTGCAAGAGTTAACAAGTTTCACGTGTACCTCCCGTTAGCGCCAAGAGTCGCTAAGTTGCGTCCATGAGTTCCGACGTTCCCGCTACGTTAATTGTACGTGATTACCACGAGTTAAATTTGTTTTAAACTCGGGGTCACTCGTGGGTCAACTCGCACAGTGAGACAGCCCTTTAAGATGTTTTTGAATAGGCATATGGATATGCAGGGAATGGAAGGATATTCATTATGTGCAGGGAGATATGAGATGGTCTTGGCATCGTGTTTGGCACAGATATTGTTGGTCAAGGGGCTTGTTCTTGTGCTGTGCTGCATAGAAAAGCAAGGAATTTCATTGCACCCTAGTGTAAAATAACCTGAATCGGATACCAAGTGAAAAACAGTGAGGAAATAGAAACATAGAAACATAGAAAATAGGTGCAGGAGTAGGCCATTCGGCCCTTCGAGCCTGCACCGCCATTCAATATGATTATGGCTGATCATCCAACTCAGTATCCCGTACCTGCCTTCTCTCCATACCCCCTGATCCATTTAGCCACAAGGGCCACATCTAACTCCCTCTTAAATATAGCCAATGAACTGGCCTCAACTACCTTCTGTGGCAGAGAGTTCCAGAGATTCACCACTCTCTGTGTGAAAAATGTTTTTCTCATCTCGGTCCTAAAGGATTTCCCCTTAATCCTTAAACTGTGCCCCCTTGTCCTGGACTTCCCCAACATCGGGAACAATCTTCCTGCATCTAGCCTGTCCAACCACTTAAGAATTTTGTAAGTTTCTATAAGATCCCCCCTCAATGTTCTAAATTCTAGCGAGTACAAGCCGAGTCTATCCAGTCTTTCTTCATATGAAAGTCCTGACATCCCAGGAATCAATGTGGTAAACCTTCTCTGTACTCCCTCTATGGCAAGAATGTATTTCCTCAGATTTGGAGACCAAAACTGTACGCAATACTCCAGGTGTGGTCTCACCAAGACCCTGTACAACTGCAGTAGAACCTCCCTGCTCCTATACTCAAATCCTTTTGGTATGAATGCTAACATACCATTCGCTTTCTTCACTGCCTGCTGCACCTGCATGCCTACTTTCAATGACTGGTGTACCATGACACCCAGGTCTCGTTTCATCTCCCCTTTTCCTAATCGGCCACCATTTAGATAATCGTCTACTTTCCTGTTTTTGCCACCAAAGTGGATAACCTCACATTTATCCACATTATACTGCATCTGCCATGCATTTTCCCACTCACCCAGCCTATCCAAGTCACCTTGCAGCCTCCTAGCATCCTCCTCACAGCTAACACTGCCCCCCAGCTTCGTGTCATCCGCAAACTTGGAGATATTGCATTCAATTCCCTCATCCAAATCATTAATATATATTGTAAATAGCTGGGGTCCCAGCACTGAGCCTTGTGGTACCCCACTAGTCACTGCCTGCCATTGTGAAAAGGACCCGTTTACTCCTACTCTTTGCTTCCTGTTTGCCAGCCAGTTCTCTATCCACATCAATACTGAACCCCCAATACCGTGTGCTTTAAGTTTGTGTGCTTCCACATTAAGAAATGTGTGGTTCCAGCTTTTCTGCTTAAATTCATCCCCTTTATCTTATCCAATGCATTCCCCATTCAGAACCATTTAAGTATTGGAGCCAATGTCCTTGTCTCATTCACCGATATGACTATTAGATTTTCCATACCAACTATATTTAAGATCATGATGGAGGTGAATGTTAGTTTAGTGTGTATTAGTGTTGATTTATAAGTGTTTATATGTGCACGGTAGAGAGCATTCTGATTTCATTGGCAAAAAAAAGGTCTTTCCCATCACAATCAAGCTTAACCCAAATTCAAGATAGACACAAAATACTGGAGTAACTCAGAAGGTCAGGCAGCATCTTTGGAGAAAAGGAATAGGTGATGTTTCGGGTTGAGACCCTTCTTTTAAAGTTATCTTGTGTAAACCAGCATCTGCAGTTCCTTCCGACACATTAACCCAAACTCAGCTGAGCTCCAGTGTTCTGTCACCCAAACCCCCCTCTACCAGTTTTAAGTGACATCTAACACTAAAATACATCAGCTACAAATTGGATGCTGATGTCTCCAGATGTTCTTTTTGGGAAACAGATGTGCATACAGCCAAAATAAGAGCATAGATGCTGTGAAGGTGTTATGCGTCTGTTATCTATTTACTGCACATGGGAAATGGTTTTGGATATGTTACAGTATATTAGCAATTCTTCCATCAGTTGTTAGCAAATTAAATACACTCCACAGAGAGAAGACATTGTTGCTTGAAACTTTATGGTATTATTCTAAATTCGTTAAGTTAGATTTATTTAGGGCATGCTATTATCCTTCTATATCTAATAGGAGCTAATGGCACTTACTTTTTGAAGCTCTTACTTAGGAGTTTGCTTACTCTGATCTTATTCAGACCCTGTCACAGATACAAAACTTATTTCCAATGTTCACTGGTAACAATGAACAACTGGTAAATACTCAAAATACAGCGTTGAATAAGCATTGGCATTGGCAGTGGAATAAATATCATTTGGGGGACGGTTCCATAATTGCTTTACTCAGAGGGACTGTCCAACATCCAGCTCAAGCTCCAACAAGTGACTACAGAAATATATTTTCTTCACTTTCTAGAGTTTTGAGTGGATTTATTCATGTCATCATTGGATAATGTTCTATTTATATATTTTTCAATATATACATAAGTGCGCATTATTAGTAAGATGTCACATGCAAGCCACATTTATCATAAATATGCATACACTGTCAACATATCTATAACACTTCAAGCAATCCCATGATGATTTTGTATATGCTAGAATGTTGTGCAGATTTTTAGTATAATCCTTGTCATGCTAAAATCCTCCTGCATGCAAGTTGAGGTGCAATTTCAAATGTCTGTAAAATATTGTCAAATACTTTTATTCATGGTAGGTGGCACATTAATAAGGTATAGTTGAGTGAATGTTGTTTTTACATGAGGATTCAGCATTAACTCTCCTTCTATCAAAAGGAAACATTCCAATGTTTATAAATGAAAAAGATTCGCAAAACGAATTCTCAAAAACCCTTTGTAATTTGTTGAAAATGAAGACAGTATCAAAAACTTTTTTTTTTCCTTTAACTATATTTAATGGTCAAAATCATGTGTAATTTAAACAAAGAATACATTTGTGAATTCAGGATTCAGGAATCTAGATGTTAAACTGCAACTATATTGATCATTAAGAGATTTCTTATGAGTTTACCAGTCATGAAATACAGAACTTGTTTTCAGAGCTAAATATGGTGCCAATTATCCCTATTTAATTGGACACATTAATCAACGCCATAAATCTAAAGTAATTCTAATTTAATCAGTTCAACCGGATTTACCTTAATCTAGATTTAAATAACGTAGCTGACATGTACTTACACTTGAAAGCTTATTCTCCAATGTCAAGAACACTACTAAAAATATGTTAAGATATTCATATTAGATTTCAATTTCACACCATGTGAAATATTTTATTGTGTACAATGGAGACAGACTTTAAAATGAAACCCTCTGGTTTTAGAATGGCAATCTTAGCCATCTCGTGAATTTTATTTGAATGCTGCCACTTTCACTATGTTTAATTTGTACCATGTGTAAAGAGAAAAGAAAAGAATCCTGTACTTTCATTCATATAATCTCAATGTGCCAAATCAATTCACAACCTATAAAATACTTTTGAAATGTGATTAGTTGTGTAGAAAATGTGACAGGCAACTTGCACACAGCTTCCACTATCAAAAGATCCGTTAGCAACCAGATAATGTGTGACATTTATGGAAGTATATATATCAGCCTGGATGCCAGAGGTCTCTTTCCAGCCCTTGCAACAGTGCCATGGGTATTTTGTCTCTACTAAATGGGACAGGCAGGCATTTGCTTAACCTTTCATTCGAAAGACAGAGGATTGTAGTGACATTGTCTTCTCTTATATGCTCCAATATGGCTTGTACATCAATAAGTGGGATACTGATACAAGCACTTTTAGCACAGATTAATTCAGAGCTTGTGGTGTGAAGGAAGTTGCAAGTTGTATGGCATGAGCACATTGGAGTGCTGTTCATCATTGCTGCAAGGGCTTGACTTGGCAGGGGAAATCGCTCATAGACACAAAATGCTGGAGTAACTCAGCTGGCCAAGCAGCATCTCTGAAGAGAAGGAATGGGTGAAGTTTTGGGTCGAGACCCTTCTTCAGAATAGAGTCAGGGGAAAGGGAAATGAGATAAGAAATCGCTTGTTCATTGTAGATATTCATTTCATCGATTTGAAATTGGATGGCAGAGACAATACATTCCACCAGACTGCAGCCCATGCGATAAAAGTGGCTTTCAATTCAATGAATAGTGTTCTGCCACTTGATATTTTTGCTAATTGCTACCAGCAATGCAAACGGATCCTTCCATTCGTTCCAGCATTTTTCAATGTCCTTAAAATGTTCAAACTGACCTTCCTGATAAGAATTGATTTGCCCCCTTTCAAATTGGAATAGATAACGATCTCCAGTATCCTCCATCAGATATATTCCAGCTAATCTCAATCTTATTTTGAACAACACGACATGAATCTGTGACAAGGCAACAAGATCAAGGGGGTTGACAAAAGTGCTGGAGAAACTCAGCGGGTGAGGCAGCATCTATGGAGCGAAGGAAATAGGCAACGTTTCGGGCCGAAACCCTTCTTCAGACTGATCAAGGGGGTTGGTGACTTGACTTGCCAATAATGTTCAAGACTTTGCAAAAACCTTCAAAGCCTTTGATTTGCTACCTACAAACTATCCAAGTTTTTAAGTGAAAGACAACTTTGGGGCCTTCCACTCTCGGTGAGAATCTTGAGTTTGTTGTTGTAAGTGGGTCAGTGTAAGTGAATTAAATATCTGTGACTGGTTCTCATAATCAGATTATGGTGATACAACTTGAAAGTAAGTCGACAGCAGAGGTACAACTACTCTGACTATGTTAAAGTAATATTGACATCAGTTAAGTAGTTCAGTAGACATAGGAATCTATTTTATCCATTTTATGTGCAAACTGTGGCCTAGTATATCTGAAAACCAACCGACCCGAAGCTTTGCTGTTTTCTAGCGCTCCTGCCAACAACTAAAATCCAGTATGAAGAATCTCAAGTATAGTATCCGTCTCAAGGTAAACACTGTGGTGCTCAGATATAGTAGTTTTGTCTAACTGCGCACACCTAGAACATCCAGCAGTGAAGTGCCCGTCCATTCTACCGCCCGAAGGAATTCACCTCCATCATCATGACTGTGGTCTATATCCCACCCCAGTCAGGCATTCAGCTAGCACTGGAGGAGCTACATACTATGGTCAACAATCACCAACCAGCATACCCTGGCACCTTTCCCATTATAGCTGGGACTTCAACAAGTCCAGTTTGAAGAAGTCACTACCTTTACACGTATCCAAACATCCTAATTTCTTGCAGCAGCCTAAGGTGCACTCTATTTGACATTGATCCAATGAGACAGCATTCCCTTTGCATTGGTTTCCTTTTCCCAACCAGGTTGAGGTGTGCAAGCTGATATGTTAACTATTTCAATGCCACAGAGGTGCCAAAGATTGGCTGGATTCTCAAGACTCCTGCACATCTGCAGCCTTGTCACCATCTTACTGTGAACAGCTGCGAAACAGAAGGATGACAGGGTGAGTGAAGGGAAATAAAGGGAGAAGGTAACCTAGACGGCATCTCTCCAACTGGACTGAACTTAAAGCTTGTCAGACAAATAGTACAGAAATCTATGCACAACAGTGTAACACCTTACCTTTCCTCTGTCCTTGGTTATTGTAACATTTTGTGTTAAAATTTCAAATTAAAACCAATTCCAAATAAACATTTCACACAAGCATAGAAACTACAGTATCTATAAGTTAGCTATAAGTACCTGCTAGGGTATTTTTCAATTCACTTCTACACCATTGCGAACATTGGACTTTATGGAACTGTTGCTGAGAAATATATTCTACACTCTGAAGTCTGAAGAAGGGTCTCGACCTGAAACGTCATCCATTCCTTCTCTCCTGAGATGCTGCCTGTCCCGCTGAGTTACTCCAGCATTTTGAGTCTACCTTCAATTTAAACCAGCATTTCTTTCCTACATATATTCTACACTCTTTATTTATCCCTCTGCTCTATGTATTGTACTTGAGATTGACTTGATTATACTTATGTATAGTATTATCTGATTTGATTGGATATTGTGCAAAACAAAGGTGTTCACTATATCACGTTACACATAACAATAATACATATAAACTAAACCTAAACTAAATTATCTAATATTTCATAATCCTGTGGTTCGCTTTCCGGGTGCTTTCCGGGTGCCTTCACCTGCTCCAGTAACCCCTGACAGTGTTCCCCTAGTGGCACCAGCACAGCTTGTGGGAAAAGGTGGAGGAATCTGTAGATTGTTTTAGAGGATGACCTTCAACGTCTCTGGGCCAAGGAGCAAACGTGTGGCTGATTACCAATGGAAGGGGCTCTTGCAGAGTGACAGGTGTGGAATCACAATTTTTGCCTTCTTAAGGAAGGTCAGGAGACTTGTTCTTCCTGAACCAACTCATGATTCTTGAGACTGTGTCTTTTAGATTTTTCTTGGAAGGATTTTATGATGCCCATGATACCTTGGCAAGTCCTGTCAATGTTGTAAACAACAAGCATGATGATTGCAGTCTCAACTTGCACACACTAATCTACCGTGTCATTGTGTGGCTAACCCCGTGCTTCAATGGAAGTCATGACATTGAACGTCAGACCCTGTATTGTGCTTGGCTCCACAAATATGTGAATGGAAGTCCAGAGCATATTCACAACAGAAAGGACCATCTCCAGACCCCGCTTGTCCATGCCCCTTAAGAGCAAGCATAGACTTGTCAACAGGTTTTGCATTCTGCCGACTGGTCAGCCTTCATCATTAGATTGCTCCATCAAAACTCTTACTCGATCATTATATTACAGACCTTGGCTGCCTTCCTCCTCTGACAGCACCCCAGATTATTGTGCCCAAATACACTACTTCTGCCTCTGTGCTATCCTATGAACTATCAGTATCAGAGTCTGTGCTGGGCATGTGATGTTGTTGCAATCATTACCATTACTCTCTTCTTCCACTTCCTATCCACATTGAAACTCTTTAATTTATGGCATGATGAGAAATAAATTAAGTTGCTGCAAGTTTTAGCAGCATGGTGATGTAGTGGTATGGGTTGCTGCCTTACAGCACCAGAGACCCAGGTTCGATCCTGACCTGGGGTGCTGTCTGTACGGAGTTTGTATGTTCTGCCCATAACCTACATGGGTTTTCTCCGAGTGCTCCGGTTTTCTCCCACACTCCAAAGAAGAACAGGTTAGTAGGCTAATTGGCTTGGTATAAGGATAATTAAGGATAGGTGGGATAGTGTTAGTGTGCTGGGACGGCTGGTTGGCGCAGACTCGGTGGGCCAAAGGGCTTGTTTCCGTATTGTATCTCTAAACTAAAAAAAAGTGAAGTGGGAGGGGGGGGGGCGGGAAGGATCTCAAGGATGTACACTATTTACATCATGGAGATTAGAACAACCTACACATTAAAATATTACAGGTACAAAGGATGAGTAATGGGGATGTCATCCTTAGTATTTCCACCTCAATTTCTCCCAATGGATTCAGCAACAAGTGTTCAAATGACGGCTCTCACTTCCACATCATGAAATCCAGGATTGTAGGTAGGCCTCTACTGCTTAGTTGTGACTAGGTTGGATGTTTGCCACTGTTCCGCAAGACAAAATTCAATATGCCTGTAACTACTTTTCAATGTGATTGGGTGATGTAACTGAGTCGCTGGTGGTATGTATTTAAGTTGTGAATGTGAGCCTCCCAGCAATGAAGAACATGGGAGGGGGCAATGAAGCATTAGACATTAAGTATTTGATAGAATTTGGAATCATACCTAAAGGGCTGACTGCTCCCATTGCCTGCTCCAGTCCCACTGTTGCATAATCCCAGCTTTTCCACCCCTTCCTATGCAGAGACCACATATCACAGAGCCATGTTCTCCTGCGCTGCAGCATTCTGCAAGTTCCCAGGCCAATATCAGGTGATTGTCTGCCAGAACATGCTTTACCACAATGCCATTTTCTATAAAAAGTTGGAAGCTGGTTTAAGAAGGCTTCCCACCATACCCTCATCTGTTCACAGTGTCAGCACCCTACTGACATGTCTGACTGATAAACATCACAGCTAGTGCTGCCTGGATGCTACATTTGTAGAAATGAATAGGCAGGGTGAAATTGACACACTGTCTTCTATTGAACAGACATTCAGTGATTGCACATTTCACTACCCACATCTGCTTTTGGATAAGTTTGAATTTGGCTCACAAATGACTTGTTAGTTTTATGGTTGAGTTGGAAAATTAATCAAACAGTGTAGGAAATATGCCTTTGTGAGTAGCAATTGAATGTCATTGTGATTTTAACAGTCACTGATTGTGCTGCATCCGCAGTAACTGGCTGGCAACATTGTTCTGTGAGGAATTACTTGGTGTCAGTCAGTATGGATGACTCAATGGGGCAAAGAAAATGAACGGCACAGAGAAATTGTCAATCTTACCTAATGTCTGCTTTCAGTTAACAAGTCACCAGACTTTTAACATCAGAAGCCAAAACTTAAAGGTGTGATATTTCCAAAACCTCTAATACATGTAAAGGCTCTCAGTGAATTGCTCAGATATATGTCAAATGTTACCTTAAATAAAGTTGTCCATTAGATATATCTGCACATGAATGTCTACAAAGATCTAAAGCTAAGTTTAACACATTTGGCACTGATGTAACAGTTTCTTCCCAGCTGTTACCAGGCAACTGAACCATCCTATCACCAACTATAAAGCGGCCCTGAGCTACCACTTACCACATTGGAGACCCTCGAACCATCACTGGACTTTTACTTTACTTTAACTTGCACTAAGCGTTATTCCCTTTATCCTGTACCTGTACACTGTGAACAGCTTGGTTGTAATTGTAGGTAGACACAAAATGCTGGAGTAACTCAGCGGGACAGGCAGCATCTCTGGAGAGAAGGAATGGGTGATGTTTCGGGTTGAGACCCTTCTTCAGACTGATTGTAATCATGTGTAGTCTTGCCGCTGATTGGATAGCACACAACAAAAAATGATTTTCACTGTACCTCGGTTCCTGTGACAATAAACTATATTAAACTTCAGTATAAATTGCAAATGAAGACCCAGATGTGGAGGATAATCATGCTGTCTTTCTATTGTAGTAATCCCTGTAGACTAACCTGGTTGAATTTTTCAAAAATGCTGACTATGCCCATCACTGAGTGCAGTGGAGTTAATGAGTGTAGAGTGAACTTCAGTAGGTCCTTTGACAAGGACCTACAAGGTGGATTGACCCAAAAGGCAAGAATCAATGGATTAAGGCTGACTTGACAAATTGGATCTGAAAGTTGCTTGGATCGGAGATAGAGAGTATAGTTTAAGGGTTGTTTTTTTGTAATTGGAAGGCTGTAATCAGATTTGTGCTGCAGGGATCAGCGCGGACGTGTTTACTGTTTGTTACATACCTGTACATAAAGATGTAGGTGGAACAAGTAGCAAGTTTGCAGATGACACACAAAAAAATTGTTGATGGTATTGTTCGGAGAAGGGTACCTTTGGCTTCAGAATAGTATAGATCAGCTAGTCAGATGGACAGAGAAATGGTAGATGGAATTTAACCCTGAAAACATGAGGGTTTTGGGGGAACTAGAGAGGTGAGGTGATACAGAATATATCAGTTCAGTTTAGTTTATTGTCATATGTACCGAGGTGCGGTGAAAAGCTTTTGTTACATGCTAACCAGTCAGCTGAAAGACAATACATGATTACAATCGATCCATTTACAGTGTACAGATAAATACGATACAATATGATCCGATATGATAGAACTTTATTCATCCCCAGAGGGAAATTGGTCTGATAAGGGAATTAAGTTCAGTGCAAGGTAAAGCCAGTAAAGTCTGTTCAAGGATAGTCTGAGGGTCAACAAAGAGGTATATATGGTAGGATCCTAAGAAATAATGAAGAACGGAAGCCCTTGGTGTACGTACAAGAATCTCTGAAGACAGGAGGACATAGATAAGGTTATGAAACAAGCATAAAGGATGCTGACCTTTGTTAGCCGAGGTACTGAATATAAGACCAGAGAGGTCATGGTACGAATATATAAATTACTGGTTAGGGCACAGCTGGAGTACCTTGCACAGTTCTGATCATCACTTTATAGGGAGGATATGTTTCCACTGGAGGATTCAGAGGAGATTTGTCAGTGTTTGGCCTGAGCTCAAATGTTTCAATAACGAGGACCGACTGGAGATGCTGCTCTTCCTTTCAAAATGAAAGGAGGACTCGGTTGAGATATAGAAAATCACGAGAAGACATAGACAGGTTAAGAATCTTTTCCCCTCAGCGGGATAAGAGGGGTCAAGGAAAGAGCGTTCACGTCACGGCCCCGTTTCCACTAATCTTTCCACCACCATGCACAAGAAACGCCCAGGGGAACTTTTATAGGACAACAGAAGGAAACAAAACGGGCAATACGGGCTGAAAAGATGAAGTACGAAGGGAAGCTGGCCAGGAATATAAAGAAGGACAGTAAAATCTTCTTTAGATATGTTAAGGGAAAAAGAGTAGCAAAGTCAAATGTGGGTTCCTTGAAGGCAGACACGGGTGAAATTATTATGGGCAACAAGGAAATGGCAGAAGAGTTGAATAGGTACTTCGGATCTGTCTTCACTAAGGAAGACACAAACAATCTCCCAGATGTACTGGAGGACAGAGGATCTAAGGGGGTAGAGGAACTAAAAGAAATTTTCATTAGGCGAGAAATAGTATTGGGTAGGCTAATGGGACTGAAGGATGATAAATCCCCTGGACCTGATGGTCTGCATCCCAGGGTCCTCAGGGGGTGGCTCTAGAAATAGTGGAACCATTGGTGATCATTTTCCAGTGTTCAATAGATTCAGGATCAGTTCCTGGGTATTGGAGGATAGCTAATGTTATCCCACTTTTCAAAAAAGGAGCGAGAGAGAAAACGGGGAATTACAGACCAGTTAGCCTGACTTTGGTGGTGGGAAAGATGCTGGAGTCAATTATTAAAGAGGTAATAATGGGGCATTTGGATAACAGTAAAAGGATTAGTCCAAGTCAACATGGATTTATGAAAGGGAAATCATGCTTGACTAATCTTCTGGAATTTTTTGAGGATGTGACAAGTAAAATGGATGAAGGGGTGCCAGTGGATGTAGTGTATCTAGACTTTCAGAAAGCCTTTGATAAGGTCCCGCACGGGAGACTAATGACTAAAATTAGAGCACATGGTATTGGGGGTAGGGTGTTGACATGGATAGAAAATTGGTTGGCAGACCGGAAGCAAAGAGTAGGAGTGAACGGGTCCTTTTCAGAATGGCAGGCAGTGGCGAGTGGAGTGCCGCAAGGCTTGGTGTTGGGGCCGCAACTGTTTACCATATATATTAATGATTTGGAAGAGGGAATTAGGAGCAACACTAGCAAGTTTGCGGATGACACAAAGCTGGGTGGCAGTGTTAGCTGTGAAGAGGATGTTAGGAGGTTGCAGGGTGAGTGGGCAGATGCGTGGCAGATGCAGTATAATATAGATAGATGAGGTTATCCACTTTGGTGGCAAAAACAAGGGGGCAGATTACTATCTCAATGGGGTTAGGTTAGGTAAGGGGGAGGTGTAGCGAGACCTGGGCGTCCTTGTACACCGGTCACCGAAAGTTGGCTTACAGGTACAGCAGGCAGTGAAGAAAGCTAATGGAATGTTGGCCTTCATAACAAGAGGATTTCAGTATAGGAGTAAAGAGGTTCTTCTGCAGTTGTATAGGGCTCTGGTGAGACCACATCTGGAGTATTATGTACAGTTTTGGTCTCGTAATTTGAGGAAGGACATCCTTGTGATTGAAGCAGTGCAGCGTAGGTTCACGAGATTGATCCCTGGGATGGCGGGACTGTTATATGAGGAAAGATTGAAAAGACTAGGCTTGTATTCACTGGAGTTTAGAAGGATGAGGGGGCATCTTATAGAAACATATAAAATTATAAAAGGACTGGACAAGCTAGATGCAGGAAAAATGTTCCCAATGTTGGGCGAGTCCAGAACCAGGGGCCACACTTAGAATAAAGGGGAGGTCATTTAAGACTGAGGTGAGAAAAAACGTTTTCACCCAGAGAGTTGTGAATTTATGGAATTCCCTGCCACAGAGGGCAGTGGAGGCCATGTCACTGGATGGATATAAGAGATAATTAGATAGAGCTCTAGGGGCTAGTGGAGTCAAGGGATTTGGGGAGAAGGCAGGCACGGGTTATTGATAGGGGACGATCAGCCATGATCACAATGAATTGAAGACTTTGGATCTTTTTCTGGATATAGAATAAATTGGAATAAAAGTGAAATTATGTCAATAAAACCGAAAGATTCAACACATCTTTTAAAATTCCCTTTTAAAATAGCTACAGAAAAATTTAAATATTTGGGAGTCGAAATTACCAGAACATATCAAGGTATGTTCAGGGCAAATTTTGACCCCCTACTTAATAAATTAAATACACTAATTAAATTCTGGAAAACGCTCCCGATGTCTTTAATAGGCCGAATAAACGCAATAAAAATGATCTTTTTACCACAAATTTTATACCTATTTCAATCAATTCCTATATACTTACCTAAGAAGTTTTTTAAAAAACAATGAATGGTGGTGCTGGCTCGAAGGGCCAAATGGCCTCCTCCTGCACCTATTTTCTATGTTTCTATGTTTCTAAGAAGCACAAGTAGCGCAAGACAGACACCATTGCATGCAGATGGCGAGAAGTGTGTTCAGTTCTGGCTGAACAACTAATCTAGTGTGCGGATTCGACAAGAAGAAGAAGCGGGATAAGAGATATAAAAATAATTTGTGGAATAATTATTTCACCCTAAGAATGGTTGGAATCTGCACTATACAGCCTGAGGGGGTAGTGGAGGCAGGAACTCTCTCACATTTTGAACTGTTTCGATAAGCCTTCCATTGCATGAATTTTCAAGTGCTACAGATCACATGTGGGGAAAAGGGATAGGGCGGAACGGTGGCACAGAGATAGAGTTGCTGCCTTACAGCACCTGAGACCCGGGATCAATCATGACTATGGGTGCTGTTTATAAGGTGTTTGTATGTTTTTCCTTTGACCATGTGTTTTTTTTCCAGGTGCACGGATACCTCCCACACGCTAAAGATGTAATGGTTTGTAGGTTAATTGGCTTTGGTAAAATTTGTAAAACTGCCCCTAGAGTGTAGGATAGTGTTAGTGTACGGGGTGATCGCTGGTGTGGAATCAGTGAGCCTGTTTCCATGCTGTATCACTAAAGTCTAAAGCCTAAAGTCTAAAGCAGTAGGGACATGATGGGTCAAAGTGCCCTTTTCTGTGCCATATTATTCTGAGTAAAGATACTAGGGCTATCCATTGTGGATACATTCAGACTATGACTCGGTGGCCTTCAGTTCTCTGGCTGGAATCACTCAATCGGTTTCATTTTTCCTCATCAACATTAACACATACACATCTGTAAGTGTATTTTTTCCAGAGGCAACTCATCATGCGTGTCCTCCTACTAAGTCTATCAAATTCCTTTTGAATGCATTGGTAATCCTTTATCTTCCTCATTAACATAATTGCGTTATTTTATAACTTTCTTTCCAGTTTGAGTTTGACCTGATCTCTCTTCAGATTAACACTCTTTCAGATCAGCACATGACTCTCTCTTACATAACTTACAATCTTATTGACATTTATAAGATTATTTAGGGATTGGACACGCTAGAGGCAGGAAACATGTTCCCGATGTTGGGGGAGTCCAGAACCAGGGGGCCAAAGTTTAAGAATAAGGGGTAGGCCATTTAGAACGGAGATGAGGAAAAACTTTTTCACCCAGAGAGTTGTGAATCTGTGGAATTCTCTGCCTCAGAAGGCAGTGGAGGACAATTCTCTGGATGCTTTCAAGAGAGAGTTAGATAGAGCTCTTAAAGATATGGGGATATCTCTCAGGGGAAATGGTGAGAAGGCAGGAACAGGGTACTGAATGTGGATGATCAGCCATGAACACAGTGAATGGCAGTGTTGGCCCGAAGGACCGAATGGCCTACTCCTGCACCTATTGTCTATTGTCTATTGTCTATAACCATCCACAGATCATTCCTAATATGTATTGTAATCCAAAATAATTTATTTGAGATAGCTGACTCAGTTTAACATAATGATCAGTTGCTGATTACTTTAAGCCCAAGCTCCAGTTATTGTGAAAAAATAGTTTGCTTAGAATACTTTTATAATTAACCTGAACGCACACTGTTGCTGCTTGTCCTGTGATACTTGATCACTTTCTGTGCAGCAGCTTGAAACAACTAGATAACAATCAATCAATCAATCAATCAAAACTTTATTGTCATTCAAAAATACATCAATAAATGCAACTGAACGAAATTTTGTTGCATCTGGCTCCCCGTGCAACATAAAATAGCAAAAGGATAAAACGGATAAAAAAGATAAAATGGATAAAAAGATAAAATAGATAATGGTGGCGGCCCATTACATGGCATTCAAGAGTCTGATGGCTCAGGGGAAGAAGCTGTTGCAAAACCTGGCTGTTCTGCTCCTTATACTACGATATATTTTGCCCGAGTGCAGCAATGGAGATGTGTGGGGTCCTTTATAATACTGTTGGCCTTAGACAAGCAACGTTTGCATGCAATGTTACACTAGTTACACTGTTTCAGAGTAGATAAAAACCAGGTAATACTGCATTTTCCCATTCCTAAAGGACATTGTTATTTTTGCAACAGCCTCATGCTAACTTTTACCAAACAATTTTCTTATTAGAATTGAAATGTTTGAACTGCAGAATGGGATTTGAACTCAGGATCTTCTGAATTATTATTCCAGGCATTTTGGATTACATGCACAGGACTACAACCACCACAATACCCCAATGAATAAGGAATGAACGTTCTTTAACATCATAGCAAAAGATATGAAATAGAGCCCTTGATCTGTATTAATCAAAAGATTCAAATCTATAATCCACACACAGACTGCCACATTTTTTTAATCAAATAATTCAAAGGGTGTAATTCATTCCCTCAGGTTCACACATTTTGTGTATTTTAATCATAAAATTCAAAGCTTATAGTCAAAGAATCAGACTAATGCCTTTAGAAAGTGTTTCAAAAGATATCCAAGGGTGTAATTTCCAAAGGGTAACACGTTCTGTATTCCAAGTCTACTTTACTGAGTGGACTTTACAAATTAGCACTCTAGATGCGGGGCATTGCAGGCCTAGATTATGTGTTAGGAATCTGGGTACAGATGTTCTCACGCTCCACAGGATGTGCTGCCTGTTAATTTTATAAAACACATTGGCCTGCATGTCTAAATTCGCAATATGGGATCCTGACTATGAAGCAGACATTGCAAAAACTTTGTAAATACCTCTTCAAAGATCTCAAGGTTATTCAGTCAAATTAATGGTTTGAAGAAAGGTGCAATCCCTCATTGATATCACTGTTTACCATGAAACCTGATTGCAGTTCTGCACATTTCTTCATATACTGAATGAAGTTTCTGTATGTTTTCTCTTTAAACTCTAAACTCTAAACTAAATAGACCAACTCTTATGAGTGCAGAGAAGGCAACAGGTCAGTGACATTGCCCGATATGGTTCTGAAAACGATTAAGAATCCAGATAGGTTTCAGATGGCTGACCAAAGGAAAACAAAGGTCTAAAATTACATGGAAACACCACAGTAAGATGACCATTACCAATAAACCATGGCTCTGATCTTGCAGGATTGTATGTGGTCTTCTCAACAGGTAATGAAATGAAATGAAACTCAATGAGTCTCTGACCATTGGAACAGTTAAAGAGGTATTAATTCTCTCAACTGTGCAGAATTTGTCTGTAATCATGTATAGTCTTTTCGCTGACTGGATAGCATGCAACAAAAAGATGATCACTATACACATTTGACAATAATAAACAAAACATAAAAAACACTAAACTAAACTAGATGGAGTGATTTCCATCACACTTTAGGTTTGTGTTTTGTTGTGTGGCTTTTACTGTAAGTAGTCAGTGGATGAATCATTCACGACAGAATACCTAGCTTCTGATGAGCTTGTAATCACAGCATTTGTAATTGGTTTTGTGCAATCCTGTTGGTGGAAGTCTTGACTCTTACACAGTGGGTTGTTGGTTTAATTTTCTTGATGTTTGTTGGTTTAATTCTTTTAATACTTGAGTCCACTTAGGTTGACACTTCAAAGCAGAATGGAGAAAATGCTGTTTTTTTTAGAGGTACAGCACGGAAACAAGCCCTTCGGCCCACCGAGTCTGCACCGACCAGCAATTCCCGCATACAATTCCCGCTATGGACAATTTTTACACTTACACCAAGTCAATTAACCTACAAACCTGTACTTCTTTGGGGTGTGGGAGGAAACTGAAGCTCTCGGAGAAAAGCCACAGAGGTCACGGGGAGAACATACAAACTGCATACAGACAGCACCCATAGTCAGGATCGAACCCAGGTCTCTGACGCTGTAAGGCAGTACTTCTACCGCTACACCACCGTGCTGCCATACAAGTTATGTAGGAGGTACCATCTATTCCCTCGGGTAGATGTGATTGATTCCATACCATGTTGGTTTCACCCTATATTTCTTAATATCTACCATTAATCAATTAGCCAGTCATTGTCACATTCATATTTGATATTTGTCCACCATTGGAGACCCTTGGACTATCTTTAATCGGACTTTACTACACTTTATCTTGCACTGTACGTTATTCCCTTTATCCTGTATCTGTACACTGTGGACGGCTCAATTGTAACCATGTATAGTCTTTCCTCTGACTGGATAACTTGCAACAAAAAAGCTTTTCACTGTACATCAGTACACATGACAATCATAAACTAACTAACTAAACTAATTTCTACATCCATTTTCTGTGCAAATTGGCAGCCACATTTTCTTGGTTGGAAAATTGACTGTACTTTGGAAGTACTTAGAAACATAGAAACATAAAAAAATAGGTGCAGTTGGAGGCCATTCGGTCCTTCAAACCAGCCGTTGTGATCATGGATGATCGTCCCCAATCAATAACCCTTGCCTGCCTTCTCCCCATATCCCTTGATTCCACTAGTCCCTAGAGCTCTATCTAACTCATTACTTAATGGACTGTAAAATGGTTTGAGACATCATCATGTGTTTTATTAAAATAAGTTTATTTAAACAATGTATTCTAAAGATTCAAATGTGCTGCCAATATCAACATTTGTGAAATCTTACAAGATGAATTTGTATCATGAGTGACAATAGCAAAAACAACAAAGAATTTTCCTTAATTAATGAATTCCCGATGTTGATTGCACCCCAATGATGGATAATAGGAGTAGGATAGATTATGACAATCATAAACCCTTCTGAAGAAGAGCTTCGGCCCGAAACGTTACCTATTTCCTTCGCTCCATAGATGCTGCTGCACCCGCTGAGTTTCTCCAGCACTTTTGTCTACCTTCGATTTTCCAGCATCTGCAGTTCCTTCTTAAACAGGATAGATTATCCAGATGTGTAGCTATCATGAAGGTTTACTGAATGGAAGTCCCTGGACCTGATGGCATTTCATGAATTGATTGATATATCCATCTTGATTGTACCAATTAGAGATTTCCAGGATCTAAATCCAATGATGAAGAAGGAATGTGCTTAGAAATAGGAGTAGGATAGATGATCCAGATGTGCATCTTTCACGACAGTGTACTAAATAGAAGTCCCTGGAGCTATTCATGAATTGTTTGATATACCCATCTTGATGCTTGAGATTGAAGTATAATAAATAATGCTGAATAGAGCTTGGTGAAATGATCACCCATTAACTTCCCCTCCCAGTGAGATGACAACAAAATCATACAGATCTGAATAATTGGGTTTTGTTGAATGAAGTGAAAACAATTATTTCTCCTGTGACGCGACTCCCCATAGCCTTCACAAACTACACATGATCTGTAAACTCCAAACAGTATCCTACTCCAAATAATCCTCCACGCAAGTGATCCACCAACCAACCATAAAGGAACTAGTACTCATTTAAAGTCACACAAGCGAGGGATCCTTGGTGCAGTTACGCATTAGGCTCATTGTGCCTGCTAACCTATGATATCTATATAACTAAAAGTCTCATCTTGAACACTTCCTGTCTGCACTGTATATTGATTTTAGAAAAATGCTACACTATATCGCTATAATTTTTGGCCATCTTACTCACAGTCCTCCTCCGCTGAGGCAGCCCCGAGGATTTTTTCTGATCGATGAGAAATAAAAATGTTATGAGTGTTTAAAAAATCTTGAGATCAGCTGATTGGTCCTCTCGCCTGTCAATCACCATGATGAAGGTGACGCCCCTTCCGGGGAGAGGCAGGACTATAAAACCCCAGATGACAACATGAGTCAGTCACTCTGGAAGATCGTGAGGGAAATTCCACAACTGTGATTCTAAGCTGAGAATGAACTGAACTGTGAGTCTGCAATGTACTTGCAATAAATGATTTGTTAGCCCTTAATGAAAATTCAATGAATTGTTTGGCATGCCCTGTGTTTGAAACTGCAATGGAAATGAAATGAAAATGCAATGAATTGTTTGTCCTGCCCCGTGCTTGAAACTGCAATGGAAATGGAAATGAAATGAAAATGCAATAAGCTGTTTGGCCTGCCTTGTGCTTGAAACTGCAATGGAAATGGAAATGAAATGAAAATGCAATGAGCTGTTTGGCCTGCCCTGTGCTTGAAACTGCAACGGAAATGTAAATTATATGAAAATGCAATGAGCTTTTTGGCCTGCCCTGTGTTTGAAACTGCAATGGAATTGGAAATGAAATGAAAATGCAATGAGCTGTTTGGCCTGCCCTGTGCTTGAAACTGCAATGGAAATGGAAATGAAATGAAAATGCAATGCTGTTTGGCCTGCCCTGTGCTTGAAACTGCAATGGAAATGGAAATGAAATGAAAATGCAATGCTGTTTGGCCTGCCCTGTGCTTGAAACTGCAATGGAAATGGAAATGGAAATGAAATGAAAATGAAATGAGTAGTTTGGCCTGCCCTGTGCTTGAAATTGAAATGGAAATGGAAATGAAATGAATTGTTTGGCCTGCCGTGTGCTTGAAATTGCAATGGAAATGGAAAATAAATGAAAATGCAATGAGCTGTTTGGCCTGTCCTGTGCTTGAAACTGCAATGGAAATGGAAATGAAAGGAAAATGCAATGAGCTGTTTGGCCTGCCCTGTGCTTGGAACTGCAATGGAAATAGAAATGAAATAAATGCAATGAGCTGTTTGGCCTGCCCTGTGCTTGAAACTGCAATGGAAGTGGAAATGAAATGAAAATGCAATGAGCTGTATGGCCTGCCCTGTGCTTGAAACTGCAATGGAAATGGAAATGAAAGAAAAATGCAATGAGCTGTTTGGCCTGCCCTGTGCTTGGAACTGCAATGGAAATGGAAATGAAATGAAAATGCAATGAGCTGTTTGCCCTGCCCTGTGCTTGAAACTGCAATGGAAATGGAAATGAAATGAAAATGCAATGAGCTGTATGGCCTGCCCTGTGCTTGAAACTGCAATGGAAATGGAAATTAAATGAAAATGCTATGAGCTGTTTGGCCTGCCCTGTGCTTGAAATTGCAATGGAATTGGAAATGAAATGAAAATGCAATGAGCTGTTTGGCCTGCCCTGTGCTTGAAACTGCAATGGAAATGGAAATGGAAATGAAATGAGTTGTTTGGCCTGCCCTGTACTTGAAATTGAAATGGAAATGGAAATGAAATGAGTTGTTTGGCCTGCCCTGTGCTTGAAATTGAAATGGAAATGAAATGTAATGTGTTGTTTGGCCTGCCTGAAACCACTAATTTTGGCCCACAAGACCCCTATCAGCCGAGGAGGCTGTAATGACTTGTTAGCCGAGAAACAAGTCAGTTTTGCCCAAAATCCCCATATTAGCCTAGGAGGAGCATTTTGGCCCAAAAGGCCCATGTCAGGCCAGGAAAAGTCCAGAAAAAGTGCCTTTCACTGAGATTTCACAGATTACTTTTTAAAGAGACCCTTTGGCCCATCAGGCCTCTTTTAGCCCAGAAGGAGTTCCTTCGGCCCATCAGTAAGTATTCCCCCTGCAAGTATTAAACATCACCCCAGTATTTTCCTCCCTCCCTTCATTGGTTCCCTGTGAGATCCAGCCCAGGATAGACTTTCCTCCTTCATTGCTGTGATCAGCAGTAAAAGATGAAAAATGTCTAAAATTGATTCTCCACACTCTCGCCCTTCTCTCTCACAGAGTCTCTCACCTGTTTTGGGCAGAATTTCTGGCATTTTCTGAGCTGCCAGCCCACCAGCCCTGAGTGACTGAGCTGCCAGCCCACCAGGCCTGAGTAACTGAGCTGCCAGCCCACCAGGCCTGAGTGACTGAGCTGCCAGCCCACCAGGCCTAGGTGACTAAGCTGCCAGCCCACCAGGCCTGAGTGACTGAGTTGCCAGCCCACCAGGCCTGAGTGACTGAGCTGCCAGCCCACCAGGCCTGAGTGACTGAACTGCCAGCCCACCAGGCCTGAGTGACTGAGCTGCCAGCCCACCAGGCCTGAGTGACTCAGCTGCCAGCCCACCAGGCCTGAGTGACTGAGCTGCCAGCCCAAGAATCCATTCGGTCCACAATGTCCATACCAGCCCTCTGGAAACCAGTCCCTTTGGCCCACAACACTTATACTAGAGCTCCAGAAAGCCCCCCCCCCCCCTCACACTGGCCACCAATATTGGAATTGGTGGAGAGGTGGAATATTGCGTTGGGGGACCAGCCCTCCTGTGTGAACATGGGACCCAACGGGTCCCACTTAGTCTAGTTAGATACTATTGACTTCCAGTTTGGCAGCACTGGTGATTAATAAGCATTAGATATTGATTGGTGTCATTTGTCTACACAGTTTAATTTTGGCTGATATTTTACCAGTATGATGGCAAGCATATTAAAAATGCAGATGTGCACACAAATCACACTCAAACTAGTATCCAAGTTAGTATGGGAAGTTCAACAGTTGCTGAATTTTCCTGCGTCACTTACCTCTGAAAATAAAATGCAAGATTAGTGATAAAACAATCCCTCAGGATGTTGGCCTAGAAGTTGATCAAGCTACAGACAATAGAATTTGTGACAATAGAAGCAATTAGTATCTCTGGCATAAGATTGTTCTAATTAACTGCACATACTATAAATTAAGCTTTTAGGTTAACTGTTCACATCTTCACTAGAATGACAGATGTTGCTGTGATGCTTGTGAAGCCAATAACAAGTGTGCCTGGAAATTCGGTCCCTGTCGTTAGCGCTGAACACACTATCAATTGATAGAAAGAATTTCAGAGACAGAGAAGGACACCCTGACACTATCATATAACATGTTTAGCATTAATGACAGGAGGTGAGGTTTTGGGCACACATCATTAGAGAACGACAAAGTATTGCTTCCATTGCTTGAACTTTGATGCCAGAAATGACACATTCATTGGCAGTCCATCATTTCTTAAGTTTGCTCCCCAAGTGTTCTTTGCACTATTTGTTCCAGTTCTTCATCTGTATAAGAATATATGGGTTATTTCAGAGCCAATAAAACCGCAATAACCGCACAAAGGACCTAGAAGATGCTACTGGAACAATGAGACCATGTTTACTACAAGTACTCGTTAAAAAGTGCATTATTAAATTCCATTTTTTCCATTTTTACTGCAATGTTATCTTGTTTCTGAAGCATTAAGGACCAGATAAACTCTCTCTGCAATATCAGAATCCTGGAATACTTGTGAAGTTCTGCCTTTTGAACTATTACTTTGGGTTAATAAAAGTTAGCGTGAAGTCTTTAAGTTGTGCAAATATTGGTTAATTCATGAATTTAGAAACTGCACATCCAGTGTTCAATAGGGCTTTGGTTTAAATATAACTTATTCTTAAACTTTAAAGTTTCTATTTCAGCAGCCATAGACTTCCCAAACTAAGGCTGATCTTACCAAACATGTACTACTTATCCTAAACTTAGTAATACCTCCATACAGATAAAAAATATATTGTTGTTACAATTTACCTCAGTAAATATATGCCAAAAATGTATCCTGATATTTTTTTTACTTGAGGCATTCAGCTATTTTATGATTAATAATACACATTATATTTAATTGTTTGTTATTATTACTAAAGATTACCCAAAATAGATAGAAAACAAACTTCGTAAAATGGCAATGCTCAATGTACCAAATAATGAATACTCCTGTGATTTCAGTTCTATTCCAGAAGCTTTCTTTATTTTTAGCCCCATCTCCGAAAGTTAATTCGAGTTTGGCATTTGCTATCAGCCAGATTACCTGCTGTGTTTATAAGCAAATGAAATGTGGCTGACCACAACATATTAGTCTTATGCTCTGCTCTTAATTTAAAAAAACCATATGGCATAAAATGTAATATGGCAGATTAAAAGAAAAAACAGCCCTATTCTGAATGATTTGTCTGCAGCATCACAAAATAACAGTTATAATACTAATCAGCATGACTTATCCACTAGACTTGAATTGTTTTCTCTTGAATGACAAAGGTTTCAGTGAGACCCAATAGAAGTATATACAATTATGAGTGGTGTAGATTGGGTAGACAGTCAGAACCTATTTCCCAGGATGTCAATATCAAATACTAGTTGGCATAGCTTTAAAGTGAGAAGGGCAGAGTTTAAAGGAGATGTGCGGGGCAAGCTTTTACACAGAGGGTGATGAATGCCTGGAACGTGTTACCTCAGTTGGTGGTGGAGGCAGGTACAATGGAGGCATTTAAGAGACTTTTCGATGAGCGCATAGATATGCAGGGAATGGAGGGATATAAATGATGTGCAGGCAAATAAGGGTTGGTCGAGGCATCATGTTTGGTACGTACATGGTGGGCCGAAGGTCTTGTCCCTGTACTGTACTATTCTATGCCTTATACTGTGTTCTATGCTACACCTTTTAGCATAATTGTTTAGCAAATAATACAGACCTGAACAGCTCCTGTTAAAATTACTGGATTATCTATGCATTTATATTATATTTTCACCAGCAAAAAGACATATTAATAAGTGTACAACTGAGTTCAGTTAATTAATTTGCTCATGTTTTCTGTCTCCTTTCAAGTTGTTAAAGGTACATCCTGTAAAATATTGATTCAAGAACAGTTAGGGTAATTCTGAAGCCATTTCAAATCTGAAGAAGACGCCCGACCCAATACGTTACCTATCCATGTTCTCCAGAGATGCTGCCTGACCCGCTGAGTAACTCCAGCACTTTTTCTCCTATATAGGTCAGCAGGTTCCTGCCAAACCCAAACAAAGCACATTTTTGGAGACACCACTTGTGGTCCCTTCAATAATGGCTATTTTTAATTTGTTCAGTAAATATGGATGTCTCTGATGATAGTGATATACATTCTAATTCCCTACTTACCCCTAGATTGTCAACTGCATTGGAGTCACAAGTAGTCCAAAGTTTCTTCCCTGAAGGACATTAGTGATCCAGATTTGGTTTTACTGCAGTCCAGGAGTTTCTTGGTTATTATTACTGAGGGAGCATTCTAATTCCAAACTTTTATGTAACTACTAGGATCTAAGTTTTCCAGCAGTATCAGTATAATTCTAACTGATGTCTCTATATCAATTATTCCGAGTTGCTGGTGCATTAATTTAACCATTGCACTATCATGCCCCTTTACTTGTATCCAATGAATAATATAGAATGCTGATTTTCATACTTGAGCAACCAATTTTAAGTGGCTAAAGTGCTTATGCTTTACAATCCTGTTCTATTAATTAAATCAAAATGGATCTTAGCTAACCATTTCGCTACCCACTGCCACCCCAATGTCCAGTTACTGCCCCATCTTCTTTCAACGTCTGAGTTGAATTTATGTGCCTTATTTATTGGTGACGAGAGGTATTTCTAGAGAATAAATTACTAGAGATGCGACAATCAAACTTCATCCTCAGCATAATGTTCAAAAATGTTCAGCTACATTTAATTGAAAATTGTCAGTGCTTTTTTAATTTACTGTAGAACCAGTTTTTACTGATACTGAAGGCTCAAAAATAATAGAAAGAGCCTATCACAGCAAACCTACACCACTCTGCACATTCACATTTTCTCTGCAACTTGTTTATGCACTGAGCACTTATAATTTCCTTTCCCTTCAAGTATTTTACCAAATATGAAGTTTGTGTTGTGACATAAGATTCTCAGCTGCCATTCTCCTCACATGCAGCTGAGCAATGCTACAGTCACAGCCAGACATATAGCAGGATACTGGAGATGGGCACAACAGGGTGCCCCAAGTAAGAATTTCCAGCCTACACCCTACTGGTGGCAGTGACCTGCTGTGCACTGCATCATTTGGTCATTAGACATACTCAGTCAAAGACATAAAAGGCTGGAGTAACTCAGCAGGACAGGCAGCATCTCTCTAGAGATGCTGCCTGTCCTGCTGAGTTACTCCAGCCTTTTGTGTCTATCTTTGGTTTAAAACCATCGTCTGCAGTTCCTTCCTAGACATACTGGGTCATTGTGTGCTGAGATCTAACAAAGAGAGGATCAATGGCTAAAAGGCTGCAGGTGAAGATATACATCTGGAAGAAGAAGCTGATAGCTCAGAACATAGGAGGCCAATGAAGACTTCCCCAGAAGCAACACCTTTTTTCGCCATGCTGTGTAACAGTGATGACCCTGCAAAGATTCTCACGTGTCCAAAAGCATCCTCCCTTTTCTGCACACTCTTTCTCGACATTCTGTGGTTTGCAGGGTAATTTAATCCACCACAATCCCATACCGATAACCATTAATCTGCGTGAAATAAATGATTAATTCCACCTTTACAACGCACCCACATTGCAACCGAGAATGATTTTTGAGAAGATTTTGCAGCTTGAAGTGGACTCAGATTTATTTGCCAAGGAACAGCACACTGAAGTTTCCAATTCAGTTCTCAATCTCAGTCAGACACTGCAACAAGGGCTTACATAGAAACAAGGAGCTAACTGAATAAATCCATTTATCATCGTGGTGAAGCCTTGGAAACACATGAATGTTATTACTCACTGCCTTCACTTTTTAAGCACAGCTTCTACATTTTGAAATTATCTCAGAGACTGCCCTTCCCATTTACATCCCTCGCAAATCCTTATTAAATGACCTAGTAAAGAACATCTGGCGCCAAAATAATTCAGATTAGCAGGAATAATCAATGAGGTCAGAAGGGCGCTTAATAATCCCCTCTTGATTCAATGAATCACTTAGGAAGCATTAGCAAAATGGCAGACAATATTTTGGACTGGGACCCTTTTTCAGTCTGAAATGTCATCTGTCCATTTCCTCCACAGAGGTTGCCTGACCCATTGCGTTCTTTCAGCACTTATTGTTCTGTTCACGATTCCTACATCTACAGTTCCTTATGTCAACAAAATGTCATTGTTTCACTTGATCAAGAAATACTCATATTTGAAATTGCAAGCCAGTCATTTAAATCTCCAGGACTTTGGGCATCTCAATGTGCAAATTACTTATGTAACATCATAGTTTGACAATGAAAGTCCAGTCTTACTGCACCCACAAAGTTTTGTCATCAGAAATACACAAATGCAGTTGTGCAATTACGTTCTTTGAACATCATATAAGTTTACCCTTCTGAGATTCTACAAAATGCATTCATTTATTGATTTCTGAACAACAAACATTACTCATGCTGCAAAACATGAAGCGTAGAATTCCACTCCTTGTGGTATCATTGTGATATTTGAATCATCCTCTCATTTCCACTGGGTGTGGCAGCGCCTAACGGCAGCGGCTCGACTGCAGTCCGTTTGTCTTTTTTTAAATTTTTGTCTCGTTAAATGTAGTTGTTTGTGGGTTTTTTATACTGTTTTTAACTGTGTATATGTGGGGGCGGGAGCGGGGGGGGGAGGGGGAAACTTAAAAAAATCTCTTCCCTGTACGGGAGACCCGACTTTTTCCCTGTCGGGTCTCCGTTGTCGTTGGGGCCTAGCTCCGTGGAGCGGCCTCCGACCGGGATGACCTGGAGGCTCCAGTCGCGGAGCCTGCGGAGCTGCGGACTTACCATCGTGGGGCTGGCCATCCTCAGAGCGTGAGGAGCGGTGGTGGCTCGCTGCTGCGGCCCGACTCCGGAGCTCAAGCTGCAGACCGGTGGACAGTGATATCGGGAGCTCGCGGGTCCAGGTGAGAGACTGCTTTCCGGAGCTCCCGCAATGCAACTTCTCCCGCCCATGTTGCGGGGTTGGAACGACCCGGAGCGGGGCTGTAAATCGCCCGGCGCGGCTTTAATGGCCGCGGGACATTCCAGCGCACGCCGGCGGCTCCAACTTTGTGACTTTTGGGCCCGGAGCGAGGCAGTACACCGCCCGGCGCGGCCTCAACGGCCGTCGGACTTAACATTGCCCGCCTGGGGCTTCAACATCGGGAGAAAAATGGTGCAGGGGAGAGAAAAGACTTTGCCTTCCATCACAGTGAGGAGGAGATTCACTGTGATGGATGTTTTTCTGTAAATTGAATTGTTTGTGTGTCGTGTAGGAATTGTTTTGTTGTATGGCTGTGCAAATGGAGTTTCGTTTGAGCCTCTTTGAGGTTCAAATGACAAGAATAAAATCTAATCTAATCTAATCTAATCTGTACTTACTCTGTCTCTGGGATCAGACTTGTCACGGCATATCTCTGTACTAGGGAGACTTATAACAGTGACTTACAATGGACAGTGGAACAATGAAATTCTTACTTACAGCAACACAACAGATTTGGAAACAGCACAATAGATAATATATTAAATAAGCATGAAAAAGGAAGTTAAATAAATAACAATAAATGCAATTTGTGCAAAAAACATAACAAAGCTCAGTGTAATCAAGATAGTTCGTAGTTTGGACCTCAGTTAGAGTTCATAGCATTTAATAGCCTAATGGTAGTTTGGTAGAAACTGTTTCTGAACCTAGACATTACAGTTTTCAGGCTCCTATAACTTCTTTTTAATAGCAGGAGTGAAATAAGAGCATGGGTAGGGTGGTGTGGGTGCTTGATGATGTTGGCTGCCTTTTCGAGGAAGCACCTCTGTAGATCCCTTCGATGATGGGGAGGTCAACACCCATGATGGACTGGGCAGTGTTCATCACTTTTTGTAATCTCCTTCATACCTGAGCATTCGAATTGCTGAACCAGGCTGTAATGCAACCAGTCTGTATACTCTCTACACCTGAAGAGGTCTCTGTCCCTGTGCTGATGGTATTCATCAACATACTGAATTTCTTCAATCGTCTAAGGAAGTAGAGGCATAGATGAGATTTCTTAATGATTACATCAATGTACTTGGTCCAAGACAAATTTTCTGAGATATGCAAACCCAGGAACCTGAAGTTGTTGGCTCTCTACATCCTGACCCATCAATGAAAACACATTTGTGGATCCTCAGCCTTCCTCTTCTGAAGCCAACAATCAGTTCCTTGGTTTTACTGACGTTGAGAGCAAGGTTTGGTGGTCTGGCACCATTCAGTCAAACGATCGATCTCCCTCTTATACTCTGACTCATAATTATCTGTAATTTGTTCAACAACAGTAGTGTCAATAGACAATAGACAATAGACAATAGGTGCAGGAGTAGGCCATTCGGCCCTCCGAGCCAGCACCGCCATTCAATGTGATCATGGCTGATCATCTCCAATCAGTACCCCATTCCTGCCTTCTCTCCATATCCCCTGACTCCACTACCTTTAAGAGCCCTATCTAGAGCTCTCTCTTGAAAGTATCCAGAGAACCGGCCTCCACCGCCCTCTGAGGCAGAGAATTCCACAGACTCACAACTCTCTGTGTTTCCTTGTCTCCATTCTAAATGGCTTACCCCTTATTCTTAAACTGTGGCCCCTGGTTCTGGACTCCCCCAACATCGGGAACATGTTTCCTGCCTCTAGCGTGTCCAAACCTTTAATAATCTTATATGTTTCAATAAGAATCCCTCTCATCCTTCTAAATTCCAGAGTACACAAGCCCAGCCGCTCCATTCTCTCAGCATATGACAGTCCCACCATCCCGGGAATTAACCTTGTAAACCTACGCTGCACTCCCTCAATAGCAAGAATGTCCTTCCTCAAATTAGGGGACCAAAACTGCACACAATATTACAGGTGTGGTCTCACTAGGGCCCTATTACAACTGCAGGACCTCTTTCTATACTCAACTCCTCTTGTTATAAAGGCCAACATGCCATTCGCTTTCTTCACTGCCTGCTGTACCTGCATGCTTACTTTCATAGACTGATGAACAAGGACCCCCAGATCCCGTTGTACTTCCCCTTTTCCCAACTTGACACCATTTAGATAGTAATCTGCCTTCCTGTTTATGCTACCAAAGTGGATAACCTCACATTTATCCACATTCAACCACATCTGCCATGCATCTGCCCACTCACCCAACCTGTCCAAGTCACCCTGCATTCTCATAGCATCCTCCTCACAGTTCACACTGCCACCAAGCTTTGTGTCATCTGCAAATTTGCTAATTTTCATTAGTGAATTTAAAGGTGGACTTAGAACTGTCTCCTGCTACACAGTCATGGGTATAGAGTGAGTAAAGTAGGGGACTGAGCACACAGCCGTGAGGTGTCCCTGTGCTGATGGTTATCGAGGAGGAAGTGTTGTTGCAGATTGTGTTCTGTTGATGAGGAAGTCAAGGATCCAGTTGCTAAGGGATGTGCAGAGACCTAGTTCCCTAAGCTTGGTGACAAGTTTGGAAGGGATGATGGTATTGAATGCTGAGCTGTAGACTGAACTAAGAAAGGTTGTAATCAAGTTTGAAACAAGAGTCATGGTAGTTTACATCAATTTCCCTGTTTTCAAGACAAAATTAAAGTTCATACTTTGAAAGATTCTGATATTCTTTAAATAAAGCACACCAAATTTAAAAAAAAAAGCTTTTGCGGTTGAAGAAAGGGTGCAGGCCTTACAGTAGAAGACAACTTTGTTATTTGACCAAAGAGTTATAAGATAGAGGCTATGAGGTGCAATCTGCTGCTGACCAGCAGTCTGAGTCACTTTAGCTCAGAATTATAGATCTGATAAGGTCCTTTTAACTCAAGGTCTACATTGCTCAATGAGAACTCCAAATAAAATAAAAATACACTTCTGTGCTTATAAACATCTAATTGGCCATTCAATGGTGTACACAATTGTAAAGACGGTAAATTGTCGCGCGTGTGTCGGAGAGTCCTAGTGTGCAGAGATCGCTGTATCTCTAGAACTAAAACTAAAAATTGAAATGAAGTAGAAATCTGGACCACTCAAACAAAAATCTTGCAGGTTCAAAACCATTTACCATTTCAAGTCTAAGATGGATGCATTTTAATTGGGAAAAATTGTAAAGGATTATTAAATGAAAATAGGTGAACATAACTACAAAGTACCATTTGGTCTTGTGTAATTGGATGGTTTGAGAAACTGAATGAGCTCTTCATGTTGTTATATTTTTCTGGAAATCATGTTAGATGCTGATTTTGTATCCGCTCAGACAATTCTCTGCCCTCTCTCTACCCATTGGTTCTAGAGCACCGAGTCAGCTCTTCAATGAACTCCAATCACTGTCTGAATAAAAGCAAAATCACAAAGCAAGTCATCCCCTGTGATGCAGAAATATTTTTCTGATGCATCAGCAAAGTCTAGGGAAACATTGGGGTATCTCCTTTCTCAGTTTTTAAATAGTTCTTGAGTGTTGGTGTTGGTATTAGATTATTATTGTCGTCATACTGAGATACAATGAAAGACTTTGCTTTGCGAGAAAATGACACAAACTCATTCAGTCCAACATTCCATAACATCGTCGACTTACACAAGTTTGCCCTTAGATCCTCAGTTCCAGAAACTCCATTACATAAAATTCAGTGAAATATGGATCGATGGATGCATTGATTAATCATCCATACTTTCATTCTGCCATTCTTCGCCTGTATTATGTTGGATCATTGTTGAGACCATTTGAGTCCTGAGTAAATTTACACTACATCTAGCAAAGCATAAATTAACTCACTCATTTGAATCATTATTACAAAGTTTGTTTCTGATTATTACCTTAATTCCAGCATCACAATATAGACTGGTTCTGAATTTCTCAAATGTAAGTAATTGAAGTAGTAGTGTAGTTTTATACCAGAATATTTGGGGTTCAGTATAGTTTATGGACATGTACATCATTAATTAATGTAAGTGAAGTGAGCATCACAGTAATGCAGCAGAAGAGAACCTGCCTTACAGCGCCAGCAACCCGGGTTTGATCCTGACCATGGGTGCTGTCTATATGGAGTTTGTATATTCTCCCTGTGACCATGTGGGTTTTCTCCGGGTGCTCCGATTTCCTCCCACACTCCAAAGTCGTACTGTTTGTAAGTTAGTTGGCTTTGGTAAAATTGTAAAGTGTCCCTACTGTGTAGGATAGTGCTAGTGTACGGATCATCATTGGTCAACTCTGACCCGGTGGACGGAAGGGCCTATTTCCGATAGTATCATTAAAGTCTAATGTTTAAAGCCTAAAGTTATTTTGTCGCAATTTAAATAAAATATTCTTACTAATTCCTGAACCTGACTAACCATACTGCTGTCAATGTTGAAGCAGGTGAAATGCAGGGTGGAGCCCTACATATCCACCTTGATGGAAGCAGTTTACATTCTGGCATAGGTATGTGAGCTCCACCCAACATGTGGACACAATAGACAACCAGCTTGCACAGGGTCGTTTGCTTCTAATGTGAAACCGATGGCCAAACTCCAGCATGTATCAACATTTCTCTTGTTGAATTCATGCAAATAAAAGGAATATCTTATCCAAAAGTACCTCATTTCAGACCACCTACTGACATGAAATTTCACAGTCTCTTGGTTTGTTGCATATCGGCAAGATATGTTAAAACTGCCGATTATTATTTTGACAGGTGTATGCATTGGAGTGAGTTTAGTTTCATACAATATATTGGTTTATAGGTTTGATATATATTTTGCAGATGCAGCACACTAAATGGGAATTATGCCCAGGATGTAAGCTTTGTAAGGCTGAGAGCTGATGTGTAATGAGCTGTGATATACTCTCTGATAATACGAGCCACTGAGCTGTCATTTTGTCAGAAGTTCGTTACAATACCAACAAAATATGCATAGTCATATAAATAGATTATATTCGCAGAGGGTCTGTATTTAAAATATCTGATGATTTTGGCTATAAAGGATATTTCCAAGATTATATCTATTATCATTTCAAATCTTTGTCTACTTGGATTTATTGTGATAAAGGGTTTTTAATCTGAAACATTAGGCACCTTGGTTCACTTTAGTGAATAAAAATGCTAATATATGGCAGTAATATCAAAGAGAGCTTCTGATTACTGTACATCATACTCTTTGCATCAAAGCATTAAACAATATTAATTTAGTACCTCAACAACCAACACAGCCAATTACTACACCCAATTTCACGCATGGACTGAAGTGATCTCTGCTGATTCTCTACTTAAAATGTATTCATCTCTTTCAGACCCCCTGTCCGAAAACAAAAGATATTACAAAAGAATGGAGTGAGGTTATTAAAAAATAAATACTCTGGGATATCTGACAAATGCACTAGTTAAGGAAAAATGCACATTTCACTAAACACACGGTGATGGAACCAATCAGAAGCAGAATTTAGGAAAATCTTTCCATGTCTTGTAATCTGTCCTAATTAGGCTATGTCATTGACTTCCTTTACACTTCCATATATTATTTAATTTCACGTTTTTACACATTCGCTTTGCCAGGGCATAGCGATCAACGTTGCATATTATTCACTCGGCCACAGCGCAGAGGTAGTGCACTATACATGCTCCTGTGATTTGCAGCTGAATTACAAAGCATCATAAATTATCTGCACAATCAACTAATTATAGAATTTAAAAAATATTAACTTCTCTTGGAGATCGTTGAAGATTCAGAACTGGTTTCCATTTCCAGATACATCACTCACATCATTATTTACAGCTGCAAAACACAAAGTGCCAGAGGAAGTCCGCAGGTCAGGCAGTTCATGGAGGGAATGACTGATGATGTTTCAGTCAAGACCATTTTTCAGACTAAAAAGTGCTGGAGTAACTCATCGGGTCAGTATTGTGAATATTAAGACTCTTTGTGTCTTTTTTTGTAAACCAGCATTTGCAGTTCTTTGTATCTACCATTCTTCTGACTGATTGGTGTAGAGGGCTGGAAAAGAGAGGTGTAGGCAGGACAAAGCCTGGCAAGTAATAGGTCTGAAAAGGGTCGAGACCTAAAACGTCAGCAATTCCTTCTCTTCAGAGATGCTGCCTGTCCCGCTGTTACTCCAGCTTTTTGTGTCTATCTTAAGTAATATGTGGATAATATGTGAGTGGGACTTGATTGCAGATGTGTAAATTAAGTGACAAAGACTCGAGCTGATAAGAAGGCAAAAGGAAGGTAATTGAGAAGAGGGGGTGAAATGTAAAGCCAAAGGGAGGGATATAGGTGGAATGGGACAGATGGCTGGGATAAAAGAATGGCATAAAAGGGACCCAGGGATGGGATATGTGCAAATGGAGGAGGGGAAAGGAGTACAGTGACTGGGGTGATAGAAAATGATGGGAAAAATTTGTGCATACCAGGGAGGGGGGAAGAAGTAAAGGAGAGGTGGAGTGTAAAGAGTGGGGAGAGTGGTATCACATGAACTGATGTTCCAATGTTCACACTTCAGATTTGCAAGTCATTGAAACAGAACATAAGGCACTGTCGCCCAGCCAGTGATTGGCCGCACTCTGGAAATGGAAGAGGCCAAGGATAGAAGGGTCTGGTTTCTGGACTGATTTATGGAGCTGACATATACTGGAAGTATGTTGATGAGGCAGATCATGCCACAAATCAAAGATATTTATCCAAGGTTAAATAGATTTTAGAAGACTAAAGATTCAGAGTATTTTGGAATTGAACACGAGCATAAATTCAGCCATGACCTGATGAAGCAATTTCTTTTTTTTCTTTTTTTTAAAATTTATTAGAAGCAAATGTACAAAAATTTAACCAATGGCATATAAAATTATACAGTTATTTTACAGCTTCAATTTTAACTTTGTAGCTATAATTAGAAGAAAAGAAAGGAGAAAAAGCAAGAGAGAGAAAACGTGGAATGTGCAAGGATAGAACCCCTGGACTACCAAAGTGGTGTAGCCAAAGAGTGAATAAATAAATGAAATAAAGGAATAGAGAAATAAAAAGACAAAAAAGAAAAAAAGATAAAAGTGGTGATATACCTGCCTCGCATTCCTCCCCACCCATCACCCAACCCGTAATTAGATTTAACTCCAAAATTGTGTTGCACCATACTATCCTTGTAATAAATCAATGAATGGTGTCCATGTCTTTGAAAAATGCTCTGGTTTTTCTGCTAAGACAAGTCTCATATTTTCAAGATGTAGTGTCTTAGACAAGTTTGTAATCCACATTTTAAGAGTAGGGACAGATGTATGTTTCCAAAATTTGAGTATTAGTTTTTTCGCCGTTATCAGGTCATAATTGAGGAAACGTCTTTGAAATATTGATAGCTCAGAGCAGGCTTCTGACGTTCCTAGAATAATCAATTCCGTGTCGGGGTCCAATTTCGTTTTTAGTGTTTTTGAGAGAATTTCAAAAATTCCTCTCCAAAAGTTATGTAATTTTATGCAAGAGGCGAAGGAATGTGTTATAGTTGCTTCTTGAAGAAGACATTTGTCACAAATAGGAGATACATTTGGAAAGATCTTATTCAGTTTAGACTTTGAATAGTACAGTCTATGCAGTATTTTAAATTGAATTAACGTATGTCTAACGTAAATTGAACAATTGTGTATATATAAAAGGTTTTCTTCCCATCTGTCTTTTAGAATTTTTAGGCCTAGTTCCTCTTCCCAGTCTCTTCTAATTGCTTCTGACGATGGGATTTCTATATTTAGAAGGGTGTTATACAAATATGATGTTAATGCCCCTGTCCCACTTAGGAAACCTGAACGGAAACCTCTGGAGAATTTGTGCCCCACCCAAGGTTTCCGTGCGGTTCCCGGAGGTTCCCAGAGGTTTTCGTCAGTCTCCCTAATGGTCGAAAGTGGTTTCCGTTTCTTCTATGTTCCGGTGATTATTTCAAAACCGTCCGTGACTAAACATAGGTTGCCGTTTTAAAAATCGGTAATTTTTTAATCTAAGCCGGTTGCAATGCTAGTTGAAGGTGGCTGCTGGAGGTTGCAGGTAGTGGAAGGTAAGACCTTTTTTTCACCCAATTTTATTCCACCAGGGATGTCTTACCTGCCACTACCTGCAATCTCCAGCAACCACCTTCAACTAGCATCGCAACCGGCTTGAACTAAAAAATTACCGATTTTTAAAACGGTAACCTATTTTTAGTCACGGACGGTTTTGAATATTTTGAAATAATCGCCGGAACATAGAAGAAGCGGAAACCACTTTCGACCATTAGGGAGACTGCAAAAACCTCCGGGAACCTCCGGGAACCTCCGGGAACCACACGGAAACCTTAGGTGGGGCGCAAAGTCTCCAGAGGTTTCCGTTCAGGTTTCCTAAGTGGGACAGAGGCATAAGTTGTTTGACTCTGAATTTCTATTCATACATTCATCTAGTATATCTGGCAGCAAAGTTTGGTAGTCTTGGGTATATGTTTTCAGATAGTCTCGAATTTAAAGATATCTGAAATATTGATTACCTTTCAGGTGATATTTCGACTGTAATTCTTGAAATGAGAGAAGAATTCCCATCTCGTAAAGATCTCCAAGTTTTTTGATTCCTAGTCTTTCCCAATATGTAAATGTTTTATCTATAATAGATGGCTTGAACAAAGGGTTCTTGGCTATTGGTGAAAGAAGAGATAAATTTCTTAGTTTAAAAGTTGATTATACTTGTCTCCAGATTCGTAGAGTGCTGTGAATAATCGGATTTTTAATCATATAGTGTGTTCTTCAAATTTGTTGGAGAGAGAAGAATCGCGCCAATATTAAAAAGCGAACAATCCTCTCTCTCCATTATTAACCAGTCTACCTGTTGGCCTGAATTGTCAAGCCAGTAGATTACATTTTTAATATTCGTTGCATGATGAAGCAATTTCAATGGTCAAGGAGATCAGTTTGAAGAAGGGTCCCAACCCAAAATATCACCTTATCCATGTTCTCCAGGGAGGCTTCCTGACCCATTGAGTTACCCCAGCACTTTGTTTCTTTCTAAGGTAAATCTAATGCAGCATCTCAAGCAGAAAAGTAGACCATCCATTTACTTCTACAAATGATGCTTAACCCACTGAATTCTTCCAAAGGGCAGCAAGGTGGCGCAGTGGAAGAGTTGCTGCCATACAGTGCTTTCAGCGGCAGAGACACAGATTCAATCCCAACTACGGGTGCTGTCTGTATGGAGTTTGTACATTCTCCCCGTGACCTCGTGGGTTTTCTCCGAGATCTTCGGTTTCCTCCCACACTCCAAAGGCGTACAGGTTTGTAGGTTAATTGGCTCGGTATAAATTTAAATGTGGGGGGGATCGCTGGTCTGTACGGACTCGGTGGACCAATGGGCCCGTTTCCTTGCTGTATCGCTAAACTAAACTAAACAAAAAAAAAGGGTCAGCATAGGAATGGGAAGGGGAGTCAAAATGGTCAATAACTGGGATTTCCAAAAGCACAGAGCAAATATATTCAAAATATTAGTCACCTAGTCTACATTTGGCTCAGTGAAGTAAGCATGCAATAGATGAGGTTAGAGAAAGGGCAGGTTGAGAGGGAAGGGATGGGTGAGCCAAAGAGTTGTGGACAGGGTGCTCTCCACAGAAAGTAGAAAGGGGAGGGGATGGAAGGATGTGACTGGTAGTGGAACCACATGGAAGGTGGCGGAAATGTCAGAAAAAGGAGGCTGGTGGGATAAAAGGTGAGGAGCGTAGGAACTATCCTTGTTCTGACTGGGAAAGTGGAAGTGACATCTATTATATATTATGTTCCCGATGTGGCCTCCTTTACATCGGTAAGACCAAGTGTAGATTGGGCAACCGTTTTGCTTTGCACTGTCCTCTAGGCCTGCTGGATCCTCCAGTTGCCAACCATTTGGATTTCCATTCACATTCCCATACCAACCTTTCTGTTGGCTTATTTTATTGCCAGAGTTAGGTCACATGCTGGCTGGGGACAACGGCTTCTGCTCCATTTGGGTGGCTTGCAGCTCCACTCTGTGAACATTTGATACTCCAAAATCAAGTGATAGCCCCTCTGCCCCACCTCTTTTTCCCCTGCCCAGCCTCGCTGGTGTGCATGCTCTCTCCCACCGTCTCCCACCACCCCATTCACACGGCTCCTTTTCCCACCTCCATATCTTCATCTCATGTACCTGAATACTATGTTCCTTTTTTGTCCCCTTTCCTTTCCTCCCTATCCCTTTTCTCCCAAGTTCCCCCCCTCCCCCCGTTTAACTTTACATGTCATTCCTCGTCTTTCCATATCAGACACCCTTTTTCTCCTTTTCACCTCTAGCCTTTGCAACATACTCCACCCATTTGCCAACCCCTCTCCCCCTCACCTATATCCATCTATTACTTGCCAGTTTTGTCCCAACAGCTCCCCCCCCCCCTCACTTTTCCAGCTTTCTCCCCTAACCCCTGGCGCTCTAATCTGTCCGAATGTCATCTGCCCATTACCTCCACAGATGCTTCCTGACTTACTGATTTCTTCTTTCTTGTTTTTTGGTCAAGATTCCAGCATCTGCGGTGTCTTATGTTTCCGTTATTCATAAATGATCAGGCTTCTGCACGGCAAACCAAATAAAAATTCAAAGCAAAACACTCCCTTCTCAACACAAATTATTAGATGCAACATTGAGGATGGGCAGTGAGGCAGTAAAGGAAAATGTGAATGTACTGAAAATCCTCTCAAGTGCGGAACAAACCCGCTGATCTATAGTTATTCATTGATACTATTGTTTATAATCATGAATAAAAGAGGGGTTTCAGCAGCTGAATTAATTTATGTGGCAATTGTGCTTAGAAAATAATAATTTTTTACCAATATTGTTGATGTTCAACAAAGAAGCTCGTGCAGTAAAATACAAAAAATACCTTCATCAATTCGCTATTAGACAATGCTTTATTAACATTCTTTTCTGCTGTTGAACCCCTTACATGAGCCCATTCTGCCAGGCATCTGCGACGTATGTGACATCATCATTGTACAATTTAATCAGGCATCTCTTCTCAGGAACCTGACAATGGTGCTGCATAACCAGTGGGTCACCAGGAAACATTGGGCAGGGTCATCCTTGCTCGTAATGCGTGCTTCTGGACTTCCATTCTGATGCTGGCACCGGTGGTGAGCCCAGCTGTGGAGCATCGATACATTGAAAGGAGGGTCCAAGTGCAATTGCCATCTTTCCTCTCAACGTTACACAACAAATGGCCCTAACCCTAACCCTTGGAACTAATGACCATTTCATGGATTACGAGTCCTTTGAAAAATCTATGCATAAGTACAAGCTTGAGTCAACTCATATCTTGAATTATCTGCTATTTTTTAAAATGTATTTCATTAAATGTACCATCGATTTTTCAAATTACATATTTCCTATATTTAAACCTGTTGGAATATTTTTGAATGACTGCCATTGGATGGGACATTCTTGGAGAGAGACCTCAAGATTCACTACCAGAGGACACAAAGTGCTGGAGTAACAGTGGGTCAGGCAGCATATCTGGGGAACATGGATAGGTGACATTTCAGGTCAGGACTCTTCTTCAGACTGATTGTGGGGTGGGGGGGGGGGGTGGGGAGGAAAGGCAGAACACAGCGTGGGAAGTAATAAGTGAACATAGGCGAAGGTGGATTTTACTTCGGAGTCACGTGAGTGACTACGTGAAGAACCCGTCCAGCACGCATGCGCGACATTAGCGTTCACACAGTGCAACAGCGACGACCGGGAGTACAGGCGCTCCCGCTACACGTCGGTGAAAACTAAACAGCGGACCATCAGGTAAGTCTTACACTGAGGTCGTAATCAGCAAGCTGTGCTCTGCTCTCTATTCCAGAGGAACTGGGAACATGAGCAGCACGGCAAAGAAAGAAAACCGCCCCCCGTTCGACTCCAACAGAACGGGAGTGTTCCATCAGTGGGGGGCGAGAGGCGGCACCTGGACCGTATATGCGTCGGTCCACCCTCATCGAGACCGAGCCGAGCCCAGTACCGCTAGCGCAGCCTGATGAGCGGCAGCGGGCTGGAGGAAAAGTTTAAAAAAAACAATTTAAAAAAAACGGCCGGTTATGTCTGACTCCGATGAGGAGGGTCCGCCTTAGAGCGGCAGAGCTAGCCGCCTGAGCCGAATGGAAAGGCTCATGGAGCAACTGCTCCAGCGAGACTTGCTTCAGGAGCTAGAGCAGTCTCGCCAGGGGGATCAGGCACTCCCACAGCAGTGCTCTACAATGCACTGGCCATCGCTTTCCCCTCAAAGCAGGGCAGCATTGGCGACCAGGGCTGGGCTGGTCAGGAACAGGGGTCATTGGCTGAAGATGTCGGGAGTACGCTTGGGGTACAGGATCAGGAAGAGCTGCTGGGTGTGGAGATTCGCTACGTGGTTACACCACGAGCAGGGCGGCCATTGGAGCCAAAACTGGCGGCCAGCATCAACCACCTGTCCCTCAAACCCCTACAAGACAGGTACTTAATGAGGCACTAGAGCTGGAAAACTGCAGTTCGCTCAATGTACCGGCTGTTACCAGCTAAATCTGGGGGGGGGGGCAGAGTATCCGGAACCAGGAGCTAAAATCCTCAAGCTCCTGACGACAGGGATAACAGCCTATGCTCGTTCCGTGGATGGGGTGGATATGACCACAAACCAGCAAGACACTCTGGCTCTGCTGTGCTACACCCAATATGAGATAAATAACCTCCACAAGGAGAGAATAAGACCTGCCCTCAATCCCAGGTTTGCAGGACTGTGTAAAACACCGGCCTCAGAGCCGCAGATCCTGTTATTTGGAAGGACAAGTGAAAGACCTGGAGGAAGAGTCCAAAGCATTTGGCCTCATGAGGGCAGGCCCCGGAACGAGCAGACCCATACAAAAAAAACCAGACGGCAGTACCCCACCGCGTCCACCAGTCAAGGTCAAATTTATGTAACTGGTGAAAGCTCAGGGTCCGCATACTATCCCCGAAAGCCTTTTTAGGCCAGGGCCCAGAGCGGACCCCATGGAAAATGTGCCACCCCCAATCAGCAGTACATCAGCAGTACATCCAGCAGTATAACGACGGATGAACAAACGGAAGAAAGGAACACTACCATAACTATGGAGGTAGGTGGGTCTGGTTCCTACCAGCATGTAAATGGGGAACTGTACTAACAGGAGGTGTCTCACGAATGATAGTTATATACTTAACAGTATTCGGGGATACAAAATAGAGTTCATTCAAGAAAACATGCCACCAGTTCAGCACGTACCCCAAAGGGTCTTTACCCTCTCAGTCAAAGAGAACTAGAGGCTCAAGCAGAACTGGTGAGGTTACTTACAAAGGGTGTCATTGAGAAATCCAAACATGATCCTTTGGAATTTGTCTCAAATATATTTACCAAAAGCAAAAAAGATGGTGGATGTCGCATCATCATTGACTTAACCTCACTAAATACCTTTGTTAAGTATGTACATTTCAAAATGGAAACATTTGTAACTGCTAAACAACTGATTTCCAAAGGATACTTTATGGCAAGCATTGATTTAAAAGATGCCTACTATTCAGTACCCATTCACAAGGGTCATCGCAGATACCTGAAAATTTACCTGGATGGGGCAACTATGGCAGTATAAAGTGTTGCCTAATGGGTTGACATCAGCCTTAGACTATTTACCAAGATATTAAAACCAGCCTTGGCAACATTAACGAAACAAAGACATATTGTCATGGCGTTTCTTGATGATATCCTAATAGTTGGCAAAACCATGGAGTTGGCTAAATCAGCTGTATTAGCTACCAAACAATTGTTTGAAACCCTGGGTTTGTCATACATCCAGATAAATCTAAGTTGACGCCATCCACAACTATGGACTATCTGGGATTCACAATTAACTCAATCCACATGTCTGTAACGTTGCCAAAAGGTAAAGCAGCAGAATTGGCACAGATGTGCAACAATTTAATGGTAAGCAATCGACCAACCATCCGACAAGTGGCAAGGGTAATTGGCAAAATGGTAGCAGCATTTTCAGCTACACAATTTGGACTCCTGCGCTATCAGCACCTACAAAGGGCAAAAGTACAGGCGTTGAAACAACATGCAGGTCACTTTGACAGATCCATGAAACTACCCATTGAAGCAAATATCAGAGTTACAATGGTGGATATAACACATTTGGCATAGTTCCAGCCCTATCATCATCAATAACCCAACGTTAACTATACAAACAGATGCCAGTGCTCAAGGCTGTGGAGCAACTAATACCATATCCAGCACAGGTGGTAGATGGACTAACCTAGATTCGTCTTTACTACAAACACTGGGCATAAATTATTTGGAAATGTTGGGTGCGTTTTATGGTTTTAAAGCATATTCTAGGAATATGCACAACTTGCATGTTCATTTACAAATTGATAATATCACAGTGGTGGCCTATATTAACCATATGACCGGAATAAAATCGATATCATGTGACAATTGGGTCAACACAATCTGGTAATGGTGGGTCGATAGACATATTTGGCTATCAGCAACTTACCTACCAGGTAAGCTAAATACAGTGCCAGGTCACGCAAATTCAATGATAAACACCGAATGGATGTTAAATCCTAGAGCTTTTGCTAAAATTGCAAACCAATATGGCACACCAGATATCGATCTCTTTGCATCCAGACTAAATCACCACGTACCAATGTATGTCCCTTGGGAACCACACCCTGAGGCAGCAGCGATAGATGCATTCGCGCTGAACTGGGGGACCGATATCTTCTATGCTTTTTCCCCTTCTGCCTTAATCTGTAGGGTACTACGCAAAATACAGATGGACTCTGCTTCAGGTATTTTGATAGTACCAACTGGCCTACACAGCCATGGTTCCCAGTGGTCCTCGACATGGTCATCGAAACTCCTATGACCTTTCCCAGTAGCCCAGACCTATTGACGCACCCTGTATTAGGCATAAGTCATCCATGCCATGGCAAAATTAACCTACTGGGTTGCAGATTATCAAAAGACCACTGCTGGGACTGGGATTGTCTGACAGGACCATCAACATGATGACACCGTATGTCCACCAGGAAACAATACCTATCGAGCATCAGGAAGTAGGAAAGATACTGCTCGACTACTGGGACAACGTACTCATCTGCAACCATAACCAATGTACTGGAGTTCCTGGGGGGCCTTCACCATAATGAAGGATTGAGCTACAGCGCCATCAATACTGCCAGATGTGCGCTGTCAGCCTACTTAAAACAGGTGCCAGGACAACAGGCCATAGGGTCTCACCCGCTGGTGATCAAACTCATGAGGAGTATCGTCAACTCCAACCCTCTTAGACCTAGGTATACACAAATCTGGGATGTCAGTGTGGTCCTGACATACCTAAGTGGATGGTCCCCAGCTAGGTCTCTCACCCTGGAAAAGCTAACCCTGAAAACGGTCATGCTGATGCCACTAGTCTCAGTACAAAGAGTCCAGTCCCTCCACTTACTGCGACTGGACAACATGGTTATAACACCAGACCGGGTCTCATTCACCATTCAGGAGCTGCTAAAGCAGAGCAAGCCAGGAACTTGAGTCCTAGTTATGGATTTCCGGGCATACCCACCTGACCTACGGTTGTGTGTCATGACTCACTTATTCACTTACATCAACACAACAAGAGATTCTCGAGGGAGAAAGGGAAAACAAATTTTTTTTTTAAATAAATAAATAAATAAAAAAGCCTTATGGGTCAGCCACAAGAAACCTCATGGTTGGGTGTCGAGCCAAACCATCTCGAGATGGCTCAAGCAGGTACTGGGAGCTGCTGGAGTAGATACTGATGTATATACATCTCACTCCACCAGGGCAGCATCCACATCGGCGG
The DNA here is from genome assembly GCA_038087875.1 of Malacoraja senta. NCBI lineage: Eukaryota > Metazoa > Chordata > Chondrichthyes > Rajiformes > Rajidae > Malacoraja > Malacoraja senta. The sequence goes on from CM075977.1 coordinate 158,457,009, forward strand.
CTAAAAGAATGAACATGGAGAAAACGTTCCAAACGTTCTACCACAAGCCGCTAGCAGAACCTGTGTTATTTGCAGAAAGAGTTTTAAAATCTGCAAAAAATATATAATTTAAGCCCGGGGGAGCATTTTGTCTTTTGTTATTGTTTAATAGATACCATTATTGTTTACAAACAGATTATGGTTGATTACGATAACATACTTCCTCCCTTGAATGACTTCGGCAGCGAGTGAAGTATGAACTGTTACACGGTTTGAAATCACAGAGCTTTAAAATCTTCACGTAGTCACTCACGTGACTCCGAAGTAAAATAGTAAGATTAAACAAGAACTTACCAGTTTGAAGTTTGATCTGTATTTTATGAGGAGTTACGATGAGGGATTACGTGCCCTCCGCTCCCACCCTCAAATATATAGATCAACTGGTATCTTAGTTCTCCTTTTCTTTACTATGTTTATTTCAATTATTGTGTTTCCTGTGATTCCACACCGCTGCTTTGAAGAATGTCGCGCATGCGTGCTGGACGGGTTCTTCACGTAATCCCTCATCGTAACTCCTCATAAAATACAGATCAAACTTCAAACTGGTAAGTTCTCGTTTAATCTTACTATTTTCACAACCAAAGGTTTAGTTACTATGGTTCACTTCAGGAGAATCCTGTGAGAAGGCCATCTGAACAAGTCCTTCATTTCTGGAATAAGTCTGACTAGGTGGTGACCATGTGCAGTGAGCCCAGGCAAGTGTTTAGATCGAGCAAGTCCCGGCCTATTGGTGAATTATTCAGTTCAATATATTTTTCTGACCTTTGCTGGAATAGTCAAAACCTGTTGGGAAGCAGCAGAAAAGTAAATTTTCCAGACACATTATCCAAGGAAGATCCAAGGAATCCCAAGATATGCTGATAAGTATATCAGGAACATGAGAGTGGCCAGGGAAAGACTGGGTTCATTTAGAGACCAGAGGGGTAATCCATTTGTGGAGCCAGATATGGACGAGGTCTGAAATTAATACTTTTCATATGCACCCATGATGGAGAAGGACATGGAAGATAGTGAAGTGAGAGAGGGGCACATATATAATAAGGAGCAGGTCATTGTTAAGAAAGAGGAAGTGTTCAATGTCATGAGATGCATAAGAGTTGATATATCTGCAAGGCATCTATCCAAGACTGTTTTAGAATGAGCTGCCAGAGGAGGTAGTTGAGGCAGGGACTATCGCAATGTTTAAGAATCAATTAGACAGGTACATGGATAGGTTTAGAGGAATATGGGCCAAACAATGGTAGGTGAGACTAGTGTAGATGGACATGTTGGTCAGTGTGGGCAAGTTGGGCCATAGGGCCTGTTTCCAAGCTGTATGACTATGACTCCATATGCCTATGTTATTATAATCTGGAATACACTGCCTAAGAAGGTGGTTGGGAAAGGTACTCCCATAACATGTATCAGCTTCTAGATGAGCACTTGGATTGTCAAGGTAGCACAGGCTATTGATCAAGTGGTGGTAAAATAGAATTAGTACAGATAGTTACTTAATGGTCAGTGAATGTGTTGCTCTAATACAATATTGTTTTATTTGGAATTGTGCAAATGAATTTCTAGCCCAATGTCTTTACCGCATTAAATATATCAGTTTTGACAACTTCTATCCTCATGTGATTGATATGCTAAGTGAAAGTTGTTTATGGCAGATGGGAATGCAAAGAAGATTGCAATTTCTAAAAATATTTCTCGAAGGTATAGAACACAAAGGATAAGTGGAGATTTGTTCTAAATTAGGGACTGCGATAATGCAGTTTTATTCTTTCAATATTTATATTTGTAGCATTTCTCTCTCCTAATTGCCTATCTGTTTGCCAAAGGATAGGCAATGAGGTATCATTCTAAAAAGATAGGTGGATTTGAGAATAACTCTAACAGGTTCACTTCACTAGCCTCTGCACTGTGGAAGAGGTCACATGAAAATCTTCCCAGGAGTGAGATTATTTCCAAGGAATCTACATTGGCATGCTTTATCATATTTACTCATATATCTCAATCAAAGCAAGACTTCTAGATTTATTTATGGCATCCATTGTTATATTGACATTCCAAACTAAAACCCTGAAATGTATCATTGGTGAAATGGACATACAACACAGACTGAAGAGATGGTCATAAAAGTTGATCAAGGAATATCTTTTTTTTCCCACTAAGTGTAAGGAATGTTAACTACTCAACCTTCACATTCACTGACCATTTCTTGATCAATTCTTTTCCACTCCCATTTCTTGAACAGTCCCTATTTTTATTAACTAGCACTCACTCTCGTGTAACTCTTAATTTTATCTTTATAAATCACGATAGATATACTGTAATTGTATATATTATGGTACTGGAGAGTAACTTCACTATGAAACATCAACAGAAGGAGAGAACTCTTCATTCCATTTATTTCCCTGTCATGGTTAAGGTATATTTATATGTGTGTAATATTTACAGTGCCAATGAATCATAACACAGCAAGTTAACTAAGGTCCCTGGAAATATGAACAGTTGGAGCTAAACTAAAATATTTCCAGGAGAATATAACAAAGTTGTCTTCGTCATCACAACTGAATATTTTATGAAAACATTCATTGAATATTAAATTAATTCAATGGTTTGTGCCTCACAAATAGCAAAAATTAACTTGTCTTCTGTTTATAATTGATCTTTGCAAAGAAAGAAATTAACAGACACGTACTTCAAATAAGCAGCAAATTCCAATTAAAAATGACAGTGAGACAATGAAAATAGGCTCAGTTCAAAATGAGTTTAGATTAAAAATATATTTCTTCATTAGGTGATTCAGACTAGTTTAAATTTACTCTTTATTCAGTTTGAGCCATCTAACGTTCTTTGCTTATAACATAACCCATTATCACTTCTCCCTGCTTTATTTTATGATGTTTAACAATCAGAGATGCTACTCAACCTTAGTAAGGGCACAAAGCAGGAAGCAGCGATTCAGCTGTAAATTTTATCCACTATATGATTTACCATTTTATTGCAGTCACTTTTACTATTGCATGAGAGAGGCAGAAACCATACCAGTGAAATAATAGCATCTTGATTTGACCTTGCAACATTTAATATTACATGTGTCACTAGTTACTTAATATAAAGCTACATTAATAATAGAGTTTCAGGGGAACATCAGATACACTTAAACGATGCAAATTTATTTCTTAGCTGCATTCCTTGCATATAGTGTCGTGATAGGGTTTCTTGCATCCAAATTCAAATGGAAGCCAATTTATTTATGTCTGTTGTCCGTGCATAAACCCCATAGAATCACTTAACAAATTGTTAATAAAATTGTGAAATTTCAGTAATACTACTTCAGCACAGCTTTGTAAAGTTAGACAAAATGACACTTGTATTTATATAACCCTCTGTCATGGACATTGATTCTCACATCACCCATAGATTCAGCTCCATGTTTAGATCAAGGCTGTGACAAGGTCTAGAGCTGAATGGTTGTGGTGATGCCCAATCTGGGCATTTTTCGGTCAGTTCTTAGTAAGTAAGTGCTATTTGACAGCACCGTCAATCTCAGCCTCCATTGCTTTACTAATGATTGAGAGTCAACTGTTTTAAATGATCATTAAACAGAATAAACTTGTCCTTTTTATGGACAGGACAAATCTGGAGAATCTTCCACAATGTTGGATATAAGTTAGTGCTGTGTCCATACTGGAACAAATTGGTTAGAGGCCCAGCTGGATTGGAGCACAGGTCTTTCAGTCATACAGCATGGAAACAGGCCCTTCAGCCAAACACATTCATGCCAGTCAAGAAGCTCCATCTAAGCTAGTCCAATTTACCCACATTTGCCCCATATCTTTCTAAACCTTTCCTATCCAGGTAGCTGCCCAAATATCTTTAAAACATGTTTATTGTACCCGTCTCAACTACTTCCACTGACAGCTCATTCCATATGCCCATATCCTTCGGTGTAAAACGTTTTTACCAAGATGTCCTGGTTGTAGCCCTGACGCCCCTGTAACACCAAAGCACAAAACTTATGCCTCTATGGGTACTTCTTCAGTTTGCTGAAAATCCAGTTGTCCATCAGTGGGCTCAGATCTCTCTGACTTCCTGGGAGTACACTCCCAACCCCTTCCCCTCCTTACTATTGTAGAATCCTCCCATTCAGTAACAACACTTCCCTGTCAATGACAGAATATTGAAACAAAGAACTACAGATGCTGGTTTATACCAAAGATTAGTACACTCTGCTGGAGTAATTCAGCAGGTCAGGCAGCATCTCTGGAGAAATAGGACAGGTGACGATTAGGTTGAAACCCTTCTTCCGACTGAAGAAGGGTCTCATCTGAAGAAGGGTCCCGGCCCGAAATGTCACCTATCCTTTTACTCCAGAGATGCTGCCTGATCTGCTGAATTATTCCAGCACTTTGTGTCTATCTTTGATAACAGAGTGTTGTTTGTATTGTGTTACATCCCTTGAGGACCTGGCTACCAAGATCATACCTGCTCTGCTGCAACCACTGATCTACAACAGCTGTGTGACAACAGTGAGATCTATTCGCATGCCAATAGGGAACAACATGCTGAAACCTACAATGTCACCCTCAGTTTTACACAGGCAATACCACAAATACAGTTCCGTGAATCTCGTTGTGAATTCTCAATCTTTTATCAACTAACAGAAGTATTGTTAGACCAATCAGAGGATGATTTCCAGCGGTTAAAAATATGAATCGGAACAATTTCGTGGCCACAAAAATCACATACTTTGCTTCCCTACCCTCGTGCTCACCAAGTTATGCACTTTCCTATTCTCTTACCTAATCACAGCAAGAGTATTTTCAAAATGTTTATTATATAACATTAAACTGGTTGTATTCCACATTTCACAAATTTCGAGCAGTCCCCGCGTCTCAAATCGATTACTCTCCCATGCTAAACATTAACTCCATTAGTTAATACAGAATCATACAGCAGGATAGTTGTTAAAATTAGAATAGTTTTGGGGATGAGGGATAACTGATATTGTATTTGATACAGCATTTTCTTTCATCCCTACAGTATTTGGTTTTCAAACATTGGTTATTAGCAGATCGTTTGAACTAAAATGGAAAATAAGGTGTACTTTGTTGAAACTATTTATGTTCCGAAGAGACAGTTAACCTTCAGATTCCAAGTTATAGTGGATAGAATCAGACTTCAGCAATGTTCTGCATGGGAGGTTAATTTTAATGTATTTTTCTGCAAAAAAAAGTGTGCTTTTTATTCCTGACCTAAACAGCTGATTCAGCTTAAAATGCTTGAAATAAATGGAATAATTCATTGTTAGCATAACTCATAAAATCAGCAAAGCTCAAATAAAAGACATTATCACCCAAGCAGGAGTCCAATATGTGTTTGCATGTGTCAGCTAGTCGAGGAGTGTTTATTTGCCTTGCCCAAGCAGCATGCAGACCACACATTTCTCTTCAGACAATTATGGAAGAGAAACTATAGATATTTTAGTTGAAGAAGCATTTTTGCAGAAGAAAGGAACTTTTCAGTCAATTGCTTTTGCAAACTACCGATAGCATTCTCGTCTATCAAAATGTCTCTTGCTGATGACGTTTCAGATTGGGGTTGGAGAATGTATTTGATAGCATGTTCACATATCACTGTGCTATTCTTCCATAAAATTGCCTCTGCATTAGTTTAATTGAACAAGTTTATTCATGCAGAGATACTCTTGTTATGTAAGTACTTTTATCACTTGGAGAAAATTGTACATTTTTGAGGAACTGTATTCTATCTGAAACAGTAATGTAAGATGATAACAGGAAAATCATGTTTAAGAAGGACCTGCAGATGCTGGAAAATCAAACGTAGACAAAAGTGCTGGAGAAACTCAGCGGGTGCAGCAGCTTCTATGGAGCGAAGGAAATAGGCAACGTTTTGGGCCCAAACCATGTTTATTGAGTATTTGTCCACAGGCATCCCACAGTACCTACCAACTAATTCAATGAGCATAAATCAAAGTGCTGATGGAACTCAACGGATTATGCAGGAACTGTTGTGGGAAATGGACAAAGATTCAGATTATTTAAACTCCAAACAAAGGTCCTGACACAAAACATCATCTGTCCATTTCCCTCCACAGATGCTGCCTGACCAGCTGAACTCCTTCAGCTGTTTTTTTTTTGCTTAAGATTCCATCATCTGCAGTTTCTTGTGTCTTCAACCAATTCATCGATGTTGAAACATGCAAGCATTTGCATTGTTAATAATGACAACCAGTGGCACAGTTGATAGAAACCTGGTTCAATCCTGATCACGGATGTCTGTGTGGAGATTGCACATTCTCCATGTGATTGCGTGGGTTTCCTCCTGGTGCACCAGTTTCCTCCCACATCCCAAAGATGTGTGGGTTTGTGGTTAATTGGTCTCCATAAATTGCCCCTAGTGTGTAGGGAGTGGATGAGCAAGTAGGATAATATAGAACGAGTGTGGAACAGTGATTGATCGTTGGCGTGGACTCAGTGAGCCGAAGGGCCTGATTCCATGCTGTATCTCTAAATTGCAAAGCTGTGTACAGCAAAGTTTGCATTTCGAAATAAGGGATGAAGTAGTTCACCAAAATGTTGGGAGAATGCCAAAAAGCACAATAATGCAGATAATGGAAATCTGAAGCAGAGTTGACAGGATATGTCCAGCGGTATTTGTGAAGAGAGAAAATAAGTTTCCAAGATTTTCTTGTTTTATTTCAGATTTCCAACACCTGTAGTTTTTTTTTTTTTAATTTTCAGTTACATTTGCAAAGGTCAACCTAAAATGAAATAGTACCGTGACTGTCATGAGTCCATGTGAAAGGACTTGTGTCGGTCAGATTGCAAGCTTGTCCAAATTAGAAATTAGTGAGCTCAAAAATGGGAAAACAAGAAAATGCAAAAATAACATGTCTAATCGTGTCCTTAAAGGCCCTTTGCTGGTGACGGTACTGGGTGGGTGATGTAGGGGTGGGCTTGACTGGCAATGCTTTCAGTACCTGCTGCAGGCTTCACTTGATCCACATGCCCCTCTGTGGGGCTTTCCAGCCCTGTAGGAAGGTATCGTGCAAGTTGTAGCTGGTCAGCGACTCCCGAAGATTTTTAATTCGGGCCGCAGGGTAATTAGACCGCGGGTAATGCCGGCTACGGTCCGCGGTAGAGCGAGTTTACTACCCGACTCGCTGACAGTACGGTCAGCGACCCCGACTTCGGCAGCCCAAAAGGAGGGCAACTATACGGAGTCAGAGAGGCCTGGGCTGGACGAGGCCGGCCAAGAGGGTTCCCCTCCGTCGTTACGGTACGTTCTCGGACGTTCTACACATCCTGATATGGTCCACGAATCAGGGCCATATCAGCGCAGGTCCTCGGGGGACTATGGCAGCGCCTGTTTTCAGGGCTGCTTTCAAATCTCCCCTCAGTGGAAAGGGGTGCATAGGGTCAGTGTGTGTCTGACCCCAACCCCGGAAGTGTGCCCAAAGGAATTTTAATTTCAGGGCACATTCTACATTAGATTCCAGTATACCCCGGTGGGGGGGGAACAGAGTTCCCCTCACGTTACTAACGACTACATCACCCTTACGTCTCCTATGGCAGTAGTTTTTTCTAAAGCTGGTAGCAGCCAGGGAACTGATTCTGTGGGCAGAGGTCTTCAGGCCTAGGCCCAAGCTGGCCTTCAGTGGAAATATACTATCCACGCACCTCGGCAGTTCTACCCTCCAAATCAAGGACGGGAATGGAACCTACATCAGGGGCCTTTGGGCTTACCTTAAGACCACCGGTATCTACGCAGGTACGTGAGTCTGGGTTTCCGTTACATGGGTTGTGTGGTCTAGTTATAGTGTATTCTTTTAAAGTATGGTTATACAGGGTGGTCAATTATTTAGTTGTCACTAGGTCACGTTGTGACTATCATAACCAAGAGAGAATTTTATTTTCACTTACATCAACAAATTGTGTAGTAGAATCGGACCTGCCATGGCGGTCTAGATCACTGGCTTGGAAAGCCTTGTTGAGCTATACCTATCAGTCACCTGTGCGAGCTATAAATAGTGGCGTCATGGTAATTCCGCTCATTGAGGGACTGTGGAAGGTTCTTCCCCAAAACGCCGATTATTCATATCAACAAAGTAATCAAATCTCTGATTTAACTGGGATGGGCGTCTTCATTCATGTAAACGTCTTTGCCCATGACAAATAACTGGCAGGCTTTTGATCCAGCATTTCTCCCACTATGTCTGACGTACGGGGGCCAGAGGCGCTCCAGGCCTTCCCTGTATACTGCATTGGCATTGGAAAGGAGCAGGATTCGGAGTCACTAGCACGTGCAGCCTGTTTGGGGAATGAGGATACCAACAGAGCATCGATTTGCACAGCTAGTCCTGGCAGCTGCTGAAGGAAGCAACCTGACAACCCCAACTCAGAGTGAGTCCCAAGTCTTGGGCATCTATGTCAGACAAGATTGTGATTTGTCGCAGTCAAAAAACGCTCCATCTAAAAGGCATTTCAGGCAGCAGCTCCTGGTTCAGGGTTGCAAATTTCCCCCCACTCAAATGACGGAGTGGTGGAGAGAGTGCTACAGGAGTATGCACATGAGCCTGAATGGTTCAGGGTTGCCATTACTCCCACTCCGTTGAGAGCAGTGATGGAGATGGTGCTAAAATACATGCACACCTGCCTGAGGCAGCCCCTGGTTCAGGGCATAAATCCTCCCATTCGGATGTATAAAGGATGAAGATGGAGCCATATATATTATAAGACCATGGGAGATGGAGTCGCAAAACATGCTTGGTACAGGCATGCACAGACAAATTGAGGAGACGGATGGTGACACCTGGTTCGGGTGCATTTACTCCCACTCTAAAAGAGTGTCTAAGGTTAGTATGGATTGACTCCAAACAGGAACCCGAATATGATTGTGCCGGGGTCCCATGCTTAACGCATAATGCACGACAATCGCATGAGGGAAAACGGTGCTTTGCCTCTAAAATTGCTGCTCCGTCGGTGACGAACTAGCCACTACAAGAGAAGTTGGCCAGCAGCATCAGTGATCTAATGGAAATGACAACATGGACAGAGTCTGCGAATGAAATTTCGCTGGAACTCCAGCAAAGGTAAGGGACCTGGAGTTAGAGACGCTGGTAAGTAGGTCTCGTTATTTACCTCCGTGAAAGTCACTATGGTGGACGTACAGTATTCAGCATTGCTCCACTAACTTTTCATCAGTAAATTTTCAGTTATATTACAAACTGATGCGAGTGCTTAAAGATGTGAAATTACTAATACCATCTCTAGTTATGGAGGTGATGGGATTTGCATGAGTTACCTATTCTTCAGTTCTATGGTATCAACTACCTTTAGACACTAGGTGCATTCTATTGGTTAAGGGTTGTGCTAATATGCATAATCAGCATGTTCAAGTCCAAGTTGATACACTTTGGTGGTGTCATATGTTAATCACATGGGTGCAATCAAGTCAAAGTATCCGGGGATGGTTTACCTAACCTCATTTGGCAATGGTGTATCATCATGTAAAATCAATGTCAAAACAGAATGGATGTTGGATCACTAAGTATTTAATGACTTGGTGACTCACGGAACACTAAGATCGAGATGTTGCATCCAGGCTCAATCACCAGTAGATATATATATATAACTCAAACCTCCCAGGCCCAGGTACATAGTAATATGGGATGTTAACATTGTGCTGACGCCGCTTCACCGGTGAGCTCCGGAGTCATCCCTGTCCTTGGTCAAACTCACTTACAAGTGGTTATGCTCATGGCAATGGTTCAGCGCAACGGGTCCAGTCATTGCATAGTGCGACTGGACAGCATGGTTACATCTGCAGGCAAATAACAATTTATGTTCATGGCTCAGTCAAACCGAGCAGACCAGGGGCATCAGGTCTCTAACTAGAATTTGGGCATACCCCATGGACCTTTGGTTGTGTGTGATCATCTACTACTATACGTTAGGTCACTTAGAGCCTTAGGGGCACTGATCTAGCAATAAACCTTACATAAACCTCATAAGAAGGTATCAGTACAGACCATCTCCAGGTGATTACACGGGTTCTAGCTTGTGCAGGAGTGACTCTTTTTAATCTCACTCCACCAGGGCTGCAACAGTTTCAGCGGCAGGGGTATGGGCGTTCTCCTGTACCACATCCTAGCATCTGCAGGGTGGTCAAACGAACGATCTTTCCATACATTTATACAAACCCATTGCCAGACCGGGGGTATTTGCCAACTCTATTTTAAGTTCTGTCTATAGTTTCCTCCCGGATGACAGGGGTTACTATTGTTATTATTTGTTCATAAAAAAGCATCAGCATGTCTATATCTATGTCATGTCTGAATGCATGTTCACTCATCCTTGGTCAATTGATGCAGTGAGTGACGCATGGACTCGTGTCCATGGCATGAAATCTCAGAGCTTTGAAATCTTCACGTAGTCACCACATGACTCCGAAGTAAAATAGTAAGATTAAATGAGAACTTACCAGTTTGAAGTTTGATCTTTATTTTATGAGGAGTTACGATGAGGGATTACGTGCCCTCTGCTCCCAACCCTCTCTCATAAGGATCAGCTGGTAGTTCTACTTTCTCGAATCTTACTATACTCAGTTCATCAACTGTTATCTGTGATTTCACACCGCTGCTTTGAAGATTGATGCGCATGCGGGCTGACGGGGTCTTCACGTAATCCATCATCGTAACTCCTCATAAAATAAAGATCAAACTTCAAACTGGTAAGTTCTTGTTTAATCTTACTATTAAGACAAATGATAATATATGGAATTGATGGGGTCTCGCGCTGAATGGATGAATTAGGCTTCAATTGGAATGGGAGCAATGGTGAGAGCACAGGCTGATCATGGATGCATTTCAACAGCCGCATTGTGTAATGTAAAGCACGCATTTGTGTGCCTTGCATGCTAGAATGTGCAACCTTGTAACCACAAATTCATTGAAACTGACCCAGCAGACACACAGTCAGGAAATAAAAGCTAAATAATTATATAGAAAATACAGAAAAAGTTGGTGAATTTCATTTTATTCCTAAAGTATGGATCTGTACCTAAAATACCAGGACACTGGAGATTTGCTTTCAGAGTCAACTTAAGAAGCTTCTAAAATTAAATGTCATTCAGATCTTACGTGCCCTCAAATGTTTGTGAAAACAATTCTGATATGCTCCGATTCTTTTAAATGGAAAGGTCAACCTCAATCTTCTTCTCAATGGCCAGTGGACATTGAAGTTCTAACTTTTACATTATCAACATGCATCAACCATACTGTTCCAAGGATTTATTTCACCGATCCTTTTATATCGTAGAAAGAAAGGTCAAATAACAACTACCTGTCATTCCCCCAAAAAAGAACTGTCTTCATTCCTGACATTCCAAGGACACTGCTCACTTGAGCTACTTTCCTTAACAGGATCACTATTCTGAACTTCTTTATCATTTTACACATATTGAAGTTTCATCTTGATTGTTAGTCCTTATTTCCTTAGTCCTTTGTAGGCAAAGGAAATGAAAGCCGAGATCGCCTTGCCCTCCCTTCAGCTACCCCATCAAAGAGGCAGCTTTTCAGTCAGAACATTGACAGTCTGCAAGGGTAAAGTACTTTTAAAGCAATTAAATAGTCCAAGTGATTCACAGTATATAATCAAACAAACACTGAAAGTGAGCTCAAGGAGGTATTAGTTCAGATGATAAGATACTATAAAAAGGCCATCAGCACATAAGCCCATTGTTTCTCCTCTGCATGCATTGCCTCTCCAGTCCCCTTCATTTAAGCTGATCATCACATGAGAAGCCCTTTCAGACCCCTTGTATTTTTTGATATTCCATGGATCCATGTTGTCCAGCTAATACCTTTGTCATTCAAAGCATTCTCTGTATAGCAAACATCTATTGAAGTGTAACGTACAAGGTAATTTACACACTCCATGGCAATCAGATTTGTAGGTTAATTTGCCTCAGTAAAAATTGTAAATTGTCCCCAGTGTGTAGTGTATTCTAGTGTAATGGTGATTGCTGGCCAGCGGACTCGGTGGGCCGAAGGACCTGTTTCGTGTTCTATCTCTAAACTAAACTAAACTAAACCGTCAACAAATTTCCTGCTGCAAGACAGTTACTCACTGGATCACAGAAAATGGACAGAACTACGGGATGAGGGGAAACTATTCATCTTTGTTGCCTCTACTCTGGAACCAAGATAATAATAATAATAATAATAGATTTTATTTATATAGCGCTTTTCAAGACTCGAGTGACACCACACGGAAACAGAATACAGGCATAGTCTTAGAGTCATACAGTGTGTGGGAAAAGGCCATTTGGTGCAACTTGCCCACACTGACTAACATGTCCCATTCACACATCACACTTGCCTGCATTTGGCCCATATTCCTCAACTGTCCTATCCACATACTTGTCTAATTGCTTCTGAAATATTGTAATACTCCCTGCCTCAACTACCTCCTCCAGCAGCTCATTCCTTACACCCACATCCCTTTGAGTGAAAAAGTTACCCCTCAGAATCCTATAAAATGTTTCCCCCTTCATCTTAAACCTATGCCCTCTGGTTATTGATTACTGTACTCTGGGCAAGAGACTCTGTGTGCCAAATGATCTATTCCTCTCATGATTTTATTCGATACGATAGAACTTTATTTATCCCAGGAGGGAAATTAATTTGCCAAGTCATAAAAAACACAAAATACATGAATTATGAACATAAAGTGACGAGTGGTAAGGGTTTGGGGATGTGTAAAGATTGAGGATGTGGGGGGGTGGGAGTCAGTCTCAGTCTAACGCACGACAGAAGGGGGAGGAGTTGTAAAGTTTGATATCCACAGGGAATAAAGGATCTCCTGTGGCGTTTTGTCCTGCATCTTGGTGGAATCAGTCTGTTGCTGAAGGTACTCCTCAGGTTGACCAGTGTGTCATGGAGGGGGTGAGCTGTATACACTGATGTATAATGATTTTAAACATGTTGATGTTTGCCATCAGGTACTTATCTATACTCATCCCATTTACCAGCACTTGACGATCAAGTGCTCATCCAGATGCTTCTTAAATGTTGTGGGAAAACATGCCTCCACCACTTTCTCAGAAGATGCATACCATCATCTGCGTGATTAATTCCATCCTCAGATCCATCTAAACCTTTTACTCATCACCAACAATGTATGCCCTCTGGTCGTTGAGAACTCTTGCCATGGGGAAAAGTTTCTCACTATTTATTGTTCCTATGCCTCTCATAAATTTAGGGCCTGTCCCACTTGGGTGACCTAATCCACGAGTTCTGGCGGGTTTGCCCTCGACATACTAGCAGCATGGTCGACACGAGGTCGTAGGAGGTCTTCATAACTCTCCTACATGTTCGAGAGTGGTCTCCGCGTACTCGAGGCCTCAGCTAGGACGCAGCTTTTTTTCAATATGTTAAAAAATGCCCGCGAGTAAAAAAAGGTCGCCATAGAAAAAACCGATACTTTTTTTACTCGTAGGTTTAGTCGTAGTAGGTCATGGTGAGTCGTAGTAGGTCAGCATGTTAGTCGTAGGTAGTCGAGGGTAGTCAAATGTAGTCATAGATAGTCTTCATCATAGAAACATAGAAACATAGAAATTAGGTGCAGGAGTAGGCCATTCGGCCCTTCGAGCCTGCACCGCCATTCAATATGATCATGGCTGATCATCCAACTCAGTATCCCATCCCTGCCTTCTCTCCATACCCTCCGATCCCTTTAGCCACAAGGGCCACATCTAACTCCCTCTTAAATATAGCCAATGAACTGGCCTCGACTACCCTCTGTGGCAGAGAGTTCCAGAGATTCACCACTCTCTGTGTGAAAAACGTTCTTCTCATCTCGGTTTTAAAGGATTTTCCCCTTATCCTTAAGCTGTGACCCCTTGTCCTGGACTTCCTCAACATCGGGAGCAATCTTCCTCCATCTAGCCTGTCCAACCCCTTAAGAATTTTGTAAGTTTCTATAAGATCCCCTCTCAATCTCCTAAATTCTAGAGAGTATAAACCAAGTCTATCCAGTCTTTCTTCATAAGACAGTCCTGACATCCCAGGAATCACTGGTGAACCTTCTCTGCACTCCCTCTATGGCAATAATGTCCTTCCTCAGATTTGGAGATCAAAACTGTACGCAATACTCCAGGTGTGGTCTCACCAAGACCCTGTACAACTGCAGTAGAACCTCCCTGCTCCTATACTCAAATCCTTTTGCTATGAAAGCTAACATACCATTCGCTTTCTTCACTGCCTGCTGCACCTGCATGCCTACTTTCAATGACTGGTGTACCATGACACCCAGGTCTCGCTGCATCTCCCCTTTTCCTAGTCGGCCACCATTTAGATAATAGTCTGCTTTCCTGTTTTTGCCACCAAAATGGATAACCTCACATTTATCCACATTATACTGCATCTGCCAACATTTGCCCACTCACTCAGCCTATCCAAGTCACCTTGCAGTCCCCTAGCATCCTCCTCACAGCTAACACTGCCCCCCAGCTTAGTGTCATCCGCAAACTTGAAGATATTGCCTTCAATTCCCTCATCCAGATCATTAATATATAGTGTAAATAGCTGGGGTCCCAGCACTGAGCCTTGCGGTACCCCACTAGTCACTGCCTGCCATTGTGAAAAGGACCCGTTTACTCCTACTCTTTGCTTCCTGTTTGCCAGCCAGTTCTCTATCCACATTAATACTGAACCCCCAATGCCATGTGCTTTAAGTTTGTATACTAATCTCTTATGTGGGACCTTGTCGAAAGCCTTCTGGAAGTCCAGATTCACCACATCCACTGGTTCTCCCCTATCCACGCTACTAGTTACATCCTCGAAACATTCTATAAGATTCGTCAGACATGATTTACCTTTCGTAAATCCATGCTGACTTTGTCCAATGATTTCACCACTTTCCAAATGTGCTGCTATCCCATCTTTAATAACTGACTCTAGCAGTTTCCCCACTACCGATGTTAGACTAACTAGTCTGTAATTCCCCGTTTTCTCTCTCCCTCCCTTCTTAAAAAGTGGGGTTACGTTCCTACCCGCCAATCCTCAGGAACTACTCCAGAATCTAAAGAGTTTTGAAAGATTATTACTAATGCATCCACTATTTCTGGAGCTACTTCCTTAAGTACTCTGGGATGCAGCCTATCTGGCCCTGGGGATTTATCGGCCTTTAATCCATTCAATTTACCCAACACCACTTCCCGAATAACCTGGATTTCACTCAATTCCTCCAACTCCTTTGACCCGCGGTCCCCTGCTATTTCCGGCAGATTATTTATGTCTTCCTTAGTGAAGACGGAACCAAAGTAGTTATTCAATTGGTCCGCCATATCCTTGTTCCCCATGATCAACTCACCTGTTTCTGACTGCAAGGGACCTACATTTGTTTTAACTAATCTCTTTCTTTTCACATATCTATAAAAACTTTTGCAGTCAGTTTTTATGTTCCCTGCCAGTTTTCTTTCATAATCTATTTTTCCTTTCTTAATTAAGCCCTTTGTCCTCCTCTGCTGGACTCTGAATTTCTCTCAGTCCTCTGGTAGGCTGCTTTTTCTGGCTAATTTGTATGCTTCATCTTTTGTTTTGATACTATCCCTGATTTCCCTTGTTATCCACAGAAGCGCTACCTTCCCTGATTTATTCTTTTGCCAAACTGGGATGAACAATTGTTGTAGTTCATCCATGCTGTCTTTAAATGCCTTCCATTGCATGTCCACCGTCAACCCTTTAAGACTCACTTGCCAGTCTATCTTGGCCAATGCACGTCTCATACCCTCAAAGTTACCTTTCTTTAAGTTCAGAACCCCTGTTTCTGAATTAACAATGTCACTCTCCATCCTAATGAAGAACTCAACCATATTATGGTCACTGTTGCCTATGGGGCCACGCACAACAAGACTGCTAACTAACCCTTCCTCATTACTCAATACCCAGTCTAAAATAGCCTGCTCTCTCGTTGGTTCCTCTACATGTTGATTTAGATAACTATCCCGCATACATTCCAAGAAATCCTCTTCCTCAGCACCCCTGCCAATTTGATTCACCCAATCTATATGTAGATTGAAGTCACCCATTATAACTGTTTTGCCTTTGTCGCACGCATTTCTAATTTCCTGTTTGATACCATCTCCAACTTCACTACTACTGTTAGGTGGCCTGTACACAACACCCACCAGCGTTTTCTGCCCCTTAGTGTTTCACAGCTCTACCCATACCGATTCCACATCCTCGAAACTAATGTCCTTCGTTTCCATTGCGTTAATCTCCTCTCTAATCTAGCAACGCTACCCCACCTCCTTTTCCTTTCTCTCTATCCCTCCTGAATATTGAATATCCCTGGATGTTCAGCTCCCAGCCTTGGTCACCCTGGAGCCATGTCTCCGTGATCCCAACCATATCATAGTCATTAATAGCTATCTGCACATTCAACTCATCCACCTTATTACGAATGCTCCTTGCATTGAGACACAAAGCCTTCAGGCTTGTTTTTACAACACTCTTACCCCTTATGCAATTATGTTGAAAAGTGGCCCTTTTTGATTTTTGCCCTGGTTTTGTCTGTCTGCCACTTTTACTTTTCACCTTGCTACCTATTGCTTCTACCCTCATTTTACACCCCTCTGTCTCTACGCTCATACATTTAAGAAACCCTTTCCCTTTAACTCCATCCTCCACTATCCCATTCGACACCCCACCCCCCTTATTCAGTTTAAAACCACCTGAATAAGTGGGGTGGGGTTTGGAGAATAGGTGGCAGAAGTATGTGGGATAGGACGGTTTACTTAGAGGTTACCGAAAATTGGAAAATTCAATATTCACATGGTCGAAGGGAGGTCGAAGGAGGTCGTCTTCACTCTCCACTATTCGGTGTCCAATTTTCCCGAAGTTAGTCTTCAACATAGTCGAAGGAGGTCTTCTACATTGTCGAAGGAGTTCTTCAACATTACATTTTTTCAAATTCTTCTAAACTCGCCAATTTGGTCGCTCAAGTGGGACAGCCCCTTTAGGTAGACACAGGCAAGAGGTGTTTTTGATAGGCAGATGGTTGGAACAAAAGCCAAATATAAAAGCAAAAGGTGGAAGTGAAGAGTTGAAGATTGTGAAGACATGGGAAGGATAGTAGCCAGAGGGGTTTGGGGGGTTGGGGGGAAATAGGTGGCAGAAGTATGTGGGATAGGACAGTTTACTTAGAGGTTACCGAAAATTGGAAAATTCAATATTCACATAATTGCTACCCAAACAGAATACGAGGTGCTGTTCCTCCAGTTTGCGTGTGGTCTTAATATGGCCATGGAGGCAACTCAGGACAAACAGGTTAGTGTGCATATGGAAAGGGGAGTTAAAACGGTAATAACCAGAAGATCCAGTGGGCCTTTGCACTCCTCATACACGTCAGTTTAAGTTTGATCTGCTTATGCTCTAACTTACCAGCTGATCAATATTATTTTGTAGCATAATACTACCCTCCTCAATATTAACACCATTCATTTATTCTATGGCTGCAAATTTACTGATCATATCCATAATATTCACATCTAGTCATTAATGTGTACCACAAACAGCAATGATTCTTTGGGTACATTGATCATAGGTTTCCAATCATAAAGGCAACCCTTCATCATCAACTTCTCTCACCTATCACCAAGCTGACTTTGCATTCAATTTGCCAACTTGCCTTAGATGCCATGGGATCCAACCTTTTGGACCACTTTTCCATGTGGAATGGTGTCAAAGGCCTCACTGAAGTCCAGAAAAAAAGCACCACAAACACTGCACTGTGTTTATCAATATATTTGATTATTCCTTTAAAAAACAATTACATTATTCAGACAAGATCTGCCAACAGCAGTTTGGTACAGAGGCACAGCAGTAGAGTTACTGCCTTATAGCACCAGAAACCCTGGTTCGATCCTGACTACAGCTGCTGCCTGTACAGAGTTTGTACGTTTTCCCTGTGAATGCGTGGGGTTTCTCCGGGTGCATCAGTTTCACTCCCACAGGAACGATGCCAAGTTGACAATGACAATGAAGTGAGGAGGTGCTGGCAATCAGGCTTGTCCCAGCAGCTCAAGCAGCTCCATCTTGGCCTCAAAGAGAAGTTGTTGGCAGTCTCAGGATGTCCTGGCAACTTAGTTTTGCCACAAAAGGAGGTGTTGATGGTCTCAGGCTTCTCCTAACAGCTCAGTCTTGGCCTCAAAGAGGGGGCACTGGTGATCTTAGCCTTGGCCTGGCAGCTCAATCTTTGCACTCCATAAGGGACATAGTCTCTCATTGTCTGTGGGCAGGTGAGGAGGCACTGACAGTCTCAGCCTTGCCCTGATACCTCAGTCTTTGCCTCATAGAGGAGGCACTGGTACTCTCTGGCTTGTCCATGCAGCTCAGTCTTGCTCCTAGCCAGCACAACAAAACACAGCTAGTAGGTTGTCATGCTAGTTTCTCTCTTCCTTTCTCACCACCAACTATGGTGGAACTGCCTTGGCTTTAAGGAGTAGTGTTGACGAGATGCAGTTGAGTTAATCTAATGATAGTGAATTGGCTGCAACTGTTGCTCCACTGGTTGTAGCCTCAGCTCAGTCTGGAGCACTAGCCAGGGTGCCGGTTTTCACCAGCAGGCAGCGCTGTCCATGGTGCTGGTCTTGAGCTCCTCCTGGCCTGTCTGCCATTAATGGAAATCAGAGCGGCATTTAGGGAGGAGACCGTCATTACGGTTCTAATAAACAAACAATGGATAATATTTAAAGAATAAATATATTAATAAACGCGTTAAGCGGTTGCCCCTCATATCCCTTTTAAATCGTTCCTTTTCAACAAACTTATTTCCTCCAGGTGTTGATTTCTCTTCCCTGGAAAAATACTGCGTGCATTCACCATCTTATTTCTGTTTAGTTTAGTTTAGATGTGCAGTGCAGAAACAGGCCCTTGGCCCACGGAGTCCGCAACGACCAGCGATCTCCACACATACACTAGACCTAGTGTTTTCGTCTGGTCTCCCAATTTGTAACAGATATTACTGATACCTGCCTGTCCGATCATAGTGCTATTATATTTGATATATCTCTGCCTTTCTCTCCCTCAAAATCCCATCTCCCTGCTCGCTACTCCTGCTACGTTAACTCCACGATGGCCAGTAAGTTCTCTGAGGCTCTCATAGCCGCCCCCAACATCTGCACTATTGAGGCGTCTACCCCCCATCTCAGTACCGACTACCTCATTTCGCTATTCAATACCACCTGCTCTTCCATCCTGGATTCTGTTGCTCCTCTTAAAATGAAAAAGCCTAAGCCAAAAGGCGAGCCGTGGCTCAATGACACCACCAGAGCCCTAAGAAGAGAATGCAGAAATTCAGAACGGAAGTACAAATCTGATAAGCTTCAAATTTCCTTCGAACTCCTAAAAAACAATCTTCACAATTACCGGGAAGCGGTAAAATCTGCAAGAACTAAATACTTTTCCACCCTTATCTCCAAAACCGCTCATAATTCCAAGGTCCTTTTTAGCACCATCACCTCCATCATTTGTCCTGCCCCCAGCACTAGCTTAACTGGGTCCCCTGCTAAGTGCGAGGAATTTACTACATTTTTCACCAGCAAGGTAGAGTACATAAGAATGAATATTTCCCCTCCCACCCATGACCTGGCTGTCTCATTGGTCTGCTCTTCAAAATTAGATTGTTTCCAACCCGTTACTCTACCCTCCCTTGTAAAACTGATCACCACCATGAAACCTACTACCTGCCCCCTCGACACTGTCCCCTCTGCCGTCCTAAAGGACGTCATTACAACAGCCGGTCCCAGCATCCTCGCCATCTTCAACAGCTCTCTGGCCACAGGCACTGTACCTACCTGCTTCAAGCATGCGGTGGTCCAGTCACTCCTGAAAAAACCTAACCTCGACCCCACCTTGCCAAGCAACTACAGACCCATTTCTAAACTGCCTTTCCTCTCAAAAGCCCTCGAAAAGGTAATTTTAAGTCAACTTATGCCTTACCTTCACCAAAACACTATCTTGGAAACTTTCCAATCAGGTTTCAGGGCTCACCACAGCACAGAGTCTGCCTTGTTGAAGGTACACAATGACCTACTCCTCACCGTTGACTCCGGCGACTGTGCAATCCTGCTCCTTCTTGACCTCAGCGCAGCATTTGATACTGTCGACCATACCATCCTAATTGACCGTCTCCGGTACGGGGTTGGTATTGATGGCACTGCCCTGAGCTGGTTCATCTCCTACCTTAAAGGTAGGAGTTTCTCGACTAACATAGGCAACTCTTTCTCCTCCCCAGCTAATCTCTGCTGTGGGGTTCCACAAGGTTCCATCCATGGCCCCATTCTCTTCTCCCTGTATATGCTCCCCTTAGGCCAAGTCATTGAAAGGCACGGCATTTCCTTCCATTGCTACGCAGACGATACACTACTCTATCTCCCCCTGAAGCCCCAAAACCAATCAAATCTGCTTAACCTTACCCACTGCCTCGAGGATATAAAGTGTTGGATGGCCCAGAACTTCCTCCAACTAATCGAGAGTAAGTCTGAAGTCATCCTTCTCGGCCCCTCGGACAATCAAAATGATAGCAGGCAGCCTTGGAAGCCTTACCCCACTACACTACTCAAACCTCACGTCAAAAACCTTGGCGTGATATTTGACTCAGCATTGAAATTTGACAAACAAGTCAATGCCGTGGTAAAAGCTAGCTTCTTTCAGCTTCGGACGATATCTAAAATAAAACAATTCCTCCACTTTGATGACCTTGAAAAGATCATCCACACATTTATCTCCTCCCGCAACTCTCTTTACACTGGCATCAGCCAATCTTCCCAGTCCCGCCTGCAACTGGTCCAAAACGCCGCAGCGAGACTCCTGACGGGCACACAAAAAAGGGACCACATCACCCCGATCCTGGCCTCTCTCCACTGTCTCCCTGTGCGGTTCCGTATACATTTCAAGATCCTCCTCTATGTCTACAAAGCCCTCAATGGGCTTGCCCCCACCTACATAAAAAGTCTTCTTACCCACCACTCCACCTCCAGGTCCCTCAGATCGGCCGACATGGGGTTGCTGAATATCCCGCGGTCTAGGCATAAGCTCAGGGGCGACCGCGCCTTTGCGGTTGCAGCTCCTATACTGTGGAACAGCATCCCCCTTCCCATCAGAACTGCCCCATCCATCAACTCCTTTAAGTCAAGACTAAAAACGTATCTATACTCCCAAGCCTTTCTTGATGTCCTCTGAGCAAGGGCTGTATGTATATATGTATGTAGTTTGTTTGTTTATACAATTCTTATAACAAATGTAAAGCACTTTGGCCAACGAGAGTTGTTTTTTAAATGTGCTATATAAATAAATGTGACTTGACTTGACTTGACTCCTCCTACACACACTAGGGACAATTTACATTTTATAGCATATTAACCTACAAACCTGTTTGTCTGGAGTGTGGGAGGAAACCGAAGATCTTGGAGAAAACCCATGCAGGTCACGAGGAGAACGTACAAACTCTGTACAGACAGCACCTGTAGTCGGGATCGAACCCAGGTCTTTGGAGCTGTAAGGCAGTAGCTCTACCGCTACACAACTGCGCCATCCCTTATCTCTGACCCTCATGATTTTATACAGGTCTATAAGATCACTCCTCAGTCTCAACATTGCAAGAAATAAAGTCCTAATTTGCCCAGCCTCTTCCTAAAACTCAGACCCCTGAGTCTCGGTAATACACTTGTGAATTTAATTTGCCTTTTTCCAGCTTAACAATGTGTTTCCTATAGCAGAACATTTAGAACTGTACACAATGCTCCAAGTGTAGCCTTTTCAACATCTTGTACAATTGCTACATAACATCCCAACCTTTTTATCCCAACTCCTGTAATCTTTTATTTCATTTACCCCCCCCCCCCCCCACCCCCCCACCCCATAATCAATCAGAAGAAAGGTTTGGACCTGAAATATCACCTATTCATGTTCTCCAGTTTGCCTGACCCGCTGTGTTACTCAGATGCTTTAAGCCCTTCCACCATCACCCTATGCTTCCTATCATCAAGCCCAGTATGTATCCAATTCACTAGCTTTCTTAGGATCTCATAAGGTCTAGCTTTCCAGAAAAGCCTACTATGCAGGACCTTGCCAAAGGCCTTGCTAAAGTCCATATATAAGCTACATTCATCACTCTGCCATAATCAATCCTCTTGCTCACATCTCCAAATGACTATAACAGATTTGTGAAACATGATTTCCCAAAAATCCCACACACAGTCCTTGTCTCCCTAAATGCTGGTTGATCCTGTCCCTTAGAATCCCCTGAGGCGAGTATTATATTTATTTATGTTTGCTGATGATACAAGGTACTGATAGGATGCAGGCTCCAGTGAAATTTGCACAGGCTACATGAATGTGCAAAGACACAACAGATGGAATATAATGAGGAAAAAATGTAAGGTGATCCATTAAAAAAAAAAGTGAGATCTTGGTGTAAGAAGAAATCTGGGTGTTCTTGTACGAGAATCACTTAAACTTAACATTCGGGTAATGAACACAATTATAGAGGCAACTGTGGCCTTTATTCAAAGGGGATTTAAATGTAAGTGTAAAAACATCTCACTACAATTACACTGGTGCCTGGTGAAAGCATACCTGGAATATTGTGTATTAATCTGTGTTCCCAACCCAAGGAAGGATATACTTGCAAAGGAGGGAAT
Source organism: Malacoraja senta (assembly GCA_038087875.1). Classification (NCBI taxonomy): domain Eukaryota; kingdom Metazoa; phylum Chordata; class Chondrichthyes; order Rajiformes; family Rajidae; genus Malacoraja; species Malacoraja senta. The sequence goes on from CM075977.1 coordinate 158,479,767, forward strand.
GCAGGAAAGTTCACCAGATTGATTACAGGGATGGCAGGTTACTACCTGAAGGGAGATTAAGTGGGCTGTGCATAAATTCCCTGGAGTTTAGAAAAATAGGACAAGCATATAAAATTCTCACTGAACTTGACAGAACAGATATGGGAATTATATTTTCGCAAGTGGTGGTATCTAGAACTAGATATTTGAACTCAAATAAAGGATCAGCCAATCAGAGTAGAGATGAAAAGGAATTTCTTCACCAGATAGTGGTGACACTTTGGAATTCTTTATCCAGAGGTCAGTACGTTCTATTGCTGTGAATATTCAGGGCAGAAATCATTAGATTTTTTGCCATGAAAGGAATCAAGAAAATAAAGGTAGGTTAGAGAAGTGCTCAGGAAAAAGACCAATTATGATCTTACTAATTTGTGAGCAGCTATAATAGGCCAAATAATCTCTTTGTGCTTCTATTTCTTATTGTTGATCATTGAAACATAGACATTCGGCCCCGAGCCCGCACCGCCATTCAATATGATCATAGCCTATCATCCAAAATCAGTACCCCGATTCGGCTTTTTCCCCATATCCCTTGATTCCCTTAGCCCTAAGAGCTATATCTAACTCTCTCTTGAAAATGTGAGCAATTCATATCTCTTTTTAATAAGAATTATAAGGTGTACTGTAGGAGCCTGGAACATAGGGCAGAAGCAATCCACAGTCCCTACATTTTAGGGAAAAACAAAAAGGGGTTCAGATTTAACAGCCCTGTCTTGCCCTGACAGTTGTCACAATATTCTCCAACTTGGTGATATTCGTCTAAATTACATGCAGAAGGTGTCACAATCAATCCATGGATTGCAATCAGCAATGTATCCTTGATCAGTCGCTTAAGGATCTCTGAGATCCAATGATTTGCTTTGGTGAGGGCAAGAGAGAGAAAGGTGGCGATATATATATTTTTCCTGTTCTTAACGCAGTTTTCAGTTCCTTTTTGTTCCCTTTCCTATAGAGAGAAAAGAGCAGGAAATGAATAAACATGCTCCTAAAGGTATGATTTAAATTGGTTTACGGGCTGAAAAGATGATTGTGACAAGTTCCTTAGTCCGGCAAATTTGAGTGTAATACTCTGCTCGCAATGCAAAAAAACAGCATCTGTAGAGAATGGGGTTATGGGCCATACGTGTCAAGACAGTAAACTGCCAAGTGGGTCAGCTCCTGACAAGTTGCGCCTCCTTCATCTTTCCTAAACTTACACAAATGAAAATAATTTTGAATAGAGTTGTAAGTGCTGGGAATTCTGATTCCTCATGCCATTTATCTCATTGGCACTTAACATGTTGGTGAAGGACAAACGGTCCTTCCCAGCCCAAAATGAATATTAACAGCAATAAAACTGGTGCATGTACTGATATGAAAATATCTTGCCCAAATATTTAGCCTATTATATGGTAATGCCCCTGCAATGCAGCCCCGTCATACTAAAGTGTACAAAGATTGAAAATGTTTCAATGTTTATGAGTTTTCAAGCCATTTGAAAAGCATGAGAACGATAAATATTTATTTTCTCTATCAGTTTTATTAGAGTGCCAGAAAGTGTATTGACCTTGAAGTCACTGTGAAATTAGAAGAACCATTTATCTTTCTCACTCTGAGACAACAAACTGGCACCAACATCTTTAGCAATTCAAAGCAAAGTGAATATGTTTATTGAAAAGTTTGGTTGTCACAAGACAAAGACCATGTCACTTCTTTACATGTGTAGGAAGGACGTGCAGATGCTGGTTTACACTGAAGATAAACACAAAATGCTGGAGTAACTCAGCGGGTCAGGCAGCATCTCTCGAGAAAAAGGAATAGGTGATGTTTCAGGTCAAAGACCTTCTTCAGTGTCAAGGCAAAATTAATTCCTTCTTCCATCTCAACCCACGTTCTCTCGTTATTTTCAAAAGGCAGGTAACGTACGCACTCACTTTTTACTACTTCCTCCCTCCTCTCAATCTAACCCTTCTCTCCTTTTCTTTCATATATTTCAGAAACTCAAGAACCATGAAGGAAGAGAGAGAAGGAAGTGAAGACACCTCAAAGCCAAAAGCTCAGAGGCATTGCGTGTTTTGACAAAAGGATAAAAAAGGATTTAAGAATAAGGGGTAAGCCATTTGGAACGGAGATGAGTAAACACTTTTTCTCACAGAGAGTTGTGAGTCTGTGGAATTCTCTGCCTCAGAGGGCGGTGAAGGTCGGTTCTCTGGATACTTTCAAGAGAGAGCTAGATAGGGCTCTTAAAGATAGCGGAGTCAGGGGATATGGGGAGACGGCAGGAACGGGGTATTGATTGGGGATGATCAGCCATGATCACATTGAATGGCGGTGCTGGCTCGAAGGGCCAAATGGCCTACTCCTGCACCTATTGTCTATTGTCTAAAAAGGAACTTCATGCAGTATGCAGAGACTGCAAGGTTAACAAAAACATCTACTGCAGTAGAACAAATGAAATCTTCAGACTGAGCTACAGAAGGAGAATTTAATAAATCCAAAAATATCCAAATGCTTGATGCACTGAAAACATCTCTCTGAACATCTGGCTGGAATGTGAAGAAACATGGAAGAATCACAGCACCAGCTACGTGAAGAGCTTGAATTCTATCCTTCCCAGCAATAAATATATAATTATCATGGCTTGCGCATATATGGACCGAGCAATATGCAACTACTTCCAATGCAGCACATCTTTTCTCTGGCAGATAAGCAGAATTATAGAGACACCAGTCCAACTGGAAACAGAAACTCATCCAATCTCAGAGTGGCAGTAGACCTACCCCCACAGATCATTCTCTCCCATTTGCTTTGCAGTTGCCTGGTGGCCAACTAACCCATTCTGCAGCAATCAAGCCAAGATTAACCTCCAAGCTACCTGCAGCCTTGGCAATTGAAAGTTTGCAGCCAAACATTGCAAAAGCACCTGCTAGGAGCACAAGGAGAACCAATGCACATGGAAGGCAGGTGGCAAGGAACCCAAAAGCATGATGTGTCCTTGCATGCATTATATTGTTAATTAATTTATAAAATCGGAATTATGTAATCATCTCCTGATTGATGTGGTTGCGTTGTTGACAAAGGAACAATTCGGTGGGTGGAGATAGAAGAGACTATTACGTGGGAGAATGTGTGGTGTACTTCAGATCACTGCTCCTGACCACTGACCATGTACCTGCATTTCTGTTAAAAAAAACTCCATCTTCCCTCCCCTCCCACCTTTCCTCCTCCTATTCATTGTTCACCCATTCCTCAGTTGGTCCTTTTAAAGGTTGTTGCCTTGAAATCTTTCTGTACCTTATCTTGACATGGAGGCCTTCACCTTTTGCTGGCACTGAGGGGACCAATCTCATTGGTCCTCTCTGGCCATGTTGTGCAAACAGCAGTATCATGCACATCCTTGACACCAGTCTGTTGACCATTACGTACAACTATCCCCAGTGATATTTCCAGACTCATCTCCACCAACTGCATTTATAGAGTCTGCTGCTGAATTCTGTTACTTTATGGAGATTTGATCATTTCCAAGATATCATAATAATGTGATTACTTTGGGTATGTGAAATGTCAATTGATTTCAATACCTTTAGTTATGTTTTCTCAATAAACTAATGAGGAAATAGTTACCTTGGTTTATACATTTACCTTATGAGTCCCTATAAATATTGGTCTGCCATGCTGATTCACTTGAAAATCTTCAGTGATATCATTACCGTCACCTTTCTATTAATTAGAATTATTCCCTAATTTTCCAAGAAATCCCTTTGTGATTCTACATGCACTATACATAGCATGTATTCAATTTGCTCATTTTTCCTGAAGCCAACATAGTCCCTTAATATACACTGAGCGCACAAACATCACTTGCAAATTTACAGGACATATTAGGTACAAGCTATTTAAAATGCAAATGCCACAGACATATCTGCAGTTATTGTGCACCATTCATGGAATTGTTAAAATTGGTTCAGCAGCTTGCATTTGTGCACTCTGGTATTTTTACATTATTTTTAAACTGATCTGTTACAACAATCGTTTAAGAAATTGCTGAGACCCTGAAGAATACTCTCAACATTGTGGGACTGGGGCAGGGACAGGGTGCAGCATTTGTTGGTAAATTATTAATTCCTACATAAAAGGTTACCGCACATCTCCAACACTCAGCTTCAACACTCAGATAAGAAGAAAGTTAAGACTGACTGGCAGAAAATCGATTGAACTCTCTTGCTCAGGATTTGCCTGGGCAAACACACATCACCATCCTCTGTTACCCAATGGACGTGACATTTTTCACACATTTCTTATTCTGCTTCCTGCCTTTCCAGTCATAAAACATTTGCCCATGTCATAAATCTTCATTCATTTGCTGAATAAAACAGATTCTTAATGAATCTTAGCTTAACCGTTCACACATCATGTTATGTTTTACATGAATTGATTCTCATGATATTTTAATAACCAAATACCATACAATTAAAAGGTATATGGTAAAATGAACCAGCTAATTTGTTCATTGATGATCCCAGAATATATATTAAATTGTCCCTTAAATGTGTTCCCAGCACTCTTTTAAGTCCATTACATCAGTCTCATTCTACAAATTCCCTTGGATATCCAAGGCTTTCGTAATCTAATTGATGTCATTTTCTTTCCCAGAAAATGACGTCGTAGTTGTAAACATTTACTGTTTAAAATGATGAGCAAGAGCTGACATCATTTGTTTCTCTGAGGGATGTCATTACAATGATTTTAGAGAGTGATATGCAATGTTATTGTGTAAGTGTGGAACAACAACATGAGAACACAAGAAAAAGAAATAGAAGCAGGAGTGGGTTACTCAGCCTGCTCTGCCTAGAAATAAGATCACTGCTGATTTTGTACTTCAATATCACTTTCCTGCACTAACCTTGTTTCCCTTGATTATCCTTGCACATAAAACTATATTGATCTCTGTTTTTACCATATGAGGCATCATTAAAAAGATGAGGACTGTAAACTTCAGTTTAGAAAGGTGATTTAATTGAATTGTATATCACATTTATGGGACTTGATAGGGTCTGAGCAAGGATGATGTTTTGACTGGGTGGGGGGGTCTTAAACAAAGTGACAGGAGAGAGATAAGAGTGGCTGAGCATTCACTGCCCCTTTGGGTCTTGAACTCCAAAGGTTCACCCCTCCCCCTCTGGGTGAAGGAATTTCATTCCTGATACTTTTTTTCTGGACAGCTTACCCAGAGGAAGCATCAAACTTGCTTCTACCCCGTCACGTAATACAAAATCTCCTCCTGAGAAGGAACAACATAAGAGACATGGTCAGTCATCAGACAATGAACTCTGTAAAGAGAGTATGCAGATAATGTAATGTTGTTCCTGGAATATCAGGGTTATTATGCAATATCACAGTAAACAAATGGCTTCAATGATGGATACTGGGCAAAATATATAGAGACCCAAAACATTTGTTTATCTTGCAAATCTTTGGATTAACATCTGAAGATTAGGATTTTTATGTTATAAATTTGTTAAACAACTGTGCCAGTATTACATATCCACTGTTCTGGTCATTCTTCAGAGGAAATATAATTGCGATAAAAATGCATAGATTTTTTTTACAACGTGGAATGAATCATGATAATCAGTGTCATTTTGGCTGAGACATGGTTAACTGCATAATAGTTAACTCATTAATGTTCTGAAACATCACATTTGGATTTTAAGTGAGGAGCAGGTGTGTTTTGTGTTGTCCTGTGGGAGTGCAAGAAGAGATCTTGCCGAAAGAGACATAGGGAACACCAGATTCTAGAATCTTATGTAGAACACAGTGCTGGAGTAACTCAGTGGGTCAGGCAGCATCTGTGACGGACACGGATAGGCATTGTTTCGAGTTGGGATCCTTCTTCAGACCAATTGGAGTAGGGGGGAGGTCAGAAAGGACAGTTGGGGGCAAGGCAAAGCTTGGCTAGTGATAGGTGGATGCATGTGAGGAGAGAGATTGATAGAGATGGATGAAGTAGTTGATATAGGCTAGAGGTGAAAAGGAGACAAACAGGTGTCAGTTAGGGAAAGAAGAAGAGGAATGAAAAGTAAAACTGGAGGGAGGAATATGTTGGAAGGGGATGGGGGAGGGAAAAGATGGGCGGCATAAAAGGGAAAAGTGCTCTTCCCAGTGACCCGGCCCGTGTGCGGACGTGGCGTCGACGGACGAGAGGCCGAAGCAAGGAAGTCGAAGCCAAAGAACCGAATGGAAATGAGGCCGAAACGCCAATAAATCGAAAGAGTCCGAAGACGAAACGCCTACTAACCTAAAGGATGGGATGCCTAAATGCAAACTAACTGAAAGGGCGGGATGCCTAACAGCCAACAAACCGAAAAGCTGTGTCGCCTAAAAGCAAACTTACCGAATGGCCGCTCTGTCGAAATGCCACCTACCCGAAAGACGGCGTCGCCTACAAGCCAAAGGATTGCCCAGTCACCTATGGCTTGTGTGGGAAAATGAACCCCACGCTCCCGTCTCCCCCTTCTCTCTCCCCTCTTCTCTCTCTCGCCCTCTCTCTCTCCCCTCTCTCTCCCTTCTCTCTCCTCCTCTCACTCCCCTCTTCTCTCTCCTCCTCTCTCTCCCAATTTCTCTCTCCCCTCTTCTCTCTCTCCTCCTCTCTCTCCACTCTTCTCTCTCTCCTCCTCTCTCTTCCTCTCCTCTCCCCCACTCTCTCTCCTCTCGCCCCCCTTCTGTCTCTCCCCCTTCTCTCTCTCCCCTTCTCTCTCTCTCCCCCTTCTCCCCCCCCCACTCTCTCCCTTCTCTCTCTCCCCTTCTCTCTCTCTCCCCTTCTCTCCCCCTTCTCTCTCTCCCCTTGTCTCTCTCCCCTTCTCTCTCTCCCCTCTCCCCCTTCTCTCTCTCCTCCGTCTCCACCCGCGGGAGTGTCCCACAGTCACTGACCATGATGCACCGCCATCGGACCCCAACTGCCACCAGAGTGATTCCCACACACAAAATAGGCAGCATCTCTGGAGAGAGGGAATGGGTGGCGTTTCGGGTCGAGACCTTTCAGCCGCACTCTGAAGAATGGGTGGAGACGGAGGAGAGAGAGAAGGGGGAGAAAAGGGGAGAGAGAGAAGGGAGAGAGAGGTGGGAAGAATCACCCTGGTGTGGGGGTTGGGGACCGATAGCTGTGCATCGCGGTCAGTGACTGTGGGACGCTCCCGCGGGTGGAGACGGAGGAGAGAGAAAAGGGGGAGAGAAGGGGAGAGAGAGAAGGGAGAGAGAGGGGGGAGAGAGAAGGGGGAGAGAGAGAAGCAGAGAGAGAGCGAAGGGGAGAGAAAGAAGGGAGGGAGAGAGAAGGGAGAGAGCGGGGAGAGGAGAGGGAGGAGGTGAGAGAGAAGAGTGGAGAGAGGAGGAGAGAGAGAAGTGGGGAGAGAGAGGAGAGAGAAGAGGGGAGAGAGAGGAGAGAGAAGGGAGAGAGAGAAGGGAGAGAGAGAAGGGGAGAGAGAGAAGAGGGGAGAGAGAAGGGGGAGACGGGAGCGTGGGGTTCATTTTCCCACACAAGCCATAGGTGACTGGGCAATCTGAACCCAAGCACCAAGTTGAAAGCGGCCAAAGGTGTACAGCCCCCGCTCTCCCACGGCCACCCTCCACGGGCTGCGGGTCAGTGGAGCGAAGGTTTGGCAAAATGTTCATGCCTTCACAGTGATGTGATGGACGCGGGGGTCTGGACCAATCGCTGACAAGTCCCGCCCCCCGCCAACGTCAAGTCCGTTATTGGACTTTTCTGTTGAGCGGCAGTCGGTCCTTTGGCCTGTAGGCGACGCCGCCTTTCGGGTAGGTGGCATTTCGACAGAGTGGCCATTCGGTAAGTTTGCTTTTAGGCGACGCAGCTTTTCGGTTCGTTGGCTTTTAGGCGTCCCGCCCTTTCGGTTAGTTTGCATTTAGACGTCCCATCCTTTCGGTTAGTAGGCGTTTCGTCTTCGGACTCTTTCGGTTTATTGGTATTTCGGCCTCATTTCCATTCGGTTCTTTGGCTTCGACTTCTTTGCTTCAGCTTCTCGTCTGCCGGCGCCACGTCCGGGTACCGTCCTGGCCAATGTTTAAGACAAATGAGATCATGTTACCTATGTAATAACCTTCTGCAGGAGCCTTATCCAAGATATGAAACTCTTTTTATTGTTGCAGATGGAATCAATGTGCAAAGTGGAGAAAAAAAATCAATATTAGAAGAGACAAAGAAGATTCTCCCAGTTTGATGTTTTTTTCTTCCTTTCAACATTTTGTTTTACTAAGTTCCCCAGTGAATTTCTCCTTGCAATTATGTGCCATGATTAGTTTGTTAGAGCTCCAAACTGGGAAATAGAAGCTCTCCTTTAATTCATTTGTTCGATTTCTTGAAAATGCAACTATAAAAACAACAGCTATACTCCATATCCTTCTGTTTTCAGTCAAGTGACACAGTCAGTAGATAAAACACTATTTACTGCTGAAATGTGTGGGAGGGAAAGTGAGAATAACACTCAAACTGCACTGAGATCTAAATCAACGCTGGGCTAACAGCTGACCAGCACAGCATGTTGTAACAATGCACCATGTCTCCCTGCATCAGATCAGAACCTATTATTCTCTCATTTGCAGTACTTTATTTAGGTATTTCACCCTGATGGTACTTTGACGAATCATTACTCTGGCTAATGTCTGTGTAAATTAAATGTGTTTTAACCCAGAAAAAAGAAGTGACGGTTGTGAAGCTCAAGGTAAGTGCATGTCAGAGAAGGCTGAGAGAGTTGGGGTCGATGCTACATGAGAGATTGCCACTTGGTATTTTGACAAACAAAATTTGTCTAAAGTCAGAACGTTTCATGAGAGTTTCAAAAGCTTAAGTATATCATTATTAGTGGGGGGAAAAAACACAATGTTCAGTTCATTTTTTTATTTGAGCCTTTTTTATTTGAGCTGGAGCTGTGATTGAAAGCATCAGGAGCTGCAAATGATAATACGCAGTTTTTTTAAAACAATACTCATAACAATCTTTTAAGGTGAATTCAAGGACACGTACATTGAACCATATTTCCACACTTTGTTTCTTGGTAAATTAATGCTCACATCAAATGCACATCTTTAATTTCATCAATGCCACCTTTTCAAAGAGATGATCAGAGTATCAAGTTCCCTGAGTCTAACATATTACTTGCTACAACAACAATAAATATGACTATTTCCATTTATATGGTGGTATTAGCAAAATAATTTGTGTACATTTCATAGGTGTGATATCAAACAATATTTAATGTTGAACCAGATAAGATTTATTTTCTAGTTTTAGAATACAGCGTAGAAACAGGCCCTTCTGCCCATCGAGTCCACTCCAACCAATGATTTCCCATACAGAACTATCCTACACATGAGGGACAATTTACAGAGGCTAATTAATCTACAAACCTGCATGTCTTTGGAATGTGGGAGAAAACCGGAAGGTAAGGAGAAAACCCATGAGGTCACAGGGAGAATGTGCAAACTCTGTACCGACAGGATCGAACCCGGGTCTCTGACGCTGCAAGGCAACAACTCTACCGCTGTGCCACTTTGCCGCCCTGTCATGATGTTCAGGGAGATGGCCAAAACCCTGGCCGGCATGGTAGGCTTCATGCAACATCTTATACTATGAAAGAGGGAGAGTGATAGGAGAGGAAATCTTACTAAGTTAGTGGATGAAATCATGGATAACTAATAGTGGATTGATTGGATTTGGAAATCAACAAGAGGCTAGTACTGGGAGATTACAGATATACCAGAGGATCATAGGGATGGAGACAATTAGATAGAGAGCAATGATACAATACAATGATACAATTTATTTGTTGTCATTTGAACCTAAGTTCAAACGAAATTTGGTTTCTGCAGTCATACAAACAAGTAAAAAGAACCAAGACACAACACAATTTACACAAACATCCATCACAGTGAATCTCCTCCTCACTGTGATGGAAGACAAAGTCTTGTCTCTCCCCTGCACTCCCCATTCTCCTCCCGATGTCAAAGTCAAAGCCCCCGGCGGGCGATGGTAAATAGTTCCCAAGGCCATTAAAGCCGCGCCGGGCGATGCAAGGCCACGCTCCGGGTCTTGATGTTGGATCCCCCGGTAGTACTAGCAAGTCCCGCGGCCATTTAAAGCCGCGCCAGGCGATGTAAGACCCCGCTCCAGGTCATCTTCAACCCCGCAACTCGGGCGGGGGAAGTTGCCGTTGTGGAAGCCCCGAAAAGCGGTCTCCCACCAGGGACCCGCGAGCTCCCGATGTCACCGTCCACCGGGCCGGCGGCTGGAGCCTCTGAATCTCCGGGATCGGGTCGCAGCAGCGCGCCACCACAGCTCCTCCCGTTCCGAACTTGGCCAGCTCCGCGATGGTGAGTAAGTCTGCCGGCTCCGCGACTGGAGCCCCCAGGTCGTTCCGTTGGAGGCCGCTCCACGGTGCTAGGCCCCAACGACAACGGAGACCCGACCGAGAAAGGTCGGGTCTCCCGTGCAGGGAAAAGATTTTAAAAGTTTCCCCCACCCCACCCCCCGCCCCCCCACACACATACCCAGTTTTAAAAAACCCACTATAAACGAAACTCAAACGAAACAAAAAAAATAAAAAAGACAGACGGACTGCAGAGGCCGCTGCGACGTGGGTCGCGCCGCCCACCCCCTAAGCAAGGTGGGGAGGTTAGAAAGTGATCTGAAGAAAAGGGATTTACAGGTTAATAAACTACTCCACCAGGAGCCAATGCACTTGGGGAGCACTAAACACCCAAGACATTCCAGTGAAAATATAAAATTTTCAATCTACCATCATTTCACCAGCACTGTTTGCTCTGGCAGAGTTCAGAAAAAGTGAATTTATTACAAAGGTTTTTTCATATAATTGTACTTTGATGTTTACCAAATTGTGGTGTGCATCCAATCAAGAGTCAAGAGTCAGGAGTCAAGAGTGTTTTAATCTACCTAAAGGCACATTGGGAACGATCTTCACTATATATATTATCTCCAAGCAAAATGTGTCAAGCAGCATCAACCATTATTTCAGCATATTTTTACTGTACAAAATCCTTTGAAAGACAGTTAGGTATCCTTGTGAAATTTGGTCGTCCATAGAGAATTGTCTCCATCTTACCGATGCTACATGAATGCATGCTATGTGATCTTAACAAGTGAATTCACAATAGGCCTAAACACAGTGCGGATTGACATTAAGCAAGGCTCATTATCATCACAACACTTAAATAAACCTTCCCTGCCATTATGCTTCATCTCACCTCCAATTACTTTTCCAACGGAATGGAGAGAATCTACAGGACAAATGGGAAGTTATCTAACCTACATTGCACTCCATCTAGAAGCAATGTCACCTCAATTTCAGTCACCGATTCTGCAGACAGCAGTTGTGTATATGCACATTTGGAGACTGAGCTCCATTTATCCATTTCACTGCTGACCTGTTCACTGAATCATGACCGAATGTGCCTTATGCTAAACACTCATCAAAAGTCCTCTACCAACCTGCTCTCACTGCAAAACAGAAAGCTTTCCAACATTAAGGTCCCCAATGAAATGTCAAATGGATCCCATATAATGTTGAAAATTGAATCCTGGAATCCTGCAAAAAGCTCATGACCTACCTGGCAATGGTTATTCAGTCCACAGGCATGACCCTGAGTGTTAACCTTTCTGTTTGAGGCCTCCTACACTGTCACAACAATGCTCAATGTAAACTTGAGAAACAACACCTCATCTTCCTTCTGGGTACCTTGCAATCTTCTGGATTCAATATTCTCCTACTTTAGGTCATTTGTTCCATGTTTATCAGCCAGTGTCAAAACTAGTTATCTCTCCTCACATCTTCTTGGCTCAAATTTTCCTTTTCAATTACTGAATTTGACCTTTGGCCTCATGGCAGCCTCATTATTAGCTGCATATTACACAGACAAGCTACCAAGCAAACTTGACCCACTATAGTCCGCCTACCATCACAACAGATCCATTGCTGATGCCATCTCTTTGGGCCTGCACTCATCCCTGGAACACCTAGATAAGAGAGATACCTGCATCAGTACACTGTGGACAGCTTGATTGTAATCATATATTCTAGTCATAGAATGCAGCTCTGCTTTCAACACCATTATCTCATCCAAGCTCACCTCCAAACTCACGGAACATGGAGTTAGCACTCATCTCTGCAACTGGATCCTCGACTTCCTGACCAACAGACTACAATCAGTGAGGATTAAGACAAATAATCCTCTACAATAATCCTCAACACTGGCGCAAGGATGCGTTCTAAGGCCCCTTCATTACTCCTTGTATACCCACGACTTCAAATTCCGAGGAGTAAAAACACTAGCAACTTGTCCTGGAGTAGTCACGTTAAAGCAATGGCCAATAAGGCACACTAATCCCTTTACTTCCTTAGAAGGACTAGGAAGTTCGGCATGTTCCCAGCAACTCTCACCAACTTCTACAGAGGTGCTGTAGAAAGCATTTTATCATGATGCATCAAAGCATGATTTGCATACTGCTCCATCCAGGACTGCAAGAAATTGCAGAGAATTGTGGATGCAGCCCAGACCATTACGCAAACCAATTTCCCTTCCATTGACTCCATCTACACTTCACATTGCCTCGGCAAGGCCAGCAGCATAATCAAGGACGAGTCTGACCCCGGATATTCTTGCTTCTTCCCTCTCCCATCAGGCAAGAAATACAGAAGTGTGAAAAAGAAAACCTCCAGATTCAGGAACAGATTCTTTCCAGCTGTTATAAGGCAAAACTGAACCATCCTATCTTCAACTAGGTAGTGATCTTGAGCTACCATCTACCTTTTTGGAGACCCACGGACTACCTTTAATTGGATTTTACTGGACTTTATCTTGCACTAAATGTTATTCCCTTTATCCTGCATCAGTACACTGTGGACAGCTTGATTGTAATCATACATAGTCTTCCCACTGACTGGACAGCACACATCAAAGAGCTTTAAACTGTACCTTGGCACACGTGACAATAAACTAAACTAAAGAGCTAAAGAACTAAGGACAAAGAAATATAACCTGATCCTGATTGATACTCCAACTGCTGCATTAACTATTTTTTTCATCTGCCAGAGATATTCTTTTGTTCTACCCATTACCCATCCAAAGTCTCATTGGAATCCTTAGTCGGTGGTTCCTCTATATGGAGAAGGAACATTCATGCTGACATTGAGAACTTTGAGACCATTCATAAGGAACATGCAGAAGTATAGCAGAAGGTGCATAGTGCATCCCAAACTATCACCTGTCTGTCCTGTCAACTACTGCCTTTCTCAACTGTGTCCTTGGAAAATTGAGGAGATCAGAATATCGACAAATACTCTCTTGAGCTTCTTCAAGTGTATGACAGATAGCATGTTGACTGGTTGCAGTAATGATTCAGCAACTCAAATTCCAATGAATGAAGGAGATTACATACAGTAGTAGTAGACTCTCCCCAGTTTATCACAGGTAATGACCTCTCCACCATCAAATGGATGAATAGGAGGCACTGCCTCAAAAAGACAGCCAGTATCATCAAAGACCCACACCACCCTGGTCACTCTCGACTCACTCCTGTCATCACGAAGAAGGGATAGGAGTCCGAAAACCATGACCAGCAGGTTTAAGAACAGCCTTTCCCCACCAATTATCAGGCTCTTGAACCCCGCACATCACTACCCTCAAGTATAAACCATGGACTATCTTTGGTTGCACTGAGGATTTAGTTATTTTTGCAATGGCATTGAGTTAATTAAGTTATAGATTCTTGCTTATTATATATTATCTATGCATATTGTGTTTACAGACCTGTTATGCTATTTCAAGTACATTTTTGGTACATATGACCGTAAAACACTCTTGAAACACATTTGCTTCATCAGCCACCTGAGACCAACAGAACCAAAGTGGAAGCATGCCATCCTCAAGCCAAGGGGCAGCATCATAGAAAGTGGTTTTGACTGTAAGGGAAGCTTCTCCCAAAGGCCTGTCCTGCTGACATTAGTTGCCTTCCAGTAGTTTAATTTAGTTTATTATTGGCAAGTGTGCTGAGGTAGAGTGAAAAGCTTTTATTTCCGTGCTATCCAGTCAAAGGCAAGACTGTACATGAATACAATCAAGCCGTCCACAATGCACAGAGAAAGGATAAAGGAGACAACATTTAGTCCAAAGATATAATATTGAACTCCGATAAAGTCCGATTAAAGATAGTTCAAAGGTCTCCAATAAGGTAGATGGGTCAGGACTGCACTCTAGCTAGTGAGAGAACAGTTCAGTTGCCTGATAACAACTGGGAAGAAACTGTTCCTGAATTTAGAGATGTGCATTTTCAAATTTCTGTATCTCTTGCTTGATGGGAGGGGAGAAGAGGGACCGGGCTGAGACTGGTCCTTGCCGAAGCAGCATGAAATGTAGATGGAGTCAATGTAAGGGAAGTTGGTTTGTGTGATGGTCTGGGCTACGTCTACAAATCTCAGCAATTTCATGCGGTCTTGTATTGAGCTGTACCCAAACTAGGCTGTGATGCATCCAGATAAGATGCATTCTACGACACAATGGATATCAGCAATTGTCTGAATTCTTACATAGAATAAAATGAGAAGGAAAAGCACTGACTTTAACAAAAGATGTAACCATTTTATAGATCTCAAATTAAAGATTACATAATAAGCATAAGATTGAGGTGGAAACTAATATATCAGAAACATGGTTAAAAATACATTTAAAATATATTATTTAAAAATCCATGACATTTTAAAATATTTAGCTGAGAGAATTAATAATGGAATACTGAAAAAAGGAGGGATGAAAAAAATGTAGTAAGGGGAAGGGAGGAATAGGGCAAGGAGATGCATTATTTATTTATATTTATACTATATTTTGCTTGTTGCTAAGGCCAGAGTAGTTGCTAAGCAATAATTATGATTTACTAGGCCATAAAAACTCGCTTAGACCTCTTTCAATGAAGTATAACGTAGAGGGTTTCTTTTGTACAGTGAAAATAATACCCAATAATCCTCAAATTCTTTGTTCTTTGAAATCTTTTTTTTTTGTTTGTTGGATGTGACTTTGGTGACAATGCCAGTATTTATTGTCCAGCCCTCATTATCCTGCAACTGTAGGGCAGTTAAGAGTCAACCACACCAGTGAGTCTACAGTTATAAATAGTCCAGGAAGGATAGAGACCCATGCATGAAGAATATACTGTAAGAGAACCAGATGGATTTTTACAATAATCTGGTGGTTTTATGATTACTGTTTCTGAGACTTGCCTTTTTATTAAATTCTAGTTTGATTTAAATAATTGAATTTAAATTCCCAAGGTGCCAGTGCCGGATTTAAACTCATGGCGCTGGATCAATGGTCCCAAACTCCAGCTGTTAGTCTGATAGATAAACCACTACACCACCATACACTTGATTCTGCAGAGTGCTCTGGAGACAGTAGCAAAGCAGGCACATCCCCGGACCTTTCATGTTTAACTGCACATGTATGTAAACAAAAAAAAATTATGGTTTCATGGTGCAATTGTGGCAAGTGTTAGTCAGAGGGTAGTTAATTTGTGGAACTCATTGCCACAGAGGGCTGTGGAGGCCAAGTCAGTGGATATTTTTAAGGCAGAGATAGACCAATTCTTGATTAGGACAGGTGTCAAGGCTTATGGGGAGAAGGCAGGAAAATAGGTTTAGGAGGCAAAGATCAGCCATGATTGAATGGCGGAGTAGACTCGATGGGCCGAATGGCCTAATTCTACTCCTATATCATGAACGTGAAGTGTTAATGGTATATATATTGCAAAATCCAGATGATGAGAAGTATTTTTGTTTTCTTTTTCTTGACTCAACTGACTTTGAGAAGGGGCCATTAATATCTCCTTCTGAGGCAGTTTCTCTACACTTCTTTGCACTAAAAAGTCTCCTGTAGAATCCATAGGTTCTGCCACAAATGGCTTAGCACTTTATACCCCTCCCCTAAAAGACTGCTGCAAGCTCACATCGGAGAAACCCAAGGTGGTCAGTGCTTTCATGATTCAGTGAGAATGTAATATTTTCTCAAGGAGACCTTGAGAAGGTCATTTGTACATTTTCTGAGTCTTCCTGGCGATTTCCTGCCTCGATAAAACTTGAAGTAGTACACAGGTATCAGCAGTGAAAATGATGAAGATCAAATTCACTTCATCTGAAAATTTGTTGGAGATCAGATGCAGCTTTACTCTGAAAAGGTTATAAAGGTGGTTGGTGCAATGATACAGCTTCGCTTGACTCCAGTTGCATTGTGATTGAGTATATGGTATATCTATTGTCTATGATCAGAGTTTGAATATCAAATTATTGTCATAGGAGTGATAAAGCATAGAAATAGATCCTTCAGCCAAACTAGATAGCTGATTCCATATACCCATCATCATCTGTGAAAAAATTGCCCGAAGGTCCCTTGTAAATCTTTCCTCTCATTATTTAAATCTATGCTGTCATGATTTATATACCTCCATATAGTCATCACTTGCTTCCTATGCTCCAGGGAAAAAAGGTCCAAGCCTATCCAGCATCTCCTTATAACTCAATTCCTCCAGTCTCGATAATACTCATGAATACTTTCTGCATCCTTTCTAGCTTAATGACATCCTTTACAGAACTAGGCAAACAAAATAATGCACAACACTCCAAGTATGGTCTCACCACAGCTTGCACAGTTGCAAGATAATGTCCCAGCCCCTGCACTCAATGCCCTGACTGATAAAAGCAAGCATGTGAAATGCATTCTTCATTACTCTGACTTCCTGTGTCTCCACTTAAGGGAACCTGCACCCATAAGTCTCACTAGATAGACACAAAATGCTGGAGTAACTCAGCGAGACAGGCATCATCTCTGGAGAGAAGGAATGGGTGACATTTCGGGTCGAGACCATTTCTGAGACCTGAAGAATGATCTTGACCCGAAACATCACCCATTCCTTCTCTCCAGAGATGATGCCTGTCTCGCTGAGTTACTCCAGCATTTTGTGTCTATCTTTGGTTTAAACCAGCATCTGTAGTTCCCATGTCTCTGTTCTTCACAGTTTCCAAGTTCCTGCCATTTACTGTGTAAATCCTACCCTGCTTTAACTTACAAAAATGCAACATCTCACACTTGTCAAAGTTGAATTCCGTCTGCCATTCCTTGGCCCAATTTTCCTGTTCACCTAAATCTTGTTGTCATCATAGATAACCTTCTTCACTGCCTAAACTCAACCAATTTTTGTGTCTTCTGCAAACGTACTGACC
>CM075977.1:158497272-158654772 GCA_038087875.1 Malacoraja senta
ACTCTCCGTGTCTCAGCGGCCTCAATGCGGCTGGTGCCGTGCTCGGACCACTGTCTGGTGCGTGTGGACTTTAATCCAGCGCGCGCACGGGCTGTGTCCGCTTATTGGCATTTTAATAACCGGCTGCTGGAGGATCGGTGTTTCCGGGAGTCTTTCAGTCGGTTTTGGGTGAAGTGGAGAGAGAGGCAGAGGAGCTTCCCCTAGGCAGTGGTGGGATGTGGGGGAAAACTCACATCCATCTCTTTTGTAAGGAATACACGTTGGGGTCGACCAGAAGGCGGGACTCAGCGGTCGAGAGGCTTGAGAGGGAGCTACTCGACACAGAGTCTCGCCTGGTTCAAATTGGTGATGACTCCTTTGAATGGGGAGAGTTTCAGGAGAAGAAGGAAGCCTTGAGGAACCTGCTGCTTGAGCGGTCTCGAGGCGCTTACGTGAGATCGCGGGTCCAGATGTTGCACGATCTGGACCGTGCTTCACCTTTTTTTTTCTCTCTGGAGAAAGGGCGGGGAGCCCGCAAACAGCTCGTAGAGCTGCTCGCTGATGATGGCTCCTCTGTCACAGATCCAGAGAAGATTAGTGCTTTAGTCCGGTCCTTTTATGGGTCCCTGTTCTCCACAGATGGATTCAGCGGGGAGGCACAGCGGGTCCTGTGGGAGGGTCTACTGACTGTAGATAGGGAGGTGTCCAATCTTCTTGATGACCCCTTATCATTGGAGGAGTTGACTCATGCCCTGCACCAGCTCAGGAGGGGTAAAGGGCCTGTCCCACGGTATGAGGTAATTCAAGAGTTCTCCCGAGTTTTCCCCTGATTCGTACTCAGAGAATGTCTGTAGCGGATCCGTAGGAATTCGTGGATGTCTCATAGAGGCTCGTACGAGTAAAAAGTAACAATTTTTTTCATCACGAGTATTTTTTACTCGTGGAGATTTTTCACAGTGTTGAAAAAACGTCACGAGTTTCCCGGATTTCCCGAGTACCTACCGTTACTCGTACGAGCTACTATGGGACATTCACAAACTCCTCCCGACCCGCTACGGACATTCTCCGAGTTCGAATCGGGGAAAACTCGGGAGAACTCTTGATTTACCTTGTACAGTGGGACAGGCCCTTTAGTCCCCTGGGCTGGATGGGTTGATGGTAGAATTTGTTAGAGCCTTCTGGGATATCCTGGGGGGTGATTACATGAAGGTTCTGGGGGAGAGCCTGGCGACCGGGGAGATGCCCCTCTCGTGGCGTAGGGCAGTCGTTGTCTTGCTGTCCAAGAAGGGCGAACTCCGCCTGTTGAAGAACTGGCACCCGGTCTCTCTCCTCTGTACAGAGTACAAAGTATTTGCACAGGCGATGGCAAATCGCCTGGGCTCCCTGCTGTCTCAACTGATTCACCCTGACCAGTCCTATACAGTCCCTGGCTGGTCCATTCAGGATAACATCCACCTGGTTAGGGACCTGATTCATCTATCTCAGAGTACTGGTCAGTCAGCTGCCTTTCTGTCTCTTGATCAGGAGAAGGCTTTTGACAGGGTAGAGCATGATTACGTCTTCGGGACGTTGCAAGCGTTCAGATTTGGACCGCATTTTGTAGCCCGCGTCCGGCTTTTGTACGCTGCAGTGGAGTGTCTTGTGAAGGTTAATAGTGTGTTATTGGCTCCCATTCATTTTGGGAGGGGGGTCCGTCAGGGGTGCCCCATGACTGGTCAGTTTTAGTCGGTCTGTGTGGAACCGTTCCTGTGTCTTTTTTCGGAGGCGGTTGACAGGCCTGGCTCTACCAGGTCCGGGGGTGGAGGTGGTTCTTTCGGCTTTTGCCGATGATATACTCCTTACGTTCACTGACCCTGGTGACCTGTGGAGGATGCGTGACTGCCAGAAGGTTTTCTCGGCTGCAATATCTGCCAGGATTAACTGGAGTAAGTGTTCCGGAGGAGATGACATTGTATGCATGGAGCACCACGCACCTCCTCTATCTGGGGGTTTACCTGAGTCCCACTGAGGATGCTTGGTCGGCGAACTGGCTGGAGCTGGAGATGAAAGTCGTCGCCCGGCTGGACGCTGGTCAGGCCTGCTTGGAGTTCTTTCTTTTCAGGGAGGGTGCTGGTCATAAACCAGCTGGTGGCCTCCATGTTATGGTACCAGCTGGCTACTCTTGTCCCGCCCTCTATCTTTGCAACTGCTTTACAGAAGAAGCTGTTGGATTTCTTTTGGGGAAATAGGAAGCACTGGGTTTCCCAGCAGTCCTGAGTCTCCCGTTAGAGGAGGGCGGCCAGTCGTTGGTATGCATGCGTACCCAGGTGGCGGCTCTCCGTCTCAGGACTCTGCGGAGGTATATGAATGAGGAAATCACCCCCAGATGGCACGCTCTGGCCACGTATTTTTTCCGTCGGGGTCTTTGTCTAAGGGGGGTTCGCGGCTCCAGGTGGCAGGCATCAGTCGACCCGCCTTACGGGGTTTACCTAGTTTCTATCGTGGTGTGCTAAGAGTGAGGAATTTGGCTGTTTTCAGCCAGCGTGTTGCTCCACAGGGGGAGGGGGGTGATGTGGCTGCGGGAGTGACTGGTCCTTACCCTGTCATGGCGGGTGTCGAGGTGAGGCGCGTGCCTAGAGTGGTTCTGACTGAGCTTACCCCTGCTCCGTCGGACTTGCTCATCGGGCCTAGGCTCCGGGATATTTCTCGGGCGACGGCTCCACACAACTTGAGCCGCCTTTCCGAGATGCCCTGCATGCCGTTTCATGATGCGAAGAGACGCATACTGTACAGAATGCTACTGCACATTCTGCACCTCCTTGCCTTCGTCTCCCGTCCTGACACACCTTGGCAGTCTGTGTTACCACCTAAAGGCGGGGGCGGTCCCCGGAGGGGGTCTCTCTACAAGGGAGTCATCCCCCTTTACATTGGGGACCTGGGGTGGAGAGTGTTGCACAGAGCGGTGGCATGTAATAAACTTTTGAGTCGGTTCACGGGCTCGTTGGCCGCCTGTATTTTCTGCGGTGAGGAAGAGACCGTGTTCCATGGAGTGTGAGAGGTTACTGCCCCTGTACCAATATCTGAAGGGGTTGTTCCTCAAGTTTTGGTTGCATTTTAGTCCCACGATTCTAGTGTTTGGACACAAGGCAGGGAGTGGGGAGAGCCGATCGGGGGGGTGGGACCTCTCTGTCGGTTTGCTCCTGGGCCTGGCCAAGATGGCCATTCGCGGGTCCAGGCAGCGGGCGGTCGATGGTCTTGCCAGAGTCGGCTGCCTGCCCCTCTTTTGGGCCTACGTCCATGCGCGCATGTCCCTGGAGAGGGAACACGCGGTGTCAACGGGGACTCTGGAGGCCTTCCGTGGGCACTGGTCACCGCGTGGTGTTGAGAGTATTGTAAATAATGAACGCATCATTGTACAATAATGATTACTTGATGTATTGTAACCTCTGAATGTGTTTTTGATGTGATGTATTATGCGTTTGTGCTGAATAAAGTCTTTGAAAAAGAAAAAAGAAAAAAAAATAATTGCTTGCTGATCCTGACCATCTTCCATTTTAGCAGCCGAGTAGATTGATATTCCCAAATGGGAAGGCCATAATAGCCAATGAGGAATGGGGAAAGGTCTGATCAGTGGTAATCCATGTTACAATCAATCCTAAGCTTGACTTCCAGCAGACAATAAAATAGAAGCTAAGCTGCTTAAATGTAAAAGCTGTTTAAATGTTACAAGTGGTGAATGCCTGATTGTATAAACACCATATATATAGAGAGAGCATAAATTAAGATGTAATAGTGGAAGAAGATACTAATCATGTTTTATATCATTATTCCTTCATTAACATCTTTATATTGGATAAAGATTATGTGCCTGATGTAGTTTCTGGAAGAATTTAAAGACGAGATACAGCGAGAAAACAGGCTTTTCGGCCCATTGAATCCACACTGACCAGCAATCATCTCGTTTATTAACACTATCCTACACACTAGGGACAAATTACAATTTTATCAAAGCCAATTAATGTACAAACCTGTACATCTTTGTAGTGTGGGAGGAAACTGGAGCACCCATAGAAATCCCATGCAGTCACAGCGAGAACGTACAAACTCCATACAGACAGCACCCATAGGCAGGATCGAACCCGAATCTCTGGCCCTGTAAGGCAGCAACTCGACCACTACGCTGCCCTCGAAGTACATGTTGCAACCAAGGATCGGTAACTGGGAAACCTTGATAACCCTTTGATTTCCTGCTGCTGACAAAGTAGCATAAATTTAGCAGGAAACTTAAGCCAGTGTCTAAGATGTGCAGGTAATAACTGGCTTCTTGGCCACTACTTGGGTGAGAAAGAGAATCTTGATGAGGTGACATTTATCTGAAAATGAAAGGTTGAATCTGCCAATTATACAAATTGGAACCTTCTAAGATTGTTTTTTGAACTTGCATTGTACAAAGAGTTATGTGAAGATGTGAAATCATAGACTGAATGTATTAATAATTCCTTGAATCATGAATACTTGGGCTTTGTTAGCAATCTTGGCTGAGAGGCTTTTCCTGGCAGAAGGCAACATCTTGGCGTGGATGTCACAATAAATATTTTGACTGTTATTATTTCCATGTTTACTGCAGGTCACCAACTTAACTGTAAATTGTATTCTTCATGTGGGTGTGCAAGATGATAAATATTGAAGATTTTAGCATGTTTTGTTCTTGAAGGGAGGACAGAAAGCTGTTTAAAGTACAACACCCTGCTGGGTGCTTCAATGTTTTCAGTCATTTGCAGAGAAGAGAAACCACAATGTTCATTACAACCATTTACTTTGGCAGATTACAATTGTTTAAGTGACAGACTCAATTCTCTGTTTGGCTTGTACTTTAATAATCACGTTAGCATAGCTTGAATTGTTATTAATGTTTGCTGTTTCTTTCTCCAAAAATGTGGATAGAATGGCACAGCTGATAGAGTTGCTGCCTTACAGTGCCAGAGGCTCGGGCTCGATCTTGCCTGTGTGAGATTTACATATTCTCTCTGTGATCGCGTGGGTTTCCTCTAGGTGCCCCAGTTTCCTCCCACATCCCAGATTCTTATGTCTATGGGTTAATGGGCCTCTGGGTAAAAAATAATTGCCCCGAACTGTGTAGGGAGTGGATGAGAAAGTGGGATAACATAGAACCTATCTGAACGAGTGATCAATGGTCAGCCTGTACTCGGTGGGCCAAAGGGCCTGGTTCAATGCTGTTTCTCGTAAGGACAAATGCCTGACTATACCAACCTGGCCTCGCCCATCCACCTTACCCCCACCCATCACACCCTATAATTGTGGATCGGGTTCATGGGCATCAGACCACACAGCCACGCTGAGGGATGATTGCTGCTGTGGGTTGCTCAAGCACAATGATCTAAAGCACTCTGAGCTCCAGCAAAAGCCAAGCTTGTCAATTCCATGGATTTCCTTTAGAAAGCCTCTCAACTCCCAGTAAGGTAAGATATGGGATTCAAGCATTCTGGGGAACACTGACTTCAGGCTTTCACCATATAAAATCGGTAAGAAAATATTGTTGGACAAAAGACCAAATTGTTTCCTGTAACCATGGGCATTGCATGAGAGTGCATTAAAGAAGTGAGGGAGGAATAATAGTATAGATGGGAAAAAAGGTCATAGGCATGATAGGCCAAAGGGCCCATTCTGTGCTGTACAACTTTATAACTATGTTTTGCAGAATTTGCCTATTCCTTATTCTTGAACTTTGATCATTTTTTTTTTAAACACTGGGACTTACCAGTATCCTGCATGTATATCCAGTGATGGATATGTCCTCCAGCATTGTACACAGATTCCGCAGAAATACTTGTGGCCACTAAAACGTCGCCAGAGTTCCGATGAACACCATTATACTGCCATTTTCATGTTTAGAGATGGATCCAACTTCAGACCCAGGTGATAGGACTGATTGAGTCTCTGGTCTTTAATACCAGCCCCAGACTGATTTTACTTCGGAGTCACGTGAGTGACTACGTGAAGAACCCCGCCAGTGCGCCTGCGCGTCATTACGTCAGATGCCTTGACGCAAACGGACGTGAGGAGCAGTGCTCCTCGAGTGGTTTGTAGTTTTTCAACTACAAGGTAAGTAAAAACTTTTTTACAGGTTTTCCAGGTCCGTTTACTGTGGGTCTATGGCGATTTTTTCCACAGACGCCATGGGAAAAAACGGACAGGGGGAAGAGGCGAGCGACATAGCCGACAGAAGTCGGGAAAGTCGGGAGTCCGCGGTTAGAGACCGACCGCCTCTAAACCCCGGTACAGTCGCCAGCGGTGAGCATAGCGACTGTGGACCTGGGGCTGGTGAAAACACAGTCAGCGCCTGTCGGGCAAAAGACAAAGTTTAAATCCCAACGGAGGGAGTCCCAGGCAATGAAGAAGCTCCAGGGCTAGATACTGCTTTAGAGCGTATTGCCCAAATAGAAAGCCTTTTACACAGGCTGTTGGAGCAACGTTCACTCAGGGAGGAGTGTTCTGAAAGCCAAGCTGCTGGAAACAGCTCAAACAGCTCCTGGTACAGGGCTAGATACTGCTTTCGAGCGTATTGCCCAAATAGTAGCCTTTTTCATAGGTTGTTGGAGCAAAAGTTCACTCAGGAAGGAGTGTACTGTAATCCAAGCTGCAGGAGCAGCTTAACAGCACCTGGCTCAGGGCTGATGGAATGCACCCTCAGGAATGAGGAGCGTGCTACGGGTCATGAGATTTCAGACCCCGACTCTGACGGTGAGGCTGTACAAGGCGATGAAAGGCAGCTGCCAGATGTTCCACCCCTGGTAGTAGGATTCGCTGCCCCGTCAGGGTCAGGAGAGCCATTAGGAAGAACTGGCCTCCTTAATAAATTACTTGGTTTACCATTAGCTGGAACAGCATGAAATGGATGAGACTGCAAGAGTATCTGGAATCAGTTGCAGAGAATATTAAAGCTGCTGGGTTCTGGAATAACTGCTTTTACCAGAATAGCAGGTAACAACCAAAAGATGACGAAGTTCCATCAGCAAGCACTGGGGTTGCTATGCAGCACCCACTTCGAGAAGTGCTATACGGTCTACTATGAATCCGAAATTCGCAGCACTCTGCAAACCAAGTAATATACAAATTACCCAACTTACTCTTTGGAGAGATCTCAGGAGACGTATTAAAGAGTTGGAAGATGAAGCGAAAACAGGATTGATGAAGACATCAATGGTTGTGAAGTCTGTAAAGAGGAAGTATCCTTTCAGACGTCATACGGATCCTGGACCAAGTCGCTCATCAACGCAGGGACGTAGTTGGCGGCCTGCAGCGGGAGCAAGAACCAGTGGGCGTGCTTCCGGGAGAACCCAGGAATCTCAGGGTACTCAAATGACTCAAGAAGTAGGTGGACCTGGTTCTCATGGGAACATACTAACTGGATTAAGTCCAAAAGTTGGAGGCAGGTTACATTTCTTCTATAATAATTGGAAGAAAATTACTTCAGATGTGGTAATCCTGAATAATATACAAGGATTTCGAATTGAATTCAATCCAAATTATGATTTGCCTGTTCAGCATGTTCCTAGCCGAACTCTGCACTTTGTACAAAAAGAAGTGATGGAGGTTCAGGTTGCAATTGAAACCCTATATAAAAAAAGGGGTTATTGAAAAATCAGTCTACCAAAGTCACCAATTTGTGTCAAAAATATTCCCTCGATCAAAAAAGGATGGAGGATGTAGGATTCTTGTAGATTTGATAAATCTGAATCCTTTTGTGCAATTTAGACATTTTAAAATGGAAACATTTGTGACTGCCAAACAGCTTATTTCAGAAGCATGTTATATGGCAACTATAGACTTGAAAGATGCATATTATTCAGTGTCTGTTCATTCAGAAGATAGGAAGTATCTTAAATTTAAATGGATGAACCAGTTGTGGCAGTTCAAAGCTCTGCCTAATGGGTTAATATCTGCACCCAGAATATTCACAAAAATTGTTAAAACCAATTCTGGGCTTGCTGAGTAGCCAGGGGCATGTACTAATGGCATATTTGGATGATGTCTTGATTATAGGAAAGACAAAACAGTCAACAGAAGTATCTGTTGCAGTTGTGAAATCAACTTTTGAAAAGTTGGGGTTTCTAATTCATCCACAGAAATCTAGGTTAACACCATGTACCTCTATTAATTATTTGGGGTTCACAATTGATTCAGTCCAAATGAATATCACTTTGCCCAGGGAAAAGGGTGGATTTGATTAAAGATTGCAGTAATCTCCTAAACGAGCAAAAACCTTCAATTAGACAGGTGGCTCGTGTACTGGGAAAATTAGTAGCAGCATTCCCAGCAGTCCAATTTGGACCATTACATTATCAACAGCTGCAGAGACTTAAAGAACAGGCACCGAGAATGCATGTTGGTCATTTTGATAGAACCATGCAACTAACAACAAATGCTGTTTCTGATCTGCAGTGGTGGATTCTACATGTCTCAAGCAGTTCCAGCAAAGTGCTGATTGAACAACCTTCCATGATATTACAAACTGATGCCAGTGCACCAGGATGGGGTGCAACTGACTTAACATCTAGCTGAGGAGGCAGATGGAATCAGGAAGAGTCATTGTTACTGCAGACATGGGGAATTAACTATTTGGAGCTTCTAGGATGTTCTAACACAACTAATAAGCATGTTCAAGTTCAAATTGATAACACAACAGTAGTTGTTTATATTAATGATATGGAATTAAGTCGGTGTCTTGTGACAAAATGGTTAATCAACTTTGGGCTTGGTGTATTGAAAAGAACATTTGGATTTCAGCTATCTATCTACCAGGTAGAATGAACGATAGCAGACACCAGGTCACGAAAAGTTCCATGATAATAAAGAATGGATGTTGAATCAAAAGGTATTCAATGATATAGTCATCAGATTTGGAATGACCGACATCGACTTGAATCATCAGCTATCGAGATATGTCTCATGGAAACCAGATCCAGGAGCAGTGGCGATTGATGCTTTCTCGCTACATTGGGGTGGTATGTTTTCATATATATTTCCACCTTTCTTCCTCATAATCCAATGTTTGCTTAAAATCAGGCAAGATGCTGCTTCAAGGGTATTGGTAGTACCAGATTGGCCTACACAGCCATGGTATCTGTTGATATTAGAATTAACACAAATGTTGATGAAAGTCCCAAAAAGGAGTAATTTATTGCTGCACCCTGTAACAGGGTAACAACATCCTTTATATCATCGTTTGGATTTGTTGATTTGCAGGTTTTAAGAATGCCTTTTCTGGGACGAGGACTGTCTGAGCATACTGTGGACATGCTTACGGCAGCCTGGAGGAAGAGCACTCAAAAACAGTACCTTTCTTATATTAAGAAATGGGAAAAGTTCTGGGTACAAAAGAATGTGCAATAAAGTACTGCAGATATTTCAAATGTTTAGAATTTCTGTCAAAACTTTATTATGATGAAGGTCTGAGTTGTAGTGCAATTAATTCAGCCAGAAGTGCATTGTCCTCATATTTGGTTCTGGATTCAGAAAGAAACTCAATTGGGTCACACCCAATTGTTTCCAGACTAATGAAAGGAATCTTTAATTCCAAACCACCGAAACCTAGGTACGTGACAATCTGGGATGTAAGTGTGGTACTGAAACTACTTCGTGATGGTTATCAAGTGTGTCTTTACCTTTGGTCAAGCTCAGTATGAAAGTATTCATGTTTATGGCATGAGTGACAGCACAACGAGTGCAAACACTTGGAAAATTACAAATAGACAGTATGGAAGTAACTGAAGACAAGGTTACATTCTATATCTATGACCTAATAAAGCAAATTAGGCCAGGTGTGACAGGATTTAAAATTATGCTGGCAGCATATCCAAATGATCCATGTCTTTGTATTAAGACATATTTATTACAATACATTGAGGTCACAAAGAATTTGAGAATACGGAAACTGGGTTTTTGATCACACACAAGAAACCACACAAGAGAGTTTCAATACAGACTATTTCCAGATGGATAAAATAAGTCTTAACAGCTGCTGGTATTAACATTTATGTTTTTACGTCTCACTCGTCTAGGGCAGCAGAAATGTCGGCGGCCAGGGCAAAAGACGGCCCCGTCGACCATATCCTCGCAGCCGCCGGGTGGTCCAATGAGTTGATGTTTCAACATTTTTACCATCGGCCTATTGTTAATGCGGGGTTGTTTGCAGAAACTATTTTAAGTTCTGTGTAAATTCCTCTGGTTTAAAGGGGATCTGATTCATTTCATTCTTGAAATGAATTACTGCATTTGTGGTACAAATGTTATTATGAATGCATGATTGATTATTCTCGTTCCGAGTCAATCTATGCAGTGAGAAGCCGGGATTGATCCACGGCATGAAATCACAAAGCTTTAAAATCTTCACGTAGTCACTCACGTGACTCCGAAGTAAAATAGTAAGATTAAACGAGAACTTACCTAAGTTTGAAGTTTGATCTTTATTTTATGAGGAGTTACGTAGGTGATTACGTGCCCACCACGACCCTACCCTCTATCATAAAGGTCAGATGGAAGTTCTTGTCTTACTCGTTTTAGTATGAGACTATATTACTTCGGTTGTTGTTTTTTGTGATTTCACACCGCTGCTTTGAAGATTGACGCGCAGGCGCACTGGCGGGGTTCTTCACGTAATCACCTACGTAACTCCTCATAAAATAAAGATCAAACTTCAAACTTAGGTAAGTTCTCGTTTAATCTTACTATTCTGTTTTCCTGTGGGTCCCAAATCCTGAAATCAGATGCACCCTGAGGAACTAAGATTAAGAGGACCACAAGGACCCAGACACAACATAAGCAGTGCCCAAAAGCCTCAGCCAGAATCAGACATGTTCTGTGAGTGAACCCAATGTCAGGTCAAACATCAAATGTCGCCCAAGGACCCATGTTTCAATCATGTAGCCACCGGGACTGGCCAGAAAGGGAATGGAGGGGAGGAGAGGCCAATCTTAAACCACGATCTCCACAACGCTTCTCTTGGTGATTATGCAGCACAACACTTTGGATGAAATAAGGAGATAATATCACTATTGGCCCCTTTTAAGGAGGTGTGGAAACTGTTATTATTCCTGCTTTCGCTTGACCTGTATGTCTTTATAGGAAAGTTCAGTGTCATATAGGATAAATAAGTTTCAGATATGGGATGTTCTGTACTATACAGCATTCTCAGCAATCTTGAAGAAGATGGAGAACTGACCGATAGCCTCAATGCAAATCTGACATGGCAGCCAACATACTGCCAGACGAAACTGGCACCAAGGTTCATAACAAAAAAATCTTCCCTCCTCCTATAATGTTTTGCTGAAAAAAATGCATGAAGTGAGGTCAAAAGTCTTATTCAATCTGTAGCACCACAATCTTGTCTATATATTTTAAAGCAGAACCTTAAAGATGCCGGAACTCAGATATAAGAACTGAAAATGCTGGAGATACTCAGTAGGACAGGCAGCCTGTCACTTTAGTTCTCCACCCAATCTGTAAACTGATCTTTCTTTCATTGTCTTCTTACACTTTTCCAACAAAGCCCAACTTAAACCCAAGGAACAATGCCTTGTTTCCATTCAGACACATTGCTGCATTTGGAACACAATATTGAATTCAATAATTTCAAATATCCAATCCTGGCTACTTGTGTCAGAACTTGCCAATTCTGATGTAAGGTTACAAGCTGTAATGTTAATTCAGCTTCTCTCAGTGCAATCTTAGCCTCAACAGTACCTCGCAAAATGTCTCGCCTCACGTTTGTCCTGATTAAACTCCATGTGGTATTTTTCAACCTATTTGACCAACACGCTGATATTTCTCCGCAGCCTGACTACCTTCCACTATCAGCAACTCTGCCAAACTTCATGTCTTTGTCAAACTTGCAGATCTTGCTTGCAAAATCAACATAGAAATCATTCACATATATTACAAACAGCAAGGTTCCCAGCAACGATCATACAATCATGTGAGCAACCCTTATCGTCATCCTCTGTCTCTTATTGCCAAGCAACTTTTGGGTTCAGTTTGCCAACTTGACTTGGATACCATGGGCCCTAATCAGTTCCCCAAATGGGATCATGTAACAGGCTTCACTAAAGTCTATGTAAATCATATTTACTGACCTACCTTCATCGAAACTCTTGATTAGTACAGGTGTCAGGGGCTATGGGGAGAAGGCAGGACAATGGGGTTAGGAGGGAGAGATAGATCCTTGGCCTGATGATTCAACTTATATTGAAGCTATTCATTTTAAAGAAGCTTTCCCCATCCCAGCTCCATGCCGAGTAGAGCAGCAAGATGTCAGCCATGCCAGAATCCCTCTCTCCCTCCCTTGACTCCATCCAGGTACCCCAACAGTCCTCCCACGTGAGGTAGAGGTTCACTTGCACCTCCTCCAACATCATCTACTGTATCCGTTGTTCTCGATGTGGGCTCCTATATATCGGCAAGACCCCAAGTGCAGACTGTGCGATTGTTTTGCTGAACACGCTCTCGCAGTCCATCTTGGCCTACGTGATCTTCCGGTTGCCAAACATTTTAACTCCCCTTCCTATTCCCGCACTGACCTTTCTGTCCTGGACCTCCTCCACTGACAGAGTAAGGACACACGCAAATTGGAGGAACGGCACCTCATATTTTGCCTAGGAAGTTTACAACCCAGCAGTATGAACGTTGATTTCTCTAATTTCAAGTGACCCCTGCATTCCCTTCCCCCCACCCTAGTCATCCTACCAGTTCTTGCATTGTTTGCTTCCATGTATCCCTCTCATTCGCACCTATTCCCCAGCCGGCTGTGGGCCATAATGGGCTCCACGCTTCCTTGGTTACCTGATTTGTTCTGACCCTTTCCTACCTCCAGTCCCCCCCCTCCCCCTCTACATTCAGTCTGAAGAAAGGTTCCGACCCAAAATGTCATCCATCACTTTTCTCCAGAGATGCTGCCTGACCCGCTGTTACTCCAGCTGTTTGTGTCCATCTCCAGAATCCAGCTCAGTTATTCATGTCATAAAGTATAGGAGAAGAATTAGGCCATTTGGCCCATCAAGTCTACTCTGCCATTCAATCATGGCTGATCTATCTCTCCCTCCTAACCCCATTCTCCTGCCTTCTCCCCATAATCTCTGACACCCATACTAATCAAGAATCTATCTATCTCTGGCTTAAAAATATCCACTGACTTGGCCTCCACAGCCTTCTGTGGCAAAGAATTCCACTGATTCACCACCCTCTGACTAAATAAATTTCTCCTCATCTCCTTCCTAAAAGAGCGTCCTTTAATTCTAAGGCCATGACCTCTAGTCCCAGACTCTCCCTCTAGTGCAAACATCCTCTCCACAACCACTCTATCCAAGCCAAGTTATTGGTCAAGCATTATTGTTGCTGGGCACTCCCTGGGAATAGCTGAACAATTCGATGGGATGCTGAGATTGAGTTAAACAGTGACTCGGTGGAATGTTCCTCTCCTAACCCGCACCTCTGTCACCATTCTGTCAACTGTTACTGTATAGAGTGGCTGAGAGACAAACACCATGAATAAAGGACACAAAACATCTTAAAGACTCCAGATAGACCAGTATCTGCAGTTCCTTCCAACACATCTTAAATACTGCTATCTCTTCAATAGTGTGTCCCTGCAGTATTTTTTCACCTGCTATTTTGCTGTGCTTTAGCTGTGTTTCCGAACCACACTTTTGATTTGTATTTCCCTGTACTTTGTCTTTGGCAATCTTCCAGAACTGGTTTAGTACTGAAACATTTCCCCACCAACTGAAGCGACCTCTGAATTAATTAGTATAATTTAAAGTAAATACAAACCGACCCTACCTTATTTAAGTGAATTATTCAATTAAATTGTTATAGTTGTTTGGGAAACAGATTTACTCCATAAGCATTAAAATATAGTTAAACAAATAAACCAAATAAATAAGAGAGCAAAATAGATCTCTTGACGTATGTTGGTGCTGGCCATTGAATAAGATCATAGCTGACTTTCCATCTCAACTCTACTTTCCTGGCCATTTCATGTTTCTCTCGATTGCGTAGCATCTCAGCCATGAAATCACTCAGTGACCAAATATCCACAGGACAAACTTTGCAAAATGCTAAATATTCACGTCCATCCAGTGAAGAAATTCCTCAGATCTTGGGATTTTACTTATCCAACCCATTATCATGAGCCCATTGCCTCCTAGTCTTAGTCTCCAGAAAAGTTCTGTGCTGGACATGTACAACACAGAACATAGAGCAGCACAGCATAGGAGCAGGTCCTTCAGCCCGCAATGTCTGTGCTGAAAATGATGCCAAGCTATACTAATCGCTGTCTGCACATGATCCATATCCCACTATTCCCTGCACATCCATGTGCCTAACCGAAAGCCTCTTAAATGCCCCTCCACCACCATCCTTGGCAGCGTGTTCCAGGCATCCAACTATCTCTATGTAAAATACAGCACCTCCTTTAAACTTTGCACCTCTCACCTTAAAGCTACGTTTCCTAGTTTAGTTTGGAGATACAGTATGGAAACAGGCCCACCAAGTCCATGCCGACCAGTGATCAGCCATACACAAACTCTATCCTACGTACTAGGGTCAATTTACAATTAACAGAAGCCAATTAAACTACAGAACTGTACATCTTTGGAGTGTTGGAGGAAACCAGAGCACCCAGAGAAAACCCACATGGTCACAGGGAGAACATACAGACAGTTAGGATCGAACCCCGGTCTCCGGTGCTGTATGGCAGCAACTCTACCACTGCAACACTGTGCCGCCCAAAGTCTTTGACATTTCCACCCTGGGCAAAAGATTCTGATTGTTTGTCAGATTCTGCAAGAGAGATTCTTGTTATCAAAAACATTACAATTGGTGCATCACCCATTGTCAACATCCTGGTGACCAATACTGATCAAAAGCACAACTGCACCAGTCACATCCTCCAGTTGCCCATCCAACCAACCAAGATATTTTGTACCTACTTGAGAGAGATTTTTCATTTTCCATTGGTCCAAACCTTATAATGAAATGAGGGGTTTCCAGGTAGCGATGTTTTGGCAGACATTTCTCTCAGAATTGAATATGATTGGGAGGAAGTCACACAGACCAGAGCGGGGAGCTCAGAAGGAGAAGGGCTGTGAAGAAAGTTAGCACTGTAGAAGACCATATCCTTTAGGGACCAATTGTATTTATCTTGAGACATCTTTACTTCACCATAAAAGTTGTGACTGAGGGCATAAACTATTGCAACTCCAGTTATATCACCAAATTAGGTCAAGGACAACATTGTCAAGCACTGAACTTCTTTCGGGCCCCAGAGAATGATACAATCAGATGAGAGGGATCTCAGCTCTGCCACAGCAAAGACAAGCAGGAAGGATTTGAATGGACTACAATCAACCTTACAGTGCAGGGTACCAATGACCACATGTGCATTGCTGAGAATGCTCTTTAAAATGAAATCACCAGTTTTGATGAACTTCAGAAGATTCCCTTCCCATCAACACCCTCAGAGTCATCAATCAACTGGAGACTCAAATGGACATAAATACCAAAGTTACACAAGGAAGCCAGAGGCTGTCTTCCTACAGTAAGGGACCCATCCACTGACATTTGAAAGCTTTCCACCATCTACAAGGCAAAAATTGAATATTTGATGGAATTTTCTCTATTTTTCTTGTTGGCAACATCTACAACACTCAAGAACTTCGATCA
Organism: Malacoraja senta; assembly: GCA_038087875.1. Classification (NCBI taxonomy): domain Eukaryota; kingdom Metazoa; phylum Chordata; class Chondrichthyes; order Rajiformes; family Rajidae; genus Malacoraja; species Malacoraja senta. The sequence goes on from CM075977.1 coordinate 158,512,969, forward strand.
AGAACTCAGACTTGGGTGCAGCTTCTTCCCCTCAGGCTTCAAACTGGTCCTTCCATAAACTAGAGTGCCACATGTAGTAAGTGGCAGGTGAATGCAGCAGGAATTTGATCAGGCTGTAGATGTAGGTGAATGTGTAACCTAATATGTAACCTAATCTGAACGGTTCTCCCAGAAGTTTGGTTACAGTCTGATTCACCTGTATCCCATTGCAGACATTGGACTTTGCCAATGGAACTGTTGCACTACCATGCTAAGACCATGCCCTGGGGAGCCGCACACGTGGCGGGAGTGTCCCGGGGAGTCACGGGGACCCGATCCACCCGCCGAGGAACCGCGCAGCCGACGACCAGAACGACAGCCGAAGACGCACCCCGGTAGACCCAACTCACCCCACAGGTCTCCCAGGGGACTGCGGTGAAGCAGGGTGGTGAGGCCTGTCTGGGCTGAAGGAGCCTCAGCGATGGCGGCGATGGCGGCGATGGCGGCGATGGGTGCCTCGGCGGTGGCTGGAACCTCGATGGGCAATGGGAGCTTCAGCAGCAACGGGAGTCTCTGTGGCAGTGGGGCCTCGCAGATGATGAGCATGAGCGGGGAGAGGAAGACAATGGGAACCCGGCATGGGGGGACCGCCGTGAAGAACAATCGGGACCCGGCGTGGGGGACGGTGGGAGAACAAAGGGGGACCCGGTGTTGTGGGGGACCCCATGTGGGGGAGGGTGGGGCACTTTAGTTTAGAATCCTCTGTCCAGGGGATAGGTCTGTGTTTGTTTGTTTGTTTGTTCATTTGTTCCGGTGAAGGCGCTGTGCACACAGCAGCCAGCCAACAGTCGCTTGTCTTTTTTTTCTTTTTGTTTTCACTTTTCATTTCAAGTTTTTGTGTACCTTGTGTGTAGTGACTGTCGGCAGACCAATTTCCCTCCAGGGATGAATCAAGTTTTATCATATCTTATCGTATATCTATTGCACTTGAGTTTGACAGTTTTCTTTAGGTATAGCATGATCTGATCTGATTGGATAGCATGCAAAAAATCTGTTCAATGTACCTCGTTACTTTAATAAACAAAAACCTAAATCCTTCTAAACCAGAACATTTGATTGGCATCCTATCAACTTTGCTAAACATTCATTCCCACTACCACCAGCACTTAGTAACTGCAATATCTACAAAACACTCCACAGTTATTCACCCAACCCACTCCTACACCATCTCCCAACCAACAAGTATGACAAGGATAGCAGACACACGAGATGACCACCAACTCCAGGTTCCCTTCCAAGTCATACATTATCCCGATCAAGGGTCAAGAGAGAGTCAAGAGTGTTTAATTATTATATGTAACAACAAGAGAACATATAAATTCTTACTCGCTGCAGCTTAACATGGCCTAAAATACAATAACACACAGAAAATGTATAATCATCAAAAATACAATAAATGAATGACCATAATATTAGGTAACCATAATAATGCAAAAGACGAAGCCTATAGAATAACTAAAAATACAGTCCATAGAAGATCACAGTTGCCGAGGTTGAATCTGGTGCTCAAGGTCTTCAGGCTCCTGTACCTTCTTCCCAATGGTAGTCGCAAAATGAGAACTGCCCTGTGCGCTGTGCAGCCCTCACCACTGTGGTGCACTCTTCAGTTGCTGCCTATATGCTGGAAGAAAGAACACCGCCAGGTGGTCCAATTTTCGAAAGTTTGAGTGAGGGATGAAGCGATAGGCATCTTTGATGTTGGAATCACAATGATCAAGATGATTTGATCCCCTGGTGCTGCAGTAGTTGTGCTGCTAGCAGTTGGAATGTGACTTTTTCAAACTGGCCTTGTCAAAGTCTCCAACTATGATGGGAAAGGCATAAGAACATACAGTGTCTGGTGTTTGTTAACCATGTGTCAGCTCTTCCAGTGCTGGCCAAACGTCAGCCCAAGGCAGGATGTAGATCACGGCCATGATGATGGAGGTGACTTTCCTTGGGAGTTAGAGGGGACAGCACTTCACCGCTAGTTGGTCCAGGAGCGCAGGAGTCATCTTAGCAGCATGAAGAGATTGCCATGAGACAGGCACCGCCACACCTCCCTTTTCACGATGACGCCATCTAGTCAATGCGATGTATCAAGAAATGTTCAGGCCAGAGGGCTGAGTCTGGAGAGTCTGGTGAGCCTCTTGCCTCTGAGGGTTGAGGGACTTGTCTCTATGAAACAAGTCGCAGCATTCCCTCATATCCCTTCAGTAAAGCAATCTTGCCCTGATATCCTCAATCTTATTTTCTCTACACTGTCTGTTGGACAGTTGTTTTGCAGAAAGTTGATGGACCAACATGTTGTCCTGGAAACCATTTTCAAAATGTGGGCCTAGAAATTCGATCATGCTAGAGAGGGTGGAGTCATTGTAACCTGCGCTTCAGTCTTGTTGCAGCTGCCCCAACAATCGCATTTCCGGGCACAGTGGAGACTTTCCAGAGACTTCCAGGTATGGTACTCACTGTTTATGTAGGTCGTGGGATTGGGGATTCCCCTGCCACCTGGAATTCCAATAGGCTCGTGAATTTAAATAGACAGCAGCCTCTCTGTTATACTGTAAATACGCTCCTCTAAAGCTTACCCCCCTAGTCTAGTTCAGTAAAAAACACTGACTCAAGCACTGGACCAACTAAACTTTATTTTTAGATTTAACAGCAAATTCCCCTATACGATACCTAAACCACCGCAGGTTCGATCCTTGTCTCTGCCTGGCCAAGCCCTTCAGCCTCGTGCAAGCAGACACACTCCAAAAGGTTACACAGTTCCAAGCTTTCCTCAAGAAGATCGACATTGATCTAAGATGGGGCTACCTTTTATAGGTCCACGAACCTTGAGGGGCCGAACTACATAGGACTATTTACAGTCCAATCAAACATATTAATTACATCAATACATTATTGACAATTCTCCAAACCAATTACAGAGTCTTCCATACAATGTTTCTGGCAGAATCTTCTGGAAGGAAGCTAACTAACTGAATAATGCAACATTTACCCTGTAATTCAAAACAATCCTGCCAGGGCTTAACACTTTGGCCAATCAACAAAGAGCAGGGTAATTGTCTTGCAACATTATTTACATTATTTACAATTCCTTTGCAGCAATCCAATCATATTAAATTTATTTACAGAGTTTTAATACATATCAATTTAGGGGAAATGAGGAGACACCTGGATCTTTCACCATCCTGCATATCAATCTGAGGCTCAGACTGGTCAGCGCCATCCACAGCCTGTAAATTTCCACTGACAAAGGTTAAGCAATTCTGACAAATGCAGGGATCCTCCATTTTATGGTGTCTTTAATTTGGTCAATATGAACAATACCACTGATTTGTACTGTGTCTTTTAACTTAAAAAGTTCAAAACAAACATACTGAATATTGACTTGTTTTCTTGTTTGCAAAATGTCACCTCACTCGGATGCCTTGTGCTTTGATGCCTATCAATCCATTCCTCGCACTCATTTTAGAAAATCAGATCACCTGGGCTGTGATCCATTCTGTGTGTAGGCAGTGACTGGAGATATGTTACAGATCCTTCATTGTCACTGTTTAAATCCTTGAATTTGCTCTCCAAAAGCATTATGGAAATATCTTGACCAGAAGGACACCAGCAGTGAAAGAAGGTGGCTCTCTATCACCTTCACAAGGGCATTAAGGGTGGGCATTAAATACTGGCCTTGCTAGCAGTGCACAGTGCACTATGAATGACAGGTATAGAGTGGACATACGTATGGATATGCAGGGAATGGAAGGATATGGATTATGTTGAGACAAATAGAAATTGGTCTTGGCATCATATTCCGCACGGACATTGTGGGCCGAAGGGCTTATCTCTATTCTGTCCTGTTCTATGTTCTATGCACATAGACTGTTGCTGGAGTGAAACCCAACTATATTTTGCATCACTCCGCATGCTTGGCCAGGCACTTGGGCAGTACAGTGGTGCAACCGGTAGAGTTGCTGCCTCACAGCATCAGAGACTTGGTTCAGTCCTAGCCTTGGTGCTCCCTGTGTAGAGTTTGCATGTTCTCCCTGTGACCATGCTATGTACAACTAGAGAGCAGTCCTGAGCTACCATCTACCTCATTGGAGACTCTCGGACTATCTTATATTGGACTTTATTAGACTTTATCTTGCACTATCCATTTTTCTCTTAATCATGTATCTGTACATTGTGGGTGACTTGATTGTAATCACGTATACTCATTGAGTTGACTTGATAGCACGCAACAAAAAGGTTTTCACTGTAGTTTAGTTTAGTTTAGAGATACAGCAAGGAAACAGGGCTTGTGGTCCACGAGTCTGCACCGACCAGTGCTCCCAGCACATTAACACAAGCCTACACACGCTAGGGACAATTTACACTTTATCAACTTTACAAACCCATATGCCTTTGGAGTGTGGGAGGAAACCGAAGATCACGGAGAAAACCTACGTGGTCGTGGGAAGGACGTACAAACTCCGTACAGGCAGCACCATGGTCGGAATTGAACCCGGGTCTCTGGCGCTGCAAGCACTGTAAGGCCGCCCAGTACAAGTGCCGTGCCGCCCGGTGCATGTGCCACTCGGTAGACATCTGTACACATGGCAATAAACTACACTAAACTATGCAGGTGTCCCCAAGGGGCTCCAGTCCCTTCCCATATCGACAGAGACATGGAAATTGGTAGGTAAAGTGGCTGCTGTAAATTGTCCCTGCTGTACAGGTGGAATCAACGGGGAACTGATGAGGAGAATAAAAAATGTAATTAGTGTAAAGGGACATTTGATGGGTCAGCTTGGTTGGCTGACAGGCCACTTTTAGACAGGTGCTCTGAGTCTATGACCTGCTGGTTGAGTCACACACTGCATGATTTTATATCGAAGTCACGTCAGTGACTACGTGAAGAGCCCGCCAGACCGCATACGCATCAATACGCGAGACGCAATGCGGCGAGTCGGAGCTGTTCGCAACTGGTCTGGCAGGTAAGTAATTTTACTTTCAGTGGGCCGCTGCCGCTGTTGGAGCTCCGAACCGGAGCAGGCGGCCGAATTTGGAGGCCGCCGTGGAAACTCCATAGGAGCTCAGTTTCATTATTGCCTGCCAGCTTTGGGCTCTATATGGGCAGGCGGCCGGATTTTAAGTCACCGTGGAAACTCCATTAGGAGTTGGGGCTGCCGGCGCAGCTAGGGAGCACGCTGCTAAGATTAGCAGCAGACGGTGTTTAAATATAGCCGCAGCTAAGTTTCGATCGCTGCTAAAAATAACAGCGGCCGGTGTTAGCCGCGGCCAGGGCAGCGAACGCTAGGTAAGCTCAGCGCCTATAAATATTTAAACATAGATGCTGCTGAGGCAGTATACGCTGGAGACCAGCATATAGTGTGTGCTCTATTCATAGGGGCATTCCAATATACTACACATAGTTCTTCAATTGAAGTCAAAATCTGAAGAACTGATTAAGGTAGTTAAAAATAGAGCTGGCAGTTTTAATAGCGGTTGCGGTTCGGTAATGTTTGTGACTATCGCAGCAGATAGGACATTTATTATCATACACCATATGCTGTAGTAAAATTTGACTTGCCATTACGGCACAGAATGGGGCTCCACTGGAGCGGGTGGCTGTTTGGAGGAACTCCATTGAGGCTCCAGAAAAGAGCTCCTGGCTTGGGAAGCCTTTTTTCAGCTGTGTCTATTAAACACCTGTGGAGCAATACCTAGTGCTGGGTTGCATCATGATAATTTCCGTTCAGTAGAGGGGACTGTTGGAGATCTTTCATAAGAGACCCCAACCATGTGGGTATCGCGAAAGCAGTCGAATCTTTGATCCAATGGGGCTATGCTTCTGTTTAAATCATATGAACTGTGACAACACCTGGCAGGGTTGCAGTATTTCTCCCACTCTGTCTAGCGGACTATCGGGAAGAGGTGACTCCGATTATAATGCTGGCTCATCCGAGTCAAATGGGGGCCAGAGGCCTGAGGAAACAACAACTGGTACAGGGTTGCGCTCTATTTCCTCCCTGAAATACTCCGTTGAGGCTCCAGAAGGGAGCAAGGACTCGGAGTCACTAGCAGGTGCAACCTGTCTGGTAAGTATAATGATGGTACCAACAGAGCACCGATCTGCACAGCTAGTCCTGGTTCGGCTCCTAGAGGGAGCAGTTTGACAACGCCGAGTTGGGGCAAAGTCAAAGCCAAGTCTGTGGGACAAGTCCTGTCGGACGATTTGGGTCAAGGGGATTCTGTCCCCACATCTATGCCAAATGTGATTGGCTGTTTGTCTCAATTGGAACATCTGATGAATCAGATGGTGGCACGAGAAATGCTCCGTGTTAACGGAGGCATGTACAGGCAGTTTGAATCATATGCCTGAGGCAGCTCCTGGTTCAGGGTTGCAATATTCATCCCACTCGGATGAAAGGAGTGTTGGAGATGGTGCCAAATAATATGCTCCGTGTTACGGAGGGATGCACAGGCAGTTCAAGTCATACACCTGAGGCAGCTCCTGGTTCAGGGTTGCAATATTCCGCCCACTCAGATGAAAGGAGTGTTGGAGATGGTGCCAAATAATATGCTCCGTGTTACGGAAGCATGCACAGGCAGTTCAAGTCATATGCCTGTAGCTACTCCTGGTTCAGGGTTGGAATATTCCTCCCACTCGAAAGACTATCGGAGATGGTGTCACAAAAGATGCTCCGTGTTTGGAAGCATGCACAGGCAGTTCGAGTCATACGCATGTGGCAATGCCTCGTTCGGGTTGCACTAAGGGAGTGTCAGAGATCAGTATGGAACTGATTCCGAACATGACTCCGAACATGACTATGTGCCTGAATCCCATGCTTTAATGCATGATGTACAAGAGTCGCATAAGGCCACTACTAGAGGAGTTGGCCAGCGGCATCAGCTATCTAACATCACACCAGCTGAAGAAATGACATGACAGACAGGGTCTGCAAATGGAACTTAGCTGAAGCTCCAACAAGCAAATCGACCCGGGTTCAGAGACGCTGGCAGGTAAGGTCTCTTTATTAACCTCCGTAAAACTCCGAAATGGAGCAGTCTGTCGGCCCAGGTTTGGGTTTACTGGCAGTATGGGCTGTCTAGTGTTTTTTCACTGTCTCTGGGATAGATCAGGTTGATGCAGAGACATTGGCAGGGTGCCTTGCATAGTAACATCTGTAAGTTCCAAGTAGGAACAGCTTGGTTACCCTGGTTCAGGGTAGACCATCATGGAACTGGCTGGCCATATGGGTCGTATTGACCAGGGAAGCACTGCCTCATCATCTGTGATTGAGGTTATCAGACTGCTCAGTAGAATGAAGTAGTGAAGTCTTCCTCAACACATGGTTTATTTTCTCCTCAGTTTGTAGAGTTTCCGGTTCATTGGAATCATCATTGTCATCCTTCTGGGATAGGTAGCTACCAGCAGGAAGCTGGTCTGACATATAATATTTTTATCTGACCTACAGGTTCATGTTGTGAATCAACAATTTATTTATAATAATCCGTAGGCTCTCAATACAAGTATTCCTGGTTGAGTGGCGGGTCGAAGAGATTGTGTTGTCCACTCTAGCGACTCAGACAAGTGGTTTCAGTCAGAGGACTGTGAGGCAATTCCTGATTCAGGCTTGCATTTTGCTAAAATTCCACTCTGAGGAAGAACGTTGAGAATTCGTGGCGACTCTTATAGCCGAAAGTTGACAGGGAACTCATATTCCCACATCAAAAGGAGACTGTGTTTTCAGCTCCAGTCATTAGGTTCTGGTTATATGTTATCAGCGAAATGTATGAATAACTAGATAATGCATCTTCCGCGGCAAGAGAAGCCAAATATTTTCCGTCCGTATGGTCAATAGAGGAACAGTGGTTCCGAGTGGAATCAGTGACATCTCATCGGAGGATGAGAGGTCTGGCCAAGAACAAGAGGGGTATATTTCTGATTCTTCTCAAGATTACAGAAACTTGGAGCATGCCAAATCATGTTAGCATTTGGCTAATCTGATCATGTGTTTAGTTACCCAGTTTAAGATGGATGATTGCTTTTCATCAGTTTAACTGATTCAGAGAATCAATCTTGGAGATGCATACTTTGCCATATCTATACACATGAGGCACAGATTATCTGGTGTTTGATAACAAAGCCAGTGGTGGAAGCCAATGCTGCCCTACTCAGATCAAAGGGCATTGTGTCATCGAGTTTAGATTATATGCAATATTTGCAGCTGATAAAACTTAGGGGTTATCAGTGGATACTTCTTGTGATATTAAGAATGAGGCAACATGAAATTTAATAATGCCAATTTTGCCTATTCATTCAGGCCATGGTAAGGCGGCTGAAGCAATTCCTATTTACTCGGTCACGAGTGATGGCTGGGGCAGCCTGTCTTCTCGGGCAGCTAGCTCTGCACGATTGTATGGGAAGCTTGTGAACAAAATATGTGAGTTACCTTTAAATGGAAGTAACAGAGGTTTGTGTGGCTTTCAGTTTGGGCCTAGTAGCGTTTATGTGATAGCACAATTGACACTGCTTGTGCTGCTTTGTCATTCTCTATAGTCCCATAAGTGGGGCAATAAATGATTGGATATTCACCCGCTGTTCACTAACGTTATGCAGGTTGTCTTTTATATGACCACTCTAATAGCCTACACTCAATGTAGTGTGTGATGTATATCAGTAAATTATTATGCAAATATTCTTCTACTGTATTCCTAATGGGAGCAGTATTTTTAAGATGATTATGCTTTCAGCAACAGATCTCAGCACAAAGAACACAGTCTTTACTCAATCTCTGGCTCGGTCTCTGGGTTATAACTGACATTAGGGTAGCTTGTTATGGGAATGATCTCATAAGCAAAATGGGCATGATTGCGTACATTTGAATTTGACACCATACCCACCAGAGCAGAGATTGGGGGTGTCATTAGGTATACAAGTGCACTGAGCTTGCTAGTACCAATGAGATGAAAGATACTTTCTTTATGGTTATTCAATAGTCTCAAGATATTGCTGATGGCTCATTAGCAGTCAATAGAATGGATTTTCCCTTTCATCATACAGCAAGAGGCTTACATAGTGCGTGTTAATAAATTAAGAAATTTGGTTGAATATGTCTGGATATTTGCAGATTGAATTCTGCACATTGTTGCATGAGTTATTGTCTAACTCAAAGTCAATTGGGACTATGGTCCGGTTAAGAACAATGACCATGTATGCAAGTTAGCATCATGCTATTAATAACCCATGTTTTTTCTACCATTAATGGTTTATTTGTTTAAGTGTTTCACACACAGATTGGTTTACTGCATGAAACCACAGAGTTTTGAAGTCTTCACGTAGTCACTCACGTGACTTCGATATAAAATAGAAAGATTAAACGAGAACTTACCGTTTGAAGTTTGATCTTTATTTTATGAGAAGTTGAAGTAAGGGATTACGTGCCCTCCACTCCCAACCCTACTTCTCATAAAGATCATTCGGTAGTTCTAAGGTCGTTAATCTTCCTATAGCTTAGGTCAGCAACTATTCTGTGGTTTCATACAGCTGCTCTAAAGATTGACGCGCATGCAGACTGGCGGGCTCTTCACGTAATCCCTCACTTCAACTTCTCATAAAATAAAGATCAAACTTCAAACGGTAAGTTCTCGTTTAATCTTTCTATTATACTGCAGCTCTCAACCCCCAGCTGCAAACCGTGTACACTGCAGTGAAAACAATAACATCAGTCAGGGGAAGCTGCACCATTACCCAATGCTGGGCACGTTCTGGACAATTGATTTTTACCAGCGTTAATCAAGCAGGATGCCCACATTGTTTACATGTCTGAAGAAAGGTCTCAACCTGAAACGTCACCAGAGATGCTGCTTGTCCCGCTGAGTTACTCCAGCTTTTTGTGCCTATCTTTGGATGCCCATTAAAGCAGGTCTTATCTGTCACATATATCTGTGGGATGGAGCCAGCAGGTCATTGTTGGGAGGGGGGGGGGGAGTTATCCTAGGTGGAGCTTTCTTTGCCTGTTGGCTGTTAAAAGGCATTGAGCTCTTCTGCAAAAGATGCATCATTGCCACAGATTACCTCCAATTTCACCTTGTAGCCCGTGATAGTATTTTGGCCCTGCTACCTGGGATTTACTGGATTGAATTGAACCTCCAACATGCTTGGAATCCTTTCTTGGTCTCCCTGATAGCCCTGCATATATCAGACTTGCTCTTCTTATACAGTGCAAGATCATCTTCGTGAAAGCCTCAAATCTGGACCTTCGCACGAAATGAATGAATGAATCTCCCTATATATCCAAGATTAAACCCTAATTGCCACAATGTAGTCTTCAACACATATCTTGATGAAACCAATGAGAAATGAGGTGATCCTTAACAAGGAACTGCCAAACCTGGTTGATACCAAAGATAGACATAAAGCGCTGGAGCAACTCAACGGGTTGGACAGTATCTGTGGAGAAAAAGGATGGGTGTTGTTTTGGGTCAGGACCAGACTGAAGGTTGGGAGTTTGGGGGGGTGGTGGGAGATGGTGAAGAGCTGAAGCAGAAGACCTTCTGAAGAACCTGTAACCACAATCTATAGTTCCTTTCTCTATATCACAATCTTTTTCTATAGCCAGTTTTATCATAGCTCATTGATGAAATTCATCTTCTGGGAAGCTACAACCTAATATTGTTTCCTCAACATTGGCTCCCTTGATCTTAACTGTCACATGACATGAAGATCCCTCCACTGTCCTATCTAAAATACACCTCTCTGGTGCTCAGCTGGTGCCTCCTTGTGTACAACTGAGAGGTGATGTTTCTTCTTTTCCTCCTCTAAATAGGCAGTTTCTTGTTTCAGGGTAACCTGATTGAATGAAGACTGGATTGTCGTCATCGGAGAAGAGAAATAAAGATTTGTTTACATACACCAGTTGTGATTTCTCAGCTCAAAAGGTTTGGGTGATGTGGAGTAAAAGGCCTGTCTCACGAGTCTGCGGTCATTGGCGGCGAAACGGGAAGAATCTGCTGCCATAGACCGCGCACTCGTGAGAACGTACAATTCCCAGGCCGTGCGGCGGTGTTCCCAACACCGCGCGGTGCTAAAATAAAATCGACAATGTCGAAAACAAAATACTCACCGCACAACCTCCACCAGTGATGCACAAGTGCGGCACGGCCGCTCGCACGGGCCGCCGCCAGTGTGGCTCGAGCGCCGTGCGTCAAACCTCCACTGCCACAGCCTCCGCCAGTGAGGCACGTGCCGCCGCCAGTGACGCACGTGTGCTGCACGGCCGCAGGCACAGTCACCGCTACAGCGCCGCGATCAGGATGGCCGCCGCCACAGCCGCCGCTGGTGAGTCACGTGCGGCGGGCCGACGTCATCACAGTCGGCCCGCCCTTTTTTTACTTACCGCAAGCACGTGGGACCCGCCGTGTTTGAATTAACTCGGCCCCCGCGCAGCATCCGTGCGGCGCTCCGGTGGATAGGCTCGACGCTCTCGCCGTTGCCGCGCGGTCCTCGCTACCGGCGACGCCGCGTTTCACCGTCGATGACCGCAAACAGGTAAGACAGAGCCTTAAGTGCAATGAATGGTCATTTCCTTTAAGCACTGCCAGCCAGTTACAATATCCAGTCCACTGCTGAGGTGTATAGTCACTGACAATAATAATGGTATAAGGTGCACTGACTGAGGATAAGTTTCTATGATGCCTGAACATCATGTCTTGGGAGGCACACATAGCATGTCAGCTGGTGATGGAGATTTCCTCCGTTATCAATTTGCCTGCAACAGGTTGAATGGGCACAGGTTAATCATTAAATCCCCATTCTGTTCTTGATTACATCAATGGCATGGTATGATGGCACAGCAGGAGAGTTACTGCCTTACAGTTCCAGAGACCCATGTTTGATCCGGTCTCACTGTATGGAATTTGTACCTTCTCCCCGTGACCACGTGGGTTTTCCCCAGGTGCTCCGATTTCCTTCCACAGTCCAAAGACGTACAGGTTTGTAGGTTAATTGGCTTTGGTAAAAGATTGTAAATTGTCCCTCGTGTGTAGGATAGTGGTAGTGTAAAGCGGTGATCACTGGTCAGCGCAGACTCGGTAGACAGAAGGGCCTATTTTCACACTGTATCTCTAAATAAACTATAAATTATTGGATAAAAATATATTAAAATTATGAGAAGCATAGATGCTCAGGAGGATTGACACTCAGAATATTTTTCCCAGAATGGAAATGTCAAAGACTAGAGGGCGTAGCTTTAAGGTGAGAGGGGAAATTTTTAAAGGGGACTAGACCAAGTGCAGACCATTGGGTCTGCTCCCACAATGCAATATTCCAGCACTCACCTGTTCCCCAAATGCTAGCCGCTCCTACTCTTCATCCTCCTTCTTCAATCTCTAGAGAGGGAGGGGTGGTAGAGAGGGAGGGGTGGTAGAGGGAGGGGGGGTAGAGCGGGATGGGGTTGAGAGGGAGGGGGATGGGGATGGGGTAGAGAGCGAGGGGGGTAGAGAGGGAGGGGAAGGGGGTAGAGAGGGTGAGGGAGTAGAGAGGAAGGGGAGAGGGAGGTAAACATAGAAACATAGAAACATAGAAAATAGGTGCGGGAGGAGGCCATTTGGCCCTCCGAGCCAGCACCGCCATTCATTATGATCATGGCTGATCGTCCCCTATCAATAACCCGTGCCTGCCTTCTCCCCATATCCCTTGACTCCACTAGCCCCTAGAGCTCTATCTAACTCTCTCTTAAAACCATCCAGTGATGTTGCCTCCACTGCCCTCTATGGCAGGGAATTCCATAAATTCACAACTCTCTGGGTGAAAACGTTTTTTCTGACCTCAGTCTTAAATGACCTCCCCTTTATTCTTAGACTGTGGACCCTGGTTCTGGACTCGCCCAACATTGGGAACATTTTTCCTGCATCTAGCATGTCCAGTCCTTATATAATTTTATATAGAAACATAGAAACATAGAAAATAGGTGCAGGAGTAGGCCATTCGGCCCTTCGAGCCTGCACCGCCATTCAATATGATCATGGCTGATCATCCAACTCAGTATCCTGTACCTGCCTTCTCTCCATACCCCCTGATCTCTTTAGCCACAAGGGCCACATCTAACTCCCTCATAAATATAGCCAATGAACTGGCCTCAACTACCTTCTGTGGCAGAGAATTCCAGAGATTCACCACTCTCTGTGTGAAAAATGTTTTTCTCATCTCAGTCCTAAAAGAATTCCCCTTTATCCTTAAACTGTGACCCCTTGTCCTGGACTTCCCCAACATCGGGAACAATCTTCCTGCATCTAGCCTGTCCAACCCCTTAAGAATGTTGTAAGTTTCTATAAGATCCCCCCTCAATCTTCTAAATTCTAGCGAGTTCAAGCCAAGTCTATCCAGTCTTTCTTCATATGAAAGTCCTGACATCCCAGGAATCAGTCTGGTGAACCTTCTCTGTACTCCCTCTATGGCAAGAATGTCCTTCCTCAGATTAGGAGACCAAAACTGTACGCAATACTCCAGATGTGGTCTCACCAAGACCCTGTACAACTGCAATAGAACCTCCCTGCTCCTATACTCAAAGCCTTTTGCTATGAATGCTAACATACCATTCGCTTTCTTCACTGCCTGCTGCACCTGCATGCCTACTTTCAATGACTGGTGTACCAAGACACCCAGGTCTCGTTGCATCTCCCCTTTTCCTAATCGGCCACCATTCTGATAATTCTCAACTTTCCTGTTTTTGCCACCAAAGTGGATAACCTCACATTTATCCACATTAGACTGCATCTGCCATGCATTTGCCCACTCACCCAGCCTATCCAAGTCACCTTGCAGCCTCCTAGCATCCTCCTCACAGCTAACACTGCCCCCCAGCTTCGTGTCATCTGCAAACTTGGAGATGTTGCATTCAATTCCCTCGTCCAAATCATTAATATATATTGTAAATAGCTGGGGTCCCAGCACTGAGCCTTGCGGTATCCCACTAGTCACTGCCTGCCATTCTGAAAAGGACACGTTTACTCCTACTCTTTGCTTCCTGTTTGCCAGCCAGTTCTCTACCCACATCAATACTGAACCCTCAAAACCGTGTGATTTAAGTTTGTATACTAATCTCTTATTTGGGACCTTGTTGAAAGCCTTCTGAAAGTCCAGATATTACACATCCACTGGTTCTCCCTTATCCACTCTACTAGTTACATCCTCAAAAAATTCTATAAGTTTGGTCAGACATGATTTACCTTTCGTAAATCCATGCTGACTTTGTACAATGATTTCAGCACTTTCCAAATGTGCTGCTATCCCATCTTTAATAACTGACTCTAGCAGTTTCCCCACTACCGATGTTAGACTAACTGGTCTGTAATTCCCCGTTTTCTCTCTCCCTCCTTTTTTAAAAAGTGGGGTTACATTAGCTACCCTCCAATCCTCAGGAACTACTCCAGAATCTAAGGAGTTTTGAAAAATTATCACTAATGCATCAACTATTTCTGGGGCTACTTCCTTAAATACTCTGGGATGCAGCCTATCTGGCCCTGGGGATTTATCGGCCTTTAATCCATTCAATTTACCTAACACCACTTCCCGGCTAACCTGGATTTCACTCAGTTCCTCCATCTCATTTGGCGCGGTCCCCTGCTATTTCCGGCAGATTATTTATTTCTTCCTTAGTGAAGACAGAACCAAAGTAGTTATTCAATTGGTCTGCCATGTCCTTGTTCCCCATGATCAATTCACCTGTTTCTGACTGCAAGGGACCTACATTTGTTTCAACTAATCTTTTTCTCTTCACATATCTATAAAAACTTTTGCAGTCAGTTTTTATGTTCCCTGCCAGTTTTCTTTCATAATCTATTTTCCCTTTCCTAATTAAGCCCTTTGTCCTCCTCTGCTGGACTCTGAATTTCTCCCAGTCCTCTGGTAGGCTGCTTTTTCTGGCTAATTTGTACGCTTCATCTGTTGTTTTGATACTATCTCTGATTTCCCTTGTTATCCACGGATGCACTACCTTCCCTGATTTATTCTTTTGCCAAACTGGGATGAACAATTGTTGTAGTTCATCCATGCAGTCTTTAAATGCCTTCCATTGCATATCCACCGTCAACCCTTTAAGAATCAATTGCCAGTCAATCTTGGCCAATTCACGTCTCATACCCTCAAAGTTACCTTTCTTTAAGTTCAAAACCCTTGTTTCTGAATTAGCAATGTCACTCTCCATCCTAATGAAGAACTCAACCATATTATGGTCACTGTTGCCTATGGGGCCACGCACAACAAGACTGCTAACTAACCCTTCCTCATTACTCAATACCCAGGCTAGAATAGCCTGCTCTCTCATTGGTTCCTCTACATGTTGGTTTAGAAAACTGTCCCGCATACATTCTAAGAAATCCTCTTCCTCAGCACCCCTGCCAATTTGATTCACACAATCTATATGTAGATTGAAGTCACCCATTATAACTGTTTTACCTTTGTTGCATCCATTTCTAATTTCCTGTTTGATGCCATCCCCAACTCCATTACTACTGTTAGGTGGCCTGTACACAACACCCACTAGCGTTTTCTGCCCCTTAGTGTTTCGCAGCTCTACCCATATCGATTCCACATCCTCCAAGCTAATGTCCTTCCTTTCTATTGCGTTAAACTCCTCTGTAACCAGCAACGTTACCCCACCTCCTTTTCCTTTCTGTCTATCCCTCCTGGATATTGTATATCCCTGGATGTTCAGCTCCCAGCCTTGGCCACCCTGGAGCCATGTCTCCGTGATCCCAACTATATCATAATCATTAATAGCTATCTGCACATTCAACTCATCCACCTTATTACGAATGTTCCTTGCATAGAGACACAAAGCCTTCAGGCTTGTTTTTACAACACTCTTACCCCTTATACAATTATGTTGAAAAGTGGCCCTATTTGATTTTTGCCCTGGATTTGTCTGCCTGCCACTTTTACTTTTCACCTTGCTACCTATTGCTTCCACCCTCATTTTACACCCCTCTGTCTCTCTGCTCACACATATAAGAAACCCACCACCTCTTATTCTCTGTTCATTCTTTTTTTCTTCTTTCCCCCCTACATGTTGGGTCAGAGTGCTTCCCTTCTCTGCCTCCTGCCTCACACACTGTCTACTAGCTTTCTCTATTTGAGTCCCTCCCCCCAACCATTTTAGTTTAAAGTCACCGTAGTAGCCTTTGCAAATCTCCCCACCAGGATATTGGTCCCCCTCGGGTTCAAGTGCAACCCGTCCTTTTTGTACAGGTCACACCTTCCACAAAAAAGGTCCCAATGATCCTGAAACTTGAATCCCTGCCCTCTGCACCAGTCTTTCAGCCACGCATTTATCCTCCACCTCGCCATATGTTTCTGTAAGATTCCCCCTCATCCTTCTAAACTCCAGTGAATACAAGCCTAGTCTTTTCAATCTTTCCTCATATGACAGTCCCGCCATTCCAGGGATCAATCTCGTGAACCTACGCTGCACTGCCTCAATCACAAGGATGTCCTTCCTCAAATTAGGAGACCAAAACTGTACACAATACTCCAGATGTGGTCTCACCAGAGCCCTATACAACTGCAGAAGAACCTCTTTACTCCTATACTTAAATCCTCTTGTTATGAAGGCCAACATTCCATTAGCTTTCTTCACTGCCTGCTGTACCTGCACGCCAACTTTCAGTGACCGGTGTACAAGGACACCCAGGTCTCGCTGAACCTCCCCTTACCTAACCTAACCCCATTGAGATAATAATCTGCCCCCTTGTTTTTGCCGCCAAAGTGGATAACCTCACATTTATCTATATTACACTGCATCTGCCACGCATCTGCCCACTCACTCAACCTGTCCAGGTCACCCTGCAACCTCCTAACGTCCTCTTCACAGTTCACACTGCCACCCAGCTTTGTGTCATCTGAAAACTTGCTAGTGTTGCTCCTAATTCCCTCTTCCAAATCATTAATATATATGGTAAACAGTTGCGGCCCCAACACCGAGCCTTCCGGCACTCCACTCGCCAATGCCTGCCATTCTGAAAAGGACCCATTCACCCCATCACTTTGCTTCCGGTCTGCCAACCAATTTTCTATCCATGTCAACAACCTACCCCAATACCATGTGCTCTAATTTTAGTCACCAGTCTCCCGTGTGGGACCTAATCAAAGGCTTTCTGAAAGTCTAGATACACTACACCCACTGGCACCCCTTCATCCATTTTACTTGTCACATCCCCAGAAAATTCCCGAAGATTAGTCAAGCATGATTTCCCTTTCATAAATCCATGTTGACTTGGACTAATCCTTTTACTGCTATCCAAATGCCCCATTATTACCTCTTTAATAATTGAGTCCAGCATCTTTCCCACAACCGAAGTAAGGCTAACTGGTCTGTAATTCCCTGTTTTCTCTCGCGCTCCTTTCTTGAAAAGTGGGATAACATTAGCCATCCTCCAATCCACAGGAACTGATCCTGAATCTATTGAACATTGGAAAATGATCACCAATGCGTCCACTATTTCTAGAGCCACCTCCCTGAGGACCCTGGGATGCAGACCATCAGGCCCAGAGGATTTATCATCCTTCAGTCCCATTAGCCTACCCAATACTATTTCTCGCCTAATGAAAATTTCTTTCAGTTCCTCTACCCCCTTAGATCCTCTGTCCTCCAGTACATCTGGGAGAATGTTTGTGTCTTCCTTAGTGAAGACAGATCCGAAGTACCTATTCAACTCTTCTGCCATTTCCTTGTTGCCCATTATAATTTCACCCGTGACTGCCTTCAAGGGACCCACCTTTGACTTTACTACTCTTTTTCCCTTAACATATCTAAAGAAACTTTTACTGTCCTTCTTTATATTCCTGGCCAGCTTCCCCTCGTACTTCATCTTTTCAGCCCATATTGCCCGTTTTGTTTCCTTCTGTTGTCCTATGAAAGTTTCCCAATCCTCTGGCTTCCGGCTACACTTTGCTGTGTAATACATCTTTTCTTTTAGTTTAATTCTATCCCTAACTTCTCTTGTCAGCCACAGTTGCCTCCTACTCCTCTTAGAATCTTTCTTCCTTTTTGGAATGAAATGATCCTGCGTCTTCTGGATTCCCAGAAATTCCTGCCATTGCTGTTCCACCATCATTCCTGCTAGGATCCCTTTCCAGTCTACTTTGTCCAGCTCCCCTCTCATGCCTTCACAGTCCCTTTGTTCAACTGCATCACTGACACTTCCGATTTAACGTTCTCCTTCTCAAATTGTAGATTAAAACTAATCATATTATGATCACTATCTCCAAGCGGTTCCTTTACCTCGAGTTCTCTTATCATATCTGGTTCATTGGACAACACTAAATGAAGAATTGCCTTTTTTCTGGTCGGCTGCATTACAAGCTGCTCTAAGAATCCATCTCGGAGGCATTCTACAAACTCTCTTTCTTGGGGTCCTGAACCAACCTGATTTTCCCAGTCTACCTGCATATTGAAATCCCCCATCACCATAGTGGCATTACTTTTGTTACATGCCAGTTTTAACTCCTGCTGCAACTTACTCCCTACATCCGGGCTACTATTTGGGGGTCTGTAGATAACACCAATTAGTGTCTTCTTGCCTTTGCAATTCCTCAACTCAATCCACAGTGACCCTACCTCGTCAGTCCCTATATCTTCCCTCGCAAGGGTCTGAATTCCATCCCTCACCAGCAGAGCTACCCCCCCCCCTCCTCTGCCCACATGCCTGTCCTTTCCATAGGATGTATAACCCTGAATATTAAGTTCCCAGGCCTGATCCTCCTGCAGCCACGTCTCAGTAATCCCCACAATGTCATATCTACCAACCTCTAACTGAGCCTCAAGCTCATCTACTTTACTTCTTATACTTTGTGCATTCATATACAATACTTTTAATTCCTTACGCATCTCACCTTTCACATCGATCCCTATTACACTTGGCCATACTCTCCTATCCCTTTGTGAGCTTCCTTTCCCGTTAATTCTGGGGTCATTAACCATCCCTTTACTCTCTTTCCCTTTAATTCCATCCTCGACTATCCCATTTGACACCCCACCCCCCTTATTCAGTTTAAAACCACCCGTGTAGCAGTGGCAAACCTGCCTGCCAGAATGCTGGTCCTCCACCTGTTAAGATGCAATCTGTCCCTTTTGTACAGTTCCCCCTTACTCCAAAACAGATCCCAGTGATCTAAGAATCTAAATCCCAGCTCCCTGCACCAGTTCCTCAGCCACACATTCAGGTCCCGTATCTCCCTGTTCCTGCTCTCTCCAGAACGAGGAACTGGAAGCAAACCGGAGATAACAACACTGGAGGTCCTGCTTTTCAGCATTTTTCCAAGCTCTCTAAAATCACGCTGCAGAATATTCATCCCCTTCTTTCCGACATCGTTTGTGCCGACATGCACTACCACTTCTGGCTGTTCACCTTCGCCCTTGAGGATTTTCTGCACTCTGTCCGTGACATCCAGG
The DNA here is from genome assembly GCA_038087875.1 of Malacoraja senta. Lineage (NCBI taxonomy): Eukaryota > Metazoa > Chordata > Chondrichthyes > Rajiformes > Rajidae > Malacoraja > Malacoraja senta. The sequence goes on from CM075977.1 coordinate 158,532,423, forward strand.
ATCCTGGCACCAGGAAGGCAGCACACCATCCTCGAATCCTGTCTGTTGCCGCAGAAACCCCTGTCCGTACCTCTCACAATGGAGTCCCCAACTACAATGGCATTGCCTGACATTGGCCTCTTTGGTTTTGTCTCAACAGCCCTTTTTGCTTCGCAAGCCAGTCCGCCGCTCAGTGTGATAACGTCTTCTGTCCCGATGGCTTCTAAGTGGGCGAACCTGCTCACAAGAGGTACAACACCCCGGGACCTTTGCATTCCAATCAGTACCCCATTCCTGCCTTTTCCCCATATCCCCTGATTCCCCTATCTTTAAGAGCCCTATCCAGCTCTCTCTTGAAAGCATCCAGAGAACCTGCCTCCACTGCCCTCTGAGGCAGAGAATTCCACACACTCACAACCCTGTGAGGAAAAAGTGCTAAGTAACAAGTTTTATTCTTGGCTTCTACCTAGAATTATTTCAAATTTGAAATCTTCATATTTCCTTTACTCCATTTCAATTCTGCCATCACCATTTTCTTTAATGTCAAAGATAACTTTTATTTGCGTTAAAACAAAAACCGCGCAAAACTCTTAATATATTTGTGTGTCTACATTCAATTTTGCGAATGTTTTCCCGAGTAGTACTAGCATCTCTCTTTTTTCTTACACATAGCATAATTGCCACATGGCTCCCTGAGGTGATGTCCCTTCCCTTGTTTGAGGGGTGCCTGTGTAAAATGAATAAAAGAGTTCAGACACATGGAACAGCAGTACAACAACTCAGCAGGTTGTGCCACTGCAAGTTCAGGTCGACACGAGAGAAGAAAGTGCAGATGCTGGAATCTTGAGCAAAACACAAAGCTGTGAAGGAATTCAGTGGATCAGGCAGCATTCGTGGAGGGCATGGATAGATGGCGTATTGGGTCAGAACTATGAGATCCGCACTCTTCTGAAGTCCCGGCCATTCATGTCTGAAGGTACTGAGGACTACAAGAAGTCCAGATATGACCTTAGTAAGGCCATCAAAAGGCCAAAAGGAACTTCTGCTCCAAGCTGGAGGATGAGACGGATGTTCGGCAGCTTTGGCGGGGCCTGAATGCAATCACCTCCTACAAGGCAAAATCAGGAGGCAGCACACATGTCAGCGAAACATCACTCCCTGACAAGCTCAATGCGTTTTACGCACGCTTTGATAGGGAGAACACTGATGTGCCTTCTCGAGCCCCCATTCGCTGTAATTGTATTTCAGTCACGGTCACAGAGGCCGACGTCAGAAAATCCTTCAGAGGGGTGACCCTCGGAAAGCGCCTGGACCTGATGGAATACCCGATCGTGTTCTAAAAACCTGTGCGGACCAACTGGCTGGAGTTTTTCCGGACATTTTCAACCTCTCACTTCTGAGGTCTGAGGTTTCCACCTGCTTTAGGTGGGGAGAGGGAGGGTAGAGTGGGGAGAGGGAGGGTAGAGAGGGAGAGTGCGAGGGAGGGAGAGGGAGGGGGTAGTGAGGGAGGGGGGTAGAGAGGGAGGGGGATAGAGAGGGTGGGAGTGAGGGTAGATAGGGAGGGGGCATCTCCCTCCTCCACCCCTCCCCATCTCCCTCTACCACCCCACTCCCCACCCCATCTCCTTCCTCATCATTTCCCTCAACCCTCATTCCCATTCACTGCCCCAGCACCTACCCAGTTCGTAGAACAGCAACCAGGGCCTGGAACTCGGCCTGGGTCTCATACTCGGCCCGGCCCTGGCTGTAGACTCCAGCCGTCAGCTCGGCCGCCACCTGGGCTCCACTACAGGCCCCTACTTCATCTCCGGTCTTGGCCCTGACCCTGGACCCAGGCTCGTCCTTGGACCCAGTGGCGACTTCTTTCTCGGCCCCGGTCACGGCCCCATCCCAAGCCATGCACTTGGCCCTCACTCCAGCTCCAGCACCACCCTCCCCACCGGGCGTCGGGTGTCGGGCATCAGGCGCCGGGCGCCGCCACTCCTCATTCACTGTGAGCACTGGAGTGCCTTTCCCTCCCAAAGTGTCCCGTCCTGCCTTGCGAGTGCATTGTGACGTCACCCAGTTTTTTTTTCCAAAATGGGTGAGTTTTCAGGCTGTTTTTTAAACTTTAAACTATTATTAACTTCAGAAATAAAGGTGGGAATGCGATGCGAAGATGTTTATCGCCTCAACGAGAAAAATGTGAGTAGGATATGTGACAATGGGAATGCTGTGGCCTAGCGTTTGGAAGAAGATAGGAAAAGTAGATTGACACATCGTGGGCAGATTGTGGGCACAAATACAAACAACAGGAAGAGTTTTAGTATTATAGAGATGTGTGGGGCAAGTTTTTTTAATACATAGGGAATGGTAGGTGTGCTTCTAGGGGTGGTAGTGAATGCAGATATGACAGTGGCATTTAAGTGGCTTTTAGATAAATTAATGGAGATGCAAGGAATGCAGGGATATGGATCATGTGCAGGCAGAGGAGATTAGTTTAACCTGGCATCATGTTGTGCTCAGAGATTGTGGGCCAGAGTGTTTGCTTATGTGCTGTACTGTTCTATGTCCTATGTTCTCTTCTTTCAATAATAAAAGTCAGACTCACATTCCCATGATTTAAAGATATGGCTGACTGAACAGCTGCAAGATATGATAACTATTTATTTGGCAGAATTTTGTGGAATTTAGCAGCCTACACAATAAACTTCTGAAAGATCTGCATGATACACCCCCCTCGAATGAAGATGGCTGATGCTATAAAGCATTCCTGAGAGTCATAATATGTAAATTTCTTTGTTCGTTTTCCTATTATGTAAATATATTCCTGAAATAGATTAGACCATTTTCCTTCAGATTTCAATATACTTTACAGTACATTTTTGTGCATCTGCCCCATACTGTGCCCATTTTTTAAAATGTATTTCAATGCTGCATCATTTTCCCCATTAATAATTTATCCACGGTAACTGATATACGAAACTTTTTCTGGTGTGTAAAAAAAATAATTTCATACTTTTATTCCTAAATATCAAAAAAAGAAAATAAAAGCTTGTAAGCGTGTGTCAAATTCTAATTGAAGGCTGCTGTCTCAAAAGAATCAGATTTGCCACATCCCAACTGGGCAACGTGAAATGCATCGTGAAATAGTCTGGTCTCTCATCCATAGGGGATGAGGATAAACTAACAGGAGCCTGAAAGGCAGAAAATGGTGGAAACATTCAGCAGGTCAGAGAGCAATAGTAGAGACCAAATCATGAGATCTTAAGTAATAGGAGCAGAATTAGGCCATTCGGCCCATCATCTTCTCCACCATTCAATCATGGCTGATCTATCTCTCCCTTCTAAACCCTATTTTCCTGCCTTCTCCCCATAACCCCTGACACCCATACTAATCAAGAATCCATCTATCACTGCATTAAATATATACACTGTCTTGTCCTCCACAGCCTTCCGTGGCAAAGAATTTCACAGATTCACCACCCTCTGACTAAATAAATTCCTCCTCATCTTCCTAAAAGAACATACTTTAATTCTGAGGCTATGACTAGTCCTAGACTTTCCCACTAATAGAACATCCACTCCACATCCACTCTAACCATCACCAGTGAAGGGAAGAAAACAGTGGCACTGTGTGGCTGGTGCTAACTCAGTGAGATCTACCAGTGAGCAACCAGCTGCTCTCTTATTTTCTGAGAGGAAGGATCACAGTGCATTAACTGGATGGTTACTTGATGCGCCTCAGAGATTTGTTCTTCCCATTGAAGGCCTGATTCACAACAAAAGGTTGACTGCTGCTAATCCTGCCTGGGGTTGAAACCAACATAAGGATCATAATGGTGATCACGGGCTTGTCGCCTAGAAAGAGACCAAGCCAAAAAACAGTCAATTCAGACAACAGCAAAGAAAATATCAGCAGAAAGATGCTTCTTGCAGGAGGACCTAGATGGAACCCAAGGTGGTCCAGTGCATAATAAGCTTGCTCTGATTGCCAGAACACCAAGTCCCCAGCAGACAATGGCAGGCATTGGCCTGCTTGGTTTAATTTAGTTTAGTTTAGAGATACAGCGCGGAAACAGGCCTTTTAACCCACCTCGCCCATGCTGACCAGCGATACCTGTACGTCTTTGGAGTGTGTGAGGAAACCGGAGCACCCAGGGAAAACCCATTAGATCATAGGGAGAACGTCCAAAATCCATACAGACAGCAGCCATAGTCAGGATTGAACCCAATAGCATCTGTGGAGGGAAAGGACAGGCAATGATTTGGGTCAGAACCCTTCTTCAGACTGATTCCTATTTACATCGACGTTGTCCAGTAAAGTGGCCACTCAGGTTTAAGGCTTTGTCTAACTTCTCATTCTTCTTTTGTGTCCATCTTCCATGTTTCAAATGTTGACATCGCTGTCATCGTCCGTCCTGAAAAGGACGCAAGCTTCCGGCGACAATCAGTGGGAGCCATTACTTGTTGCAATAGATGATGGTGGTAGCAGAATTAGCTCAGGATACTTCCAGTTTCCAGCCCCGTGACGTGAATGCTTCTGCTATGGGGCCAACTGCTCATTATTGCACACATATACAGTAATATCTGGGCTATCACTAGAGCATTTCCAATTTCGATCTGTGATAGTTTCATGTGGAAAGGATGCATGGGTATTCCACTGAATGCCATATCGTCGAACAAGCTGTCGGCATGGTCAGAGAACACGTCTCAGGCAAAGCTATTGGTTTCCTTCTGCTCTCACAGTGAACACATCCAGCATACAGTACGTAACTGTGGTCTCTCGCACTCTGTACAGCATTGTTTGGCAACAAGGAATGACCTTGCGAAAGGAGCAAGGCACAGCAAGCAGACCCTCTACTGACGATGTTGAGAAGGGGGAGGAGGGCTGATGAAGGCCATGCATTAGCTCTGCAGTGGCAAATTATTGAGATACAGGCGAGAAGATGGAATATTAACCAAGAAGGTTCAATGGAGTTGGGGGGGGGGGGGGGGTGAAACAACTTTGATTGAATCCTCACTTCCATGTTACCTTTGCACCTTTTCATTTCTCTTGACCCAGCCACAGTTCATTTCTGCCACTGTTCTGGAGAAAAACATAGTGCTGGGAAACTCAACGGGTTAGGCAACATCTGTGGAGGAATGCATTGGCAACATGGCAGGTTAGGACCCTTCTTAAAACTGTCTGAAGAAGGGTCCTGACCTAAAACGTCACCGGTCCATTCCCTCCACAGATGCCGCCTGACCCAATGCGTTCCTCCAGCACTTTGTGTTTTGCTTAAGATTCCAGCATCTGCAGTTTCTTGTGTCTCCACTGTACCAGATAACACATCAGACACCAGTATTCACCGAAATGCTCTCTGATGCCAAATATCTAAGCCTGTCATCATTCTATAAAAAGTAAGGGCCTTCTACTCCCCACCCCTCCTGCAGCATACCCAGGGATGTGTCATCAAATTGATTTGCATGCATCCTTTCCATATTCCTCCCATAGAATATCTAAGCACATCCAAATTGCATCTTCATTTGTATCTTTAAATAAATCACATCATGCTGTTGGTCATCACACACAGTGCCAGTGATTCAATATGGGGTAAAAGGACTATAAGTTGACCATTAAAAGTCTGGCATGCTTAACCTGTGGGATTCCCATGTAATATGAACACACACCCACCTGCCGCTCTGAACACAAGGGCAAGCTGACATCCAGACCGTTAACTCTCCACAGCTATTGCCTGGCTGCAGAACATTTTCCAGCATTCTATCTTTCAATTTCAGCTTTCCAACATTTTTCATATTTTACTTCTGTACCAGGAGAACACGCCTTACTTTACATTGTTCCACTCCTGTTAAGTGACATAGGGTCTGATATGCAGGCGTACACAATGTGAGCTTCAACATGAAAGGGGAGAACCTAATGAGGAGGAAGAATGAAATGTAAGTGGGGAATGCTTTGTGCAAGTTTCAACAGTGAGAGAATTTCTTCAAGGCCAACCAGCAAGAATAAAAAAAACAGAACAAGATTTGTCTTTGCAAAACACATTCCACAATATTTCAGAGGAAGACACAATGCTCAATAATCAAACACCTTCAGTGCCAACATTGTTATATTATTGAAAAAAAGAGAGCTAACTATGTCAGCAAGCATCATCCAAAGGCAGTTATAACGACAAGAAAATCACATGGAATGAGGAAACCCAAAATAACACTCATTCTTCTTGCAGAAAGTTCCAAGGGTTCTTTTACTTCCTTTCTCTTTGAAGAAAGTTAACACACATCTATTTGGATGATATTTGTACCACTGTTACTGCAATATGTAATTCTGTACCTCATAATGTAAGGTGTTCCTGCACTTCCATTAAGGCAGCTAAAACTGGTACTGCTACTCAATAACTTACTTATAATTCAAGAGCAGCATATATTTTTTTGCTACACTTTCTGATGGGAGTCTGCCATGCATTAAACAAGCTTCTCATAGAGTCACAGAATCAGAAGCAGAAGCAGAAGCAGACCAAGTTAGCATATTGGGTTAGTCCAATTTGGCCATTATCCCTTTAAACCTATCCCAAATATATATGTGTTCAAATATCTTTTAAAAGCCATAATTGCATCCACTTCTATAGCTTCCTCTGCAGCTCATTCTAGATTCAAACTACTCTCTGTGGAAAAGTTGCCCCTTGCATCCCTCTCCACTTTCACCGCATGCCTAGGCCTTGTCAATGACCTTGATAAAGTTCATGTGGACAACATCTATGTGCTGCCCTCATCAATATTCTTGGTCACTTATTCAAAATACTCAGTCAAATGTTAAATTCTGTCAAATGTTAAATCCAGTTATGAATCTGACAAATTACTCATTAATATACATTTTTAAAGCATCTGAGGGAAATTGCACAGTGTAAATGCTGAAATGAATTCGAGGGTTGGATAGAGTCTAGAATTGCCCATCAATAAAGAGTGACTTTCATGCTGACAGTTCACTTTGCTCATCCCTATGCCTCAGTGGAACAGAACTAGTAGAGTGGATAGGGGAGAACCAGTGGATGTGTTGTATCTGGACATTCAGAAGGCTTTCGACAAGGTACCACATAAGAGATTAGGATACAAACTTAAATCACACGGTATTGGGGGTTCAGTATTGATGTGGATAGAGAACTGGCTGGCAAACAGGAAGCAAAGAGTAGGAGTAAACGGGTCCTTTTCACAATGGCAGGCAGTGACTAGTGGGGTACCGCAAGGCTCAGTGCTGGGACCCCAGCTATTTACAATTTATATTAATGATCTGGACGAGCGAATTGAAAGCAACATCTCCAAGTTTGCGGATGACACTAAGCTGGGGGGCAGTGTTAGCTGTGAGGAGGATGCTAGGAGACTGCAAGGTGACTTGGATAGGCTGGGTGAGTGGGCAAATGTTTGGCAGATGCAGTATAATGTGGATAAATGTGAGGTTATCCACTTTGGTGGCAAGAACGGGAAGGCAGACTATTATCCAAATGGTGGCCGATTAGGAAATGGGGAGATGCAGCGAGACCTGGGTGTCATGGTACACCAGTCATTGAAAGTAGGCATGCAGGTGCAGCAGGCAGTGAAGAAAGCGAATGGTATGTTGGCCTTCATAGCAAGAGGATTTGAGTATAGGAGCAGGGAGGTTCTACTGCAGTTGTACAAAGTCTTGGTGAGACCACACCTGGAGTATTGGGTACAGTTTTGGTCTCCAAATCTGAGGAAGGACATTATAGCCATAGAGGGAGTGCAGAGAAGGTTCACCAGACTGATTCCTGGGATGTCAGGACTTTCATATGAAGAAAGACTGGATAGACTTGGCTTATACTCGCTAGAATTTAGGAGATTGAGAGGGGATCTTATAGAAACGTACAAAATTCTTATGGGGTTGGACAGGCTAGATGCAGGAAGATTGTTCCCGATGTTGGGGAAGTCCAGGACAAGGGGTCACAGCTTAAGGATAAGGGGGAAATCCTTTAAGACCGAGATGAGGAAAAACTTTTTCACACAGAGAGTGGTGAATCTCTGGAACTCTCTGCCACAGAGGGTAGTTGAGGCCAGTTCATTGGATATATTTAAGAGGGAGTTAGATGTGGCCCTTGTGGCTAAGGGGATCAGGGGGTATGGAGAGAAGGCAGGTACGGGATACTGAGTTGGATGATCAGCCATGATCATATTGAATGGCGGTGCAGGCTCGAAGGGCCGAATGGCCTACTCCTGCACCTATTTTCTATGTATCTAACTAGATGGCTAAAAGCTAACATACAAGAGTTTGTTTATGAATTTATTGAGCGAGGCATCTCAAATGTCTAACAGGCTAAATTAATCCATTCTGAAACTTTTATAAGCACACTATTTACAATCAACAGACACAAACATCTTGCAGTGGAGATTAGTAATCAAAGAACGTTTTGTCATCTCTATTAGACCATGAGCTCCATGATTTACAGAAACAATGCTGCACTTTACAGGTGGAATAGAGTCCTGCAAAGCTTGTTTCTCAACAATTTATGTAGTTAGTCATCTTGATTTGCATGAAAACAGACTCAGTCATCTGTGAAGAGCAATTGTACCCCATTTATAAAATAGTTTTTGCGTTATGTAAGACTCTATGATTGGTGATAATGATTCAATGGCTAATGGGTACAAATGTCATGAATGACTATAGTTGCAGATCAGAAATCTGTAGGTGCTGGAAATCACAAAGGAAAACATTTCTGGAAACACTCAACAGGCCAGACAGCATCTATAAAGAAAGAAACTAAGGTGAACCATCAGGTTATTAATGTTCATCTGCATTAAGAAAGCTGAGAAATCAAACATGTTTTAAATTGCAAACAAGGAGGAGTAAAAAGATGGTAATGTACGATATTGTGGAGACAAAGAGAATGGATGCTGAAAGCAGTGCAATGAAATTCTTTGTTCACATGAAGCTCGGACTAAACACACACTAATGATAAAGACAACAATGAATACGATGATGAAGGACAAACAGCAGAATGGTGCAAGATTGTAGCGCAAAAACTGAGCAGTGCAAAAACTGAGCAGTGCAAAACAATAATGGAATAAATGGAACAACGAGGAACTGCAGATTCTGGGTTTACAAAGAAAGACAAAGTGCTGGAGTAAATCAGAGGGCCAGGCAACATCTCTGGAGAGCAAAGACAGGTGACGTTTAGGTTGGAACCCTTCTTCAGGCTGATTGTAGTGGAGGAGGAGAAAGCTGAAGAGAGAATGGTTAGCACAAAGACTGGCAAGTGAGAGATGGATACAGTTGGGGGTGGAGGGGGCTTGGTAGACAGATGGTTGGACAAGGGCCTAAGATGAAAAGACAACAGGTGTAAAATAATGATAGAAGAAGTGCAAATTCAGAAACCAGAGGAAGGAATATAGGTGGAAGGCGATGGGGAGAGGTGAAATGGGTGTACATCCAGGTGGGGCACAGGGAAGAGAGGGGTATGGAGGGGGAGAAGGGGCGGTGTTGTAAGGTTAGTTGCCTAAAATTGGAGAATTCCATGTTCATACCGTTAGGTTGTAAGCTACCCAAGCAGAATAAGACGTGCTGTTCCTTTAGTTTGTATGTGGCCTCACTCTTGCAATGGACAATGGAAGAGGACCTGGACAGAAAAGACAGCATGGGAAGGGGAGTTAAAATGGTTAGCAACCAGGAGATCTAGTAAGCCTTGGCAGACCAAGCACAAATGTTGAGGTGATATGGGTGGAAGGGATGTGAATCATGGAGTTGCAGAGGGAGCAGTCTCTGCAGAAGACGGAGAGGGTTGGGGATAGGAAGATGTGAACGGTGATGGGATAACATTGAAGGTGGTGGATATGTCAACGAATTATGTGTTGGATACGGAGGCTGGTGGAGTGAAAGGTGAGGACCAAGGTAACGTTATCTTTGTCCATCTGAGGGGAGAGGGAGCAAGAACTGAACTACAGGACACAGAGGAGGCACTGGTGAGAGATGGCAGCAGGAGGGAAACAATGTTTCTAACAAAAGAGAACCTCCCAGATGTCCTCAAATAAATGGATGAGAAAAGAGTTAAGAGTAAGTACCTGGCAGCACCTCTAGGAATGTAAGAAAGGGCTGATTGGCTCAGGAGTCTGATAGCAGTGGAGAAAGAAGCTCTCTTGGGTTTGCCTGTCTTTCAAGGTCCTGTATCTTCTAACAGAAGATAGAGGAGAGAAGAGAGAAAATAGAAGAGAGAAAGGACTGGGCTGTGCTCACCATTCTCTGCCAGTACAGGCGGTCAAGGGCAGAGCATTTGCCATACCAGGCTGAGATCCATCCGGTCAGAATACTTTCTATACCACTTCTGCAACATTTCAAGGGAATCGTTGTGTACGTGGCAAATCTTCTCGGATGCTTAAGTAAGTAAATACACTGATGTGCTTTCTTAATGATGGAAAAAATCTGAAAGGACCAGGTTAGGTTGCTGGAGACATAGATGCCTAGAACTTGAAGTTGTTGACGATCTATACAGCAGGTCTGTTGCTGAGGATAAAGTTGTATTTAGTCCCTCACTTCCTAGGTCACCAGATGTCGCTAAGGACTAGGATGTTGTTCTGACACAATGACATAATGTTCTCAATCTATTTCCTGTGTTTCATCTCATTATTGTTTAAAATCTGACAGACAACAGTGGCAACCTTAAAGATCGAGTTGGCATTGTACTTGGTCATACAGTTATGTGTGTACAGGGAGCAAGGGAATGAGCACACAACCCTGAGGGTCACCGGTGTTGTGGATCAGAGTGGGGAACTGTGATGATCAATTCTAACTGATTAAGTCCTACTGGTCAAGAAGTGCAGTAGCCATTTTCCCAAGGCCCAGATCCAAACGGTTAAGAAAGAGCTTATTCAGTATTATAGTGTCAAAGACAGAACTGTAGTCAATTAATAGCATCTTGACATGGAAGTCCTTGTGGTCAAGTTGTTCCAGGACTGAATGTAGTGCAAAAGAGAGATGGTTCCTACATGGACCTATTTTTATGAACACAAATTTCAGGGGGTCTTCATTGTCTGGAAGACTGACACAGATGTGGGCCATTACCAATTTTTATATCATTTCATTATGGTCAATGTTATAGCTACTGGCTGTTAGTCATTGACACAGGTCTCTTTATTTTTCCTGGGGAATGGAATGATGGAGGTTTCCTTGAAGCAGATGGAGTTAAAAGACTGTTGAAGTGTGTGGTTGAAGATGTTGACAAACACTTTGACCAGCTGATTGGCAAGTGATTTCCGAAATAATCCAAGGATTCCATCCGGAACGGCTGCTTTCCAAGAGTCTACCACAATGAAAGCAGATAGGACCTCTGCCAATGTAAAGGTACTAGATGAGTACTTTGCAATAGTCTTCAACAGATACATTTAGAGATACAGAGTGGAAACAAGCCCTTCGGCCCATCGAATCAGCAACGACCAATGATCACCCATACACTAGTTATGTCCTACACACAAGGTACAATTTTCAGAACCCAATACAAATCTGCACATTTTTAGAATTTTGGAGGAAGCCAGAGTACCCGGAGAGAACCCACATACTATACGTTACAATATAACTTTATCCCAGAAGGGAAATTGATCTGCCAACATTCATAAAACACAAGATACATGAAACATGAAATTAAAGTGACAAGTGGAAAGGATTGGGGATGTGCAACGATTTGGGAAGGTGAAGGGGGGGAGGAAGAGGAGTCAGTCTACCCCACAACAGAAGGGGGAGGAGATGTACAGTTTGATAGCCACAGGGAAGAAGGATCTTCTGTGGCATCCTGTAATGCATCTTGGTCGAACCAGTTTGTTGCTGAAGGTACTCCTCAGGTTAACTAGTGTGTCATGGAGGGGGTGAGCTGTATTGTCCAGGATGCTCTGCAGTTTGAGGAGCATCCTCCCCTCCAAGACCACCTCCCATGAATCCAACTCCACCCGCAGTACGGAGCCAGCAATCCTGATGAATTTCTTAATCTTGGTCTCGGGGAAAACGAGACATGGTCTTAGGGAGAACGTACAAACTCTGTACAGTCAGCACCCATAGTCAAGATCAAACCTTTGTTTCTGGGAACTGCAAGGTAGCAACTGTACTGCTGTACCACTCTGCCATCCTTCCAATGTACTTCCAATGCAACAGTTAAGGAGGAAATATATGATACATTGGTAACATTAAACATCAATAGCCAAGAGGTATTAGAAAGGTTGGCTGAACTTAAAGTAGGTTAGTCATCAGGACTGAATGGGATATATCCCAGGATTTTGAGGGAAGCATAGGAGGAAATTATTTTGGTGCCTTCCATAATCTCCAAAGCTCTTTTTCATAGAAACATAGAAACATAGAAAATAGGTGCAGGAGGAGGCCATTTCGCCCTTCGAGCCTGCACCACCATTCAATATGATCATGGCTGATCATCCAACTCAGTATCCTGTACCTGCCTTCTCTCCATACCCCCTGATACCTTTAGCCACAAGGGCCACATCTAACTCCCTCTTAAATATAGCCAATGAACTGGCCTCAACTACCTTCTGTGGCAGAGAATTCCAGAGATTCACCACTCTCTGTGTGAAAAATGTTTTTCTCATCTCGGTCCTAAAAAATTTGGGATGGTACCAGAGAACAGTAAATATTACCCCCTTGTTCAAAAAGAGGAGTAAGGAGAAGCCAAGCATTTACATGCCAGTCAGTTTAAGCTCAGCAGAAACATTGATCCGGGAAGGCTTAATAGTCACAAGAGGAAAATTGATTAATTAAGGCAAGCAGCATGGATTAGTTAAGGGCAAATCATGTTTAATCAATTTGATAGAATTTTTTTATGATTGTAATCGATTGATTGATAGATAGATTTAAAGATACAGCATGGAAACAAGCCCTGCGACCACACCACTCCAACCCGTACACACTTGCTCAATGTTATCCCACGCCACATCCACTCCTTACACACTAGGGCAATTTACAGAAGCCAATAAACTCCAAACCGCATGTCTTTAGGATGTGGGAGGAAACCTACGCGGTCACTGGGAGAAGTGCAAATTCCGCACAGACAGCACCCGAGGATGAGATTGAACCCAGGTCTCTGGCGCTGTGAGGCAGCAGCACTACCCGTCGCGCCACTGTTCTGGCAGTCGATGTGATACACATGGTCTTTCAGAAGGGGTTTGATGAGGTGACATATAACATGCTTGTCACATAAAGAAGTGTTTACCACCCAGTTATACTCATAGTGTCATAGTGTCATGGAGTCATACAACAACAAACAGGCCCTTCAGCGGTTCAGCCTAACTTGCCCATGCCGACCAAGATGCCTCTTTTACACACATGCCTGCTTTTGACTTATATCCCTCTAAACCTTTCCTATCCATGTCCTTGTCCAAGAGTCATGTAAATGTTGTTATGGTACCTAATGTTGTCATAATAACCAGTTCTTAATGTTACTCTCGAGTCAAGTCAAGAGTGTTTTATTGTCAGATGTCTTGAATTGGAACAGTGGAATTCTTACTCACAGCAGCACAACAGATATGTAATCATAGTACTCTGTAAAACCCATAATAAACAACAAAACAAGTTCAGTATAAATAAAAAAGGAAAGAAACAAATAAATAAACAATAGTAGAGCAAAGTCAAAAATAATAGTAAGATTAAACGAGAACTTACCAGTTTGAAGTTTGATCTGTATTTTATGAGGAGTTACGATGAGGGATTACGTGAAGAGCCCGTCCAGCACGCACGCGCGACATTCTTCAAAGCAGCGGTGTGGAATCACAGGAAACACAATAATTGAAATAAACATAGTAAAGAAAAGGAGAACTAAGATACCAGTTGATCTATAATTGAGGGTGGGAGCGGAGGGCACGTAATCCCTCATCGTAACTCCTCATAAAATACAGATCAAACTTCAAACTGGTAAGTTCTCGTTTAATCTTACTATTTTACTTCGGAGTCACGTGAGTGACTACGTGAAGATTTTAAAGCTCTGTGATTTCAAACCGTGTAACAGTTCATACTTCACTCGCTGCCGAAGTCATTCAAGGGAGGAAGTATGTTATCGTAATCAACCATAATCTGTTTGTAAACAATAATGGTATTTATTAAACAATAACAAAAGACAAAATGCTCCCCCCGGGCTTAAATTATATATTTTTGCAGATTTTAAAAATCTTTCTGCAAATAACACAGGTTCTGCTAGCGGCTTGTGGTAGAACGTCTGGAACGTTTTCTCCATGTTCATTCTTTTAGCCGCCGATGTGGATGCTGCCCTGGTGGAGTGAGATGTATATACATCAGTATCTACTCCAGCAGCTCCCAGTACCTGCTTGAGCCATCTCGAGATGGTTTGGCTTGACACCCAACCATGAGGTTTCTTGTGGCTGACCCATAAGGCTTTTTTTCTTTTTTTTTTTCCCTTCACCCTCGAGAATCTCTTGTTGTGTTGATGTAAGTGAATAAGTGAGTCATGAGACACAACCGTAGGTCAGGTGGGTATGCCCGGAAATCCATAACTAGGACTCAAGTTCCTGGCTTGCTCTGCTTTAGCAGCTCCTGAATGGTGAATGACCCGGTCTGGTGTTATAACCATGTTGTCCAGTCACAGTAAGTGGAGGGACTGGACTCTTTGTGCTGAGACTAGTGGCATCAGCATGACCGTTTTCAGGGTTAGCTTTTCCAGGGTGAGACCTGGCTGGGGACCATCCCCTTAGGTATGTCAGGACCACACTGACATCCCAGATTTGGGTATACCTAGGTCTAAGAGGGTTGGAGTTGACGATACTCCTCATGAGTTTGATCACCAGCGGTTGAGACCCTATGGCCTGTTGTCCTGGCACCTGTTTTAAGTAGGCTGACAGCACACTTCTGGCAGTATTGATGGCGCTGTAGCTCAATCCTTCATTATGGTGAAGGCCCCCCAGGAACTCCAGTACATTGGTTATGGTTGCAGATGAGTATGTTGTCCCAGTAGTCGAGCAGTATCTTTCCCACTTCCTGATGCTCGATAGGTATTGTTTCCTGGTGGACATACAGTGTCATCGTGTTGATGGTCCTGTCAGACACCCCAGTCCCAGCAATGGTCTTTTGATAATCTGCAACCCAGTAGGTTAATTTTGTCATGGCATGGATGACTTATGCCTGATACAGGGTGCGTCAATAGGTCTGGGCTACTGGGAAAGGTCATAGGAGTTTCGATGACCATGTCGAGTACCACTGGGAACCATGGCTGTGTAGGCCAGTTGGTACTATCAAAATACCTGAAGCAGAGTCCATCTGTATTTTGCGTAGTACCCTACAGATTAAGGCAGAAGGGGGGAAAAGCATAGCAGAAATAGGTCCCCCAGTTCAGCGCGAATGCATCTATCGCTGCTGCCTCAGGGTGTGGTTCCCAAGGGACATACATTGGTACGTGGTGATTTAGTCTGGATGCAAAGAAATCGATATCTGGTTGGCCATATTGGTTTGTAATTTTAGCAAAAGCTCTAGGATTTAACATCCATTCGGTGTTTATCATTGAATTTGCGTGACCTGGCACTGTATTTAGCTTACCTGGTAGGTAAGTTGCTGATAGCCAAATATGTCTATCGACCCACCATTACCAGATTGTGTTGACCCATTTGTCACATGATGTCGACTTTATTCCGCCCATATGGTTAATATAGGCCACCACCGTGATATTATCAATTTGTAAATGAAGATGCAAGTTGTGCATATTCCTAGAATATGCTTTAAAACCATAAAACGCACCCAACATTTCCAAATAATTTATGCCCAGTGTTTGTAGTAAAGATGAGTCTAGGTTAGTCCATCTACCACCTGTGCTGGATATGGTATTCGTTGCTGCCCAGCCTTGAGCACTGGCATCTGTTTGTATAGTTAACGTTGGGTTATTGATGATGATAGGGCTGGAACTATGCCAAATGTTATATCCACCATTGTAACTCTGATATTGCTTCAATGGGTAGTTTCATGGTTCTGTCAAAGTGACCTGCATGTCGTTTCAACGCCTGTACTTTTGCCCTTTGTAGGTGCTGATAGTGCAGGAGTCCAAATTGTGTAGCTGAAAATGCTGCTACCATTTTGCCAATTACTCTTGCCACTTGTCGGATGGTTGGTCGATTGCTTACCATTAAATTGTTGCACATCTGTGCCAATTCTGCTGCTTTACCTTTTGGCAATGTTACAGACATGTGGATTGAGTTAATTGTGAATCCCAGATAGTCCATAGTTGTGGATGGCGTCAACTTAGATTTATCTGGATGTATGACAAACCCAGGGTTTCAAACAATTGTTTGGTAGCTAATACAGCTGATTTAGCCAACTCCATGGTTTTGCCTACTATTAGGATATCATCAAGATACGCCATGACAATATGTCTTTGTTTCGTTAATGTTGCCAAGGCTGGTTTTAATATCTTGGTAAATAGTGTAGGGCTGATGTCAACCCATTAGGCAACACTTTATACTGCCATAGTTGCCCCATCCAGGTAAATTTTCAGGTATCTGCGATGACCCTTGTGAATGGGTACTGAATAGTAGGCATCTTTTAAATCAATGCTTGCCATAAAGTATCCTTTGGAAATCAGTTGTTTAGCAGTTACAAATATTTCCATTTTGAAATGTACATACTTCACAAAGGTATTTAGTGAGGTTAAGTCAATGATGATGCGACATCCACCATCTTTTTTGCTTTTGGTAATATATTTGAGACAAATTCCAAAGGTTCATGTTTGGATTTCTCAATGACACCCTTTGTAAGTAACCTCACCAGTTCTGCTTGAGCCTCTAGTTCTCTTTGACTGAGAGGGTAAAGACCCTTTGGGGTACGTGCTGAACTGGTGGCATGTTTTCTTGAATGAACTCTATTTTGTATCCCCGAATACTGTTAAGTATATAACTATCATTCGTGAGACACCTCCTGTTAGTACAGTTCCCCATTTACATGCTGGTAGGAACCAGACCCACCTACCTCCATAGTTATGGTAATGTTCCTTTCTTCCGTTTGTTCATCCGTCGTTATACTGCTGGATGTACTGCTGATGTACTGCTGATTGGGGGTGGCGCATTTTCCATGGGGTCCGCTCTGGGCCCTGGCCTAAAAAGGCTTTCGGGGATAGTATGCGGACCTCGAGCTTTCACCAGTTCCATAAATTTGACCTTGACTGGTGGACGCGGTGGGGTACTGCCGTCTGTTTTTTTGTGTGGGTCTGCTCGTTCCGGGGCCTGCCCTCATGAGGCCAAATGCTTTGGACTCTTCCTCCAGGTCTTTCACTTGTCCTTCCAAATAACAGGATCTGAGGCCGGTGTTTTACACAGTCCTGCAAACCTGGGATTGAGGGCAGGTCTTATTCTATCCTTGCGGAGGTTGTTTATCTCATATTGGGGGTTGCACAGCAGAGCCAGAGTGTCTTGCTGGTTTGTGGTCATATCCACCCCATCCACGGAACGAGCATAGGCTGTTATCCCTGTCGTCAGGAGCTTGAGGATTTTAGCTCCTGGTTCCGGATACTCTGTCCCCCCCCCCAGATTTGGCTGTTAACAGCCGGTACATTGAGCGAACTGCAGTTTTCCAGCTCTAGTGCCTCATTAAGTACCTGTCTTGTAGGGGTTTGAGGGACAGGTGGTTGATGCTGGCCGCCAGTTTTGGCTCCAATGGCCGCCCTGCTTGTGGTGTAACCATGTAGCGAATCTCCACACCCAGCAGCTCTTCCTGATCCTGTACCCCAAGCGTACTCCCGACATCTTCAGCCAATGACCCCTGTTCCTGACCAGCCCAGCCCTGGTCGCCAACGCTGCCCTGCTTTGAGGGGAAAGCGATGGCCAGTGCCTTGTAGAGCACTGCTGTGGGAGTGCCTGATCCCCCTGGCGAGACTGCTCTAGCTCCTGAAGCAAGTCTCGCTGGAGCAGTTGCTCCATGAGCCTTTCCATTCGGCTCAGGCGGCTAGCTCTGCCGCTCTAAGGCGGACCCTCCTCATCGGAGTCAGACATAACCGGCCAGTTTTCCACCAGCCCGCTGCAGCTCATCAGGCTGCGCTAGTGGTACTGGGCTCGGCTCGGTCTCGATGAGGGTGGACCACCGCATATGCGGTCCAGGTGCCGCCTCTCGCCCCCCACTGATGGAACACTCCCGTTCTGTTGGAGTTGAACGAGGGCGGTTTTCTTCCTTTGCCGTGCTGCTCATTTTCCCAGTTCCCCATGAATACAGAGCAGAGCACAGCTTGCTGATTACGACCACAGAGTAAGACTTACCTGATGGTCCGCTGTTTATTTTCCACCGACGTGTAGCGGGAGCGCCTGTACTCCCGGTCGTCACTGTTGC
This sequence comes from Malacoraja senta, assembly GCA_038087875.1. Taxonomy (NCBI): domain Eukaryota; kingdom Metazoa; phylum Chordata; class Chondrichthyes; order Rajiformes; family Rajidae; genus Malacoraja; species Malacoraja senta. The sequence continues at coordinate 158,550,688 of CM075977.1, forward strand.
ACTGCGTGAACGCTAATGTCGCGCATGCGTGCTGGACGGGCTCTTCACGTAGTCACTCACGTGACTCCGAAGTAAAATGTCCCCTAGTCTATATAGTTCAGAATCTATTTGAAGGTTGTAGTATTTAATAGCCTGATGTTGGTAGGGAAGAAACTGCTCCTGAACCTGGACCTTACAGCTTTCAGGCTGCTATACCTTCTTACCAATGGCAGGAGTGAAATTAGAGTGTGGCCAGGCTGGTGTGGGTCTCTGATGATGCTAACTGCCTTATTGAGGCAGCGACTTGTAAATCTCTTTGATCAGTACCCATGATGGACTGGGCAGTGTTTACCACGTTTTGCAATCTTCTTCTTTCCTGGAGGTTCGAGTTACCAAACCAGGTCGTGATGCAACCAGTCAATATGCTCTCCATTGTGCATCTATAGAAGTTCAAGAAAGTATTTGTTGACAAACTGAATCTCCTCAATTTTCACTGGAAGTAGAAGCGTTGGTGGGGTTTCTTTCTGATTGCATCAGTGCGCTGGGTCCAGGGCAGATCTTCAGAGTTATGCATGGCCAGGAATTTGAATGTTTTGATGATCTCCACCACCGTCCCATTGATGAAGGCAGGTTTGTGGATCCTGGTTCTACAATACACAAGATATTACGGGAATTCAAGTACTCAAATGCTTGTTGAACATTAAAGGCACTTCAGGTATTAAGTGGCAGGTGAATGCAGCAGGAACTTTACCAGGCTGCAGCTGCAGGTGGATACAATTTGTAAGCTGACATGTAAACCTAATCAGAATAGTCCTTCCAGAAACTAGTGTACAGTCCGATTCTCCTCCACCTCATTGCAGCATTATAGCACACAGTTCCAGAGACAGTCGCAGAGAATTTTAAACTCCCATGGATTTTGGTTGTGTAAAGTTTTAAAATATTAAAATCCTTACACCCATTCCTACCTGCCCCACTGAGTATTAACATAAGTGGGAGTAAGACGTAGGATTACAGGAATAATGCTTGAATATTTAAGTATTTTAATGAGGATGCCTGACACTATTTTAGACATCAACTTGCTAATAAGGATTCCCACTTTGGGAGGTACCTGATGACTTGAAAGCAGCTAAAGAACACTGAAGGTAGACACAAAATGCTGGAGTAACTCAGCGGGTCAGGCAGTATCTCTGGAGAGAAGGAATGGGTGATGTTTTGGGTCAAGACCCTTATTCAGACTTCTTCTAAAGAACACTGAATTTGGTTTGCTGTTTCAACACCTGCTCTAGCCCCAAACTGCACACATCTTTATTGGAAATGCTGATGTTCCTCCAGCCTTAACATTCCAACTTTCCCTTTCTCCTCAATAAATATACTGAGCCTTCCTCTCCACCTGCAGTCTGTTATCAGCTTATCCTCCAAACAGCCATAGGGTAAGCCAGCCATAGCCATGCAAAGTTTTAATGAGATCCTGCTATTTAAATGAATACGTTTATTGGCCAAGTATGTACACATACAAGGAATTTGCCTTGGTGCTCCGCTCGCAAGTAACAACACGACATACAGTAAACCATTAAGAATAAAACATAAAACATTAAAACATTAAGAATAAAACATTATAGTTTAAACATGTGAATGAAATAAAATACCAGAGCAAAAGGAAGCTACAGACGTTTGGTTATTGAGTAGAGCTACTACTGGTGGGAAAAAAGCTGTTTTTATGTCTGGCTGTGGTGGCTTTGGCGGTCCAGAGTCACCTTCCAGAGGGAAGTAATTCAAAGAGTTTGTGGCCAGGGCGAGAAGGGTCAGAGATGTTCTTATCCGCTCGCTTCCTGACCCTTGCAGTGTACAGTTCGTCAATGGGGGGAAGGTTGCAGCCAACAACCTTTTCAGCTGATCAAACGAATTGCTGCAGCCTCCGGATGTTGTGCTTGGTGGCTGAGCCAAAACAGACCATGATGGAGAAGGTGAGGACAGACTCTATGATGGCAGTATAGCATTCAACCATCATTGCTGTGGCAGGTGGACCAAAAATACTGCAGAAACTCAGCGGGTGAGGCAGCATCTATGGAGTGAAGGAATTGGCGACGTTTCTGGTCGAGACCCATTTTGTGTCTACCTTCAGTGTTCTTTAGCTGCTTTCAAGTCATCAGGTACCTCCCAAAGTGGGAATCCTTATTAGCAAGTTGATGTCTAAAATAGTGTCAGGCATCCTCATTAAAATACTTAAATATTCAAGCATTATTTCTGTAATCCTACATCTTACTCCCACTTATGTTAATACTCAGTGGGGGAGGTAGAAATGGGTGTAAGGATTTTAATATTTTAAAACTTTACATAACCAAACTCCAGCATTTTTTGTCTTCCTTCCAGCATCTGCAGTTCTTTCTTAAACATTGCCTGTGGCAGATTGTGTTTCCTCAGGTGCCGCAGGAAGTACATCCTCTGTTGGGCCTATTTTACTGTGGCGTCAATGGTGGCCCCCTATTTAAGATCCTTGGAGATGATGGTTCCAAGGAACTTAAAGGACTCCACAGATGTGATTGTGGTGTTGTTGATGGTGAGTGGAGGGGGGTACTCTCCTAAAGTCTACTATCAATTCCACCGTCTTAAGAGCTTTGAGCTCCAGGTTGTTGCGAAGGCACTAGGACACCAGCTGTGTCATTTCCTATCTGTAGGCAGATTCCTCCCCATCCTGGATCAGTCCAATCAGCGTTGTGCCATCCGCAAACTTGAGAAGCTTGACAGAGGAGTCTTTGGAGGTGCAGTCGTTGGTGTAGAGAGACTAAAGGAGAGGGGAGAGTACTCAGCCTTGCGGTACTCCTATGATGAGGCTCTGCGGATCCGAAATGTGCTTTCCCAGCGTCACATGCTGCTTCCTGTCTGTCAGGAAGTTGGTGATCCACTGACAGAGGGATTCAGGCACAGTCAACTGGGAGAGTTTGGAGTTTAGTAACTCTAGCACAATGGTGTTTATTGCCGAGCTAAAATCCACAAACAAAATCCTTGCATAGGTCCCTTGGCAGTCTAGGTGCTGGAGGATGAAGTGCAGGCCTAGGTTGACTGCATCATCCACTGATCTATTGGCACGGTATGCAAACTGCAGAGGGTCCAGCAGGGATTTGTGATATTTCTCAGCTGGGCCAGCACAAGTCGTTCAAGGGTCTTCATGATTACAGAGGTCAGTGCGACCGGCGTGTAGTCATTAAGACAAGTAATCCTTGTATTTTTGGGTACAGGGACAATAGTGGAGACTTTGAAGCAAGCAGAGACAGTACAACTTTGCAGGGACTGGATGAAAATGTCTGTGTAGACCGGTGCCAGTTGTTCGGCACAGAGCTTGAGGATAGAGGGAGAAACATTGTCCGGTCCTGGAGATTTCCAGCTTTTCTGTCTTCTGAATAGCCTCTCCACCTCCTCTGGGGGGGTCCTCTTGCAGCTGATGATTTCTTGCAAGCCCTTCCAAACTGAAGAAGAGTCATTAACTGAGAACTTACTCCTCAAGTTCTCAGAGTACTTGATAACCCCCACTTTTTCAATAAAATCTTCAATATAATTGCAGAGTCAAACTATCAAAATGTTATAATAGGCGGAGACTTTAACTGTGTTTTAGATCCGTACTTAGATAAATCAAGTCAAAAACAGAGAGGGAATATGAAATCGAAAACTGGGGAACTCCTCAATACCTATATAAATAACACTAATATAGCAGATGTTTGGAGAATTGTGAATCCAACTGGCAGGGAATATTCGTTTTACTCAATGGTACATAAGACATACTCACGTATAGACTACTTTCTGCTGGATACAAAATTAATCCCCCAAACATCTAATGCAATATACCATACAAATTCAATTTCAGACCATTCTCCACTAACTTTCTTTTTAAAACTGGAAGGATTGTCTAAGAATAATTCATTCTGGAGATTTAACTCTCAAATTTTAAAAGATCCACAAGCGAGTATATATTTAAAAGAACAAATGGAGGTCTTTTTTCAAACAAATGATACTTCAGATATATCGCCTACTTTACTTTGGGAATCTTTTAAAGCATACATTAGGGGTATTATAATTTCATATCAAGCTTTTCAAAATAAAAAGAATAAGAATGAACAAAGACAGTTAGAAGAACTTATTAGACAAATGGATATAGATAATGCTAAAGATCCATCAATAGATAAACATAATAAAATAATAATTTTAAAATTTAAATTAAATAAATTATTATCTGCCAAACTTATGAGACTTTTTCAAATTACAAAACAAGAGCACTTTGAATTTGGGGATAAACCGCATAAACTTTTGGCTCGCCAGCTAAAAAAACGAGAAAAGGAACATACTATACCAAAGATCAAATCAGATAAAGGGGAATTATTAACAACACCGAAGGATATTAATAAAAGATTTGCGCAATTTTACGAGAATTTGTATACATCTAAAATGATAATTGATTCCAATAATATCACAAAGTTCTTGGATACCTGTAATCTTCCAAAGTTAGAGCTGAAGGAACAAGAGGAACTGGGTGCACAAATCTCAATTAAGGAATTAGAAGATACAATAAACTCATTAAAAAATGGAAAAACACCAGGCCCTGATGGATTTACTAATGAATTTTATAAAAGCTTTTATGATAAAATAATACCAAGATTACAAAAAATGTACCAATACGCTTTTAAAAAACGAATACTACCTGATACATTAGCGGAATCAACGATTACATTAATACCTAAGAAAAATAAAGATTTAGAAGAACCTGGCTCATATAGAGCTATAGCATTGTTAAACACAGATCAAAAAATATTAGCGAAAACATTAGCTAGAAGATTAAGTAAATACATTAGTAAATTAATAAACCCAGATCAGACAGGGTTTATTCCTAAGAGATACTCTTCTAATAATATGAGACGTCTACTCAACATAATGCACTCACACAAATCTGAAGATCAAGAATTATCAATTATTTCGCTGGATGCTGAAAAAGCATTTGATCAAGTAGAATGGAATTATATGGATAAAGTATTACAAAAATTTCAACTGGGAGAGAATTTTATTTTATGGATTAAGTTACTATATAACAAACCTACAGCTAGAATACTTACTAATAACATATTATCCTCGAAATTTCAACTATCAAGGGGAAATAGACAAGGATGCTCATTATCACCACAGCTGTTTGCTCTCATTATTGAACCGCTAGCAGAAAAAATTAGAATACACCCTGATATTCATGGATATAATACTAAAGACTCATATAATAAAATATCTTTATACGCGGATGATATATTATTGTATATTACAAAACCTCAAATCACTATACCAAATATATTAAATTTAATTGAAGACTTCGGATCTTTTTCTGGATATAGAATAAATTGGAATAAAAGTGAAATTATGTCAATAAAACCGAAAGATTCAACACATCTTTTAAAATTCCCTTTTAAAATAGCTACAGAAAAATTTAAATATTTGGGAATCGAAATTACCAGAACATATCAAGGTATGTTCGGGGCAAATTTTGACCCCCTACTTAATAAACTGAATACATTAATTAAATTCTGGAAAATGCTCCCGATGTCTTTAATAGGCCGAATAAACGCAATAAAAATGATCTTTTTACCACAAATTTTATACCTATTTCAATCAATTCCTATATACTTACCTAAGAAGTTTTTTAAAAAACTCGACTCAGATATCACTAATTTTATATGGGACTATAAATCACATAGAATACAAAAAACCCATCTGAATAAACCTAAAGTATTGGGGGGTCTAGCACTACCTAATTTTATGTATTATTATTGGTCAGTAAATATTAAAAACATGATTCAACTGATGGATAACTCCGCCCAGCAAGTAGACTGGATTGTAATGGAGAAAGAGGATTGCTCCTCTAGAAACATTGGAGCGATCCTCCTCTCTCCAATGAAATTGAATAACATAAACTATAATAAGAACCCAATTATTCATAGTACAATCCGTATTTGGAAACAAATAAAACAAAATTTAAAATTAAGAAACTTATCACTTTTATTACCTATAGTCAATAACCCTTCGTTTAGTCCTTCTATTATAGATAAAGCTTATACACAATGGGATAGACTAGGAATTAAAACGCTTGGTGACTTGTATGAAACTGGAAAATTACTTTCATTTCAACAATTACAAATAAAATATAAACTCGGAAATAATCAATATTTTAAATACTTTCAAATATGCGACTATTTGAAAAAATATACAAAAGATCATCATAATAACCCAGCAGATGTACTGGACGAGGCAATGCAGATAAAAGCGGAATCAGCAAACTTAATATCATATTTGTATAATATTATCTTAAATGCACAAATACCATCTACGGAGGGTATCAGAAGAGACTGGGAACAAGAGTTAGCTGTTAAAATTTCAAAGGAAAGTTGGAATGAATACTTATTAAACGTGCATAAATGCTCGATTAATGTAAGACACACTTTAATACAATTTAAAATTTTACATAGATTATATTATTCGAAAACTAAAATTCATAAAATTTTCCCAAACGTATCATCTATTTGTGATAAATGTCAATCCCAAGAAGCAACTATAGCGCACTCATTTGTCTTCTGTACAAAAATTCAAAAATTTTGGAATGAAATTTTTGAAATCTTTACAAAGTTATTTAAAACAAGACTGATACCCAAAGCAGAATGGATTATCTTCGGAATAACAGAAGATGATCCAGAACTAAATGTGTTTCAAAAGAAATTAATGGACTATGGGTTAATAACTGGAAAAAAGCTAATTCTAAAATTTTGGAAGAAGGCTCCAATACCAACTATAAATATGTGGATTTCAAATATGTTTGAAACATTACACCTAGAAGAGATAAGACTCCTCCTAGCAGGTAAACCAGATCACTTCCACCTGACGTGGTCTGCATTTATAGAATTATTACAAACATAGGGTGCAAAAGTACTTAAAAAAAAATAAAAAAATTGAGGTCAGGTAAGGGGGGATGATAGTTGAAGAGTTGGTATGTCCTATTTACGTGATGCTCAAAAAAAAAAATTGTTTCTTTTTTTTTTTCTCTTTCTCTTTTCTTTTCTTAGGGCCTATTTCTTAACTCTTTTTCTTTTTGTTTTTAATTTCGCTCTTATAGGGTCTTCGTCCTCTTTTGTTGTTACATTTTCTACACTTTTCTACTCTTGCACTTTTTCCTTCACTTTCTTCTCTCTTTCAATCTTTTCTTTTTCTAGTGTAAAAAAATAAATAAAGGGAGTACATTAATTGTAAGAAGATATAAATGACGAGTATTAATGTATGTGGTTGTAATGTAATGTACTTCTAATAAATAAAAATTTAAAAAAAAAAAAAAAAAAAAAGTTCTCAGAGTACAGAGAAGACAGCAGGATTACTGGAAAACCGTCTCATTTCCCACACACATGCTTTATCCTTCCTCAATGATAACATTAGGCTCAGTATTGTTCATTCATCAATGTTTTTTTCTTAAGTTTCTTATAAATGGATTTTTCATACAAACTCAATGTGAATTTGACTCAATTTCCTTTGGTGGAGGAAGTAGTGAATTAATTTATCGCTAGGTTATCCTTGATGATTCCAATCTGGGAAGAATTTCTTTAGTCAGAGGTTGGTGAATCTGTGGAATTCATTGTCACAGACGAATGTGGAGGCCAAGTCAATGTATATTTTTAAGGTGGAGATTGACAGATACTTGATTAGTACGGGTGTCAGGGGCTGTGGAGAGAAGGCATGAGAATGGGGTTAAGAGACAAAGATACATGTCATGATTGAATGGCAGACTAAACTTGATGGGCCAAATGGCCTAACTCTGCTCCTGTAACTTTTAAACATGAATTTTGATTGGAAGTCATCTCATACCTGCACTAAATACTTCCACTCATCTCATATGTCCACTAAAAAGATGGTGTTCTGGCAGATAATCTCTTTTCCATGAATCCACAGTTAATGAATAGTAAATTGGAAACACTCTTAAGATCAGTATTGAAAATAATTCCTCACTTATTGCATACATTGCACACTGGAAGTTCACCCACAGTTGGTCAAATTAGAAGTTGGTGTGGACTTTGTTTATGTTGCACCGCATACTTTGATTTGCACCCTTCTGCTCTGGTTACCTAGTATTACTGATAATTAATTGTATTATTGATTATTGTATATTTATTTGATGTGCTGTTGCGTTAATGTGCCAGCAAGTAAGAATGTATATTAATAAAAAAGGAATTGCAGATGCTAGTTTAGGTCAAAGAAAGACACAGAATGCTGGAGTAACTCAACGGGTCACGCTGCATCTCCGGAGAATGTGGAGAGGTGATGTTTCAGGTCTGGATCCTTCTTCAGACTGATTGAAGTAGAGGAGGGGAAGTTGGGGAAGTGGAGCGAGAGAAAAAACAGGACAAATCAGGGCTGGCAACAGATGAGTTCAGGCAAGGAGGTTCCCTGATAGGCCAATTGTTGGCTAAAGACAGTATGAGTCCAAGAGGGATGTATCGTTGCAAACTGTGGAACTGGTTAACAATGGAAGAGGTGGGGGGGGGGAGCTGGGGGGGGGGGGAGGTGGGGAGATAGGGGAGGTGGAGGAATGTGTTTGTAGATGTTAACTAAGATTGGAGAAATCAATATTCATACTGCTGTGTTGTAAGCTACCCAAGCAAAATATGAGATGCCGTTCCTCCAAATTGCGCATAGCCTCACTCTGGCAATAGAGGAGGCCCAGGACAGAAAAGTCAATATGGGAAGGGGAGTTAAAGTGGTTAGCAGCCAGGAGATTTAGTAGGCCTTGGCGGATTGAGCATAAGTGTTCAGCGTATTGTTCAGCAAGTCTATGCTTTGTCTCGTCAATGTACAGGAACCCACATTGGGAACACCAGATGCAGTAAATGAGGTTAGAGGAGATGCATGTGAACCTCTCTCTCACTTGGAATGACCCTGGATCGAGTCGAAGGAATTTCATTTTTCATTCCTGGTATATATGACAAATAAACTCGTTTGAATCTTGACATTCATGACACTTGACATGACAATACTGGATGAATTTTAAAGCAACAAAATTTTGAATACAAAAAAATGTACAGGTTAATGCCAGGGTAAAGTCTTCTCAAAAACCCACCATTTTATTTCAACTTACTCTACCAGCACAGCATTTTATTCCTTTAGGTTCTGACAACAATTTGGACAAAGATTCGCCTGACTTCATCATTAAGAACTGAGGATATCTATGTTTCTATGTTCTATGTTTCTATGTAGTACCACTACAATTGTTCAGTAATGAAGTGCCATAATCTTTTTCAAAGACAAGTGGCAGTGACACGAGTGAGCTGGTCTGTTAATACCAGAGTTGTTGATGTTCTTGAGGGACACTTTTCATCAATGTATTCACTCACATTCAGCCATGATCATATTGAATGGCGGTGCAGGCTCGAAGGGCCGAATGGCCTACTCCTGCACCTATTTTCTATGTTTCTATGTTTATGTTTCACATCATGAAGTAGACATTGGTGTTTTAAAGTCATTGTCATCAATTTAGTCATCACACAACACAACATAAAAACCTGGAGACACAAGGAACTGCGGATGCTGGCATCTTGCATGGAACACGAAGTGCAGAAGTAACTCAACGGGTCAGGCAGCAACTCTGAAGGACATGGATAGGCAACATTGTGGTTAGGGAAACTTCTTCAGACTGATTGTAATAGAGAAATCTGATAGAGATGTGGGGGTGGGACAAAGACTGGCAACTGATAGGTTTGCACATGCAAGGGAGGTGCTGATAGATAGATGGGTGAATGATGGCTGGAGGTGAAAAGGAGGCAAAGGGTTGTCAAATGGAGACAAAATGGACACAAGACGATAAAAGGGTATCAGACAAGGAGAGAATGGAGGAGTGGAAAGTAAAGGCAGAGGGAGGGATATACAATAGGGGGAAGGGGTGAGCAGAGGAGGGGGAAGGAGACTGGGATAGTGCGAAAAATGGGTGAGCACCAGGAAAAATAGAGTGAATAAAGGGAGGGAGGTATTCCGTAAAATTGGAGAATTCAATGTTCATACCGTTGGGTTGCAAGCCCCTCAATTGGAATAACAGGTGCTGTTTCTCCAGTTTGTGTGTGGCCTCACTCGGGCATTGGAGGAGGCCTAGGATAGAAAGGTCAGTATGGGATTGGGAAAGTGGGTTACAATAATTAGCAACTGGGAGGTCTATCAGCAAATATAAAAATATTGTTTAATTTAGCTCTGCATTCATCACTACTGTAATATTCCAAAAGCAGGCTAACTTGCCAAACCTTCAGTATATCAAAGATTGCAAGTAGGAATTTAGCTACCACCAAGTTCATTTACCATCTGTTGAAGAAGACTGGAAAGGGCAGGTTTCATTTCATTTCAGAACTTGACTTCCAATTGAGAATAGAGTGGAAGTGGGAAAATGTTGTTTCAGCTCAGAGTACAGTCACCAACAGTGATACATGCTGGTATATTGCTGCCAGCTCATGTTGTGGCTGCCAGCCACTCCACATCAAAATTGATGGTGTGTAGAGATGCAAGCCTTCCTTATGGGGCTTGAAGGGCAAGTATTCTCCTGCTGGCCTTACTAGGAAAAGTAACAGAAAATAGATACTTTCCTCAATGAGATCATAGATTCAATATCATAGATTCAATATCATTTCCCATCCGAAGGCCGCGGACGCCAACAGGATTAACAAACTCATCGGGAAGGCTGGCTCCGTCCTGGGGATGGAGTTGGATTCATGGGAGCTGGACTTAGAGGGGAAGATGCCCCTCAAACTGAGGAGCATCTTGGACAATACAGCTCACCCCATCCATGACACACTGGGCAATCCGAGGAGTAAACTGTTGGCAGATCAATTTCCCTCCTTAGATAAATAAAGTTCTATCGTATCGTATTCTGACTGCCTTGTTAAAGTTCACATGTGCTGATAATACAGGGGATCTTTGTTCCCTGCTCTGTTGAACGGTTTAAAATTCCATAAGGTGCCCAAATGGCTGTCCACTCACCTAGCTTCATCAGATAGGCAGGGTTGCATTGACAGAAGCATCAAACAACAAAAAATATTCTAATATTTAAGCATAATCTTCATCAAAACTGCACAGATGTGTCGTGGCTAGGTGACATCAAATGGGAAAAAATGATAAATGTGTTATTTTTATGAATTTTTCATCATCGCTTACAGTGTAAATGTATTCCAAACATTTTGGTGGTACACAGTGTAACAAAATTTGAACAACAGATCAATGTACAGTATTTAACATGCATTACAGATCGAATTCTGTGCCAAATAGCTGAGTAAGCAGAAATTTACTGAGCAAGGCAAGGATTTTCTTCAATTTGTTTATTGGTATGCAGGGACTGTTCAGACTCTCTGCACCAGAGCCACTCTCTTAGGTCTGCTTGATGTATTTGTTTTATTTTACTGCTCTGAAATTTCACGTTATCTTCTGGTGCAATCCTACAATGGGAACTTTTCCTCAAAATAACCAAGCAAACTGCAGGATGATTACTTTGACAGAAATTACATGAGGTGTGTCAAGAGTCAAGAGTTAAGAGTGTTTACTTGTCATATGTACCGACAATGGAACAATTAAATGATTACTTGCTGCAGCTTAACAGGTCAGTTAACTCAATAACACAGATAAATGCATAATAACCATAATACAATAAATTAATATCAATAATACGAAGTAACCATGATAATACAAAACTAAAGTCCATAATGGAAGAAAAAACACAGTCCATAAAAGATCATATTTGCTGAGGCAATTGTTAGTGTTGAGTAGTGTTTGAGAGCCTGATAGTTGCTGCGAAGAAGCAATTCTTGAACCTGGTGGTCAAGGTTTTCAGTCCCATGCAACTTGTTCTCGATGGTAGCAGTCAAATGAGAGTGTGGCCAGGGTGGTGTAGGTCTTTGATGATACTGGCTGCCTTTTTGGCCTATAGATCCCTTCAGTGATGGGGAGGTCAGTTCCTGTGATGGACTGGGCCATATTTACCATCTTCTTTGTTCCTGGGCTTTCAAGTTGCCTTCTTCTTCTTCTTCTTCTTGCGTATGGCGTCCAAGAAGAAGAAGTTGTAGCACAACTTGTTCTATTTGATCTTATTTGATTGTGCGCGTCGGGTTGATTGCATTAGTTGAAACAGGGCGGACCACGTGAAGGTTGCAATCTCCCACCCCCAATTTGCCAAACCAGACAGTGATCCAACCAGTCAGTATGCTCTCAACCACACACCTGTAATAGTTTGATAAAGTATTACGTAGATACAAGGAACTGCAGATGCTAGTTTATACCAAAGATAGACACAAAGTGCTGGAATAACTCCAGCACTTTGATAAAGTATTCGTTGACAAACTGAATCTCCTTTGATAAGCATTTTTTGGCATTTGTCTTCTTTTAGGTACTTGGATAATTCTCATAAATCTTCACTTAGAATTGTTTCAAATTGTTTCTTATGCCTCCTCCATTGCAAACTCCATTTACCCAACTTTTACGGCCACCACTCTTCCCACCTCCAAACAACCGTGACATTTTCTTGATCGGATAACAACATTATTTTCACATCATGAGTGCTGATTAGATTTATCTTGGCCCCAAATATGATACTAATTACTGCAGCATCTTTTATAATATGATGGAAAATTACTTCATCCTCAGGTAGATGCAAAATGCTGGAGTAACTCAGCGGGTCAGGCAGCATCTCTGTCTGTCCCGCTGAGTTACTCCAGCATTTTGTGGCTCCCTTCGATTTAAACCAGCATCTGTAGTTCTTTCCTACACATACAGTGGCTTGCAAAAGTATTCATACCCCTTGAACTTTTCCACATTTTGTCATGTTACAACCACAAACGTAAATGTATTTTATTGGGATTTTATGTGATAGACCAACACAAAGTGGCGCATAATTGTGAAGTGGAAGGAAAATGATACCTGGTTTTCAAATTTTTTTACAAATAAAAAACTGAAAAGTGTGGTGTGCAAAAGTATTCAGCCCCCTTTACTCTGATACCCCTAAATAAAATCCAATGCAACCAATTGCCTTCAGAAGTCACCTAATTAGTAAATAGAGTCCACTTGTGTGTAATCTAATCTCAGTATAAATACAGCTGTTCTGTGAAGGCCTCAGAGGTTTGTTAGAGAACATTAGTGAACAAACAGCATCATGAAGCCCAAGGAACACACCAGACAGGTCAGGGATAAAGTTGTGGAGAAGTTTAAAGCAGGGTTAGGTTATAAAAAAATATCCCAAGCTTTGAACATCTCACGGAGCACTGTTCAATCCATCATCCGAAAATGGAAAGAGTATGGCACAACTGCAAACCTACCAAGACATGGCCGTCCACCTAAACTGACAGGCCGGGCAAGGAGAGCATTGATCAGAGAAGCAGCCAAGAGGCCCATGGTAACTCTGGAGGAGCTGCAGAGATCCACAGCTCAGGTGGGAGAATCTGTCCACAGGACAACTATTAGTCGTGCACTCCACAAATCGGCCCTTTATGGAAGAGTGGCAAGAAGAAAGCCATTGTTGAAATAAAGCCATAAGAAGTCCCGTTTGCAGTTTGCCACAAGCCATGTGGGGGACACAGCAAACATGTGGAGGAAGGTGCTCTGGTCAGATGAGACCAAAATTGAAGTTTTTGGCCTAAATGCAAAACGCTATGTGTGGCGGAAAACTAACATTGCACATCACCCTGAACACACTATCCCCACTGTGAAACATGGTGGTGGCAGCATCATGCTGTGGGGATGCTTTTCTTCAGCAGGGACAAGGAAGCTGGTCAGAGTTAATGGGAAGATGGATGGAGCCAAATACAGGGCAATCTTGGAAGAAAACCTGTTAGAGTCTGAAAAAGACTTGAGACTGGGGCGGAGGTTCACCTTCCAGCAGGACAACGACCCTAAACATACAGCCAGAGCTACAATGGAATGGTTTAGATCAAAGCATATTCATGTGTTAGAATGGCCCAGTCAAAGACCAGACCTAAATCCAATTGAGAATCTCTGGCAAGACTTGAAAATTGCTGTTCACAGACGCTCTCCATCCAATCTGACTGAGCTTGAGCTATTTTGCAAAGAAGAATGGGCAAAAATTTCAGTCTCTAGATGTGCAAAGCTGGTAGAGACATACCCCAAAAGACTTGCAGCTGTAATTGCAGTGAAAGATGGTTCTACAAAGTATTGACTCAGGGGGGCTGAATACTTTTGCACGCCACACTTTTCAGTTTTTTATTTGTAAAAAAATTTAAAAACCATGTATCATTTTCCTTCCACTTCACAATTTTGCACCACTTTGTGTTGGTCTATCAAATAAAATCCCAATAAAATACATTTACGTTTGTGGTTGTAACGTGACAAAATGTGGAAAAGTTCAAGGGGTATGAATACTTTTGCAAGCCACTGTATTACTTCATCCACAGTTTATTTTACTTTAATTTACTTCTCAACTGAATTTGGTAACAGGTATATAAACCCAACAACATAATTAGATTATTATTTCTTCTCATGAATCTTAGGTTAATTGTGAGATTAATGTGGTGCATGATTTCAGTGAAAACCTACTTTAATGAATAACCATATGCCAGTTGAAATATGTGGTGCAGTTGATTAACATCAGACTTATGGGTGTATCGCAATTATTGACAGTTTAATTTTAACTAACATACGATTATCTTCTTTGTGGTCAGCTTCTACGAGATGGTTTTAAGAGTGTTGGCCATTATTTTGCATCATTTGCTATCAAAGGACTGAACATTGTTGTCAAGCTTTCCAGGATTTTTCACTATAAGTTCATGGCATTATCGTTTCCCCAGAGCATAAAACATAGAACTGTACAGCACAGGAACTTTCCCTTTAGCTCACTATGTCCATGATGAACATGATACCAGGGTAAATTTAATCTCCTCTGTCTGCACATGATCCATATCCCTCCATTCCCTGTATATCCATGTGCCTATCTAAAAACCTCTTAAGTGTCACTATTGTATCTGCCTCCACCAACTCCCTGGCAGCACGTTCCATGCACCCATCACTCTCTGTGTTAAAAACCTCTCCCATACGTTTGTGTTATATTTTGCCCCTCTCACATTTTGACGGCACTGGGCCTGTACTCATTAGAGTTTCGAAGAATGAGGGGGGACCTCATTGAAACGTACAGAATAGTGAAAGGGTTGGATAGAGTAGATGTGGAGAGGATGGTTCCACTAGTGGGAGAGTCCAGGACTAGAGGTCATAGCCTCAGAATAAAAGGGCATTCGTTTAGGAAGGAGGAATGTCTTCAGTCAGAGGGTGGTAAATCTGTGGAATTCTTTGCCACAGAAGGCTGTGGAGGCCGTCAGTGGACATATTTAAGGCAGAGATAGATAGATTCTTGATTAGTACAGGTGTCAGAGGTTATGGGGAGAAGGCAGGAGAATGGGGTTAGGAAGGAGAGAAAGATCAGCCATGGTTGAATGGAAGAGTAGACTTAATGGGTTGAATGGCCTATTTTTGCTCCTTTCACATGATCTTATGATCACCTAAAAGCTATGCCCACTGGTTAGACAGCCCACGTTTCTGGCTGTCTAACCTCTCTTTGCTTCCTATACTTTTATATCATATCTCCCCTCATCCTCTGACATCCAGGGAGACTTATTAGTTTCCTATTAAGTTCTGCCTGAAAAATATACCTCTTTTCCTTTTATTGATTTTAACCTCATTTCGAAAACATGGTGATTTGCCTAAAGCTGAATAGACACAGATTTGTGGATAATTTACTATTCACAAATAATAGACTGAAAATAAAGAGTCATTACCTCTGCCAACCACATTTTATAGTTTAATGTCTGGTACAGAGTGTTAAATGTAAAGGGCACATTTCCCACGAATAAACAAAAATATTACCAGGTGGTTTCTCTAGCATTTTCTCTATATTCTCCAGTTTGATGTTGCCCATTGTCTCGAAGGTAGTTCCGAGACCACAATGCAATTCAAAATACTTGGCACAAAAAGTAAGATATAATAGTGTGTTTGATTGCCATTTGCCATAAAAAGTACACCCCATACATAAACCTCAGTGAAATTTACTTACAAAATCCTACGTGGCAACTTTTATGAGATTCCACACCACCAAATAGATGTAATAAAATTAACCTTTACATAACCTGTATAGATCTTAAATCTTAAGCAACAGGAAAATGAATCATATATATGCAATGTTATACTCCTAAGATGTCAAATTCTAAATTGCTAGGGTTTAGCCAATAGTTGTAATTCTGCCACATTTATCTTTTTACCTCGTGCTCTACATATGTTTGATACGTAAATATATTACGTGGGCTTAATATATGGGCTTAGAACTCAAACATGCAGTGATACGATGTTGGCACATCTTGTTTTTCCCTTGTTGCACTTAGACCAGGATAAAGTATTGAGTATGAAGTGTTGGGTGTACTACAGATATTATAGTTGGCAGAGCTTACTGGCTCTTCTAGTTTAGTTTATTACTGTCATGTGTACCAAGACACAGTTTATTACTGTCATGTGGTACCGAGACACAGTGAAAAGTTTTTTTGTTGCGTCATTTCCAGTCAGTGGACAGACTACACATGATTACAATCGACAGGCCGCGGCTGTTGATTGGGAACACAGCCGGAGGCCTTTATCAAGGCAACGCGGTCTCGATGCCTCCCGCATTGCCGCGTAGAAGCCAGGGACGGGGCCCAGCTGGGGCCTCACGAGTCGGACGGAGGAACCGGGCCTCGTGGGTCAGAGTCCGGGTCGGTGGAGTGGCCAACGGAGCCCGCGGCTGGGGCCCGGGACGGCACACGGAGGTCTGAAGTGGGGCATCAACTGCAGTGAGGCTTCGGCAGCGGTTGAAGCGGCGGCAGTGGTGAAGCCTCGCGATGATGGGGCCTCGGAGGTGGTGAAGCCTCGCGGCGGCGGCGGCGATGCCTTGCAGGTCAACCCACGGTCGACAGTCGATGAGAGCATGGAGGACCGCTGTGAGGGGGGAAGGGGAAGAACAATGGAGGACCCGGTGTGGGGGGACCGCGCGAGGGAGGTGGGGGGAGAGCAATGGACAATGGTGACAGGAAAAAGGACAATTGGGGATCCGGCATGGGGGAACCGCTGTAGGGAGGGGAGAGAACAAAAGGGGGAGCCGGCTTGCTTTTTAACTTTGTCAGTGCCGTAGGTGGCTGCTATTTGTATACATTGGGTATGCAGCAAAGAATTTCACTGTGCCTAGTCCCATGTGACAATTAAGTATTCCATTCCATCAAGCCGTCCACAGTTTACAGATAGAGGATAAAGGGAGTAACGTTTAGTGCAAGATAAAGTCCAGTAGTCCAATGAGGTAGATGGTAGGTCAGGACCGTTCTCTAGTTGGAGATAAGATGGTTCAGTTGCCTGATAATAGCTGGGAAGAAATTGTTCCTGAATCTGGAGGTGTGCATTTTCACACTTCTGTACCTCATGCCTGATGGAAGAGAGAAAAGGGAGTGATTGGGAGCAAGCCTTATCAAAGCAGCAGCCTAAAATATTTAACAACCTCCCAGTGAAATTACATTTTATCAAGATGCCTAAAATTACTTTATCAAGATTTTGAAATTTGAAATTTAAACAAAATGGCTGGAGATGAACTGATGGGAATGAATATTTCAATCCCAAAATAAAAGGGTAGTTGGTAAAGTGGACATTGCCATTAAGGATGGCATTTGCAATTTAGCCAATACTACCTGCTGGTCTTTTTAAAGCCACTTCATAGTCCAAACCATCGTTTGGCAAACTGGATTCTAATGCAACTGATATTGTGCTCTGCATTTGAATGTGTTGGCAAGAAAACACAACACACTTTCTGCTTCAAAGCAATTGCTGATAGCACCATTTCATGGAGAAGACTATATCCATTCATTGCAACCTAAAAATGTCATCATTAGGTAAACTTTATGTGCTGGAAGTTCCAGTGGGGCGACAGGAAAATCTAATTGCACGGTAAATTGCTTAGTTTCCAGTCACGGATGCTCTACAGTCCCCATAGCAACCTGCACATTTGAATATTTAGACATCCCATTGGCCACCTTCTTCCAGAAGCTAAAATAAATTAGTAGAAAGATAAGGAGGAACAGACATTTGGCATAAAAATAATTGTCTTCTTTTCGGTCTGGAATACAAATATCTTCATATTAACAATTAATTTTAAATCAATAGAAATATGCAGCCCATCAGCAGCTTGTCCAGTAGGGATTATCCCCCTGTGTACCTGACTACCACTGCTTAAATCTTGCAGGAAAAATGTTCCCGATGTTGAGGGGTCACAGTTAAAAATAAGGGGTAGGCCATTTAGGATTGAGATGAGGTAAAACGTTTTCACCTAGAGTTGTGAATCTGTGGAATTCTCTGCCACAGGCAGTAACGGCCAATTCACTGGATGTTTTCAAGAGAGAGTTAGATTTAGGTATTAGGGCTAACAGAATCAAGGGATATGGGGAAAAAGCAGGAAAGGGGTACTGATTTTGGATGATCAGCCATGATCATATTGAATGGCTGTGCTGAGTCAAAGGGCTGAATGGCCTACTCCTGCACCTATTTTCTATGTTTCTACGTTTCTATCTGGCTTAAGCAATGCTTAAATATTATACTGTTCTTTCCAGCGGGAGTTGCCAGGCGGCTGCAGTAGGTCTTGGCAGCTGCTCTGGAAGTTATTCTGATACAAAAAACACTTGAAAATGACACAGCATGATGAGAGAGTGGGCTCCATAGTTTCCCAAAACTGCACTCTTCAACAGACAGAGGGTGACCTCCACAAAGTGCTGCAAAGTCAGTGGGTGGAGACAGATGTGCTGATGGATGACAGAGGTTCACTGAGTACTGGATGAAGTCAGCAAATTTGACTTCCAACATTGTATGTCACCAGCCACACTATTAGCCTCAAATATTGTTCCGTTCATAAAATCCCATCACTCTCCTAAGATCCATTTCCAACGTCTGCTCCTGATAGCCTCAGTACATATTATCATTGAAATCCTTACTCTGCTCTCCAAAAACAGCCATATCAGTCATGATTGAATGGTGGAGCAGACACGATGGCCTGAATAGCCTGATTCTGCTCCTTTGTCTAATGGTCTTATGGTCATAACCTGTAAACTGTAATAGCCACATCACCAAAACAAATTATGGACCATCCACTGACTGACGTAGAGGACCTTGTACCTATGGTGGAGATAGTATTGGCAACCATTGGATCAGTCATAACAGAGTCTGTGACCAGTGGTAGGCTGATACTGTGTGTTCAAGTCTAATCCATTATTTTATTCCCAGTTTCTCAAGGGCAATTATTAGACAGGAAATGCTGGTCTTGATGGCAAAGAAGGAAAACATGATCAAATAACATCTTAATTCTCCTTTGTCCATGTTCTCTGTTGATATGTATGGTATATATAATGTAAGAGCGTACCTCTTACTTGCCTGATGTGAATTCATCACTGCCATTCAAGATCAATAAATGCTGAGCTTGTCAGTGATGATCAGATATCTGAAAATGAATTTTTAAAAACTCCTGTGTTTAGTTACACACCATTCTAAACACTTGGGGCAATTAACCTACAAACCTGTACATCTTTGGAATATGGATGGAAACCAGAGTATATGGAGAAAAAACATGCGGTCACATGGAGAACGTACAAACTCTGTACAGACAGCACCGAGGTCAGGATCAAACCTGGGTCTCTGGCACTGTGAGGCAGCAGCTCTACCACTGCACCATCCTGCCATCCGTTCTCAGAAAGCCAGGAACTGTAACACGGATGGGCAACCATAGTAGAGAGAGAAGGTGAAGACTTACAGATATAGTAGCCAGGTGGATAAATTACTGAGTTGACATATAAAAAAAAGACTGGTTTGCATCTTGCTCATCATAAGACACAAATGGTCTTGTGCAAGGACAGAGGGAACAGTTGGCTACGGTGCCAGGTACTCTGAAGTGACAGTCAAACACATTCCATTAAAACGGTCTCAGATAGGCCTTCAATAAGACAGCCTACAAGTGAAGGCTGGTGGTTATGCACTATGAAATGGTTCTTGAATTAACAGGCTTGTTACAATTTGTGTGGACTATCATGAAGCAAGGAAAGGTTTGGCACTTACTTTACATACAAGTTGACAAATTTTGGAGCCCATCATTTCCAGCCAGGACCTAGCACACTTTGTAAACTCAACTCTAAGACAATATCAGACAACAGAAACCACCCAACATGTACTGCAGAGAAAATGCATACTGTTGTCACTATGCCATCGCATTCTGCTGCCATCATGACTATGGTTGGGAGTAGTTAAAGTGGTTGCTTTGGTTCAGTAGTTGAGTAGTTAAAGTGTCATGCCATCCAACAAAGTATATTGGAGTCATTCAACATGGATACAGGCCCTTCGGCCCAACTTATCCATACCAAGAAAGGCAACCCAACTAAGTCAGTCCCACTTGCCTGCATTTGGCCCATATTCTTTCCAATTCATGTATCTGTTCAAGTTTCTTTCAAATGTTGTTATTGTACCTGCCTCATCTACCTCTTGTGGCATCTCATTCCATATACCCACCATACTTTGAGTGAAAATGTTGTCTCTCAGGTTCCTATTAAATCTTTCCCCTCTCATTTGAAACCATGTCCTCTGGTTCTTGATTCCCTCACCCTAGGCAAAATGTTCTGTGCATTTACCCTATCAATTCCCCTCGTGATTTTATACGATACGATATGATACAATAGAACTTTATTTATCCCAGAAGGGAAATTGATCATTATGAACTTCTTTAAGATCAACCCGCAGCCTCCTGCGCTCCAACGAATAAAGCCCTAGCACGCCCAATCACTCTCCAAGCAACTGGCAATTCCTTAATAGAGCACAAGACTACTGTCTCAAGGACAAAGACAACTGTAGCACTTCACTGATATCTTTGCTGTTGGCTGCCAGCCAACTGTTCTGGACGCTGCCAGGAAAGTCAGATCAGCCTCACATTAAACCTCTTAGCCTCAGGGTCATTCTAGTCTGCAGCTACTGACATATGATATACCACATACCACTTTTTGCTGATCACCACTGCATCAGATTGAATCCATCTACAAAACTGGATGCCTTCTTCCTCAGCACACAGAAACCACAGTCTACAGACATTTGCAACAATTACAGGCTTCCTCAAAGTGCAGGCATTGATGAACTCCATTCACATTATTAATGAGTGCTCACTTGGCATCTTCCCACCTGGAGTGCCTGCCATGGCCCTGGAAAAGCAACATGGTCCTTTTCAGGCTGGAAAGATTAGCTAGTGAGGTACCTAAGGGATTGGTTTAGTTCAGAGATACAGCATGGAAACAGCTTCGACCCATCGAGTCCACACTGACTATCGATCACCAGTTCACACTAGTTCTATATTAGCCTATTCCCTATTAACTCGGGGCAATTTATAGAGGCCAATTACCCTACAAACCTGCATATCTCTGGAATGTGGGAGTAAACCAGAGCACCCGGAGGAAATCCACATGGTCACAGGGAGAACGTACAAAATCCACACAGAGGGAACCTGAAGTCAGGATCGAACGAGGGTCTCTGGTCTCAGGCACTGTGAGGTGGGACGAATCAAAAGATGATTTATTGTCTAAGTGGAGAAAGACTGCAAATGGGTAAAAATCAGAGGAATCTAGGTTTTCTAGTGCATGAATCACCCAAGGTTAGCAGGCATATCGAACAAGCAGTTAAGAAGACCAACAACCAATTGGCCTTCATTGTAAAGGGGTTGAAATTTAAGAACAAGGGCATTTTGTTACAGTGGTACAGGGTGTTGGTGAAGTCACACCTGAAATACTGTGCAGATGTTTGGTCCCTTTATCTAAAAAAAAGTTATAGTAGTGTTGGAAGCTGTCCAGAGGAAATTCACCATGCTAATTTCTGAGATAGAAACATAGAAAATAGGTACATGAGTAGGCCATTCAGCCTTCAAGCCAGCACTGCCATTCAATATGATCATGACTGATCATCCAGAACCAGTGCCCCGTTCCTGCTTTCTCCCCATATCCCTTGAATTCATTAGACCTAAGAGCTATATCCAAGCTGACAGGGCTGTCCTGTCAAGTGAGACTAGCAACTTGTGTTTGCATTATTTCATAGAAACATAGAAACATAGAAAATAGGTGCAGGAGTAGGCCATTCGGCCCTTCGAGCCTGCACCACCATTCAATATGATCATGGCTGATCATCCAACTCAGTATCCTGTACCTGCCTTCTCTCCATAACCCCCTAATACCATTAGCTACAAGGGCCACATCTAACTCCCTCTTAAATATAGCCAATGAACTGGCCTCAACTACCTTCTGTGGCAGAGAATTCCAGAGATTCACCACTCTCTGTGTGAAAAATGTTTTTCTCATCTCGGTCCTAAAAGATTTCCCCCTTATCCTTAAACTATGACCCCTTGTTCTGGACTTCCCCAACATCGGGAACAATCTTTCTGCATCTAGCCTGTCCAACCCCTTAAGAATGTTGTAAGTTTCTATAAGATCCCCCCTCAATCTTCTAAATTCTAGTGAGTACAAGCCAAGTCTATCCAGTCTTTCTTCATATGAAAGTCCTGACATCCCAGGAATCAGTCTGGTGAACCTTCTCTGTGGCAAGAATGTCTTTCCTCAGATTAGGAGACCAAAACTGTACGCAATACTCCAGGTGTGGTCTCACCAATACCCTGTACAACTGCAGTAGAACCTCCCTGCTCCTATACTCAAATCCTTTTGCTATGAATGCTAACATACCATTCGCTTTCTTCACTGCCTGCTGCACCTGCATGCCTACTTTCAATGACTGGTGTACCATGACACCCAGGTCTCGTTGCATCTCCCCTTTTCCTAATCGGCCACCATTCAGATAATAGTCTACTTTCCTGTTTTTGCCACCAAAGTGGATAACCTCACATTTATCCACATTATACTGCATCTGCTATGCATTTGCCCACTCACCCAGCCTATCCTAGTCACCTTGCAGCCTCCTAGCATCCTCCTCACAGCTAACACTGCCCCCCAGCTTCGTGTCATCCGCGAACTTGGAGATGTTGCATTCAATTCCCTCGTCCAAATCATTAATATATATTGTAAATAGCTGGGGTCCCACCACTGAGCCTTGCGGTACCCCACTAGTCACTGCCTGCCATTGTGAAAAGGACCCGTTTACTCCTACTCTTTGCTTCCTGTCTGCCAGCCAGTTCTCTATCCACATCAATACTGAACCCCCCAATACCGTGTGCTTTAAGTTTCAAACAATGAGAGGTGGTCTCATTCAAATGTATAAAATCCCAAGTGGGCATGACAGGTATATTTTCATTTACATGAGAATCATGAACAAGAGGACATAGCTACAAAAATGAGGAGCAGTCATTTAAAACTGAAGAGAGTAGATGTAGATTTTCTCAGAGTGCAATGAATCCGTGGAATTCTCTAACCCAGAGGGTGATGGAGGTTAGATTATTAGATACATTTAACATGAAGGTAAATAAATATTTGAAAGATCAAGGAATTGGAGACTAAGGTGAACTGGCACAAAAGAGAAGGTGAGGCAGCATAGATCAGCAATGATCACATTGAATAGCAGGGCAGGCTTGAGGGACCTAGTGGAGTATTCCTGCTCCTATTTTCTTGTGTTCTTGTTTCCCAGAGCTGAGAACTTCCTCAGTAAGTTTGGGATGGGATTAGGGGGGGAGGGAGTGTTGGAATTGTTGCTGTTCTCCACCAGACTCCTGATGTCTCTCACTGAAAATGAGAACATTGTATTTTTCCCCAGGATTCACTTCTGCCACCTGCAAGTCAACAACAACCGGAAGAGTGCGTGTGTACCTTTAAGGGCTGGTTAACAAACTCTCAGCTCCCTAGCTAAGAGCGAAATGCTGGCAGCTACAAGAAAATTGACTGGAGTAAATTACTTTCCTATAAAGCACTATTTCAGTTAGCATTATTCAGGGAGAGAACCTAAAAAAACATGCTTTCATTTAAACAGCTATGTTAAATATTGTGATTTTTTTTTTTAAAGAGCCCTTTAAAACAGCATGTGGAAAACATACAATGATATTTTTCTGCTGATGAAAAGTGCAGATGAATTCCTATGTTGTGGTTTTGGCAGATCTCTCATCTGCTCTGTGATATTCTACTGGGGAGTATGATCATCATTGCGTGGGCATTGCTATGTGCTGGGATTGTGCGCTGCAGTCAATAGTCAAATCGTCCGCTGATAGCCCTTGTCACCTGGCTGCAACTCTTTGCCTTCATGTGATGACTCCATGTGCAAATGATACTGCCAACTGCTCAGGAGTGAGCACATTCTGCTGGCTGCCAAGACACCAGACATGAGTGGCATGATGTGCTATGCCTGGTCACATGCCAGCTACTCATAGGGAGATTAAAATCTTTTTCAGTTGTGCTACAGCTCTGAACTGGTATGCAGCACCTACAATATGCAGTAAATGACACCCGACATCAAGGGGCAAGCCATAGGCATGGTCAGTGCTCGCTTCACCAACAAAATAAAGACAGTGCTCTTTGAATAGAGAGGGTCAGCTTTGTGAGAGTCGGCTTCAGGCCATGCAATGGTGCATTAGAGCTGCCACTCCTGTGCACAGGGAGCTTACCAAAAAGGGGCTTTCCTTGCTCTGAATGTGTAGATGTGATCACCCAGGTGGGGGATATCCTACCTGAAAGACAACCAGCTATCTTCACCAGGCGTCAGGTAGGAGAATTGTTTCGAGCCTCCTGGATGAACGTGACCTCTTGCTGATAGCCCTCCTTCCTCTGCCTCCTCTCTCGTCTGGCAGCTTGTCCTGAACTGAAGGTCCGCTCCTCATTCTCCCAGAGGTATAGCTTTGCAGAGAGGGTGTCACTTGTTGTACTATTCTAGGAGAAGCGAGTTTATTCAGAACAATCAATGTCGAGACAATCGTAGAGCACCTAGTGACACATGGAACTGCAGATGCTGGAATCTAGGGGAAAACAGTAAGTGCTGGAGCAACTCAGTGGGTCAGGCAGCGTGTGTGGAGGAAATGGAAAGGCGGCATATTGGATTGTCTGAAGAAGGGTCCTACCCAAAATGACACATATCCATTTTCTCCACACATGCTTCCTGACCCATTGAATTCCACCGGCCTGTTGTGTTGAGCACTTGACGTCTAATTCCATGTAGACTGCAGTAAATTTAAGGAACCTCAGAAACTACAAAGCCCTCAGCAGCAATCAAACAGATCTGTACTGCAGGTGGGGTATGTTGGTTGGCATTGGCAAGTTGGGCCGAATGGTCTGTTTCCAAGCTGAATGACTCTGACTATGCAATCATGCTTGAAATAACACTCCTTGAGAATCCCTCCTGCTGCTGTATAGATTGTCGGCAATGTAAGATTAAGAGAGGGAACTCGGAAGTCACACGGTAATGCTTTCATATAGATGATGTGACTTGCACCACAAATTTGAACAAGCACCATTTTGGAAGTAGTTTGTCAACTCGAAAAAATGGGCGCCACAGAGTTGGAATTCAAATACTGCCTGCAAAGAAAGAATTATTTACATTTGAGGAAACAATTACTGGAAGAAAAAGTGGATTTGTGATCATAATTTAAAATATTAAAAGCTCAAAATACTTAGAAAGACATGGTTTATTCTATTTGGTCTATAAGCATGACACCAGGAGATCCAGGTTAAAATAAATTGTAGTTTCATAATGATATGAAGATCGAGCAGAATTGTTCTTCTCCCATCCCTACACAGAGAAGAGAAGATCCCAGATATTGCCCACACAGAAAACCCACACATAGGTTCATTAATTCAACATGAAAAAGCATAATGAAAAGTTGGTTGACAATAGAAAGAAGAGTTTAGAAGGAGGAGGAGAGGTGATTAAGTTATTTTTAAATCACTGTCAATGAGACTGCAGTGGGAGAGAACATTTTATCTGGTGGATGATCCTTCAATAGAGTTCAAGGTCAGATTAAAGTGCAAAAATAACAAAATTGCTTGTAATATGCCTCAGGACTGATTTTTTTTCTTATACTTTCTTTGCACCGGTGAAACATCACATCAGAGGATGAGGAATACATTTTTTATGGAATCTTAAGAGCAGAAACTTGGGTTTTCATCAGATGCTCCCACCTCCCAGAGAAGGTCAATTGATTACTTGCTTGTTTGCTGTCAATTACCCTTTGGTGGAAGTAGGTGGCAAAGAGAATCAAAGGAGAGTTGATTGTGTGAGGGAGAATAAGTTGTAGGTCTGCAGAGAAACAGAGAAATAAGCGGAGAGAGAAAGGGACCGATGAAACTGCTCTGCTGGAAGCTGGCATGTACCTGATGGAGTGAATGGTCCCTTTCTGTGCCATAATGTGTATGAAAGACAGATATCTAGCCTGAGAGGGATTAGATACAAAGCATGATTGAAATCTAAGTCCCAATGCTTTTACGTTTTGCACATGATCCATATCTCTCCATTTCTTGTATATCCATCTGCCTACCTAAAAGTTTTTAAACACCTTTATTGTATCTGCTTCCACCACCACCTCTGGCAGCGTGTTCTAGGCACCCATCATCCTTCATGTATAACCTTTCGCTGCACGTCTCCTCTAAACTTCGCCCCACTAGTGTTCATCATTTGCAAACTGGGAAAAAGGTTACAACTGTCTACCGGGCATCAACACATCATCCGCCTGCCCAGTAAACTCAGGCTGTTTGTTAAGGAATGGCTGGGTTTTTAGGGAATTCCTCTCTTTCTGCTCTTGGAAAGCTTGAAGGAACTGTTCTGACAGGAGGCAATGGTTGCAAGATTCATTGATGCCCCAAATCCTCACTAAATAGTTTTTTTTTCTTTTCTGAACAGATTGATTAACTTTTCCGGGTACAAAATTTATATACTGGAGGGGCATTTGTTTGTAATATTTTGATTCATTATCAACAATTCAAGTATGCAATTAAGGCACAATGTCTCATCCCCAGAGGAGTGGGTTAGTTCCACACCAGCCTTCGATTCCAGATTTAAGGGTGGTCTTATGCCCATGATTTTGGAGATGGTCCCAGGGCAGAGAGGGGAGTGCAGCGATTCCACCACCATTTAATTACCAGTAGAGAAGGCACTGTGAGCAATTAGAGCATTTGGCTTTTAAATTTTAGGAGAAGAAAATTAGTAGAAAATTTTATTGAAGACATTAAGCTGTTTACAAAAAAAAAACAAATGCTTTGCTGCTCCAAACTAAATATTGGATATGAGATTAAAGTAGTGGAGGCAGACAACATGTGGAAAATAAGTGTGTAATTTGATTGGGGACCTGTGGGTCTATGCAGATGTTAAGACAGAATTGGTAAATGGTCTTTCTCATCTACATCTGTTATGGGACCTTGGTATCAGAACCTGAAAATAAAAAAAATCCATCTACTGAGTAGGCACTAAGAGATTCCCCATTAGGAACATCATTTTAAGAAACCCCTTGCCTACTGATAGATTTAAAATTATCCTTAATTTACTATTAAATTCATGTCACCTCAGGCAGTACTATATTTCTTTTAGACCTCCATATATAGTACTTGAGGATGATTCAACCACATGTTTTCAGCCCATCAAGCTATTTAAAGCATCTCAAAGGGCCTATGAGTGTTCTGGCTACAAGACGCATCCCAGAGAGTCAAAGGGCCATCTACTATAACAGCTGAAGAAAAAGATAGTTAGTTAACCTAATGGATGATATGTGGAAACTATAAAGCCACAGGGATGCTAGTTTACATAATAGCAGAAACTCTGATAAAAATAATAGAATCTACTCGCATGGTTGGAGAGAGTTAAGGACATTAACTTGAGGATCCTGTCCTTCATATCAAATTATGCATCCTAGAATCTTTCATACATTACAGAAAGGTGTCCATTAATACATAATTATTTATTTTTTAAATGCATGACTCCTGTTATGCTGGAGGTGCCTATCAATGTACACATTACTTTGGGGAATACAAGGAGAGATTGCCACTTCGGCCGCAAATTCATTCTACTCCGATACTTGGATCATTACAGATACCCAGGATCACATCTTATTATAACTCACTTCAAGTGCCTGTTTTAACAGCTGGCCAGAGGAGTATCACTGCATAAGTCACACTATCGCAGCAAGCGTAAATGAAGAGAGATTCTGTTATCTAATCACAGCGATCCTTAATCCTGCCATTCAGTGGCGAGCAGCTCTCCACTGCTGAACTGGCAGGTCCCAGCTGCTGCCACCTCCTGTCATCTGCCATCAGTCAGCCTTGCTGCCCTCTCCAGGGAGTATTTCAGACAGCAGCTTTCTCCTGCAGCTGTTAGTTAAATGGCCAGGCAACCCCCCCCCCCCCCCCCCCCATCTGATACAGCACAGATACAGAAGGGAAATATATCCTTGTACAATTTTAAAAAGGCATCCGTTTGACAATGAACTCTGCTGGCTTTTCATAAGAATGCAGCAGCAAGTTAATATTTCAGTCTGGTGCCTAATCAAATATGCATTTAAATATGAATTCGACAAGTTTATTCGCTACCAGTTTCAGCATTAATTTCACATTTGTTATGAGCATGCAGAACTAACAAGGTTCTGCTTTCTTTAAACAATACAATGGGCACCAACTTTAATTTTAAAGTGGTGGTTTGAATACTGATCAGAAAAATCACCAGACAGGTCACCCATTCTTGCCATTTAAAGTCTGTTTTTTGAATTAGTATTATAATGTCCAAGGGCAAATAAGGGACCAGCTGTCCTATTAAATGTGTTCTTCAGAGATCCCAGGTACACCCATCCCCCCAGTAAACAAAGATTCTTAACAAAGAAACCATGAAGCAAGCTGCAGTGGCACAGCAGTGTAAAGGTTAACAAAGCCTAATACCTTGGTCGATGGATTGAACTGTGTTTATATACTGTGGTATAAGATGCTTAAGATTATGCAGCAGCCAGCAATGTATTTGTGACAAAATACGAAGCATTTTAAATGTTTTCGATTTTACATCACCAGATGTAACAACATATTCCCAATGTTCCAATCGTTCAGCAGATTGTCAAATGTTGTAATGCTAAAGAAGATACAGTACAGGGCTATATCAGACTCAACTGCAGATACACAGCACTCGCAGAATTATCCCAATGTTTTTAAATATTTAAGTAATGTCAACTGAAGAAAGCTTAGTGTATAAAGTTTACCATTCATGAAAGTCAGAATTTATCCCAGAATTTTCAATGGCCTGGAAATTTAAAGTGCTCTGCTTTGGGAGATTGCCATGTGCCTTGCATACTGTACGCTGGTCCTATGACTCTGTCAAACAGCAAATCATTCAAGAAACTAAGCAACCCATTTAAATTGTTAGAGGTTTCAGTCATTTAAGCATGCCATTTACAGAGTGAGGGTTGCTGCAGTTCCATGATATCCGGATGTTCACAATGGCCTTGGATCTATCTTGACTTGAACGATACTAATGTGTAGGAAAGAACTGCAGGTGCTGGTTTAAATCAAAGATAGACACAAAATGCTGGAGTAACTCAGCGGGACAGGCAGCATCTCTGGAGAGAAGGAATGGTTGACGTTTCGGGTTGAAACCCTTCTTCAGACTGATGAAGGGTCTTGCCCCGAAACGTCAACCATTCTTTCTCTCCAGAAATGCTGCCTGTCCCACTGAGTTACTCCATCCTTTTGTGTCTCTTGTATGATACTAAGTTAGGAAAGGCATAAATTCTGGGAGAACACCAAACACCTTCCAAAGGTAACAGCATAGTTGAAATCTATTTTCAGTAAATTTTTCATCTTGGTTGACCATTTTGTCGTTTGGTGTCAGAAACATTAATGTATAATCTACCCTGGTATATATTATTTACAGACATAGAAGGGTCTCATCCCGAAAGCAAAAATTCCTTTTCTCCGGAGATACTGTCTGACCCACTGAATCACTCCAGCTTTTTGTGTCTATCTTCGGTTTAAACCAGCATTTGCAGTTCCTTCCCACACATTTCAGTTCTGGAGTCCCTGTTATCATAAAGCAAACTATCGAAGAGACAATGTAATGACAAGGAACTGCAAATGCTGGTTTATACCAAAGATAGACACAAAATGCTGGAGTAACTCAACGGGTCAGGCAGCATCACTGGAAAAGATGGATAGGTGACATTTCAGGACATACCCATCTTCAGACTGGTTGCAGTGGGGAGCGGAAATTACATTGGGAGAGAAAAGACAAATGCAGAGATAATTAATGAGACAATGCAGATTATATTCAACGTTCCACTTGAGGTAAGATCATCATATAGTAATTGTAAATCAAATCAAATTCCTCGTATGTTGCAAACATACTTGGCTAATAAAGTATGATTGTGATTGTGATTGTAAATGGTGATCTTTGTGGGACAACTAAGGCAAAAGTGTGGCTGACATACAAGAGGTGACAGTAAATCCCTTTCGTAATTGGAAAGCCTCCCATGTTTCAACCACAAGATCTCTTACCAATGAATTTGCTCTTTCCTGTGACAGTGGCAAGTACAATATTTATTTTCAGTCGTGTATTTACATGGAAGGTCAAAAGAAGCCAATGCATCAGCACTTCACCAAGACTGACAACAGAACTGTAGGAAGCAACATTGCAAGGGGTAAGGCAGTAGATGTTACAAATGTAGGCACTATTTCACAAAAGGTAATATCCCAGACCAATTATATTTACATATTACTGATTAGTGCACTGACAATCACATAAAGACATCATGCTATCCAACACTGATGGCTGCAGTTCTTTAGCTGTACAGATGTTACAGCACTTGCTGATGTATGGTTCCTCTTTACATTAACAGGTCAAAATCAATGATCATGTCAGTCTGCCTCTTTGCCTATTGCTATGGATAGAAGATTGGCTCTTTCTATGTCTATGTCTTT
Organism: Malacoraja senta; assembly: GCA_038087875.1. Taxonomy (NCBI): domain Eukaryota; kingdom Metazoa; phylum Chordata; class Chondrichthyes; order Rajiformes; family Rajidae; genus Malacoraja; species Malacoraja senta. Next base: position 158,581,590 of record CM075977.1, read on the forward strand.
CTATGTCTGAGAAGCTGTAACAGAGATTGGAGCTGCAAACTCTATATAAATGGTGAAGGCATTGAGGCTAAATTATTGATGACTTACAACAATAACTTAGAACGTAAGTTGGTAGGAGGACGAAAGGAGACTGCACAAAGGGTCGCTGCTGCAAAATAGGGACCGCTCCTGTGACACGGTGAATAAGTGATTTTTGTTTCTCAGAAGGTCATGAGTTATTGGAAAACTCTTCCACAAAAGATGATGGAACCAGGATCTTTGAATATTATTAATGCAGATATAAATGAATTCCTGATAAGCAAGAGGGTGAATAATTATCAAAGGTGGACAGGGATGCTGCGTTGCAGTTACAATTAGATCACCCATGACCTTTTTAAATAACAGAGCAGGCTCAGGGGACGGAGTGTCCGATTCCTGCACCCTAATTCATGTATTCATATGTTAATATGTAACCAGAAAGAAATGCAACATTAATAAAATAATTTTACAATTGCTGTCCAGTGTTTCACAAATTGGTTTCCAATGAAATTGAGTGTTTAAAATTAGTGTTTTCAGCTATAAACAACTTGACCACAGATTTATCTTAGTTTGTGAGCTTAGCGCAAGAAGGAAATGCGTCTGGAATTTTGTGGATGAATTTTACATCAGGTGTTTCCTGGATTTTCAACCATTTCGGCAGCTCTGTAAATCCCAGAATGATGTGAGGTTTTCCTTGTGCTTTTTACTGCCGTGGCTGTGAGCTCATTATTATTAATTAAAATAAACATAATTGCCATTGCAGTTCCCAGAAGTCGTGACTCAAACATTTTCTCTGAAAGAGTTTTTTTTAAATAATTTGTTCATAATATCAGTCCATGGCTGGGAAGGCTGGTACTTGCTCATCTTCCCCAGTATCCTTGAGAAGCTGGAGAGCTACCTCCTTTAGTTACCCTGTATGTGATGCTTGTGCTCTCACAAAATTGCATTGTAGGGGCTTTGCCCAGCTTTGTTTATCCAAATCAAGATGAGGTGCAGAGGATAAATTGGAATTGTGATGTGCCGGATATGTGCCAACTATCTGTCAAATATCCTTCTCAGTGACAGTGATAGTGGATTTGGATTGTAAAGTGCAATTTGCAACAAACTGACAGAAAATGCCCATGTAAAAGGCCATCTGTAATGGTGCTAATAATAGTAGGGAAACAAAACAAGTTTTTTTAATTTATTTTTTTATTTTATTTATTAGAAGTGAGTACGTTACATTTTGATGGTAACTTTTTACAGGTTCCCAGAATTATTAAAACATTCTATGTACAACTTCCTTTTTTTTTTTAGAAAGAAATGAGAAAGAAAGAAGTAGTGAAGAGTAAAGAAAAGTCTAGTGAGTGTGAGGTAAAGAAAAGAAGTAAGTAAGAAATGAAGCAGAAAGGAGATTCTCCCTCGCCACAAGTCAATGCTTTTTTATATTCTTAATCATTTTTCGCCCAAACCCAGGATTTTTTAATTTTACAATTCTATTGCACCACATGAAACAAAGCAAGTTGAAGAGTGTTAAAAGATACTTGCTCGCCTTGACCGTAAATGTAATGTGTTGCTTTCATAGACTAAGAGGAGTTCTGCTAATTGCTTCAAGGAGAGTATCCCATATAATATTACCCCAGTGTAATTTTGACCATGGATGGTGTCTGGGAGCTCTGGTTTCCTCCTACATCACAAAGATATGTAGGTCTGTAGATTAATTAGCCATTGTAGGTTTCCTCCAGAAAGTAAGTGATTAATAGAATCTGGGGGAGGTTGATGATAAAGTGGGAAGAATAAAAAAATAACATGAACGTAGGATTGGTGTGAAAAAACAGGCTGGAGGGCCTGTTTCCTTTTTGTGACTCTCCATAGTCTCCAGTCTCGAGTCAGAAACAGGTGAATTGATCATGGGGAACAAGGACATGGCAGAACAATTGAATAACTACTTTGGTTCTGTCTTCACTAAGGAAGACTTAATTAATCTGCCAGAAATAGCAGGGGACCGGGGGTCAAATGAGATGGAGGAACTGAGTGAAATCCAGGTTAGCCGGGAAGTGGTGTTAGGTAAATTGAATGGATTAAAGGTCGATAAATCCCCAGGGCCAGATAGGCTGCATCCCAGAGTACTTAAGGAAGTAGCCCCAGAAATAGAGGATGCATTAGTGATAATTTTTCAAAATTCTTTAGATTCTGGAGTAGTTCCTGAGGATTGGAGGGTAGCTAATGTAATCCAACTTTTCAAAAAAGGGAGGGAGAGAGAAAACGGGAAATTACAGACCAGTTAGTCTAACATCGGTAGTGGGGAAACTGCTACAGTCAGTTATTAAAGATGGGATAGCAGCACATTTGGAAAATGGTGAAATCATTGGACAAAGTCAGCATGGATTTATGAAAGGTAAATCATGTCTGACGAATCTTATAGAATTTTTCGAGGATGTAACTAGTAGAGTGGATAAGGGAGAACCAGTGGATGTGTTATATCTGGACTTTCAGAAGGCTTTCGACAAGGTCCCACATAAGAGATTAATATACAAACTTAAAGCACACGGTATTGGGGGTTCAGTATTGATGTAGTTTGAAAACTGGCTGGCAGACAGGAAGCAAAGAGTAGGAGTAAACGGGTCCTTTTCAGAATGGCAGGCAGTGACTCGTGGGGTACCGCAAGGCTCAGTGCTGGGACCCCAGCTATTTACAATATATATTAATGATTTGGACAAAGGAATTGAATGCAACATCTCCAAGTTTGCGGATGACACGAAGCTGGGAGGCAGTGTTAGCTGTGAGGAGGGTGCTAGGAGGCTGCAAGATGACTTGGATAGGCTGGGTGAGTGGGCAAATGCATGGCAGATACAGTATAATGTGGATAAATGTGAGGTTATCCACTTTGGTGGCAAAAACAGGAAAGTAGACTATTACCTGATTGGTGGCCGATTAGGAAAAGGGAAGATGCAACGAGACCTGGGTGTCATGGTACACGAGTCATTGAAAGTGGGCATGCAGGTGCAGCAGGCAGTGAAGAAAGCGAATGGTATGTTAGCATTCATAGCAAAAGGATTTGAGGATAGGAGCAGGGAGGTTCTACTGCAGTTGTACAGGGTCTTGGTGAGACCACACCTGGAGTATTGCATACAGTTTTGGTCTCCTAATCTGAGGAAGGACATTCTTGCCATAGAGGGAGTACAGAGAAGGTTCACCAGACTGATTCCTGGGATGTCAGGACTTTCATTTGAGGAAAGACTGGATAGACTCGGCTTGTACTCGCTGGAATTTAGAAGATTGAGGGGGGATCTTATAGAAACTTACAAGATTCTTAAGGGGTTGGGCAGGCTAGATGCAGGAAGATTGTTCCTGATGTTGGGGAAGTCCAGAACAAGGGGTCACAGTTTAAGGATAAAGGGGAAATCTTTTAGGACTGAGATGAGAAAAACATTTTTTACACAGAGAGTGGTGAATCTCTGGAATTATCTGCCACAGAATGTAGTTGAGGCCAGTTTATTGGCTATATTTAAGAGGGAGTTAGATGTGGCCCTTGTGGCTTAAGGGATCAGGGGATATGGAGAGAAGGCAGGTACAGGATACTGAGTTGGATGATCAGCCATGATCATATTGAATGGCGGTGCAGGCTCGAAGGGCCGAATGGCCTACTCCTGCACCTATTTTCTATGTTTTTATGTTTCTATGTTTATGAATATGATACTTAAAGCATATTGTGCCCTGAGCAGCTTAATATTCCAAGAGTCATGGAAATGAAAATCCCAACAGGAACAAATATCTTGGAGTTCTGCATGGGCAGGACTAGTTATAAGAAACATTGCAAGCTCAGTTTATTTAAGGATGGTTTCATTTCTAACTTAAAAGGAATGACATTGGATATATAAAACAGAAGCAGGCCATTCAGTGCAACTAATCCATGCCTCCTGACTCACCTCCAAATACCTTAATTCCAGCCGATCTCCCCTTGTCCGTTCTGACCTACAGCTGAGACACATTCCACTCCATTCAACTCTACAATAATTTTCAATTCCTAAACTTCCATTGCCGCATCTTTACCATGGTCATCCAATCCCTATATGCCTCCCTCCACCAGGAACGTCTCAAGGCCCTCTGGTTCTTCCTTGAATAGGGACCCAATTAGTTTCCCTCCTGGACCCCAGCCATGCCTGCCTTTTTGTTGGTTACGCCGAAGAGTCTGTGATCCAAATGTACACTGGCACCATCCCCCAACTCCTTTTCTGCTATATCTATGGTTGCTTTGGGGCTGCTTCCTTCACCCGTGCAGAACTCGTTGATTTCATTACTTTACCACGAACTTTCACCCTGCCTTCAAATTTACTTGGACTAACTGATCTGCCTCTCTCCTTACATGATCTCTCTGTCTCCATTATGGAGGACAGACTGACCAACGTCTACTACAAACCCACCAACTCCCACTGGACTACACCTCCCCCCACCCTGGCTCTTGCAAAGAGGAGTCCCCTACTCTCAATTTCTTCTATGTCTACAAAGCCCTCAATGGGCTTGCCCCCACCTACATTAAAAGTCTTCTCACCCACCACTCCACCTCCAGGTCCCTCAGATCGGCCGACTTGGGGTTGCTGAATATCCCGCGGTCTAGGCATAAGCTCAGGGGCGACCGCGCCTTTGCAGTTGCAGCTCCTAGACTGTGGAACAGCATCCCCCTTCCCATCAGAACTTCCCCCTCCATCAACTCCTTTAAGTCAAGACTAAAAACTTATCTATACTCTCAAGCCTTTCTTGACATCCTCTGAGCGAGGGTTATATGTATATATGTATGTAGTTTGTTTGTTTATATTATTCTTATAACAAATGTAAAGCACTTTGGCCAACAAGAGTTGTTTTTTAAATGTGCTATATAAATAAATGTGACTTGACTTGACTTGACTTTATCTCTGCCCTATCTTCTCCCACGATGAGGTCTCCATTCCATATGAGATGTCTTCTTTCTATAGTTAACTTAGACTCCCCTCTCCTGTCATAGTTAGATCTCTCGCTTACATCTCCACTGTGTTGTTTTGTAGTTCTGCTCTCGCCCCCCCCTCCCTCCAGATAGAACAAGGATAGGGGTCCACTGGTCATCTCCTTTCACCACACCAGCGTCTGCATTCAACACATCATAACCTGACATTTCCGGCACATCCAACCTAATCCTACCACCAGTCACATTTTACCCATCCTTACCCCTTCCACAGAGACTGCTCCCTCCATTCTCATCCTTTCCCACTCAAACCACTTCCTCGCCAAGTACATTCCCCTGCAACCGCAGCAGTTGTAACAACTGTCCCTGTACCTCATCCCTCACATCCATCCAGGGACCCCAACGGTCCTTCCAGATGAGAGTGGTTCACTACCCATCTCTTCTACTACATAGTATTCTGCAATTTTAGTTTTGTTTAGTTTAGAGATATAGTACGGAAACAGGCCTTCGGTCCACCAAATCCGTGCCGGCCAGCGATCCTCGCTTACTAGCACTATCCTACACACACACACTAGGGACAATTTACAATCATACCAAACCAATTAATCCACAAACCTGTAAGCCTTTGGAGTGTGGCAGTAAACCGGAGATCCCGGAGAAAACCCACGCAGGTCACAGGGAGAACGTACAAACTCCGTACAGACTGCACCCGTAGTTGGGATCGAACCAGGGTCTCTGGCACTGTAAGGCAGCAAATCTACTGCTGTACCACTGTGCCAATCAAATGCAAATTGATCACTGGAAATTCTGTTCAGCACCTCCTTCTAGTACATGCAATGGTGATCTTTTTAAATTAAACTGGTTGGGCTGGAGAGTGAACAATCATGGCAAGGAGAAACTTGGCACTAGAGCCATTTCTGCTGTGTGTTACATAAGGGAAATTGAACTCCATGTTGGCATCAGATCAGTGCTACCATGACCTGGCTACTCTTTGTACTTTTGTATATATTTACAGCGCACCTAACCTCCATTGTGATGCTCCTTACAAGTCACCATGTCACATTGTAGACACTATTTTGGCGTTACTCAACCATTCCCAATATTTCATGATTACAGTTAAACCTCCGATGTGTAAATCACACAATATGTAGCAGTGACCTTCCATTGACTGATCCATACACGTGCAACTCGTAACTTGATCATAGGTGGCAATTGTAAGAATTTTTTAATGATTTTGTTGTACTAGGCAGGAATAGCTACATTACAATTGTATTTATTGTGGCAATCAAAATAATTCGTTTAATCAAGAGCACACAGCGAGGATTTGCTAAAAGCAAATCATGTTTGACAACATTATTTTGCCTGCTGTGCAGTGGTTTAGAAGGGAATTAAAGAGAATACAATGCATATTAATATTTGAAACCCATTTGATGAAACTTTTCATGAGAGGATTGATAAAAAAAATTAGATTTATGGAGTAGGAGGTAATTTAGAGGAGTGTATATAACTTTGGTAGATGGACAGGAAACCATGAGCTTGTATAGGCAAGGACAACACAAAGGAAAGAAGAGGAGACATTGTCCTTTTATGAAACCGGTATAATCGGACTAATCGGTCCGAGAGCGAACTTAAATTTGCAGAATCAAAGTTCCGAAATACAGACTTTCACATTGAAGTTCTGCCTGTACGGTAGAATTTGAATTCTGTGTAAATAGAACTTCGGAGTTTGTGCATGTTTGAGATCGATTCCAAATAGCGGCTGATCAACAGTGAATAATAACCCTCTGATCGATTGTTGATTAGTACCTGATAGCGAAGAGTAACTGAGAGATGGGAACCTGGTTTACTTGGTGAAAAGTACCCGGATGTGAGAGGTACCAATAATTCTGAGAACTTAGAGTGGAGGGATAGAGATCCCCCAATAGAAGTCCAGTCTTAGCAAGAGGAAAGTAACATTTAGGAGGAAACATAGTCATTTAAGAAGTGGTACCCCTCAGCAAAGAGTACCCTAGGAAGGAGAAAATCTTCGGTATCGGAGGGAGAGGTTCACTGATTGATAACAGCGCGACGCGGCATTGAGATCGAGTGTTTGTTATCTGTGCGCTAGCGTGTTAAATTATTATTGTAAATTTCCAACATTGTCTTTTTTAGTATCTTTATCAGATCCAAATTGTATAAATACTTTGTGTATGTAAAAATATTTATAGTGTGTTAAGAATACGAACCGTTACTTGTATTGTCTGTGTGAGTGCTTAAGAATTTTTGGCTGTTTATAATTGGGGTAAAGAGCATTTGAATTTAATATATGGTATTTGTTTAAATTGGGATTGTAGTGTTGTTAGAATCCGATTTGTGGAGGTTCAATCAGGGTTCGTATTCTTCCGATCGCTGTATCGGGGGAGGAATCGTTCCGTTGACCGAGCACACCACGAGGAGGGATTGAAAATACTGCAATTTAATTTTGAGAACAAATGCGATATTAGATGAATGATTGTGGTTTATGTAGGAGTGTGGTTGTGCCTGATAATAATAAGCGGCGTGATTTCTTGTCTGTGTACGGTGCTACTTGCGTGTTTGAAGCTCATTTTCATGTGTTTCGATTGAGGGTTAAAAGAGTTGCGAGAAGGTGGTTGATTGTGCTCGAATGTGTTTGATTGTTCCCTGGAATACTCTGATCTTTGAATGACTGAGGATTGTGGAAATTATAAGGGTGAAAGTGTGTGGGCGTGTGGGATATAGGAGAAGAATTTGAATAAGAGAGTAGGATTGGTGGAGCACAGGAGTAAAGAAGTGCGAGGCTGCGGATGCTTCAGAGCCATTAGCCACTGTTCAAGAGCGAGCTTGATAAACTTAGGGATTAAAAGGAAGGAGTGAAGGATTTAGGAATTCTGTTTCGGTTGTTCAGAGGCATGGGGAACAGCATAGACCGAGATATGGCAGAAGATGCAAGCAGCCCATTGCAAATAATGTGCAATGAGTTCCCTCACAAGGCAGAGAAATTAAGAGATTTGTCAGAAGTGCTAAGTAAGAAATTAGGAAACAAGAAACTTGGAATAGAACTGAAAGGAGGTGAAGTAGATTGACCTCCAGGCAGTAGGAAGAACAGAAGTAGAGATGAAGGAAAACACACGGAACAGGGAAGAGGTAGATCTCCTGGAAGGAAACTAATCCCTGTAAATTTAAAGTTTAGGGATCCAATGGTTAGTGCTGACTTCGAGGGGGAAGGAGATGAATATTTGGAAGATTGGACAAATGTTAAAACTAGTGGAATTTTGAAGCTCCCAACATGTTCCTCTTGCGTTTCCCAGGCTTCACTTACACCTTGTATGACTTGTGTCCATAATAAATATTTTAGGTCTGCAGAACCTATAACAACTATTGCAGATTCTACATCTGAGCAGATTCTACTGATAGCAGTGACTGGGGTGCCAGATTCTTTGACCCTATCCACTCCACCATTAATAGATCGTCCAGTAGCTTATGGCACCCGGAGTAGAACGAAGAGTTTTGCCCCGGTGCTTAAAGAAAAGGAAGGTATGATAGATATAGTGCAACAGCCAGAGTATTTCTGTGAGCCACAACCTAGACAGTTAAAACGAGCAGTGTGGAAAATGAACAACTTATTTGGACAGAATCGGGAACCCCCTAGCGAACGGAAAGATTCATTTGAGGGTGAGGCAGTGATTGAAGATACCGAGATAGATTTTGATGGAACCGAAAGTTTACAAATTGAACAGATATCCCATAGGCAGTTCCCGGTGAGGGAAGTGCTGGGTAAAGCTGATTCGACCAGCACAGTAAGTAGGAACAATCCCTGTGCCACAGACATCCATACCGTGGAAGCCCCATGAAATAATGGCAGAACTAAACAAAATCCCTGATAGAAAGAAGTCACCTGCTGCCTTTATAGATCAATTGAGAACCACAATGCGTGTATATCATACAGATTCCCGAGACTTATGGGAGACCATACACAGATAATTACTCCAGCTGAAAACACAAAATTTCTAGTAGCCCTAGGACACCCAACATATGAAGCCTTGGCAAACATTGTAGTGGATGATAGTGCAAGAGAAGCTGTTTTAACAGCCCTTGCAAACACTTTTCAAAATCCAAGTGATTTAACACGAATTCTGGAAATAAAACCAGAAAAGGGTGAAGGAGCAGATACATTTTTAGAACGATTTTCAAAATTATACATGGACCAATCAGGTGACTTAAACTATAAAAATGGAGTAAGTTCCCCACAATATTGTGCCATCTTATTGAATTGTCTCTCCACTACAGTAGCAGACTCATTTAAGACTGATAACAGAGACTGGTCTGAGAACCACGCCAGTCAAATGGCCAGAGCTGTGAGGCACTATTGGAAGGATGGCAGGAAACAGGAAAATGATCCTGTAACTAAAAGAGAAACTGAACGTATGGTCAAGAAGGAGGAACTGAGCTCTGGCTCAGGACGATGGAGTCCTCAAATGTTAGCGAGGAATGGAATGGGAGAAATTAGAGTCCCAGACTATTCAGATTATTATTACAATTATACTCTCAATTTAGAACCCATTCCAATGGAACCAAGGGGTAAAACAAAGCCAACCATATTACCTAATCAATGTTACACTTGTGGGGGAATGGGTCTGTCTGACAAGGGAGCGATTGAGAGAGAGGGGTCAAAGAAAGGATTTCCAGGATTATGAAGAAATTAGGGATCCTAGAGGATATAGAAATATCCGAGATCTCAGGAATTATAGGAGGTCCTTCAATTCAAGATACTACTGGGTCCCGGGAGAACAGAGAAAGAGCTGGCCCGAATGTCAGGAACCAAGAAGTCACACACCGTTTACTCAAACCAACCCACTCTCTCAGTCCTGACTTACTAACCCGTCCAGGAATTGTGGACGTGGAGACATGACCCCTACTCTAGAACCCCCTCAAGTAATTTACCAGAATGAAAGAATTGGATGTACTATCATAGTAAAAACTGAAGATCATATAAAAGAAAATTGTAAACAATCTTATAACTGCCCAAGAAAACCCCTTAAAGCAAAGAACATTGTAAATCAAGGAGCTTGTCACAACTGTACACAATCAGGTCATTGGAGTAAGGAGTGCCCAGCGAGAAGACAGAATATAGCAGAATGGAAGATAAATCAAGGGGCAATAAAGAAAGTAAGAAAAGGAACACAGTATCTGGTGTCAAAAAGAATAAGAACTAAAGAGAACTAAATTGGCACTAGGGAGAGAAGAAATTAATTTATTGCACAGGAGGTATGGGAGTAGGGAAAATGAGCTATTGTACTAACTGGTTACAAAGTTGTTGTGCCTGCAGGACAGTATAACGTACAATGCCACTATCTGGGGAGTGAGGTAAAGAGTATGTGGACCCTTAAGAACGGGTGGAAGACACAGCTCAGGTAGGATATGTAGTTAGTATCTCCATCCAGGTAGCTCCCCAGAGACAAAGACCAACAACAAAGAAGAAATGATACTGTCCTGTCCCTTTAAAATACATCTGGGAGAGTCCAACAAATAAAGAAGGCTGCTCCTCGGTATCCCTTCTCCTTTGAAACTAACAATGAGGAAGAAGAAGAAGATACCTACCCTAGTGCCCAACTTTAACATCATTTAACTTTTGACACCAGTGTAGGAAAAAGAAAATAACACTATCCAACAATTTCTAATAGATACAGACAACCTATGACGACTAATAGGGCAAGCTCTGACTTGAAGAATTGAATTTAAATTTGAAAATAGATACTTCTCTGTGGTTCGGGGGCAAATACTCACTTTGTGCCTAAATTTAGTTATTAAAAATAAATTGATTTGAAAAGGGCTTATGGGATATAGTCTTAAAGAAATTAGAGAATTGATTGTTGAATTGGCATTTTATATCGAAGTCACGTGAGTGACTACATGAAGACCCCTGCCAGCCCGCATGCGCGTCAATACGTCGATGCATGGCGCGCGAGTCGGAGCAGTTTGGCAGGTAAGTTAATTTTGTTTTCAGCGGGCCGCTGCGGTACAGCGGGCCCGGAGTAGATGACGGGCGCAGCCTGTGCGGCTGCCACCGTTGGAGCTCCGAATGGGAGCAGGCGGCTGGATTTGGAAGCCGCCGTAGACGCTCCATAAGGAGCTGGGATTCGATTTGCGGCTGCCGGTATTGGAGCTCCGAACGGCAGCAGGCGGCCGGATTTGGAGGCCGCCATGGGGCTCCGTAAGGAGCTAGGATATGGTATTGTGGCTGCCGGCGCAGCCAGGTCAGCGATCGCTGCAAGAGATTAGCAGCAGCCGGTGAGTTAAAATAGCTGCAGCCAGGAGTAACCGCCAGGTAAACTCAGCTGCCGTAGCACCGAGCAATTTTAAACATAGATGCTGCCAGCTGAGGTCGGCTCAGCTTACTCTGGAGCAGCATATAGTGTATGCTTTATTTTTAGGGTGGCTATAAATAGAAGTTGGCAGGTTTTAATAGCGGTTGCTGCTCGGTCACGTTTGTGACTATCGAAGCAGATAGCATACAAAGGTCATGTTTAATACTTTGGCAATATAACGATGTATCTTATCATGCCAATAAAGTTTTTAATTGAAAATGAATTAAATTGAATACAAAGGACATTTATTATCACATACACCAAATGGTGTAGTGAAATTTGACTTGCCATTGCAGTCTAGAGCTCCTGGCTTAGGAAGCCTTTTTTGAGCTGTGTCTATCAGACACCTGTGGGAGCTACACCTGGTTCAGGGTGGCATCATGATAATTTCCGCTCAGTAGAGGGGACTGTTGGAGATTCTTTCATAAGAGACTCCAACTATGTGGATATCGATAGAGCAGTTGAATCTCTGATCTAATGGAGATATGCTTACTTTTAATCATATGAACATACTATGCTCTGTGTACTGGAGGCATTAACAGGCGGCCCCAGCCATATGCCTGTGCTAACACCTGGCAGGGTTGCAGTATTTCTCCCACTCTGTCATGGGGAGTATCGGAAAGAGGTGACTCCGATTATGATGCTGGCTCAACCAGGTCATATGGGGGCCAGAGGCCTGAGGTAGCAACACCTTGTGCAGGGTTGCGCTCTATTTCCTCCCCTGAAACACTCCGTTGAGGCTCCAGAAGGGAGCAAGGATTCGGAGTCACTAACAGGTGCAACCTGTCTGGTAAGTACAATAAATAATGACGATTTATACCGACAGCAGAGGACCGCGGCAGTGCGGAAAGCCGACGGCCACTTCGAAGTCGCTGGCAGCGCCGATCTGCACAGCTAGTTCCGATTCAGCTCCGAGAGGGAGCAGCTTGGCAACCCCGAGTCGGGGCAAAGCCAAAGCCAAGTCTGTGAGACAAGTCCTGTCGAATGATTCGGGACAAGAGGATTCTGTCACCACATCTATGGCAGATGTGATTTGCCGTTTGTTTCAATTAAATTTTTTAAAAAAATTTAAAGAACATCTGATGGATCAGATGGTGGCACAAAATATGCTCCGTGTTACGGAGACATGCACGGGCAGTTCGAGTCATACGCCTGTAGCATAGCAACACCTGCTTCAGGGTTGCAATATTCCTCCCACTCCGATGAAGGGAGTGTTGGAGATGGTGCCAAAGAATATGCTCCGTGTTACGGAGGCATGCGCAGGCAGTTCGAGTCATACGCCTGTAGCAACACCTGATTCAGGGTTGCAATATTCCTCCCACTCGGATAAAGAGAGTGTCGGAGATGGTGGCACAATATATGCTCCGTGTTACGGAGGCATACACAGGCAGTTCGAGTCATATGCCTCTGGCAAAGTCTGGTTCAGGGTTGCAGTATTTACCCCCACTCTGTCGAGTGTCAGAGATCAGTACGGAGCTGACTCCGAACATGAGTATGTGCCTGAATCCCATGCTTTAATGCATCATGTATGAGGGTCGCATAAGGAAGAGCTGCCTGCTCTTGCCTCTAAATTTGCTATTCCCTCGGGGACGGGCAAGCCACTACAAGAGGGTTGGCCAACTGCATCAGCTACCTAACATCACACCAGCTCAAGGAGATGTGGTCAGACAGGGTCTGCATATGGAACTTCGCTGAAGCCCCAACAAGCAGATCGACCCGGGTCAGAGACGCTGGCAGGTAAGGTCTCTTTATTACCCTCCGAAAAACTCTGAAATGGAGCAGTCTGTCGGCCCAGGTTTGGGTTTACTGGCAGCATGGGCTGTCCAGTATCTGTTCACTGTCTCTGGGAAAGATCAGGTTGATGCAGAGACATTGGCAGGGTGCCTTGCATAGTAACCTCTGTAAGTTCCTAGTAGGAACAGCTTGGTTACCCTGGTTCAGGGTAGACCGTCATGGAACTGGCTGGCCATATGGGTCATATTGACCAGGGAAGCACTGCCTCATCATCTGTGATTGAGGTTATCAGGCTACTCAGTAGAATGAAGTAGTTGAAGTCTCCCTCACCACATGTTTAAAATTATGCTAAATTCCACTCTGAGGAGTTGCCAGTTCATTGGAAACATCATTGCCATCCTCTCTGGGATAGGTGGCTACCAGCAGGAAGCTGGTCTGACATATAATATTTTTATCTGACCTGCAGTTTCATGTTGTGAATCAAAAATGTATTTATAATAATCCGTAGGCTCTCAATACCAGTATTCCTGATTGAGTGGCTGGTCGAAGAGATTGCGTTGCGCACTCTGGCGACTCAGACAAGTGGTTTCAGTCAGAGGACTGCGAAGCAATTCCTGATTCAGGCTTGCATTATGCTAAATTCCACTCTGAGGAAGAACACTGAGAATTCGTGGTGACTCTTACAGTCAAGAGTTGACAGGGAACTCGTATTCCCACATCAAGGGGAGACTGTGTTTTCAGCTCTAGACTTAAGGTTCTGATTATATGTTATCAGCGAAATGTATGAATAACTAGATAATGCATCTTCCACAGCAAGAGAAGCCAAAAAAATCCTGTCCGTATGGTCAATAGAGGAACGGTGATTCCGAGTGGAATCAGTGACACCTCACGGAGGATGAGTGGTCTGCCCAAGATCAAGAGGGGTATATTTCTGATACTTCTCAAGATTATAGAAACATGCAGCAATCAGGTTAGGATTTGGTTAATCTGATCATGTGTTTAGTTACCCAATTTAAGATGGATGATTGGCTTTCAGCAAGTTAACTGATTCAGAGAATCTATCTTGAAGATGCATACTTTGCCATATCTATACACATGAGGCACAGATTATCTGGTGTTTTGATAACAAAGCCAGTGGTGGAAGCCAATGCTGCCCTACTCAGATCAAAGTGCATTGCGTCATCGAGTTTTAGATAATATGCAAAATTTGCAGCTGATAAACGTAGGGGTTTATAAGTAGATATCTCTTGCGATATTAAGGATGAGGCAACATGAAATTTAATAGTGCCAACTTTGCCTATTCATTCAGGCCATGGTAAGGCGGCTGAAGCAACTCCTATTTACTCGGTCACGCGTGATGGCTGGGTTAGCCTGTCTTCTCGGGCAGCTAGCTCTGCACGATTGTATGGGAAGTTTGTGAACAAAATATGTGAGTTACTTTTAAATGGAAGTAACAGAGGTTTGTGTGGCTTTCAGTTTGGGCTTAGAGAAGTGTTTATGTGATAGCACAATTGACACTGCTTGTGCTGCTTTGTCATTCTCTATAAAAGTAAAGTAAAAGTAAAAGTAAACTTTATTGTCAATTCAAATAATGCAACAAGTAGTTACACAGAGGATTGAAATTGCGTTTCCCCATACTCCAATGTGCAAGTAATATTTATAACACAGACGGACAATATACCAATAAAGATAGACAATGGACATATACATTATATAAAATATTCACAGTGTGCCAGAGTGTAGTAAAATTTTGAGGTATGTTATTAAGGTAGGTATGTTACAATACTTGCCTTCAGCGGCGCTGTAATTCTGCCACTGGCCGTGTGCGCGATTTTGGCGCCTTTAAGGGGGGGCGGGGTTAAAACGCAGGTTTCTCCTACCTTATCCTGAATTATATTTTGTTGGAGTACAAGCTTTTGCGGAAGAATCGTTCCGAGGGGCGTTTTGAGTATTTTGTTTTAAAAATCTCCCGACAAGTTCAGCGTTGGAATCATTTAAAAATCATCTTCTGAAGCCGTCAACGCCAACAACGGGGACGGATTTCACACACGGGACAGGTAAACGAAAGTGGTTTATTTTTATGTATAAACGTTCTCCTTAAGAGGCCTTTAATTCACATTTTTTCATGCGACACGGTGATTTTTCCCCCCGAACTAACGGCACTAATTTTCATGCCGATACGGGGTTAAATTCACCGCAAATCAACGTTCCAAATGATCGCGGTCCAGAAATCCCCATTCGCAAGATGATATAAATTCCCATTAATTTACAGGTATTAAACATTCAATTTCTTCCATTTGGCCTGTAAATCCATGACAATGAGATAAAAAAATTATGTTATATTGTGAATTCTTGTGTGAATGTTATTTGGACCCTTAGGCTATTTAAAAATGTTAATCTATTCTTAAGAAATTGATAGATGTTTAGATCTAGTAATTGAATTTTGTAATTAGCTACAATTAGGTAACTAACTAATTATATGCTTTAATTTCATGTCATCTAAGTAAGATTGTTTCATATTTGTTTCAGAATGCTTCAATCTATAGTAACTGAAAATTTCTTTCAGTTCTCTTAATTTTTAAGAAAGTTATGGGGTATTGACGGTCCTCGATCACAGCTTTTGTGTTAAGTCAATGGAAAAGCAATAGGGAACAAGCTGCTAATTTCCGAGTATGAAAATGGCCATAACATTTTTAATACTGAAGATATGAAAGTGAATTAGGTGTCAAATTAAACTTATTTTTATGCTTTATCTGATGGGATAAATTACAGACTTGATTTTTAAAATCTCAAAATGTTGTAACATTGCTAATTAAGGTGCAATAATAAAAGGTGCAATATAGAAAAGTGCAAATAGCATACTGCAGACATTGAGTTAAAGTTAATTTGACAGTCAGTTGGTCTTTGTTTGTGTAATGTTCATGGAATTTTCTTGAGTGTGTTGAGTAGTCTGATGGCCTGAGGGAAAAAGCTGTTTTTAAATCTGGTGGTTTTGCTCCACATGCTGCGGTAGCGCTTGCCGGATGGTAGGAGGGTGAACAGTTTGTGTGCTGGGTGGGTGGTGTCTTTGATGATATTGGTTGCTCTCTTGCGACAGCGAGATGGGTATAAGTCCTGGATTGCTGGTTGGGGTGATCTAGTGATCTTCTCCGCTGTCCTCACCACTCTCTGTAGGGCCATAAGTGGGACAATAGTACCATAAGTGCGACAATATGGTACCATAAGTGGGACAATATGGTGATTGGTTATTCACCCGCTGTTCACTAACGTTATGCAGGGTGTCTTTTATATGACCACTCTAAAAGCCTACACTCATTGTAGTGTTCGATGTATATCAGTAAATTATTATGCAAATACTCTTCTACTGTATTCCTAATGGGAGCAGTATTTTTAAGTTGATTATGCTTTCAGCAACTGATTTCAGCACAAAGAACACAGTCTGTACTCGATCTCTGGCTCGGTCTCTGGGTCATAACTGACATTAGGGTAGCTTGTTATGGGAATGATCTCATAAGCAAAATGGGCATGATTGCGTACATTTGGAGTGACAGCATACCCACCAGAGCGGAGATTGGGGTGTCATTAGGTATACAAGTACACTGAGCTTGCTAGTACCTATGAGATGAAAGATAGTTTCTTTATTGTTATTCAATATTGTCAAGATATTGCTGATGGCTCATTGGCAGCCAATAGAATGGATAGTTCCCTTTCGTCATACAGCAAAAGGCTTACATAGTGCGTGTTAATAAGTTAAAAACTTTGGTTGAATATATCTGGATATTTGCAGATAGAATTCTGCACAGTGTTGCATGAGTTATTGTCTAATTCAAAGTCAATTGGGACTATGGTCCGGTTAAGAACAATGGCCATGTATGAAAGTTAGCATCATACCGTTACCGTTTGAAGTTTGATCTTTATTTCTAATGGGAGCAGTATCATTATTTCTAATGGAAGCATGCCTCATCATCTGTGATTGAGGTTATCAGTTGAAGTGAGGGAATACGTGCCCTCCACTCCCAACCCTACTTCTCATAAAGATCATTCGGTAATTCTAAGGTCGTTAATCTTTCTATAGCTTAAGTTCAGCAACTAGTCTGTGGTTTCATACAGCTGCTCTGCAGATTGATGCGCATGCGGACTGGCGGGGTCTTCACGTATTCCCTCACATCAACTTCTCATAAAATAAAGATCAAACTTCAAACGGTAAGTTCTCGTTTAATCTTTCTATTCTTCTCTTGTCTCACCCATAGGAGGATAATCGAAGATGGGACGGGACTATTTAGTTGCTATCAAGAAAAGGACAGACCCTAGTGGATATCAGAAGTTAAGACATACCCTGGGAACGTAAGGTGGTGGTATAGAATGATGAGGTAGACTGGAAATTTAGATAATGAGTTCCCCTCGGAAGGTCAATACTAACCATCCAGGAAGTTACTTAGAGGTAAAAGGAAACTAGTTATAAGGAAGAACCCCTACTGACTGAGAGCCTATTCAAAATACTAAGGAAGAGGTACTGGAGGAGAAGTCTGATTGCATTAGAAGGAGGAAGAAGAGAGTGGGTATTGGTAGTAGAGTTGATGTATTTGACCGGTGGATCTAAATTTGTCTAACCCTTGATAATAAAGCAGCTTCTATTATCAAGGTGGAAAGAAATTGTCCCTAAATTTGGCATTCTTAATTGGCTTTATAATAAAATTGACAACATATGGAACTTGATTGATTAAATTTGAACAGCTGGGAATTCCACAGGAATTGAATGGAATTGTGTTATCGACCACAAGGTGTGGAATAAGAACGGTGAGACGGACCCTGAAATTTAAAATATTAAATTGAAGGCTGAGACAATTTGGTTGAATTGAAATATTCTTCATGGTGTGCTTTAAATAAGAGTCACGCCTGTAGGGAAATCTGGACTGAACCGAGCTGAAATTTATATGAGAAACCATGAGAAATTTTAGTTTATTGGGTTGTGTATGTGTGTGGGGGGGGGGGGGGGGTTGGGTGAAACATGATTTTTGTCTCTTCCTTCGGGGGAATGCGACTTTTTCTTGTCGTATCCCCCTTCTCTGCCTCCGTCTGTGCTGAGGCCTAATGGCGGAGCTGGCCGCCTCCAACTGCACCGACCTCGAGGCTCCGGAGGCAGAGCCAGCCAGGACTTACCAATGCGAGGCTGGCCGACTTCGGGGCTGCGGTGGCATTCCGGCGGTGGCGACCAAAGACACTAGTGGCGACCTGAATCCGGGGCTTGGCCGCGGCTGGCCCAGTGGACGGCATCGTCGGGAGCTCGCAGGTCACAGGTGGGTGACCTGTTTTTTTGGAGCTCCCGCAACTACAGCTGCGTCCGCTGGACTGGAGGGCGGCAGCTTCGGCAGCTTCGACCGCCCCGGGCCGCGGAGTTTGAACCGGCCCGTTCGCAGAGCTCGGATTCAGCCGCGGGACTTGTGGAGCCGTGCATGTTCCTTTAACATAATGACCTCACTACTACTAACCACTCCCCATTAGCTTCAGTATAAATGTAACCTTCCCACCCCTAGATCGCTCTCTAGCTCCGGTAACGGACCACGGACAGCTAGGGCAATATGTGTGTATACGAATACAATGTATGCAATAAACTAGAGTGAAGACACTATGTGTTTGAACAGTCTTTACAGGACTGACATACCATCACCCGGTGGGGTCACAACATCAGAAGCCTGGATCGCCTCGGTGCAGAGGGAGAACAAAGAGGGAGTAGACAGAGACTTTAAGACTCTTGCCTCCATCACAGTGAGGAGGTGCCTGGTGAACTCACTGTGGTGGGCGTTAATTTGTGTTTATTGTGTGTTTTGTTATTTATTATTATATGTATGACTGCAGGCAACATAATTTCATTCAGACCGAAAGGTCTGAATGACAAATAAAGGAATCTAATCTAATATAATCTAATCTAATCATCAGATATACATTAATGAACATCGTGTGAATACGGAGAGGGCTGATTAGTGTTGATCCTAGGATAGTAAAGAGGATATTGTAGAGCAGAATATTGATAGTGAAATAGAAAAGGGATAGTATTCACAGAATAGGAATAGTGGAATGTATGGGAAAGCATTAGTGCATGAGTGGTAACTTGCTTTGTCCCATGTTTTTCAGGAATTATAGGTTATAGGTTCAACTATGGAAAGGGATGGAAGAATGGGCAACAACATGGATGGAGGGAATTTGCACCCACGAAAACTCGGGAGGTGAAAACTCATCAGACGGAAATTGTGAAGCTACACCCACGAAAACTCGGGAAGCTTGATAAGATTCTGAGAAGAAACATCATTGTCTTGTTGTTGTTAATAGATGGAGAATGTAGTAGTCACACATATGTATATCTGGTTATCTGAATATCTGTTTATTTGGTTATCATAAATGATGATTTATCATATATGATAAAAGGAAGGAATGTTAATTCTGGCCAAATTGGAGCTGCCAGGACATTAAAATTGAGTAAAGGCTTCTGTGCTGCTAAGCCATTTTTGGTCAATTTAAATGTGCCTTTTGCAGAACTGGGACAAGCTGCTGAATGGTGCCAGTGTGTCTGGAGCCTAGATAAGAGCTGCAGGGAAAGAATGGGACATCTGCAGGTTCTTACAAGTAGGTGTAAATTGCATGAAACAGATTGGGTGAATGCAAACCAGACATACACATTGTAAATAATGTTGCAAAGCTTTACTTTGCTAGATGTTGATTGGGTTAAGTGTTGAGCCTTGACTGGGTTTCTTGAATATCTAGGCACATGTTGCTATGTTTGCTTCCTTCCACAAGCTCCTTTCGAATACAATGTATAAGTTACTGTATTATTGGGTTAGGGAACTGTCTATCATGTACTGTGTTAATCAATATTTGTTATTGGATTGTATAGAGACCACCCCCATATGGTTCGGCCCCTCAAGGTTCGGGGACCTATAAAAGGTAGCTCCCACAAGGTCCTATGCCGATATTCTGAAAGAATGCTTGGGACTGCGTGACCTTTTGGAGTGTCTCTGCTTGCACGAGCCTAGAAGGGCTTGGCCAAGCAGATACAAGGATCGAACCCGCGGTGGTTATGTATAGTAGTGGGGAACTGTTATTGTGTTTTCCAAAATAAAGTTTAGTTGCGCAAGTGCTTGACTCAGTATTTTATTGACTGAAACTAGACTGCGGGGAGCTTAGAACGAGCTATTTACAATAGCTCAGTGAAATGTACAGGTCAACCTGTCGGGAACTGAATGTTTTAGGGAAAAGCTCAGATGTTAATCTTCTATAAGCAAGAGATCAATAATTACCGAAGCACCTTCTTCTGTGGTTACAAGTGAAAACCATGTGCATCGTTGGTCAGTGAATTAATGTATTCAACACTTTTTTAATGCATTTTGTCAAGCCGAAATGTAATGAAAAAAAAGAACAAATGTAGAAGTTGTGCATACACTGTGAGGTACTTTTCAATCATTCCCCAGGACCAACCTACTAAAGCATATGTGCTTCCACAGTGCTCACCTGCATGTCATGTGGGGTTAAGGAAAAATACACAAAGGTGCGAGCAGACCTATCCCTTTCCTGATTACTTATCTTTCATTGTGATCAGCACTCAGTTAAAGGTGATAACAGTTTTGGAAAAAAGGAACTGGAGCCTCTCATTTTGCCTTATCATTCAATCAGATCATGCCTCTTATCAAAACATAGATTATAACCACATTTCTTACGTTAACTATACCTGCCTTGCTTTTGCACCATTTATGTCTTTATCTGACAACAATATATTCATTCCATGTCTAAAATTTTGACTTGTACTTAGCCTTAACAACTTTTGGAAAGTGAGAGTTCCAGATATCCATCCGTGTGTAACATGCTTCCTGGTAGTACCTCTGAAGATCGTTCTAATTTTAAGCTTTTGTTCTAGATCCTCCTGGAGTGCAAGGAGAGAGAGAAACTATCAACTTCTTGAAACCTTTCAACTATCTTAATTAATCACACCTTAATCAAGAGAATATATGCCCAGTCAAGGTTGGCGGTGAGAATTGAAAGTTGAAGCAAAAACTAGATCCTACTGGGATCCCAAGGAAACTGATACAAGCATAAGGTACGTGCCGTGGAGAGGATTATGAGTTCATGCTGGTTGATGAATGGAAAGGCAAAACCAAATGTTGACTTTTCTCAAGAATATCTAGCAGGTTACTGTAATAGGTAGCTTTTTATTCTTCAAATTATATTGAAGGCTTCTTCTCACGTATGGCTCTTTCTTATTTCAATGATAATCTGAACTGATGTTCAATCATTTGTGATCGCATGTTGGATGTCAATGAGTTGACTAAAAGCTCTTTATGAAGTTTGGGAGAGTGATATCTAAAACTCAAGTCCCCATTTACCTGCTATAAATGCCTTTTTGTGATTGAAGGGGAACTGAAACCTCTTGAAATTTGTACATTGTATCGGACATGCATTTCCTTTCACATATTAGGAAATGAAATATTCATCCAGCGAAAGCAGTTCCAAAGCTGTCCCCGAAACATGAATATGCTGTGAATTGCTTGATGTTGCAGATGCCATCCATGATAACTTGTATTGTTCTTTTAGCAAAAATATTTAATGCTTCAACATTCATTTCTGGGACAGGAATATCGTTAATCCAGATGTTGTGAAGACTCATGAACAGGAGGTAATTAAATCCTATGGTTTCCTACCTTTGGAGCAAGAGGTAAAGATAGAGGTTCATCAGGGTCCAAACGTAGAGACTGAGAGAGAATGTTGTCTCAATCGACAATAGTGCTGTGTTTTACTTTCCATTAGATCTTAATGTTGCAACATATTTTAAATCCCTAAAGGAAGTTTCCCTTGGAAACTCTCACAGCACTAACAATGATATGTAGGACAAAATGGGAATCGATACAAAATTCAAAAGGAGCTCTTTGAATTCAGAATCAGTACCTGACATAGCTGATCAATTTGCGCAACCATGACAACATGTTGAATTCTGATTCTGGAAAGGAATGGGACCAAAAGGTAAATGTTTGATGGGAAAGAACTGCAGATGCTGGTTTAAATCGAAGGTAGACACAAAATGCTGCAGTAACTCAACGGGACAAGCAGCATCTCTGGAGAGAAGGAATGGGTGACGTTTCGGGTCGAGACCCTTATTCAGGTTGTATGGACAGGTTGTGAATTCAGTGACCAAAAATCCATATATTAAGGTGGGAGGCACCCTATAGGCTGCATAACTATTCTTCAGACAATTTACAAACCTTGAATACTTTTTGCCTCACTAGTAAAGCTGACTCCTGTCACCCCATGCAAAATAATCTCCTTTGTACTGTTTCAATTCAATTTAACGCCCATCCCATCACTCAAGGCATCTTTCCCAAATAAAAAAACCATTTGTTCTCCTTGTGATCACTCTCATTCCTTCTAATCTATTTGCATAATTTCATTATCTTTATGAGGGTGAATATTCTTAAGGGCCTGTCCCACTTTACTGGCGACTGCTG
The DNA here is from genome assembly GCA_038087875.1 of Malacoraja senta. Lineage (NCBI taxonomy): Eukaryota > Metazoa > Chordata > Chondrichthyes > Rajiformes > Rajidae > Malacoraja > Malacoraja senta. Next base: position 158,604,113 of record CM075977.1, read on the forward strand.
GCACCCGTGATAGGTCGCCAAAATTTTCAACGTTGACATTTCAGCGGTGACCAGAAAGACGCTACGACTCTTTGGAGACCTCTCACGACCATAGGAGACCTCTCATGACTATACAGGCGACCCCTGGCAACATGTCGTGGGTGACCTCTCACGACGATGAGACCTCTCACTACCATCAGCCTGTATGGTCGTGAGAGGTCTCCTATGGTCGTGAGAGGTCTCCAAAGAGTCGTAGCGTCTTTCTGGTCGTCACTGAATTTTCAACGTTGAAAATTTCGGCGACCTATCACGGGTGCCGGCAGTTGCCTGTAAAGGTCGCGTAAGTGGGACAGGCCCTTTACTGTACATTTATTTGTTAGTCTTGCTGGCTATTTATGAACAAAGATGTGTCCGATCCTTGTGAAAAGGTGCACTAATGAGCCATTTTAGTTTTATTTTGATGGAGTTTTTGGAACTTTAATGTTCTATGAAGCATTCAGGATCCAGCCACTGTCACCAAAGTAATGTGTAACGCAGCTAGTTAAACAACCAGGTTTATCTTGGTTTATCAGTCTCTCAACATGAAAGCTTAAACGGCAGAAACCCCAAAAGCTTTTCTTTCATATTGTTTCTTCAATGTCTTAGATTTGATTGATATGCCCATCCATACATCTGTGCACAAATCAAAGACCAACCATGGCTGGAAGAGCTTAGGTTAATGTGCAGATGGAGTATGTTGTCAGAAATAGAATCATCAATTTGTGCTCCCATTATCCTGGCAGCAGCCTTCATCCTTAACCCTGCCAATTCTGGATTTGGCAAGAAACACAGGATGAAATTTGACTGTTGGGAGACTGGTAGGTCAAAGGTTAGCCTACAGACATCAGTGTCCATTTTGTGAGCATGTTCAGTTTCCATTACGCATCCTGTGTAATTAAACTAATCAGGCTATAATCTGAATTAGTGGCCTATGACTAATTGGTCACATTACCACCAAGGCCAACACTGGCCTTGTTATTTTATCAATCTGTAATGTCGTAGTATTGGTTTCATAGGACTGGATCAAGATACAATTTTAGGAAGGGACCAACGAAGGTTTATAAATAATTTGTTGTTTACTGTATTATATGGGGTAGAGCTTAATGTTAATGCTTATATATAAAAGATCAGCTTTAACAAAGAGCTGGTTGAGCACACATCCAAGGTGCTATGCGGGAAGCAAATCAGGCAGCAAAAGCTATAATTTCAATGGCACATTTTACATTTTCACATGCTGTGCATTCAAACTCAAAATGGTGATAAGCATGCAGAGTGTCATTTTGTTTTACCTGCTGGGGAAAAACAGGTTATCCAAGTAAATGTTATCATGAAAAGCTGAAACTAGTCACAGGGCAATGAGCTTAATCATATGGTTATTTACAAACAAAGAAAATCCCACTGTACATCAAGAGCGATGTGAAGATTTTCACATAAAAATTATTATTAGTAATCAATTTGTAAAATAAAAAGTATTTCCCTTTCAGACTGCAACAATTATTTATATTTACCAGGAATAATGTTGTCATGAAATTGTTTTGCAAACAACTTCACCCATTGCGAGCACGTAGCAGAAGGAGATGCTTAACAGAATTTCCAGTGATCAATTTGCATTTGATCGGCACAGTGGCACAGAGGTAGAGTTGCTGTCTTACAGCTCCAGACACCCGGGGTCGATCCTGACTACGGGTGCTGTCTGGATGGAGTTTGTACATTCTCCCTGTGACCACGTGGGTTTTCTCCATGTGTTCCGATTTCCGCCCACATACCAAAGATGTGCAGGTTTGTTGGTTAATTGGCTTCTGTAAATTGTCCCTATTGTGTAGGGTAGAACTAGTATATGTTTCCATGCTGTATCTCTAAACAAATCTAAACTGCATTACCTAGAATCTTAAAAAGCCACAAGCATAAAATCAGAAAGTTCTACCTTATTGTGCTCTTCAGACAAATGCAGATAATGATGCACTATATACCATGGAGATGTGGACATAAGAAGATGTAGATGGAAAGCATGATTTTAAATGTATTGTTGTTAATCCATCTGCCACCATAAATTACATTCAAGCAGAAACCCAGGCAGACAGTAGATACAAGGAAACGTTGATGCTGTTTTGCAAAAAAGTGCTGGAGTAACCCAGCGGGTCAGGCAGCATCACTACAGGACTTGGAAGGTGATGTTTCGGTTTGGGAGCCATCTTCAGGTGTTTGACCCATTGAGTTACTCCAGAACCTTGTGTTTTTCCATCCCTGATGGTATTACTTTTCATTTCTCGCAAATGGCCCATTTTGCCGGATGACCAAGATAAACATGCATGTCCACGACCGGTCCCTGTTCATCTGGAGGATTAGAGACGAAAGAGTAGGAGTGAGAGCCCCATCTTAATTCTTCCAGGATTTGGCAATTGAGAGAAGAGAGCAAAGGAGAAAATGAATCAACACCTTTGTGGCGGCAGATTTTCATGTCTTTCAGGTAATTAGCATCTGGATGAGAATTTGGATGAGAATGGTTGAAGGGGGTGTCTTCTAAACGCATGCGAGCTCACACAGAGACCTTCAGAGCTTCTCAGATATGGCTTCAAAACACAGTCTTTTGATGAATAAATGCTTTATTGTTGATAGTGAGATACATCCGTTTCTTCCGACTCGTTACTACAATCTTCTTCGAAATCCAGTTTATTACTTTAGTCATTAGTAAACTCCTCGTGTCTCCGTAACACTGGCAAGATCCGCATGATCCCGCATGATCTCACATGATCTCACATGGTAGAAGGGTTAACCTTGCCCATGGTCTCTCCAAACTAATCTAAAACCTAAAACTTCTGCGCAAGCATCTAAGCTCCAAACACGCCCAAGAACACGTCATAGATCCCACCCACAATATAACGGGCAGTCTAAAATTTAAAGGCACATGCCATCATCAATGACATGCAAAACAGGCCAAATGGCCATTACAACCTTCATTCCTTCAGCCACTTGACGAACCGCAGAACATGTTGGATGAGCTACAAAAATGAGCGGCTTGCAACTTCAGAAAATCAGCGATGCCATGAAGCTGAATTACTTTGTATTGGAGCTGGCTTGCTGTCAGAGCAAACTGATTAAATTCTCCAGGTCACAGCAAAATGCATCAGTCTTTCAATGAGTGCACCTGATGACCTGTGGCACAGCACCAGCCTCCTGTGGCTGTTTGAAATGAAACAGTACCATAATGGTTAAGTACATTCATGACTTCCACACCGATAAATGGAGCAGCGTTGACAGATGCATATTCTCGTTAAATATCTGGCATTTCTGCCTTATTGCATCTTTTGAGTAGTGCATTCCATTACTACACTGCTCATTGGGGATCTATTTATTTGAATATTCTTTTGGTAGGAATATTTTTTTGTGCAGTGCATCCTTCTTAAATACTATCTCTTTTCTCTTTTAACTATCATCTCCTCCATGATAATAACCATTACACGTTTTACTTTTAGAAATTCAATTTCCAAACTCCTGTGAAGGTCTTGTTGTATCCCTTTGATCTCAGTTCTATAGGCAGTTAGGAATACGTTTAGTGCTGTCAAAGCTCAAAGCAAAGCAACCTGCTGTAAAGTTGCACTTATTAGTATTCAGACTTTGAGCTTTAATCCAATTACAAAGCTCATTATTTCTGCTGATTCTGCCAAATAAAGATTAGCTATTGCCCATTCTAACAGGTATCTTGCAGCTTTTGAAATTGTCTGACCAGGGCCACTTGTCCTTTTTTATACATGGAACCATGCGTCCGTGGCAGCAAAGAATTCCATATTCTATCACTATCTGCTTAAAGATCAAATTTCAAAGCTCGCCTTTTTTTTGTTTAGGATGAATGTATTATAGATTGTTATAAATTATATTTTATTTGTTCTTGTAATCTTGATTACCAAACTAATTAAAGAAAAGTCTGACTCAATGCTAGGTGACAGAGATTGAACCTTGATTCCCTCCACTGATGCTGCTGGACCTGCTGAGTTCCTCCAGCACTTTGCTCAGGATTCAGGCATCTACCATTTCTCCTGTTTCCATTGTCTTTTCTCCTGCACTCTTTACATTCAAGTTATTTTCTGCTTATCAGCTTCCAAAGTAATTTTTAAGTGGTTCTCTAGTTCCCAATTGAAATCATATTTGTAGATCAGTCAGTATTAGTTGACGTGATCCATGTCATGTTTTACGGCATACCGCTGTATACTCAAACAGTCATCTGGTTGAGTGTCTCATATTATCTAGTCTCTTAGTCCAGCCTCTAGTTAGATTTGTTGCTGAGTTTGAGCTTACAACACCTATGTATTTGAGCTCTGTGTGTTTACTATAATAAACAACTTATACTTATGTACTGATTCTGAGTTATTACACGTTCCTATATAGTGTCGGAAGTCATGGGAACACCTTGGATCAAGGTCTTCAGTGTCTTGCTGACCTTTCACAGTCTCTCCATTAGTCTTTGGCACAAAGTCCGGGACACTGACGTAGCCATACGAGAACTGCTGAGATGGTCTTGGCTCGCTCACCGGCAGGATATGTTTCTATTGCACCTGTAAATTCCCCCTTCGGAACGGACTAAATATGAACCTGGCTCCAGGCAGATTTCTGCCACTATGCCTATGTGGTCGTCTTTAAAGTCTTTGAAGCTTTGACTTGTAAATTGTCCTGCATTGTCTGACATGAGGGAGAGAGGGGCCCCGTGAACTGAGAAGTGTCTTGCCAGTTTCCGAATAACTGCCGCCGGTGAGGCAGTGCGGAGCAAATCAATTTCAAACTAACCGGAGTAGGAGTCCACTAGAACCAGGTACTGGTTGCCATGTCGGACTATGTGTGCCAGAGGACGCAGTCGTGTATGGTATGTAACAGTCTAGCACCACACCAACACAAGGAACCGCTCCTACATAGAAACATAGAAAATAGGTGCAGGAGGAGGCCATTCGGCCCTTCGAGCCAGCACCGCCATTCATTGTGATCATGGCTGATCGTCCCCTATCAATAATCCGTGCCTACCTTCTCCCCATATCCCTTGACTACACTAGCCCCTAGAGCTCTATCTAACTCTCTCTTAAATCCATCCAGTGACTTGGCCTCCACTGCCCTCTGTGGCAGGGAATTCCATAAATTCACAACTCTCTGGGTGAAAAAGTTTTTTCTCACTTCAGTCTTAAATGACCTCCCCTTTATTCTAAGACTGTGGACCATGGTTCTGGACTCGCCCAACATTGGGAACATTTTTCCTGCATCTGGCTTGTCCAGTCCTTTTATAATTTTATACGTTTCTATAAGATTCCCCCTCATCCTTCTAAACTCCAGTGAATACAAGCCTAGTCTTTTCAATCTTTCCTCATATGACAGTCCCGCCATCCCAGGGATCAATCTCGTGACCCTACGCTGCACTGCCTCAATCACAAGGATGTCCTTCCTCAAATTAGGAGACCAAAACTGTACACAATACTCCAGATGTGGTCTCACCAGAGCCCTATACAACTGCAGAAGAACCTCTTTACTCCTATACTGAAATCCTCTTGTTATAAAGGCCAACATTCCATTAGCTTTCTTCACTGCCTGCTGTACCTGTAAGCCAACTTTCAGTGACCGGTGTACAAGGATGCCCAGGTCTCGCTGCACCTCCCCCTTACCTAACCTAACCCCATTGAGATAATAATCTGCCCCCTTGTTTTTGCCGCCAAAGTGGATAACCTCACATTTATCTATATTATACTGCATCTGCCCACTCACTCAACCTGTCCAGGTCACCCTGCAACCTCCTAACATCCTCTTCACAGTTCACACTGCCACCCAGCATTGTGTCATCCACAAACTTGCTGGTGTTGCTCCTAATTCCCTCTTCCAAATCATTAATATATATGGTAAACAATTGCGGCCCCAACACCGAGCCTTGCGGCACTCCACTCGCCACTGCCTGCCATTCTGAAAAGGACCTGTTCACTCCTACTCTTTGCTTCAGGTCTGCCAACCAATTTTCTATCTATGTCAACACCCTACCCCTAATACCATGTGCTATAATTTTATTTCGGAGTCACGTGAGTGACTATGTGTAGAACCCGTGCAGCACGCATGCGCGACATTAGCGTTACTTACAAAGGGTATCATTGAGAAATCCAAACATGAACCTTTGGAATTTGTCTCAAATATATTTACCAAAAACAAAAAAGATGGTGGATGTCGCATCATCATTGACTTAACCTCACTAAATACCTTTGTTAAGTATGTACATTTCAAAATGGAAACATTTGTAACTGCCAAACAACTGATTTCCAAAGGATACTTTATGGCAAGCATTGATTTAAAAGATGCCTACTATACAGTACCCATTCAAAAGGGTCATCGCAGATACCTGAAATTTACCTGGATGGGGCAATTATGGCAGTTTAAAGCGTTGCCTAATGAGTTAACATCAGCCCCAAGACTATTTACCAAGATATTAAAACCAGCCTTGGCAACATTAAGAAAACAGAGACATATTGTCATGGCATATCTTGATGATATTCTAATAGTAGGCAAGACCATGGAGTTGGCTAAATCAGCTGTATTAGCTACCAAACAATTGTTTGAAACCCTGGGATTTGTCTTACATCCAGATAAATCTAAGTTGACGCCATCCACAACTATGGACTATCTGGGATTCACAATTAACTCAGTCCACATGTCTGTAACGTTGCCAAACGATAAAGCAGCAGAATTGGCACAGACGTGTAACAATTTAATGATTAGCAATCGACCAACCATCCGACAAGTGGCAAGAGTAATTGGCAAAATGGTAGCAGCATTTCCAGCTACACAATTTGGACCCCTGCACTATCAAAACCTACAAAGGGCAAAAGTACAGGCGTTAAAACGACATGCAGGTCACTTTGACCGAACCATGAAATTACCCATTGAAGCAATATCAGAGTTACAGTGGTGGATAGAGCACATTTGGCATAGTTCCAGCCCTATCATCATCAATAACCCAACATTAACTATACAAACTAATACCATATCCAGCACAGGTGAGATGGACTAACCTAGAATCATCTTTACTACAAACACTGGGCATAAATTATTTGGAAATGTTGGGTGCGATTTATGGTTTAAAAGCATATTCTACGAATATGCACCATTTGCATGTTCGTTTACAAATTGATAATACCACGGTGGTGGCCTACATTAACCATATGGGCGGAATAAAATCGATATCATGTGACAATTTGGTCAACAAAATCTGTCAATGGTGTGTCGATAGACATATTTGGCTATCAGCAACTTACCTACCAGGTAAGCTAAATACAGTGGCAGACACCAGGTCACGCAAATTCAATGATAACACCGAATGGATGTTAAATCCCAGAGCTTTTGCTAAAATTACAAAGCAATATGGCACACCAGATATCGATCTCTTTGCATCCAGACTAAATCACCAGGTACCAATGTATGTCGCTTGGGAACCAGACCCTGAGGCAGCAGCGATCGATGCATTCGCGCTGAACTGGGGAAACTATTTATTTTATGCTTTTCCCCCTTTCTGCCTCATCAGTAGGGTACTACGCAAAATAAGATGGACTCTGCTTCAGGTATTTTGATAGTACCCGACTGGCCTACACAGCCATGGTTCCCAGTGGTCCTCGACATGGTCATCGAAACTCCTATGACCTTTCCCAGTAGCCCAGACCTATTGACTCACCCGGTATCAGGCATAAGTCATCCATGCCATGACAAAATTAACCTACTGGGTTGCAGATTATGAAAAGACCACTACTGGGACTGGGATTGTCTGACAGGACCATCAACACGATGACAGCGTCCCACCGTATATCCACCAGGAAACAATACCTATCGAGCATCAGGAAGTGGGAAAGATACTGCTCGACTACTGGGACAACATACTCATCTGCAACCATAACCAATGTACTGGAGTTCCTGGCCGGCCTTCACCATAATGAAGGACTGAGCTACAGCGCCACCAATACTGCCAGAAGTTCTCTGTCAGCCTACTTAAAACAAGTACCAGGACAACAGGCCATAGGGTCTCAGCCGCTGGTGATCAAACTCATGAGGGGTATATTCAACTCAAACCCCCCTAGACCTAGGGACACCCAAATCTGGGATGTCAGTGTGGTCCTGACATACCTAAGGGGATGGTCACCAGCCAGGTCTCTCACCCTGGAACAGCTAACCGTGAAAACGGTCATGCTGATGACACTAGTCTCAGCACAAAGAGTCCAGTCCCTCCACTTACTGCGACTGGACAACATAGTTATAACACCAGACTGGGTCTCATTCACCATTCAGGAGCTGCTAAAGCAGAGCAGGCCAGGAACTTCAGGCCTAGTTATGGATTTCTGGGCATACCCACCTGACCCACGGTTGTGTGTCATGACTCACCTACTCACTTACATCAACACAACAAGAGATTCCCGAGGGAGAGAAAAAGCCTTATGGGTCAGCCACAAGAAACCTCATGGTCAGGTGTCGAGCAAACCATCTCAAGGTGGCTCAAGCAGCTCCTGGGAGCTGCTGGAGTAGATACTGATGTATATACATCTCACTCCACCAGGGCAGCATCCACATCAGCGGCTAAAGGGATGGACGTACCACTGGACCACATCCTGGCTACAGCGGGGTGGTCCATGGAGAAAACGTTCCAAACGTTCTACAACAAGCCACTAGCAGAACCTGTGTTATTTGCAGAAAGAGTTTTAGAATCTGCAAATATATAATTTAAGCCCGAGGGAGCATTTTTATTTTGTTATTGTTTAATAAATACCATTATTGCTTACAAACAGATTCATGGTTGATTACGATAACATACTTTCTCCCTTGAATGACTTCGGCAGCGAGTGAAGTATGAACTGTTACACGGTTTGAATTCACAGAGCTTTAAAATCTTCACGTCGTCACTCACGTGACTCCGAAGTAAAATAGTAAGATTAAACGAGAACTTACCAGTTTGAAGTTTGATCTGTATTTTATGAGGTTACGATGAGGGATTACGTGCCTTTCGCTCCCACCCTCAATTATAGAGATCAACTGGTATCTTAGTTCTCCTTTTCTTTACTATGTTTATTTCAATTATTGTGTTTCCTGTGATTCCACACCGCTGCTTTGAAGTATGTCGCGCATGCGTGCTGGACGGGTTCTTCACGTAATCCCTCATCGTAATTCCTCATAAAATACAGATCAAACTTCATACTGGTAAGTTCTCGTTTAATCTTACTATTTTAATCACCAGTCTCCTGTGCAGGACCTTATCAAAGGCTTTCTGAAAGTCTAGTTACACTACATCCACTGGCACCCCTTCATCCATTTTACTTGTCAAATCCTCAACAAATTCCAGAAGATTAGTCAAGCATTATTTCCCTTTCATAAATCCATGTTGACTTGGACTAATCCTTTTACTGCTATCCAAATGCCCCATTATTACCTCTTTAATAATTGACTCCAGCATCTTTCCCACCACCGAAGTCAGGCTAACTGGTCTGTAATTCCCCGTTTTCTCTCTCGCTGCTTTCTTGAAAAGTGGGATAACATTAGCTATCCTCCAATCCACAGGAACTGATCCTGAATCTATTGAACATTGGAAAATGATCACCAATGCGTCCACTATTTCTAGAGCCACCTCCCTGAGGACCCTGGGATGCAGACCATCAAGCCCAGGGGATTTATCATCCTTCAATCCCATTAGCCTACCTAATACTATTTCTCGCCTAATGAAAATTTCTTTCAGTTCCTCTACCCCCTTAGATCCTCTGTCCTCCAGTACATCTGGGAGATTGTTTGTGTCTTCCTTAGTGAAGACAGATCCGAAGTACCTATTCAACTTTTCTGCCATTTCCTTGTTGCCCATAATAATTTCACCCGTGTCTGCCTTCAAGGGACCCACATTTGACTTTGCTACTCTTTTTCCCTTAACATATCTAAAGAAGCTTTTACTGTCCTTCTTTATATTCCTGGCCAGCTTCCCTTCGTACTTCATCTTTTCAGCCGTTATTGCCCGTTTTGTTTCCTTCTGTTGTCATATGAAAGTTTCCCAATCCTCTGGCTTCCGGCTACTCTTTGCTGTGTTATACATCTTTTCTTTTAGTTTTATTCTATCCCTAACTTCTCTTGTCAGCCACGGTTGCCTCCTACTCCTCTTAGAATCTTTCTTCCTTTTTGGAATGAAATGATCCTGCGTCTTCCAGATTATGCCCAGAAATTCCTGCCATTACTGTTCCACCGTCATTCCTGCTAGGATCCCTTTCCAGTCTACCTTGGCCAGCTCCCCTCTCATGCCTTCATAGTCCCCTTTGTTCAACTGCATCACTGACACTTCCGATTTAACGTTCTCCTTCTCAAATTCCAGATTAAAACTAATCATATTATGATCACTACCCCCGAGCTGTTCCTTTACCTCGAGTTCTCTTATCATATCTGGTTCATTGGACAACACTAAATCCAGAATTGCCTTTTCTCTGGTCGGCTCCATTGCAAGCTGCTCTAAGAATCCATCTCGGAGGCATTCTACAAGCTCTCTTTCTTGGGGTCCTGAACCAACCTGAAACACAGCCTACAAACACAGAAAGGACACGACCGCATAGGCGTAGTGGCAGAAACCTGCCTTGCGACATGTTCATATTTAGTCCATTCCGAAGGAGGAATTTACAGGCGCAATAAAAAACATATCCTGCCGGTGAGCGAACCAAGACCATCTCAGCAGTTCTCATATGGCTACGTCAGTGTCCCGAACTTTGTGCCAAAGACTAATGGAGAGACTGTGGGTTCAAATCATAATGGCTCTCCAATGGCCAAAGAGCCACCGGTATTATTGGCGATTTCACCTATTAGACCACCGGTGATGTCACCTGTGAAGTCTCCTACTAAGTCTGTTGAACCACCACCAGATATGGTGTCACCCGCCCCTCCAGCAGAGGGCCTGTACCGTACGTGTGCGTATAGGACGGGTTTGTCGGTCTAACCCTAAAAATAAAGACTGTATTAAACACTGATTACAAGCTTCCATTACTTAGGCCACAAATCCAAATTTAATATTTGGATTTGTAATAAAACTTTTGATGAAGTGCTACATCAGGAAATGTGTGGTAGCATTCAATTCCATGATGTCTGCAATGTTAAGATCAACCAAAAAGTAATTAATCAACTTTTACATGGACATGAGATATTTTATCATCATACCTTTTGTATGCTGAATGATTCAATTTCTATGAAAAATAAAACTTGATGAAGAATAGAAGCAAGGTCATTGGAGAATTTAACAGATTAGAATTAGATCTAGATTGATTAGGATAGTGGTTTAGGAATTGTGAAATATATTTTAGTGTAGTTAAGTGGGCGGTTGAGCAAATGGGCACACAGTTTTCAGATAAAATATATTTTCCTGGGTCTGTGCCCGGTTGCACTTGTCCAAGTGAATGAAATAAAGTCATTAAATGTCATTTGTTGGTGTGCAGACTGCAAATAAAGTACTTTCCTTTAATAGTTTAAATGGAGAACATTTGTGAATGTTTCTTTACACAATGACCCATAAATCTTCCAATATTTTACTGCATTCAAGTGATCCAGTCTACTTGGTACAGACTAAAGAAAATCTCACCTCCAAGTATAATATGAGCAGGTATGATTTAAATGAGACAAGGTGGGTGAGAGACTGTTGATAATTGATTACATCCAAATGCATTGGGAAATTGCAGTCAAACAAAAAGGGTTCGTGGCTTTATCATTAAGCTTCTCTTTCTAAGTAGGGATACAATAATAGGCATATAAAATGCTTTGGTTCGATTTTGCATAGTTTACACAACATTTCGATCATTCCACCTCATTAAGAGCACTACGTTATTAAGAATAACAATGAAAGTGATACATTATTTTATTACATAGAGTTATGGAGATGAATTAGTCCTTTGTGTTTGGACATACTGATAGAGGTTATGGTGGTAAAAATAATTAATAAAGGCTCTCAAAATTAAATTGCGTGCTTAAATATGCTATTGTAATTTTCGCTCTTGTAACAATGAGTTGTATTTCAATTAATATTATTTGGTAATCAGGTTTTGAAATTACTCACAAGAATGCTCTGAACTGTTCCACCAAATATCTCTCTCCACTATTTTAACAATAAACTATTTGCTTTAAACAATGAATTTACTCCATCTTTTTATCATGGATAAACCTGTAAAGGATTTCAACAAATACAGCAGATAAGGAAAAGTTAATACCTCTGATGAGAGGATCAATAACTGAAGAATAATAGTTTAAAACTCAAGAGTGTATTTTTCATTGAGAATTATTGAGATCTAGGATGCTCCACCTGAAAAGATTCTGCAAACTGTTTATGTAAGTAGCTTTTAAAGGAAGTAATGTAATAACCTTTATTGTAATAACCTTTGTTATAACAATACAGAGCTTGAAACAGAGACGTGCTGTTGACCTGGGTTGCAACCATCTTTATTTGTCTCCTCTTGTCATCCCCTGTTGCTCCACCATACAGCAAACCAAGGAAGACATCCACATGTACAGTGCTCAGTACACAAACAGGATTGGTGTTTGATGATGAGGAGTTGAGAGGGTTTAGGGCAATATGCGAGGGTATGGTTAACCATGAACATTAATTATATTTGCCAACACAAAGACAACACAGAGCTGCATAGAGGCACAGCTGGTGGAGTTCCTGCCTTATAGCACCAGAGACCCGGGTTCGATCATGGCTACAGGTGCTGTCTGTATGGAGTTTGCACATTTTCGCTCTGACCAGGTGGGTTTTCTCCAGGTGCTCTGGCTTCCTCCCACACTCCAAAGACATACAGGTTTGTAGGTTAATTGGCTTCGGTAAAATTGTAAATTGCCCCTAGTGTGTAGGATAGTGCTAGTGTACGGGGACGCAGACTTGTTGGGCCAAAGGGCCTGTTTGTGCGCTGTATCTCTAAAAAAAAAACACATCAAAGGCTTCCTTCTATACAATGACACTATAAATCTATATCAGAGAAGCACAGAACACAGGGATTAGATTCAGGTCTTTAGAACTTGTTACTTACAATTGGGACGTAGAACTAGGACCCACCCTATGATATACGATAGTGTTTGAATGTGGAAATTATTGAAAGTGACCCACTCATTGAACAGTGTTCTTGAGGTATTGGTTTGCACCACCTCCTGGTACTCGTTCACGAAATCATTAAACGCATTGCTGAAAAATAGCTGATCATGAAAGGAGAATGATGGTAGGGATGACCACAAGGATTGTTTCCAGGGGTTCCGAAAAAACATTGGCAGGGTTTCTGAATCGACAATGGGTGATTATTTGTACTTAGCTTCACACTGGAACCAATGCATATGAAGCTATCAAATAACTTTGTTGAAAATGTGCAGTAGTGTGGAATAGGGGACAACTCAGCTTTGCAGCAATAGACAAGTAGCTTCACAAATTTGAGTTAGAAGAGTCAGGAAGTCATGTGGCAACTTTATAAAACTTGGAGCAATGTGTACAGTTCCTGTCGCCTTGTTACAGGAAAGGTGTAGTGGGTGCAGAAGAGGTTTACCAGATGGAAGTATATAAAATGTTGTGAGGCATTAATAGAGCAGACAGTCAGATCCATTTTTCCCCAAGAGTGGAAATGTCAAAGAATAAAGGGCATAGTTTGAAGTTAATAGGAGCAAAATTTAAAGGAGACTAGACAAAGTGGGACCCGTTGGGCCCCGTCTCTCAATGCGGGGGGGGGGAGTTGGCACTCACCCTCCCAGACAGACGCCTCCCGGAGCCTACCAACCCCATCACCGCCCACAAGGAAAATTATGGAATTTATGGAGGCAGGGGGGCAGGGGGGCAGGGGGGCGGGCAGCATAAACTCGACATGTGGGGGGGTTGCGGGCACCCTATCTCTCTCTCTCTCTCTCTCTCTCTCTCTCTTTCTCTCTCTCTCCCTCTCTCTCCCCCTCTCTCTCACTCCCTCGATGGCAGCTCGCAGCATTCTCCTCCCCCCACGGCAACCAGCGTTGATGGAAGGCCTCCAGCGTCCTCATGGACACTGCGTGTTCCCTCTACAGGTACACGAGATTTCCCCCCCCCCCCCGATCTTGAGGAACAGCCCCTTCAGATATTGGTACAGGGGCAGCAACCTCATGCTGCCTTTACCATTGGCAACGTCCCATTGTGATGTCATTGTGGCACTTGGCAGATGGGAGCCCATTGTGATTGGTGCACTGTGAGTTGCATTGTAACATAATCAGTGGAACCTCCTGGGAAAAAGGCTGTGTGTGAGAAGCTGCGGTTACCGTTGGCAACGCCCCATTGTGATGTCATTGTGGCACTGTGGCTGTGTGTGAGAACCGTTTTTTTTCCTTTTTTTAAAGTTGAATCGTCGATAACTTCAGAAACATAGGTGGGAATGTGACGGGAAGATGTTTATCGCCACCATGGGGAAAATGTGATTAGGATGTGTGAAAATGGGAAGGCTGTGACCTAGCATTTGGAAGAAGATATGAATTAAGCAGATTGACACAGACAGAGACACATCGTGGGCACAAACAAGACAAAGACTTTTAGTTATATAGAGATGGGTAGAGCAAGTTTTTTACAGAGTGTGGTGGATACCTGGAACATGCTGCACTGGGTGTTTTTGGAAGAAGATGCAATGGTGTTTAAGTAGCTGTTAGTGCACATTGATAAGCAGGTTATGGAATGATATGGATCATATGCTGGAACAGATTATTATTGTTAGGTATCATGTTTGGCACAGACATTGTTGGTCAAAGGGCCTTTTCTTGTGCTGTACTGTTCTATGTTCGTCACATGTACATCTGAACTCTTCCACTTTCACAGAGTTGCTATTTGAGGTTAGTTGCGTGGGACAAAGGCTTCCTGAATCTACCTGTAGAACTTCTTGCATACTATTTGTGGATCACATGGCCACAGAGACCATGCCATATTTATCGGTGGGGGGCGCCTTCCAGTTGGGTATGGCTGCCCTGCCTGCAGCTGTCCGTCCTTTCACTCCTTTTTTTTATTTTTAGTATGTTAAAAAGTGTTCTTTGGAGGTCTATTATTTTTATGTGTTGGGGGGATGGGGGGTAGGAAGGGGGAAACTGTGTTTCTCAGTCCCTACCTGGTCGGAGAGGCAGCTTTCCTCCGAGCAGCAACTTCAACCCGTCCTCGTGGCCTACCATCGAGGTCTGGAGCGGCGTTTCCTGAGGGGACCGGCCAGAACCACGGCTTCGACGGCGGCACAGCGCTGGAGCGCTATCGCAGAGCAGAGCGGGCGATGCCTTGCCCGGCTCCCCGCGCTGGAGCTCTGGTGTGCTGAGCCCGCTGATGAACACCGCAGAGCGGCGGGCTGCGGCGCTGACCTTAAACATCGCGGAGCCTGGGATCTCTCGCCGGGATCGCCAGTGGTGGAGCTCCGTCCAGCGCGGCCTGTTGGCTTCAGAAGCCGCGGTCTCTGGTAAGGATGCGGTCGTTCCAGGCATCCCAAGCTGCTGACAGGGTTCTCCCGACGCCGGACTGCGGAGGCCTCAATACGCCCGACTATGGGTGGGCAAGGGGATGGGGACTGGACTTTGTGCCTTCCCTCACAGTGGGAACCATTGTGGGGGGATCTTTTTATGTTTTATGTTAAATTTCTTTATAATGCTATGTTGTATTCTTATTAATGTGCTGCAATGGCAACTTGAATTTCACTACACCAATTGGTGTATGTGACAATAAATGAACCTTATGAACCTTATATTCAGATCTGAATAAGATTTCCATAGTTTCTGCAGCAGATCAAAACTAGGTATCTTCACTACTGACCCAAATGGGAAATGTTTGTTCTGGAGGATGATTTCATATTTCCTTCCCTCTAAGCTTTTGGACTGTTGTGACCACAAGTGGCTGCCAATCCAGAGAGGCTTCCTAGAGGCAATGATATTTGTTGAAATCAGTAGCATTTTGCATGGAGTTTTCTGTTTGATTAACTGTGCTGTATGAGGCAATATTGCAGGGCATGTCTGGAGGAGCAATATTGGCCACTGTTATAATCATTGAGATCTGAGTAAAGATAAAAATGATATATCAGTGATATTGGTGGCAGGAGTGATGATGGAACAAGTTGCTCTATCCTTGTAAACAGCTTGTTGCAAATACAACTGGAATACGAAAATGAATGGAAATCTTGCAGTAATCTTACGAATAGACCTGACGAATTATTGAGGGCACAAACATAAATTACTCCTGGATCTTGAAAAAGATGATCTTTAAAGTTTCTCAGATGGTAATAATGAGCCCCTTCACTCGCTTCCAGCTGCTGTTAAGAGATCGTTTTCAATTCTTTGATTCCCCTTACTTTTGTTCAAATAACTTTTTCAACTGAATTTGGAACATGCATCAAGTTTGAGAGTTCACGCAGTTTTGGTCACTTGTTTTCAGTAACAGATTGCCTTTATGTCGGTTCCTCCCATTAAAAATGAAGTACTATCTATACCCACTGAAGTATACTCTTGCCTTTGATTTGCCTCATTTGCCATGGTAAACAATTCAATCACAAGTCTTGTCCACTATGGCTTCATGTAGAATTAATGTATGGATCTATCAACCATTGCAAAATGCATCGATCTGTGGCACAAAACATCTGAACTGTGCCATAGCAAACAGCTAAAATGTTACAGTTACCTCCATCCTTCATCTCTCGATCGCTGCTGCAATCCCACTAATCATGCGGTAAATCCAAAGATAGTGAGCACTTATAGAGGTGTTTTGGTGTCAGAATTTCAGTTGGGTATATTTCAAGACTAATATTGTCCTACTAAAAACCCGGAATAATATGTGTCAGTAGTAGGTTTAAAATGAGGCAAAATTAAATTATTGTGTATATTTTTTCATAGTTGCTCCCAATTAGCAGGGGTTCAGTGTTTTTTAAAAGTAATCTCACCATCTGACAAATGCATGCAATCCATTGGAATGAACAATGGTTGATTTTACCATCCCTACACCCTTGTACTCCTGCCCCTTCCATTCAAGTTACTATCCCAATTTCTCTTAAAGATGCCAGGAGGAAGCTGGAATTTCCTGGGGAAATCGGCTACAACTTTAAATGTGACTGCAAAGTTGCAGTGTCACATAAGATTATAATATCTTACCCTTGACTCTTGCTGCTGCTAATTGCAACTTTTCTCATCGGGAAATGAAAATGTGCTAGAGTGGTGTTTTCACTAACGACATTAGGTCAAATAATGGGACTGTGTCTCCCCTCTGACCTTAGTTCATCCTGTGACGTTGTTATTACATGTTCTCATCAATTTAAAATCAGAAATATTCAGAAATCAATAGACAGTCGACAATAGCTGCAGGAGTAGGCCATTTGGCCATTCGAGCCAGCACCGCCATTCAATGTGATCATGGCTGATCATCCCCAATCAGTACCCCATTCCTGCCTTCTCCCCATATCCCCTGACTCTGCTATTTTTAAGAGCCCTATCTAGCTCTCTCTTGAAAGCATCCAGAGAACCTGCCTCCACCGCCCTCTGAGGCAGAGAATTCCACACTCACCACTCTCTGTGAGAAAAAGTGCTTCCTCGTCTCCGTTCTAAATGGCTTACTCCTTAATCTTAAACTGTGGCCCCTGGTTCTGGACTCCCCCAACATCGGGAACATGTTTCCTGCCTCTAGCGTGTCCAAGCCCTTAACAATCTTATATGTTTCAATGAGATAACCTCTCATCCTTCTAAACTCCAGAGTGTACAAGCCCAGCTGCTCCATTCTCTCAGCATATGGCAGTCCCGCCAACCCGGGAATTAACCTTGTAAACCTACGCTGCACTCCCTCAATAGCAAGAATGTCCTTCCTCAAATTAGGGGACCAAAACTGCACACAATACTCCAGGTGTGGTCTCACTAGGGCTCTGTACAACTGCAGAAGGACCTCTTTGCTCCTATATTCGATTCCTCTTGTTATAAAGGCCAACATGCCATTTGCTTTCTACACTGCCTGCTCTTCCTGCATGTTTACTTTCATAGACTGATGTACAAGGACCCCCAGATCCCGTTGTACCTCCCCTTTTCCCAACTTGATGCCATTTAGATAGTAATCTGCCTTCCTGTTTTTGCTACCAAAGTGGATAACCTCACATTTATCCGCATTAAACTTCATCTGCCATGCATCTGCCCACTCCCCCAACCTGTCCAAGTCACCCTGCATTCTCATAGCATCCTCCTCACAGTTCACACTGCCACCCAGCTTTGTGTCATCTGCAAATTTGCTAATGTTACTTTGAATCCATTCATCCGAATCATTGATGTATATTGTAAATAGCTGTGGTCCCAGCACCGAGCCTTGCAGTACCCCACTAGTCACTGCCTGCCATTCTGAAAGGGACCCGTTAATCCCTACTCTTTGTTTCCTGTCTGCCAACCACTTCTCTATCCATGTCAGCACTCTACCCCCAATACCATGTGCCCTAATTCTGCCCGCTAATCTCCTATGTGGGACCTTATCAAATGCTTTCTGAAAGTCCAGGTACACTACATCCACTGGCTCTCTCTTGTCCATTTTCCTAGTTACAAAGGAAAAAATTCAAAACATTCCAGAAGATTAGTCAAGCATGATTTCCCCTTCATAAATCCATGCTGACTCGGACCGATCCTGTTACTGCTATCCAAAGTGCGGCTATCTCATCTTTTATAATTGACTCCAGCAACTTCCCCACCACCGATGTCAGGCTAACTGGTCTATAATTCCCTGTTTTCTCCCTCCCGCCTTTCTTAAAAAGTGGGATAACATTAGCTACCCTCAATCCACAGGAACTGATCCTGAGTCTATAGAACATTGGAAAATTATCACCAATGCATCCACGATTTCTAGAGCCACTTCCTTAAGTACCCTGGGATGCAGACCATCAGGCCCTGGGGATTTATCAGCCTTCAGTCTCATCAGTCGATCCATTTCCTGCCTAATGTGTATTTCTGCCTAATGTCACCCCAGATCCTCTGGCCACTACTATATCAGGAAGATTGTTTGTGTCCTCCTTAGTGAAGACAGATCCAAAGTACCTGTTCAACTCATCTGCCATTTCCTTGTTCCCCATAATAAATTCACCTTTTTCGGTCTTAACGGTCCAACTTTGGTCTTAACTAATTTTTTCCTCTTCACATACCTAAAGAAGCTTTTACTATCCTGCTTTATATTCTTGGCTAGCTTACCTTCGTACCTCATCTTTTCTCACCGTATTGTCTTTTTGGTTATCTTCTGTTGTTCTTTAAACATTACCCAATCCTCTTGCTTCCCGCTCATCTTTGCTATGTTGTACTTCTTCGCTTTAATTTTTATACTGTCACTGACATCCCTTGTCAGCCATGGTCCTCTCTTTCTCCAATTGGAATCTTTCTTCCTCCTTGGAATAAACTGATCCTGCACCTTCTGTATTATTCCTAGAAACACCAGCCATTTTTGTTCCACTGTCATCCCTGCTAGCGTATCTTTCCAGTCAACTTTGGCCAGCTCCTCCCTCATGCCCCATAGTCCCCTTTATTCAACTACAACACTGACACCTCCGATCTAATTTTCTCCCTCTCCAATTGTAGATTAAACCTGACCCTGCTATGGTCACTGCCTCCTAATGGCTCATTAACCTCAAGGTCCTTTATCAAATCTGGTTCATTACATAACACTAAATCCAGAATTGTCTTCTCCCCGGTAGGCTCCAATACAAGCTGTTCAAATAATCTATCACGAAGGCACTCTGCAAAGTCCTTTTCTTGGGGTCCAGTACCAACCTGATTTTCCCAGTCTACCTGCATGTTGAAATCTCCCATAACAACCACAGCATTACTTTTACGACATGCCAATTTTAACTCCTGATTCAACTTGCGCCCTATGTCCAGGCTACTGTTTGGGGGCCTGTAGATTAGTCCCATTAGGGTCTTTTTACCCTTACAATTCCTTAGTTCTATCCATACTGACTCCACATCTCCTGTTTCAATGTCACCCCTTGCAAGGGACTGAATTTCATTCCTCACCAACAGGCCAACCCCACCCCCTCTGCTCACCTGTCTGTCTTTTCGATAGGAGGTATACCCTTGAATATTCAGTTCCCAGCCCTGGCCCTCTTGCAGCCATGTCTCTGTAATTCCCACAACATCATACTTGCCAGTTTCTAACTGAGCTTCAAGCTCGTCCACTTTATTCCTTATACTTTGCGCATTCATATACAGTACTTTGATCTCCGTATTCACTCCCCCCCTCGCAATTGGCCCTGACCTTACTCTGTTGTCCATTGTCAAGCTTTCCTTCCCATTAATTCGAGAATCTTTTGCAATTTTTCCTGTAGCCACTTCCCCTTCAACTCCATCTTTATACTCTCAATTTGTCAATCCCTCCCCCCCACTATTTAGTTTCAGTTGTTACGTTTTGCAAGATTTCTTTCCCTTCTATTAGATAGAAAAGATAGTATAATTATCTTTTTTCTGGCTAAAACACAAAGTGCTAGAATAATTCAATGGGTCAGACAGCATCTGTGGAAGGAATTGGATAGGCGACATTTTGGGTCAGAGTCCTTCATCGTACATTCTTTGTTGAGAATTAAAAGTGAAATGTGCAAACTGTTCTCATTTTTGCACAAGCATTCATCTCTCATTTGTCTTGTTTTTGTTGCTCATTAACAAAAAGGTTTTTGATATTACATAGTTATTTTAAGGTAATTAAAATATCAATTATGATGTTAAATATTAATGATTGAAGTAATAACTAATATTTTGGGGGAAAAGGTAGTTAGTACTGGTGAAGAGAACTGGAAAAAGGTGTGTGGAAAGTAATTATCACCAAAGACAAAGAGCAAATATTTGCACCGTATGTTCTCTGCTGAGAACTAAAAATGAAACATGCAGATTGCTCTCATTTTTACATTAGAATTTTAGTTTCAGATAAATAAATTAAAGCACATGTTAATACATAACTTGGCAGCAATGATGAAGAGTTATACTAAAAATTCGAATGTATATTTTACTTTAGGATGCTGATCAAGCTGATATCTAAATTAAAGCAGATCATTTAGAAAATGAAGTAATTTCCTTCAATAGGAACTTGTAATATAATATTTTATTTGCAATGTTATGCTTAAAACAATAACTGGTAAATGTCAATGTTGAAAACAGGTGCAATTAAAGGATCTCTCGTTGTTTTGTACTGAATATACTTGTCACATTATTATTCAGTGTCCTGATCTCATGACAGAAAAATATCAGAGAGACATCAAGTTGGACAGAAAGAATCCATTGTGCAATGGAAATCTAATCTTTATCTGGCATGTAATTGCTTCATTAAAGGATTTGCAAGCATATACTCACTCAGAATGGAAATGCGAGTGAGAAGCTTGAGCAATAAATGTTACATTCACTCATTGGAAAGCACTTGGGTTATTTTAGCCATTAGTGTCACTGTAACATGACAGCAATATGACTGAAAAAAACATTCCTTCAATGTACACAATCTAACACATCAATAATCTTCTGATAACTTATGACAATACACACATGATGTATCTGATTTTGGTTTATTCCCCAATGTCAGATGTGTTGCAGATGCTGTACAGTGCTCTTAGTCTTAATTTTTTGGATACCTGTTAAATTAGATTAAAATGCATTGGATGTGATTCTGATATTCATAAGCATTATTTCCAATGCCTTATTCAATGGTGCAATGGCACTTTATTTGTCACATATGCAACTGCATGGTGAAAATCGTTTTGCATATATATTACATACATATATTACACGTTACATACATATATTACACATGCAGGCGCCACCATGTTTTGCTGCCATTTCCAAAGTCCAAAGTCTGGGCGGCCCGTGTGCTCGATGTACTGGAACAGTTTCTGCAAACCGATGTCTCTCTTCTTATCCGGACATTAGCTGTACTGGTTTAGACTCTTCACAAGGCACAGGAATATAGGACTAAGGTAGCTATTGTATTGTATTGACACAACAGATACCAAAACTATTTACATACATTATTGAAGGGTCTTGATAATCTCAACTCAATCCACCATATAAAACATAACTGGTGGAAAATGTATCTCCAAAGAATTTATGCTACAAATTAAGAAATTTAACAACAAAGAAATTGTTTACACCAAAAAGTTTTTTTTTCAGTTGAGGTAGGAGGGAGGGAGAGAGGGTAAGTGGGATATTTTTCATTTGTTTAATTTGTTTTAATAGCTAACACAATTTGTCTGGATCAATAGAACCAACACTGAGGAATGAGAAATTTGTCCGTCAATTTCACGTTCAATAAACACAGGTAACATCCAAAGGTACCAGCACTTGAGCTTTCAGTAATTTTTTAATAAGGATTCATGACTCAGTTCACCTGATCAGTCTAGTCCAAAAAAACTGAACAACTAAAAAGTGGAAATTTTCAATAATTATACTGTTTTGGGGAAGACTTCAGATCATTTTCTGAGATAGATGGGCAGATTATTTCCAAATGTTCTCAAATCCCACTTTCTCATCCATTCCCTGCACACAAAGGGCAATTTACTGAGGTAAATTAACATACAAACCCAAGCGTCTTTGGGATGTGAGAAGAAACCGAAGCACCCAAAGGAAACCCACACAGTCACGGGGAGAAAGAGCAAACTTCACACAGACAGGACCCCAGCTCTCATACCCTAGTCGTTGTACTAGTATCACTGTCGTCCTGGTGAGTTTCATTGTGTGGATAACTCGTTAACACCTTGCCCACTGCCAACAATGACTGTTACCTTGATCATTCTTACTTTTTGGCATATCTTTCATTCATTTGTTCACTGTCTATATTTCTCATTTCACTTTTCCCTGATTCTCAGTCTGAAGAAGGGTCTTGACCTGAAATTTCATCTATTCCTTTCCTCCAGGGGTGCTGTCTGACCCGCTGAGTTATTCCACCTTTTGTTTCTATCAAGAATAAATAATTGTATTTATACATTTTCAGGTGTTCCATAAATATTCAGTTTAGTTTATTGTCATGTGTACCGAGATACAGTGAAAAGCTTTTGTTGCATGCTAACCAGTCAGTCCGTGGGTGGCAGTGTGAACTGTGAGACGGATGCTATGCAGATGCAGGGTGACTTGGACAGGTTGGGTGAGTGGGCAGATGCATGGCAGATGCAGTTTAATGTGGATAAATGTGAGGTTAACCACTTTGGTGGCAAAAACAGGAAGGCAGATTATTATCTAAATGGTGTCAAGTTGGGAAAAGGGGAAGTACAACAGGATCTGGGGGTCCTTGTTCATCAGTCACTGAAAGTAAGCATGCAGGTATAGCAGGCAGTGAAGAAAGCAAATGGCATGTTGGCCTTCAAAACAAGGGGAGTTGAGTATAGGAGCAAAGAGGTCCTTCTGCAGTTGTACAGGGCCCTAGTAAGACCACATCTGGATTATTGTGTGCAGTTTTGGTCTCCAAATTTGAGGAAGGACATTCTTGTTATTGAGGGAGTGCAGCGTAGGTTCACAAGGTTAATTCCCGGGATGGCGGGACTGTCATATGTTGATAGAATGGAACGGCTGGGCTTGTATACTCTGGAATTTAAAAGGATGAGAGGGGACCTTATTCAAACATGTAAGATTATAGACTAAGGGGGACCCGTTGGGTCCCAGCATCACGGGAGGGCTGGTCACCCAATGCAATATTCCACCTCTCCACCAATTCCTATATTGCTGGCCAGTGTGGGGGGGGGGGGGCTTCTGTAGTGCTAGTATGGGTGGTCTGGGCCAAAGGGACTGGTTTCCAGAGGGCTGGTATGGACATTGTGGGCCGAATGGATTATTGGGCTGGCAGCTCAGTCACTGAGACCTGGCAGTACAGTACCTGGCAGGCTGGCAGCTGAGAAACTGCCAGAAATCTGCCCAAAACAGGTGACAGATTCCGTGAGAGAGAAGGGGGAGAAGGTGGACTGAATGGATTATTGGCCTTACAGTTCAGTGAGTCATGGCTGGTGGGCTGGCAGTTCACTTACTCATGGCTTGTGGGCTGGCAGTGCAGTCGCTCACGGCTGGTACACTGGCAGTTCACTCAGTCACCCCTCCTCCCTTCACCCCCCTCCTCCCTTCACCCCCTCACACACAGCACCAATACTAAAATGCCAAGTAACTTCAGAACCATAGTTAGTAGACATGTGTTCAGAGTTATTCACAGCTCAGACTGAGAGACGTGACCCTCTCGCTCCCACATCTAGCAGAGACTGACTGAGGCACTCAACACTTCTGGATTTTATAGTCCCTCCAGAAGGGGCGTGGCCTTCAGGAGAGAGAATCTCAACATTTTTTAAACACTAATAACTCTTTTATTTTTCATCGATGGGAAAAATCCTCTTGTCCTGCGCAGCGGAGGGGGACTCTGAGTAAGATGACCAAAAAATCACAGTCGTGGCAGCATTTTTTCTAAAATCAATATACAGAAAAACAGGAAATGGTCAAGATCAGACTTAGTATTATAGATTAAGGGTTTGGACACGCTAGAGGCAGGAAACGTGTTCCCGATGTTGGGGGAGTCCAGAACCAGGGTCTACAGTTTACGAATAAGGGGTAAGCCATTTAGAACGGAGATGAGGAAATACTTTTTCACACAGAGATTTGTGAGTGTGGAAATCTCTGCCTCAGAGGGCGGTGGGGGCCAGTTCTCTGGATGCTTTCAAGAGAGAGTTAGATAGAGCTCTTAAAGATAGCAGAGTCAAGGGATATGGGGAGAAGGCAGGAATGGGGTACTGATTGTGGATGATCAGCCATGATCACATTGAATGGCGGTGCTGGCTCGAAGGGCCTAATGGCCTACCATGCACCTATTGTCTATTGCCTATTGTCCATAAGACAATACATGATTACAATTGAGCCATTCATGGTGTACAGACACATGATAAGCGAATAATATTTAGTGCAAGGGAAAGCAAGTAAAGATCAAAGATAGTCAGAGGGTCACCAATGAGGTAGATAGTAGTTCAGGACTGCTCGCTAATTGCGGTATGATGGTTCAGTTGCCTGATAACAACTGGGAAGAAACTGTCCCTGAGTCTGGAGGTGTGCATTTTCACACTTCTGTAACTTTTGCCCGATTTGAGAGGGGATAAGAGGAAGCGACTTGTCGATGATTATGCTGCTATCCTTGACAAGGGAGCGTGAGGTATAAATGGAGTCAATGGAAGGGATGTGCAGACCGTGAGGTAGTCACTTCTATCAAAATTTCACGGACACATTTATCAGGTAGTTTGGTGAGGGAGGTAATAAAAGGAACTCCAGGTGGTATGAAGTACCACAATAGAATATGGTTCAAGACTCTGGAGGCCAGGTGCCAATGCCACACAATGGTCAACGGCATCATCAACACCCTCCCCAATCCAACGGCCAGAGACATCTTCACCTATGGAAGCTGCAGGAGGGTCTGCCTGTCAAGGATAGGCCTGGTCAGCCTCAGCAGGAAATGCAGCCACAGATGAAACATTCCCCTCTCCAAACAGAACAAAGTCAAAGCAGCACCATCATCTCTCGCAGATGGACGAATGCCAACCCCAACTGGTCAGGGTACGACCAAGTTTAGCCCTCATGTCAGCTGACTTACTACCTGATATGGAGCTGGATTGGTAGCTCCATCCTTCAAGAATCAGCCTACTTGGACAGTAGTGGTGCTGCCAAGTCACACTCGGTGATGAATGGAAAGCATCTTGTCCGGAAATATAACAATCTGGTTTGGGAATTGCTCTGCCCAGGACAAGAAGGCTCTGCAGAGAATAGTGCGTTCGACCGAACACACAATGGAAATTACACTCGCCCCTCTGCAGGAACTATACATCAGGAGGTGCAACTCCAGAGCCAATAAGATCATGGGAGACCCCTTCCACCCCTGCAACGGACTGTTCCAGCTGCTACGGTCAGGCAAACGCCTCCGTTGCCATGCTGTGAGAACAGAGAGGTTGAGAAGGAGTTTCTTCCCAGAGGCCATTAGGACTGTAAACTCCTATCTCACCAGAGACTAACTCTACTGTACCACTCTACTGTTTAAAAAAAATTGCTGTTTTTTGTTTTTCCCCTGTTTTTTTCCCCTTTTTCCTTCCGCCCACAATATTTAATATGTAAAAGAATATATGATTCTATTCTTCCATTCTGTTGTAGTTTGTCTGTTTGTTTGTTTTTTTGCACAAAGTCCGCGAGCATTGCCACTTTTCATTTCACTGCACATCTCGTACGTGTATGTGACAAATAAACGTGACTTGACTTGACTTGACTTGAATGCTGAGGCTCGTCACACTCTAAACATATTCTACTAGACTACATTCTATACTATACTGCCATGCAATATACACAATATTACTTTCAGTATTAGTATAAATTTAGGAATTGATTTCACTAAGGGATTGTGAAAATACAGTTTTGGGTCTGCAAGATATAAGTAAGAATAATATTTCATTGAATTACCTTTATACCAGATTAGTAAACAAGTTTTAAAATTCACTGACCTGGAATTTTTTTGTTTCCTGTCGTTTATGCAAAGATGCAAGATAAAGAGCTTGTGGGGTATGATTTATTCATGTGGGTGAACTAATAATTTGTGAACAATTAATTTTCTGGTGGGATGCAGACAGACACACAAGTGAGGTATAATTCACATCCCACAGATCATCATTATGTGGCCTGTTTATACCTCGTTAGGCGAATAATGGAAGTTTAAAGTCAGTAAAAATGTTAAATAATATCTATATTTACTGAGTGAATTGTGTAAAGGTTTCAGTAGTGTAAATGGGAACCATTATTTTTTGACCTATTTGTACTTCACTTAATTTTATTCCTGAGAAATAGGGAGACAGATCATTGAATTTTCTAAAACACTAAACATGATGTAATGTAATGGACCATCCTATACTGATCAGTAGTTGACCGTGCACATAAACATGGAAATGATAGTAATGGTAAGTGTGTAAATTAGCATTTTAGAGAGAAAAGTACATTGAAGAGAAGGATGATAATTAGGTGGTGTTATTCCAACAAAGTGACATTTTGTATTTTTGTTTCAGATACTATCTGGCCTTTTGTACTGTCTCAGCATTTCTAGTTTTCACTTCAGATATCCAGCATCCACTTGAGAGAGAGAGAGAGAGAGAGAGGGGGGGGTGGAGGGGGAGAGAGGGAGAGAGGGAGAGAGGGAGAGAGGGAGAGAGGGAGAGAGAGAGAGAGAGAGAGAGAGAGAGAGAGAGAGAGAGAGAGAGAGAGAGAGAGAGATATATAAATATATAAATATATAAATATATAAATAAATAGAAATATAAATATACATAAATATATAAATATATAAATATATAAATATATAAATAAATAAATATATAAATAAATATATAAATAAATGCAGGAGAGAGATAGCAGGAGAGAGAAAGCAGGAGAACAGGTGAGAGAAAGCAGGAGAGAGAAAATTGGTACTTGCTCTACTTGCCGTGTTTCCCTTATGCAGACTTGGAGGAAGACTGAGCAGCCACGACCAACCTGAGACCGCCAACATTTGCTCTTCAAGGCAAGAGTGAACTGTGGGGCCAAGCCTGAGATCACCAGCACCTCCACTTCAAGGCCAAGACTGAGCTGCTGCGACAAACCTGAGACCGTCAGCATCCCCCCACTCAAGGCAAGTTTTAACCACCAGGACAAGCCTGATGTTTGCCAGAATCTCCTCATTTGCCCACAGATGATGAAGGGCAGCATCCCCACATGGACCTGGACCTCCTCGTCACTATCAACATGCTGGTGCTGTAGATATGGCCAAAGTTCAGTGAAAAGGATTGGGAATCAGAAATCCAACTAGCTTTGAGTAAAGGAGGGTTAAAGATTAGAGGTACAAATGAATTTTGTCAGGTTAGGATTTGGATTAGACTAGCATCGTGTCAACTAGATATCAGAGATCAGATCTTCTTTGTATGGTGCAAAGTTAAAGAAATGGAATAGCTGTGTGTGAAGAAAGGATTAAGGATCAGAACAGTATTGAGGAAGGGGGATCCGGTATTCCGAATCAGACAACAGGCCGTTATTGTTCGATTCAGGGTTAAAATTAGCATCCTGTGAAACGAAGAACCGGGATCACACCAACATTGTATGAACGGTAAACAGAGAGCACACTGGCATTGGGTAAAGGGAGAGCAAGGAATGCAGCATAATTGAGTGAAGAGAGATTGGGAAACACCCACACGATGCATGGTAGATGCAGTTTAATGTGAATAACTGTGAGGTTATCCACTTTGGTAGCAAAAACAGGAAGGCAGATTACTATTTAAATGGTGTCAAGTTTGGAAAAGGGGAAATACAACGGGATCTGGGGGTCCTTGTTCATCAGTCAATGAAAGGAGGCATGCAGGTACAGCAGACAGTGAAGAAAGTGAATGGCATGTTGGCCTTCATAACAAGAGGAGTTGAGTATACAAGCAAAGAGGTCCTTCTGCAGTTGTATTGGGCCCTAGTGAGACCACACCTGGAGTATTGTGTGCCCTAATTTGAGGAAGGACATTCTTGCTATTGAGGGAGTGCAACGTAGGTTTACAAGGTTAATTCCCAGGATGGCGGGACTGTCATATGCTGAGAAAATGGAGCGGCTGAGCTTATATACTTTGGAATTTAGAAGGATGAGAGGAGATCTTATTGAAACATATGATTATTAAAGGTTTGGACACGCTAGAGGCAGGAAACATGTTCCCGATGTCCAGAGTCAGGGGCCACAGTTTAAGAATAAGGGGTAAGCCATTTAGAACGGAGATGAGGAAACACTTCTTCACACAGAGAGTTGTGAGTGTGGAATTCTCTGCCTCAGAGGGCGGTGGAGGCCGGTTCTCTGGATACTTTCAAGAGAGAGCTAGATAGAGCTCTTAAAGATAGCCGTCAGGGGATATGGGGAGAAGGCAGGAACGGGGCACTGATTAGGGATGATCAGCCATGATCACATTGAATGGCGGTGCTGGCTCGAAGGGCCGCATGGCCTACACCTGCACCTATTGTCTAATGTCTATTGTCTATTGTCTATTGTCACTGTGGGATAAGTATATTGTTCCCCGAAAGTAGCAAACATATACACAGTGTGATGAAAATGCATTTGGCATGCATGCCTTCATTGGCCAAAGTCATGAATACAAGAGTTATAACTGGAGGAACTCAGTGGGTCAAACCACATAGAACAGAATGCCTTTATTGTCATTCAAACAAACAGAGGTTTGAATGAAACTTTGTTCCCTGCAGTCATAACAGCAAAATAAACATAACACACAATTAACACAGTTTCACACAAACATCCATCACAGTGAATCCCCAAACACCTCCTCACTGTGATGGAAGGCAAAAGTCTTATCTCTTCTCTGTTCTTTGTTCTTCTCCCGCGTCGAGGCGATCGAGGCTTTTGATGTTAAAGCCCCCGGTGGGCGATGGTAAGTCCCGCGGCCAATTAATCCGCACCGGGCGATGTAAGGCCCTGTGACGGGCCGATTCAAACCCCGCGATTCGGGACAGGCGAAGTTGCCGTTGCGGGAGCCCCAGAAAATCGGTCTCCCACTAGGGACATGCGAGCTCCCGATCTTACCTTCCACAGGGCCTGCGGCCGAAGCCTCCGAAGCTCCGCAGTCGGGTCACAGCCGCCGCGCCACCACAGCCTCCGAGTCAGCCAGCTCCGCGATGGGAAGTGAGTCCGCAGGCTCTGCGACTGGAGCCCTCAGGTCGATTCCGGTTGGAGGCCGCCAGCTCCATGATGTTAGGCCCCAGAGAAACGGAGACACGACAAGGAAAAGGTTGCGTCTCCGTTCAAGGAAGAGATTAAAATGTTTAAAAGTTTCCCCCACCTCCCCTCCAACCACCCCCCCCCCCACACACACACATATACACAACTAAAAATAAACCAAAAATATATTCCTAACAAGACCAAAAAAATAATACAGACGGACTGCAGGTGAGCCGCAGCCGCAAGGCGCCGCCACACAACATTTGTCAGGGATGGGGAGGGTGGGGTGTAATTGTTGAAATTTCAACTCAAAACACTAATCAGGACTGGTCTGATCATCCAGAGTCTCAACCTAACATGTGGAGAATTACTATCCTTCCACAGATGCTACTCAACCTTCTGAGATGTCCCAGAAGTTTGTCTATTTTGCTTTAGATTCCAGCATCTGCTGTCACCTGTGTCTCCAGGAGTTTGAAAGTCATACTACTGTTGTATGAAACATTGGTTAGCCACACTTGGAGTACTGTATTCAGTTGGGGTCATCACACTGCAGCAAAGATGTGATTAAGCTAGAGAAGCTGCAGAAAAGATTCACAAGGAAAATACTTGGATTGGAGGGCGTGAATTGTGGGAGAGATGGAATAGGTTGGGTCTGTATTCCGTGAAAAAAAACAGATGATGAAAGATGACATGTTAAAGATATATAGGCGAGACAGAATGTTTTGCCCATGGTGGGGATGACTAAAACTAAAAGCCATATGTTGAGAGAGATGAGGTTTCGGGACCTGATAGGAACAATGTTCACCCAAGGAGTAGTTGGCATCTGCATGAACTGCCAGAGGAGATGGGGGAGAAATGGAACTGTTACATTTAAGAGGCATGGAATTATATAGAATTAATGCAGGTAACTGGGATTAGCATAGGTAGGCATGATGGTTGGCATAGACATGATGGGCCAAATGGCTTTTTTCTATGCTGTACAACTCTATTACTCTGTGACACAATAACAGGGAACACACCTGCATTCAGTGACAGGAGTACTATTAACACACCAGGATTATGTGAAGGTCGGACTCAGCTACACCCCAGCACTGGGTGAAGGAGGAACAGGGTATGGACCAGCATGTGTGATGGAATAATTATGCATTGGAGATCTGGAGTCAGATAAGTGGAGGTTTAGTTTAGTTTATTGAAAGATACAGCACTGAAACAGGCCCTTTGGCCCACCAGGTCTGCGCCAACCAGTGATCCCCACACACGTACACTATCCTAAGCACACTAGGGACAAATTACAATTGTACCAAGCCAATTAACCTGCAAACCTATACATCTTTGGTGTGTGGGAGGAAACCGGAGTTCCTGGCAAAACTCCACACACGTCACAGGGAGAGCGTACAAACTCTGTACAGACAGTACCCATAGTCAGGATCGAAACTATGTCTCTGGCGCTGTAAGGCAGCAACTCTACTGCGGCGCCACCATGTTGCCCCAATGATTCTAGTAGGATTAGTGGGCAAATATGACGAATGAGGAATGAGGAATGAGGAATCAGAATGTGAAGAGTTAATCAGGAAGTTGAGATGAAGGATTATTGTGTAAAGGGGGGGATCGGGGCTGCAGTTGAGTGATATGAGAGGTACAGTATTGTGAAATGGGGATCCTGAATCAGGAATCAGACTGGTATAGCGCAAAGTTGGAATCATGGATTGGCCATCTTAGTGCAAAGGAGGAGTCAAAGATCAGGAATTGAACTACTATGGGTGAAGTAGGCATCACAGATCAAGAATCAGTGCAACTCGCGGGGATTAGGCCGGCATTGTTGAATCAGGGATTTGCGATTGAACTGGCATATTATGAAGACTGAATCAGGAATCAGGGTTTGGGATATGGGGATCAAGGACCAGACACGCACTGTCCAAAGGAGAAGTAGCGATTGCACTGATACCATGTGAAGACTTCTTCTCAAGTTTGGAGTTTGGAGATTGGTCTGACTGTTGTGAAGAGGGATTTGGGGAAGGGTGAGGGGGGACATTTGTAAAGGGAGAAGAGGGAATTGGACTGATATTGTGTATGGAGATGTGTGATCAAGGATTAGGAAAATACATCATGTGAAGGATTGATCAAGGATCAGGGATTGGGAATCATATGGACATGACATTTTGGAAGGAGCGTCTCTTGGGTATTAGCACTGTTATGAGTCAGGTCAGGCACATGCAAAATCATGGTTTTCATTGAGGGGGCTTGTGGGGTCACAAATGAGCTCCAGTTTGCAAATGGATGGTTGAGGTGAGACAGTGCAGAATTAAGGTATCAATTAACCTACCTGGCAGGTCAATGATTCTAGCTTGGTGCTTATAAGACCCTGATGTCCAGATACGACCAAGGATGGTGCCCCCCAGGAAATGATTTTATTATTTGTGTGGAAATCACATAAGAGTAGCTCACATCAGGAAGTGCCCAGAATGAGTTTCTGGAATAATATACTGTAAAGTGACTGAAAATGGTTCTTATCATTTTTCCCTCGAACCCATCAATCTTCGGTTTTATGATGCTGTAAACAACATTATGTAATTGAAGCTCTTCTCCAGATCTCCACTTTAAATTGTATTCCCCAGTTAGTATACGTAGTCCCAGGCACAGTGCTGCAGGGAAGTGAACAATCATAGTCCATAGTAATTATCGCTTAACCCACATCCCAGTTGACTAACTAGATATGCTTTATACAATGTAAGTAATGTCACAAACAGTTTAAGGCAGAGAGCGGTGCTACTCTCATGAAACATTTCCAATTCAGATAGTTGCACTTTGTTTTTGTATTTCTACAGTCCCAAACCAATAAGGTATGTGAGGATTCCAGCAGAGAATTTGATTGAGCTCTGCCATAACGACAACCTTTCGTCATTGTGTCTGTTTCAATGCACTTCAAATGATCAAAACCCAGATGTTTGTTGGTAACCCATCACAGATACTATTCTTTGTATTTTTTCATAATCTCTCATAGGGCCCATCCTTATATTTTATACATACATCAACCTGTTCATTTAGTCAGTCTTTGTCTCTTTGTATGCTCATAATTTCCTTTAAAAGACTGTAACAAATGGTGCGAAACAAATTATTCACTAACTGAATGCATCAGGCAACTTCCAGTGATTTCTTCCAATTCCTGAGAGTGTGATGTGCCATGCAGAACACAAGGTTGTTCAGAGGCAATGTACCAGAATCGCAGAGTCTAATAGCTACTGAGCACTCACAGTGTCAGGACCATGTTCATAATCCTTGAAATGAATTTTTAGAGTAGTAAATGCAACAGTGCATTTTGGTTTTGATGTGGAGCAAAAGGGACATATTTCTTTCGGCACTCATCGACAACTTTCTATATGTTTAAGAAAGAACTGCAGATGCTGGTAAAATCGAAGGTAGACACAAAATGAGTTACTCTCAGTGGGTGAGGCATCATCTATGAAGAGAAGGAATTGGCGTTGTTTCGGGTCGAGACACTTCTTCAGACTGATGTCAGGGGAGGAACAAAAAAAGAATGTAGGTGGAGACAGTAAGACTGGTGGGAGCACTGGGAAGGGGGATGGGATGGAGAGAGAAAGCAAGGGCTATTGAAAGTTAGAGAAGTCAATGTTCATACTGCTGGGGTGTAAACTACCCAAGCGAAATATGAGGTGCTGTTCCGCCAATTTACGCTGGGCCTCACTCTGACAATGGAGGAGGCCCAGGACAGAAAGGTCAGATTGGGAATGGGAGGGGGAGTTGGTGCTGAGCCACCAGAAGATCAGGTAGGTCAAGACGGACCAAGCGGACGTGTTCAGCGAAACGCGCTTGGTCTCGCCGATTTGGAGAAGTTGACACCTGGAACAGCGGATACAGTAGATGAGGTTGGAAGGTGTGCAAGTCAACCTCTGCCTCACCTGGACAGACTGTTTGGGCCTTTAGA
Source organism: Malacoraja senta (assembly GCA_038087875.1). Taxonomy (NCBI): domain Eukaryota; kingdom Metazoa; phylum Chordata; class Chondrichthyes; order Rajiformes; family Rajidae; genus Malacoraja; species Malacoraja senta. The sequence goes on from CM075977.1 coordinate 158,637,745, forward strand.
TGGAGTCGAGGGGGGAGGTATAGGGACAGGTGTTGCATTTCCTACGGTTGCAGGGGAAAGCACCCGGGGAGGGGATGGTTTAGGTGGGAAGGGGCGAGTTGACCAGGGAGTTGACCAGAAAGCAGAAAGAGGTGGAGTTGGGAAGATGTGGCCAGTAGTGGGATCCTGTTGGAGGTGGCAAAAATGTTGGAGGATTATATGCTGTATGTGACGGCTGACGGGATGGAAGTTGAGGACAAGGGAGACTCTGTCCTTGTTGCGAATAGGGGGAGGGGGAGTAAAAGTGGAGCTGCGGGATATCGAGGAGACCCTAGTGAAAGCCTCATCCATAATGGAAGAGGGAAACCCCCTTTCCCTAAAGAATGAGGACATCTCCAATGCCCTGGTATGGATCTGTAGATGGCTTTGGGTAACTGTTTAGGTGAAGCACTTTGTGATCATAATTTCAGCATGCTACTGTGTAAAAGCCCTGTCTAACGGTGCGAGTTGACCCACGAGTGACCCCGAGTGAAAGACTCGTGGTTGCGTACGAGACTCCAAGTTTATGATCAAGAGTTTAACCGAGTTCCCACGGGTATGTCTAAGTTTGCCGTTTACTTCTCATTTCTGCGATGTTCCAAGTTCCTCTCCCGAGTTACCAAGTTCCTCTCGCGAGTTACTCTTGAGCCAACCGTGAATGAAGGCCTGTTTTAAGTATCAAATAGAGGAGCTGGACAGCATCTCATACAGTAGGTATATTCTGATTCAGTATTGAAAGTTATTCAATTTCAGAACTTAAAAAAACTAGGCAAGATTTCGGCCCCGCACTCGCTGCCATTGTGCAACAAGGAGGCGGTGGCGGCGAAGCAAGTGTTAAAGAAGACAGCTCCATCCTGCGGCTTTTTAAAGGTAGAATTCAGCGCGGCCGCATCTATTGATATGACCTACAAAGGGGAAATGGGCACCGTCCAGTGCCAGAGCTAGGCTGGGATCATTCTCTGCTCTCATCTCTCTCTTTCTGTGTGTGCATTTGCAGGGGGAAGAGCGGTCTACCTCGCTGGGGCACAAGCCCTCTGCCGCCTGCCCCTTGCAGCCATCAACTTGTTTGTTCCTTTGGTGCACCTCGTCAGCCCTGCTCCCATCCCAGCGCTGCCCCAGCTCTCTGCCCCATTCTCTTGGAAATGTCGCTTCCGCCGCTATAACGAGGAGGGGTCCGGCCGGCTGGCTTGGTGGGTGGGTGGGTGGGTGGGTGAGCAGGGAGGGGGAGTGGGTACAAACCACCGAGTCCATTCTCAAAAGTCGGGCAGAGCCGTGTAGAACTCACGTTTCTCTCTGCTTCATATACGTGGGAATTCCCTCAGTATGGTCACTCAGCGGGCAGGCAGCATCTCTGGAGAGAAGGAATGGGTGACGGGATGACGTTTAAAATTTAAATCATGGGCAAACCATCTTGCCCCAGGCTGCTTTACATTATTTATTGTGTTGAGTTGTTTGTGAGGCTGGGACATCTCTGAGGGTCGCCACCTTGTAGTGGAGACATATGCATTTGCCTTGATCCTGTAAGCTGGCCTCATGGCAGAAAGGTCGAGGGGGAGGTCCCTGACCAAGAAGATGTCCTCAGTGGAACAGGCCGAGGATGGTGTTTGACCGGCGGCTGAGAAGGTGGAAGAAGGCTGCAGCAGGGAGAGACTCCCAACCGTGCTGGAGCCCATATCATTGGACCCGGGACTGTCAGTGAATGTTGTCAGGTTACAGAGGGCGGACTTGTCTGTTCTGATCAGTCCCTGGGCTTCAGTCAAGGGTCAGTGTGTGGGGCAGTGCCCTGGGGTTTACATCCTGCTGATCCCTGTAGACATCCACCATGGTTCCCCGCTCCCCGTCCCTCTCTCAATGTGTGACGGAGAATGGCCGAGACTCTAGTGTACTGAGTTTGAACCCATTACCCTGTCAGTGAGGGTGATGAGAAACAGGAAGGACAGTGAGTTGTCCCTTACCTCGACGTAAACAGCCCTTGGAATCAACACCACTACTTCTGCTGATCTGGTTTAGAGAGGAAAGATCGCAAAGCAAGGTCATATTCAACAAGTGCAGTTTGAGGACATTGGATTTTCCTATTGGTTTTTGTAGCCAGAAAAGTAAAAACATGCAATCATTATTATCTTTAATTCTTACGTACCCTCGTGATGTAAACATTGTTAATCTCCAGTCAATTATATTCCCTCCTTTACTGAAACAACCCTGACTGATCATCTCTATGTCATTGGGTTGGAGAACATGATCCCACAGGTGAACATCAGTTATCTCTCCGACAAATGACTGACTGGCGTCAAAACCTCCACCGACTGAGTCTTGTTCCTGACCTAGAATAAACTGACCAGACCCTTTCACAACCTGACCCTTGTCACCAACCTTCCGTACACTGCGTCTCCCATTGACCCAGACTGTTATCTCACCCCCTTGAGACTCCCAGGTCACACAGATGTGTCTCAGTAAAGAATTCATGTCTGGGATGTAAAACTCTGTTACAAAATGTCCTAAATACAGCCAGAGTTGTGTTTTAGATTCTTCCCAAATCATCAGTTCGTTGTCGGAAAAGCTCGTTGCGTAGGAGAGCAAAATGTAAGCGTGAGTCGCTTCAGAGGCTGCCCTGAAACAGACAGCAAAGGCGGTCAATGGTGAAGTCAGGCGCATGCAACCTGACGAAGCTGTTGGATATTTTGCTTGAAAATATCACTGATTTCGCATCCAATCCTGTAAAATGTGAAGAGTTGAGATTGTCGTATGTCAGTTTAAAGTTGCAGCAGATGGAGCACAAAGACGCAGCAGAAATTTGGAAAAGTCATCCCGTCACCCATTCATTCTCTCCAGAGATGCTGCCTGCCCGCTGAGTTAAAGAGTTCCCACGGTAGACTCACGAGACACTAAGGTAAACTCACGGGCCACTGTGTTCTTACAACGAGTTTAAATGTTTCAATTTTTAACTTCAGCAGTACATTTTACTCGTGGAAAAGTTTAAACATGTTTGAATTTTTCCAAGAGTTAACAAGTGTCACGGGTACCTGCCGTTAGCGCCAAGAGTCGCTAAGTTGCGTCCACGAGTTCCGACGTTCCCACTACGTTAATCGTACGTGATTACCGCGAGTTAAATTTGTTTTAAGCTCGGGGTACCTCGTGGGTCAACTCGCACAGTGAGACAGGGGTTTAACATTGCACATCTTCTCACTGAAACATTTACAAATGATTAACAGTTTTTAAAAGTCATTTCAATCATTAACATATTTTTAAAACATTAACACTATTTATAAAAATCACATTAGGTGATCCAAATCACAGTACGGAAATAAGTGAAGTAATACAGTACAACTAGTATTTTGTGCAGGAAGGAACTGCAGATGCTGGTTTAATAGACACAAAAAGGCTGGAATAACTTAGCGGGTCAGGCAGCATCTCCGGATAAAAGGAATAGGTGACGTTTTGGGTCGAGACCAATCTTCAGACGAGACTTCAGACTAGACAAAATAGTATTTTGTGATCTCTAGACAGAAGAGAAAAAACAATATTTTCATCAGTATTATCACACATCAAACAATTAATTAGACATAATTATTTGGAGTGCCATAACTGAGGGGTGATCTTATAGAGCTGTATAAAATCATGAGGAGAATAGATAGGGTGAATGCACAGAGTCGTTTACCCAGAGTAGGGGAATCAAGAACTAGACGACTTAGATTTAAGTTGAGAGGGCAAGATTTAATAGGAACCCGAGGGGCAGCTTTTTCGCTAAGATGGGTGGTGGACATAGGAGTTAGTTGTGGCATGAACTATGACAGCTTTTAAAAGACACTTAGACAGGTATCTGGATAGGAGAGGTTTAGAGGGATATCGGCCAAACACCAGAAAATGGAATAGTCTAGATAAGGCATCTTGGTCAGCATGGACGAGTTGGGCCGTATAATTCTATGCCTCCAATAAGTGAATTTGGTATTCCAAAAAACGCAAGAAATCATGGGATTTGCCAAAGGTCATTCGTGATAAAGAAAAACCAAACGAAGTGCTGGCTGTATAAACTGTACAAATTCTTATCCTTATTCATAATTTATGTGTAAAAATATATTTAATCTGAGGAACGGGGTGCCAGGTAATAATAATAATAATAGATTTTATTTATATAGCGCTTTTCAGGACTCAAAGTCGCTAGCGGGAGAGCGGGGTGTAATAGTGAGAGAGAAGGAGCAGATGCGAGTGGGAGACAGGGAGAGAGACATAGAAACATAGAAACAAAGAAAATAGGTGCAGGAGGAGGCCATTTGGCCCTTCGAGCCAGCACCGCCATTCATTATAATCATGGCTGATCGTTCCCTATCAATAACCCGTGCCTGCCTTCTCCCCATATCCCTTGACTCCACTAGCCCCTAGAGCTCTATCTAACTCTCTCTTAAATCCATCCAGTGAATTGGCCTCCACTGCCCTCTGTGGCAGGGAATTCCATAAATTTACAACTCTCTGGGTGAAAAAGTTTTTTCCCACCTCAGTCTTAAATGACCTCCCCTTTATTCTAAGACTGTGGCCTCTGGTTCTGGACTCGCCCAACATTGGGAACATTTTTCCTGCATCTAGCTTGTCCAGTCCTTTTATAACTTTATATGTTTATATAAGATATCCCCTCATCCTTCTAAACTCCAGTGAATACAAGCCTAGTCTTTTCAATCTTTCCTCATATGACAGTCCCGCCATCCCAGGGATCAATCTCGTGAACCTACGCTGCACTGCTTCAATCACAAGGATGTCCTTCCTCAAATTAGCAGACCAAAACTGTACACAATACTCCAGATGTGGTCTCACCAGAGCCCTATACAACTGCAGAAGAACCTCTTTACTCCTATACTGAAATCCTCTTGTTATGAAGGCCAACATTCCATTAGCTTTCTTCACTGCCTGCTGTACCTGTAAGCCAAATTTCAGTGACCGGTGTACAAGGATGCCCAGGTCTCGCTGCACCTCCCCCTTACCTAACCTAACCCCATTGAGATAATAATCTGCCCCCATGTTTTTGCCGCCAAAGTGGATAACCTCACATTTATCTATATTATACAGCATTTGCCACGCATCTGCCCACTCACTCAACCTGTGCAGGTCACCCTGCAACCTCCTAACATCCTCTTCACAGCTCACACTGCCACCCAGCTTTGTGTCATCCGCAAACTTGCTAGTGTTGCTCCTAATTCCCTCTTCCAAATCATTAATATATATGGTAAACAGTTGCGGCCCCAACACCGAGCCTTGCGGCACTCCACTCGCCACTACCTGCCATTCTGAAAAGGACCCGTTCACTCCTACTCTTAGCTTCCGGTCTGCCAACCAATTTTCTATCCATGTCAACACCCTACCCCCAATACCATGTGCTCTAATTTTAGTCACCAGTCTCCCGTGCGGGACCTTATCAAAGGCTTTCTGAAAGTCTAGATACACTGCATCCACTGGCATTCCTTCGTGCATTTTACTTGTCACATCCTCAAAAAATTCCAGAAGATTAGTCAAGCATGATTTCCCTTTCATAAATCCATGTTGACTTGGACTAATCCTTTTACTGCTATCCAAATGCCCCATTATTACCTCTTTAATAATTGACTCCAGCATCTTTCCCACCACCGGTCAGGCTAACTGGTCTGTAATTCCTGGTTTTCTCTCTCGCTCCTTTCTTGAAAAGTGGGATAACATTAGCTATCCTCCAATCCACAGGAACTGATCCTGAATGTATTAAACATTGGAAAATGATCACCATTGCGTCCACTATTTCTAGAGCCACCTCCCTGAGGACCCTGGGATGCAGACCATCAGGCCCAGTGGATTTATCATCCTTCAATCCCATTAGCCTACCCAATACTATTTCTTGCCTAATGAAAATTTCTTTCAGTTCCTCTACACCCTTAGATCCTCTGTCCTCCAGTACATCTGGGAGATTGTTTGTGTCTTCCTTAGTGAAGACAGATCCGAAGTACCTATTCAACTCTTCTGCCATTTCCTTGTTGTCCATAATAATTTCACCCATGTCTGCCTTCAAGGGACCCACATTTGACTTTGCTACTCTTTTTCCCTTAACATATTTAAAGAAGCTTTTAGTGTCCTTCTTTATATTCCTGGCCAGCATCCCTTCATACTTCATCTTTTCAGCCCGTATTGCCCGTTTTGTTTCCTTCTGTTGTCAAATAAAAGTTTCCCAATCCTCTGGCTTCCGGCTACTCTTTGCTGTGTTATACATCTTTTCTTTTAGTTTTATTCTATCCCTAACTTCTCTTGTCAGCCACGGTTGCCTCCTACTCCCCTTAGAATCTTTCTTCCTTTTTGGAATAAAATGATCCTGCGTCTTCCGGATTATGCCCAGAAATTCATGCCATTGCTGTTCCACCGTCATTCCTGCTAGGATCCCTTTCCAGTCTACCTTGGCCAGCTCCCCTCTCATGCCTTCACAGTCCCTTTGTTCAACTGCATCACTGACACTTCCGATTTAACGTTCTCCTTCTCAAATTGCAGATTAAAACTAATCATATTATGATCACTACCTCCGAGCGGTTCCTTTACCTCGAGTTATTTTATCATATCTGGTTCATTGGACAACACTAAATCCAGAATTGCCTTTTCTCTGGTCGGCTCCATTACAAGCTGCTCTAAGACACCATCTCGGAGGCATTCTACAAACTCTCTTTCTTGGGGTCCTGAACCAACCTGACTTTCCCAGTCTACCTGCATATTGAAATCCCCCATCACCACAGTGGCATTACTTTTCTTACATGCCAGTTTTAACTCCTGCTGCAACGTACACCCTACCTCCGGGCTACTATTTGGGGGTCTGTAGATAACACCAATTAGTGTCTTCTTGCTCAACTCAATCCACAGTGACTCTACCTCGTCAGTCCCTATGTCTTCCCTCGCAAGGGACTGAATTCCATCCCTCACAAGCAGAGCTACTCCCCTTCCTCTGCCCACCTGCCTGTCCTTTCTATAGGATGTATAACCCTGAATATTAAGTTCCTAGGCCCGATCCTCCTGCAGCCACGTCTCAGTAATCCCCACAATGTCATATCTACCAACCTCTAACTGAGCCTCAAGCTCATCTACTTTACTTCTTATACTTCGCGCATTCATTTACAATACTTTTAATTCCTTACGCATCTCACCTTTCACATCGATCCCTATTACACGTGGCCATACGCTCCTATCCCTTTGTGAGCTTCCTTTCCCGTTAATTCTGGGGTCATTAACCATCCCTTTACTCTCTTTCCCTTTAACTCCGTCCTCGACTATCCCATTTGACACCCAACCCCCCTTATTCAGTTTAAAACCACCCGTGTAGCAGTGGCAAACCTGCCTGCCAGAATGCTGGTCCCCCACCTGTTAAAATGCAATCCGTCCCTTTTGTACAGTTCCCCCTTACTCCAAAACAGATCCCAGTGATCTAAGAATCTAAATCCCTGCCCCCTGCACCAGTTCCTCAGCCACACATTCAGGTCCCGTATCTCCCTGTTCCTGCTCTCGCCAGTACATTCTTGGCAGCTGCGGGCACACAGACCTGTGCCTCATCCGCAGCCAGGATCGAACCCGGGTCCCCGGAGCCGCAAGTGCTGCCGAACCACCACTGGAACCCCCCCCCCCCCGAGTATTCCATCCCCGCTTGGAAGGCGGCCGGAGACAAGGCGAGAGGTGCAGCCGACGGTCCCCCGGGAGCCGGAGCAGAGCCGAGCCGGAGCCAGCGACCCCATCCACGCCAGTTGCAAGTCCGAGGCCGCCGCCGTTCCAGGCCGGCACCCCGCCAGTCCGGCGGGACAGGCAGAGAAGAGCCGGAGCCAGCTGCAAGCCCAGGGCTGCCACCGCCCTGGGCCGATGCCCCGCCAGCCCATGGACACCCCAGGCACCTCCGACCGCCCCCAGACAGGGAAGGAACACTCGGGAGGGGACGGCCCAGCAGCAACTCAACAGCGCCCGCAGCGCCGGAGACCCGGCCCCACCCCGACCATGGACGAAACGCAGGCCTGCACACAGGCAGCTGCACAGCTGCCGAGAATGTTTATCGCGAGTGACCTATGACTTGGGCATGCGCAGTCCGAATACCGAACTCCCTTATTAATCAGCTGATTTAACAATCAGAAGGTAATAGTCATTTAACACTTCGTAGCTATGCGCTATTTAGTCTTTAAAGTGTCGGAATCATTGTTGTTCTGTTTGTTGTGAGCACAATCTTTTTCAAAATAATTAAACAGAAGTTGAGGAAATCCTGATTTTCTCAAGAAGGGTAGGATTTTCAGCCACGTGTATAGGATCTTGTCGAATGAACTGTTCTAGTGTGAATACTCACTTCCAATGAACCTTACTAACACCGACTGAAGAGGGAAGTCAGAATGGCAGAAAGAGGATCTTAAATAGCTTCAGCATTTAAGGTAAGGGAGAGTCCTAAAGGATTCTGCAAGAGCAAAAGGGTAATTCGGGAAAGAATAGGGCCCTCTAAGGGTCAATCTGGTTATCTATGTGTGGAGATGGACAATGTGTTAATGAATACTTCTCATTTGCATTTAACATGGAGAAGGTCATGAAAGCTAAAGAATTGAGGGACATGAAGAATGATGTATTGGAACATAGCCATTTTACAGCAGAGGAAGTGCTGGTAGTCTTAAGTCATATTAAGGTGGATAAATTCCTGGAGCCTGATCAAGTGTATCCACGGGTATTGTGTGAAGGAAGAGAAGAAATTGCAGGAGCAATGATGACAGCGCTCGCCACAATAATGATCATTGTTAGCCACAGGTGAAGGTAGCAGAAGACTGGAGGGCAGCTAATCTTTTGCCTTTATTTAAGAATAAAGAGAGGACAAGCCGGCGAACTAAAAGCTAGTGACCCTAACATTAGTAGTAGGAAAATATATTGGAGGGGATTCTGAGGGACAGGGTCTACCAGCTTTTGGAGGATAGGATTTATAAGGGACCAGACCAGGTGCGGTCCCATTGGGCCTGTCCCCCAAGGCAATATTCCACCACTGACCCATAGCCCCCAACAGCGCAGGCTTGGCTGATGGGTTCCCGCTGTGATGCCAGAGATCCCCGTTGTGACGCAAGTCACGGCATCTCTCCCCCAACTGCGCAGGCGTGACCGGCGTGGCTCCCCGCCCCCACTCCCTCCCTCACCTCTCCGTCCCTCTCCTTTCCCCTACCCTCAGTCCCTCCCTTCCTCCCTCCCTCCCTCTCTCCCTCCCTCCCTCCCTCCCTCCCTCCCTCCCTCCCCCCCTCCCTCCCTCCCTCCCTCCCTCCCGAGAATGTTTATCGCGAGTGACCTATTACTTGGGCATGCGCAGTCCGAATACCGAACTCCCTTATTAATCAGCTGATTTAACAATCAGAAGGTAATAGTCATTTAACACTTCGTAGCTATGCGCTATTTAGTCTTTAAAGTGTCGGAATCATTGTTGTTCTGTTTGTTGTGAGCACAATCTTTTTCAAAATAATTAAACAGAAGTTGAGGAAATCCTGATTTTCCCAAGAAGGGTAGGATTTTCAGCCACGTGTATAGGATCTTGTCGAATGAACTGTTCTAGTGTGAATACTCACTTCCAATGAACCTTACTAACACCGACTGAAGAGGGAAGTCAGAATGGCAGAAAGAGGATCTTAAATAGCTTCAGCATTTAAGGTAAGGGAGAGTCCTAAAGGATTCTGCAAGAGCAAAAGGGTAATTCGGGAAAGAATAGGGCCCTCCAAGGGTCAATCTGGTTATCTATGTGTGGAGATGGACAATGTGTTAATGAATACTTCTCATTTGCATTTAACATGGAGAAGGTCATGAAAGCTAAAGAATTGAGGGACATGAAGAATGATGTATTGGAACATAGCCATTTTACAGCAGAGGAAGTGCTGGTAGTCTTAAGTCATATTAAGGTGGATAAATTCCTGGAGCCTGATCAAGTGTATCCACGGGTATTGTGTGAAGGAAGAGAAGAAATTGCAGGAGCAATGATGACAGTGCTCGCCACAATAATGATCATTGTTAGCCACAGGTGAAGGTAGCAGAAGACTGGAGGGCAGCTAATCTTTTGCCTTTATTTAAGAATAAAGAGAGGACAAGCCGGCGAACTAAAAGCTAGTGACCCTAACATTAGTAGTAGGAAAATATATTGGAGGGGATTCTGAGGGACAGGGTCTACCAGCTTTTGGAGGATAGGATTTATAAGGGACCAGACCAGGTGCGGTCCCATTGGGCCTGTCCCCCAAGGCAATATTCCACCACTGACCCATAGCCCCCAACAGCGCAGGCTTGGCTGATGGGTTCCCGCTGTGATGCCAGAGATCCCCGTTGTGACGCAAGTCACGGCATCCCTCCCCCAACTGCGCAGGCGTGACCGGCGCGGCTCCCCGCCCCCACTCCCTCCCTCACCTCTCCGTCCCTCTCCTTTCCCCTACCCTCAGTCCCTCCCTCCCTCCCGAGAATGTTTATCGCGAGTGACCTATGACTTGGGCATGCGCAATCCGAATACCAAACTCCCTTATTAATCAGCTGATTTAACAATTAGAAGGTAATAGTCATTTAACACTTCGTAGCTATGCAATATTTAGTCTTTAAAGTGTCGGAATCATTGTTGTTCTGTTTGTTGTGAGCACAATCTTTTTCAAAATAATTAAACAGAAGTTGAGGAAATCCTGATTTTCCCAAGAAGGGTAGGATTTTCAGCCACGTGTATAGGATCTTGTCGAATGAACTGTTCTAGTGTGAATACTCACTTCCAATGAACCTTACTAACACCGACTGAAGAGGGAAGTCAGAATGGCAGAAAGAGGATCTTAAATAGCTTCAGCATTTAAGGTAAGGGAGAGTCCTAAAGGATTCTGCAAGAGCAAAAGGGTAATTCGGGAAAGAATAGGGCCCTCTAAGGGTCAATCTGGTTATCTATGTGTGGAGATGGACAATGTGTTAATGAATACTTCTCATTTGCATTTAACATGGAGAAGGTCATGTAAGCTAAAGAATTGAGGGACATGAAGAATGATGTATTGGAACATAGCCATTTTACAGCAGAGGAAGTGCTGGTAGTCTTAAGTCATATTAAGGTGGATAAATTCCTGGAGCCTGATCAAGTGTATCCACGGGTATTGTGTGAAGGAAGAGAAGAAATTGCAGGAGCAATGATGACAGCGCTCACCACAATAATTTTTTTATTTTTTTTTTATTTTTATTTATTAGAAGTACATTACATTACAACCACATACATTAATACTCGTCATTTATATCTTCTTACAATTAATGTACTCCCTTTATTTATTTTTTTACACTAGAAAAGGAAAAGATTGAAAGAAAGAAGAAAGTGAAGGAAAAAGTGCAAGTGTAGAAAAGTGTAGAAAATGTAACAACAAAAAAGGACGAAGACCCTATAAGAGCGAAATTAAAAACAAAAAGAAAAAGAGTTAAGAAATAGGCCCTAAGAAAAGAAAAGAGAAAGAGAAAAAAAGAGAAACAAATGGTTTTTTTTGAGCATCACGTAAATAGGACATACCAACTCTTCAACTATCATCCCCCCTTACCTGACCTCAATTTTTTATTTTTTTAAAGTACTTTTGCACCCTATGTTTGTAATAATTCTATAAATGCAGACCACGTCAGGTGGAAGTGATCTGGTTTACCTGCTAGGAGGAGTCTTATCTCTTCTAGGTGTAATGTTTCAAACATATTTGAAATCCACATATTTATAGTTGGTATTGGAGCCTTCTTCCAAAATTTTAGAATTAGCTTTTTTCCAGTTATTAACCCATAGTCCATTAATTTCTTTTGAAACACATTTAGTTCTGGATCATCTTCCGTTATTCCGAAGATAATCCATTCTGCTTTGGGTATCAGTCTTGTTTTAAATAACTTTGTAAAGATTTCAAAAATTTCATTCCAAAATTTTTGAATTTTTGTACAGAAGACAAATGAGTGCGCTATAGTTGCTTCTTGGGATTGACATTTATCACAAATAGATGATACGTTTGGGAAAATTTTATGAATTTTAGTTTTCGAATAATATAATCTATGTAAAATTTTAAATTGTATTAAAGTGTGTCTTACATTAATCGAGCATTTATGCACGTTTAATAAGTATTCATTCCAACTTTCCTTTGAAATTTTAATAGCTATCTCTTCTTCCCAGTCTCTTCTGATACCCTCCGTAGGTGGTATTTGTACATTTAAAATAATATTATACAAATATGATATTAAGTTTGCTGATTCCGCTTTTATCTGCATTGCCTCGTCCAATACATCTACTGGATTATTATAATGATCTTTTGTATATTTTTTCAAATAGTCGCATATTTGAAAATATTTAAAATATTGATTATTTCCGAGTTTATATTTTATTTGTAATTGTTGAAATGAAAGTAATTTTCCAGTTTCATACAAGTCACCAAGCGTTTTAATTCCTAGTCTATCCCATTGTGTATAAGCTTTATCTATAATAGAAGGACTAAACGAAGGGTTATTGACTATAGGTAATAAAAGTGATAAGTTTCTTAATTTTAAATTTTGTTTTATTTGTTTCCAAATACGGATTGTACTATGAATAATTGGGTTCTTATTATAATTTATGTTATTCAGTTTCATTGGAGAGAGGAGGATCGCTCCAATGTTTCTAGAGGAGCAATCCTCTTTCTCCATTACAATCCAGTCTACTTGCTGGGCGGAGTTATCCATCAGTTGAATCATGTTTTTAATATTTACTGACCAATAATAATACATAAAATTAGGTAGTGCTAGACCCCCCAATACTTTAGGTTTATTCAGATGGGTTTTTTGTATTCTATGTGATTTATAGTCCCATATAAAATTAGTGATATCTGAGTCGAGTTTTTTAAAAAACTTCTTAGGTAAGTATATAGGAATTGATTGAAATAGGTATAAAATTTGTGGTAAAAAGATCATTTTTATTGCGTTTATTCGGCCTATTAAAGACATCGGGAGCGTTTTCCAGAATTTAATTAATGTATTTAGTTTAATAAGTAGGGGGTCAAAATTTGCCCTAAACATACCTTGATATGTTCTGGTAATTTCGATTCCCAAATATTTAAATTTTTCAGTAGCTATTTTAAAAGGGAATTTTAAAAGATGTGTTGAATCTTTCGGTTTTATTGACATAATTTCACTTTTATTCCAATTTATTCTATATCCAGAAAAAGATCCGAAGTCTTCAATTAAATTTAATATATTTGGTATAGTGATTTGAGGTTTTGTAATATACAATAATATATCATCCGCGTATAAAGATATTTTATTATATGAGTCTTTAGTATTATATCCATGAATATCAGGGTGTATTCTAATTTTTTCTGCTAGCGGTTCAATAATGAGAGCAAACAGCTGTGGTGATAATGAGCATCCTTGTCTATTTCCCCTTGATAGTTGAAATTTCGAGGATAATATGTTATTAGTAAGTATTCTAGCTGTAGGTTTGTTATATAGTAACTTAATCCATAAAATAAAATTCTCTCCCAGTTGAAATTTTTGTAATACTTTATCCATATAATTCCATTCTACTTGATCAAATGCTTTTTCAGCATCCAGCGAAATAATTGATAATTCTTGATCTTCAGATTTGTGTGAGTGCATTATGTTGAGTAGACGTCTCATATTATTAGAAGAGTATCTCTTAGGGATAAACCCTGTCTGATCTGGGTTTATTAATTTACTAATGTATTTACTTAATCTTCTAGCTAATGTTTTCGCTAATATTTTTTGATCTGTGTTTAACAATGCTATAGCTCTATATGAGCCAGGTTCTTCTAAATCTTTATTTTTCTTAGGTATTAATGTAATCGTTGATTCCGCTAATGTATCAGGTAGTATTCGTTTTTTAAAAGCGTATTGGTACATTTTTTGTAATCTTGGTATTATTTTATCATAAAAGCTTTTATAAAATTCATTAGTAAATCCATCAGGGCCTGGTGTTTTTCCATTCTTTAATGAGTTTATTGTATCTTCTAATTCCTTAATTGAGATTTGTGCACCCAGTTCCTCTTGTTCCTTCAGCTCTAACTTTGGAAGATTACAGGTATCCAAGAACTTTGTGATATTATTGGAATCAGTTATCGTTTTAGATGTATACAAATTCTCGTAAAATTGCGCAAATCTTTTATTAATATCCTTCGGTGTTGTTAATAATTCCCCTTTATCTGATTTGATCTTTGGTATAGTATGTTCCTTTTCTCGTTTTTTTAGCTGGCGAGCCAAAAGTTTATGCGGTTTATCCCCAAATTCAAAGTGCTCTTGTTTTGTAATTTGAAAAAAGTCTTATAAGTTTGGCAGATAATAATTTATTTAATTTAAATTTTAAAATTATTATTTTATTATGTTTATCTATTGATGGATCTTTAGCATTATCTATATACAATAATGATCATTGTTAGTCACAGGTGAAGGTAGCAGAAGACTGGAGGGCAGCTAATCTTTTGCCTTTATTTAAGAATAAAGAGAGGACAAGCCGGCGAACTAAGAGCTAGTGACCCTAACATTAGTAGTAGGAAAATATATTGGAGGGGATTCTGAGGGACAGGGTCTACCAGCTTTTGGAGAGATAGGATTTATAAGGGACCAGACCAGGTGTGGTCCCATTGGGCCTGTCCCCCAAGGCAATATTCCACCACTGACCCATAGCCCCCAACTGCGCAGGCTTAGCTGATGGGTTCCCGCTGTGATGCCAGAGATCCCCGTTGTGACGCAAGTCACGGCATCCCTCCCCCAACTGCGCAGGCGTGACCGGCGCGGCTCCCCGCCCCCACTCCCTCCCTCACCTCTCCGTCCCTCTCCTTTCCCCTACCCTCAGTCACACCCTCCCTCCCTCCCTCCCTCCCTCCCTCCCTCCATAACCCCTCTCCCCTCCCTACCTCCCTCCTCTCCCTCTATTCCCCTGCTCCCTCACTCCTCACATCCCCCCTATCCCACCCCCCCACTCTCCATCCTCCTCCCCCATTGTCCTTGTCTTCCTCTAGCCCCCCACTTCCTACCTCACCCACTCCCCTCCTCTGCCTCTCCTCCCCCACTCTGTTCCCGGATTGCAACTTTGTTTCAAGCTGGGCCAGCAAGGATTTAGCTGTTAGATTCTTCTTAAATTATGAATAACTTTTGAAATATAAGATTAATCTGAACAAACTTTATAGAAACGACCGCGGGATAAAGGTGAGTAAGGTGGTGCAAATGTTTTAGCGCTACCATGTACCGTTTTGGCGTAGATACCATCTCAATCACACACACACACACACACACACACACACACACACACACACACACACACACACACACACACACACACACACACACACACACACACACACACACACACACACACACACACACACACACACACACACACACACAAACAAGACGAGATTTTTAATAGTATACTAGACCAAGAGCAGACCCGTTGGATCTGGACCCCGAACGTGCTTCAGACCCCGGGTCGAAAATCGGCAGCGAAATTTTTAAAATGGCGTTGTTTTTGGAGCAGAGCCGGTCGGCAGCAGCCGTTATGGTGAGACAAAATGAGTGAGTGGGGGGGGGGGGGGGGGGGGGGGGATGGATTTTATTTAAAAAGGTGTCCATAAAAATGTCTAAATCTAATAAGGAGTGTGTTAGCATATGTAAAAGTGTAATGTCTAGCGAAATGGAAAAAATCGCAGAGTTTTCGCGTGTGGTTTTGGCAGAGCAAGGAATCAAAGGCCAAATGTGACACCCACAAATAAATAAACACTTCCACACACACATCCATCCACACACACACACAATTTTAATAGTATATAGATAGATAGTAGATAGTCGGCATGGCTCAGTGCACGGAAATGGCAGATGGAATTTAATTCCATTTAATTATGCAAGTGCATGATATTGCATCTTGATAAGTTAAACAAGGGCACAACTTAAGGGCCTGTCCCACGATGCAAGTTTACCCAAGAGCTCTCCCGAATTTAAAAAAAATCATGGTAAGTACGTAGAATGTACGTAGCGGGTATGTCGGAGCTCGTGGATGTCTCGTAGCGGCTCATAATGCTAATGGCAGGTACTCGGGAAACGCGGAAACTCGTGAAGTTTTCTCAACAGTGTAAAACATTTCCAAGAGTAAAAAAAATACTCGTGATGAGGTACCACGAGTTTGATTTTTTTTTTAACTCGGGAGAGCTCTTGGGTGAACTCGCATCGTGGGACAGGCCCTTTACACAGTAGATGGTCGGGCTGTAGAGGGTGAACAGAAAGATCTCAGGGTAAAGGTGCATAATTCCCTGATTGTGGCAGGGTAATGAAAAAAACACGTGGTATGCCTGTTTTCATCAGTCTGGACACTGAATAGAGGAATGGGAATGTGTAAGAAGGAACTGCAGATGCTGGTTTAAACCAAAGATAAACACAAAAAGCTGGAGTAACTCAGCGGGACAGGCAGCATCTCTGGAGAGAAGGAATGGGTGACGTTTCCGGGCAAGACCCTTCTTCAGAATTGGGATGTCATCTTGCAACTGCTAAGGCCACTGGTTGGACCTCACATAGAGTATTGCACACAATTCTGGTCAACCAGTTAATGGAAGGATGTTAATAAGCTGGAAAGGGTACAGAAAAGATTCACAAGGACAGGGGAGTTTGAGTTATAAAGAGAAGCAGGGCAGGACTAAAGAGAAGCAGGACTTTTTTTCTCTGAAGCATGAGAGGCTGAAGAGTGACCATTTGGAGCATGCAAAATCAAGAGGGACATAGATAAGGTGGATGGGTCACAGTCTTTTTTCCAGGATATGGAAGTCTAAAACTTCCATATCCTGGAATCATTTGAGGTGAGAAGAGAAAGGTTTAAAAATTGACCTGACGGTGATACATTTGCACGCAGAAGGTGGTGAGTATATGGAACAAGCGGCCAGGGTAAGCTGCAGCCATGGCACAATAATGTTTAAAATACTTTGGACATGTACACTAATAAAAAAGATTTATAAGGTTACAGGCCAAACATAAGGCAAATGGGACCACCTTAGATAATGACCTACTGTCTATATCTCTTGAGCATCA
>CM075977.1:158657272-158732272 GCA_038087875.1 Malacoraja senta
CCTCAATGAAAGGAATAGGGGCGGCAATGTAGGTAGAGCTACTGCCTTACAGCTCCGGAGACCCAGGTTTGAACCTGACTACGGGTGCTGTCTGGGGGGAGTTTGTACGTTCTGCCCGTGGCCTGGGTGAAATTTCTCCGAGATCTTCAGTTTCCTCCCACACTCCAAAGACGTACTGTTTTGTAGGTTAATTGGATTGGTATAAATGTAAAACAATTGTCCCTAGTGTGTGTAGGGTCATGTTAATGTGCGGGGGATTGCTGGTAGGTGTGGATTTGGTGGGCTGAAGGACCTGTCTCCGCGCTGTATTTCTAAACTAAACTAAACAAACTAAACTTATGATATCCGGCCTTTAAAGCCATTTTTGGTCAACTTTACCCTGGAAAATGAATTGAACCAGCATGCGAGGGTTGTTTTCCAGCTGGCTTCAAATAACTGAGTTTACAAATCTGTTCTTATTGGCCTTTTAAGGTGAAGCAAGGGACTTTTGAATTACTTTCAACTAGTGGAGTCAACAGATTCTCTTGTGAGATATAACCTAGAGGCTGTCTGAAGCAGAGTGCGAAGAATAATGGATTGTTATTTTATAGGATGCCCATTATATCTAAAAAAGGAAAAGCCAGATTCTTTGTGTGGGAAGGAACTGCAGATGCTGGTTTATACAGAAGATAGACACAAATTGCTGGAGTACCTCAGCGGGTCAGGCAGCATCTCTGGAGAAAAGGAATAGGTGATGTTTCAAGTTGGAACCCCTCTGCAGAATACGATATTCAGTCTGAAGAAGGGTTCCGAGCTACAATATCACCAATTCCTTTACTCCAGAGATGTTGCTTGACTTGAGTTACTCCAGTAGTTTGTGTCTAAATCCAGATTCTATCCTGTTTTCATCTTGCCTGTACCTTTCTATTGCACTGATTGCAATTCTCTGAATGAAGGAGGTGCCACCATTTCCCATCTCACCTCACTCCTTGTAGGAAACGTTTTTGTTGTTTCCTGACCTGTGCACCTAATGGTTGTCATTTCATTTACTGCATTTCATCCAGAATTTTCCAGCCAGAAGCTAACATGAATAATCGCAAGTATAGTGGACACTTTACTTTATCTTGAGCACAGGGAACTATTTTGGACATAAACTGAATGGACCAATTGGACAATATATTTATTCTCCTGAAAAAATGAGACTGCCTTCTTGCCACTGATCATCTTGCCCCTGACTATTAGTTCTGGGAGACCAAGCTTTGGTAGACCTGTCCATCCTGTCCTATAAACTATGTGGGGTGTCAATTCCCGTGTTAGTGCTTGCTGAGATAAGGTAGAGTGGCAGCATGTCTTCATGAGTGCTGCCTCCTCCAGCTCTTTGCTCATTATGGATATGACGTGTGGTATACTGACAGGAAAGAAAAGAATGTGGTTGGCATGCAGCATCTAGAATAATCATGCATCACACTGTGATTGGAAGCTGCTGGGTGCTGCTGCATTTTTGCTGTGTACCTCTGTGAGGTTGAGATTTTAGTAGAGAATGAAACTAAGGCACGGTGGCGCAGCGGTAGAGTTGCTGCCTACAGTGCTTGCAGCACCGCAGACCCGGGTTCGATCCCGACTACGGGTGCTGTCTGTACGGAGTTTGTGCGTTCTCCCCGTGACCACGTGGGTTTTCTCCGGGATCTTCCGTTTCCTCCAACACTCCAAAAACGTACAGGTTTGTAGGTTAATTGGCTTGGTGTAAATGTAAAAATTGACCCTAGTGTGTGTAGGATAATGCTAATATGCGGGGATCGCTGGTCGACACGGACTCGGTGGGTCGTAGGGCCTGTTTCCGCACTGTGTCTCCAAACTAAACTAAACTAAGATGGCCACGAGCACTATGAGATACATCCTCTTGCCTTACTGTTCAGTCACATGAAAGTCAGATGAGATAAGATTGGACAATTTTCTCCCTTGGAAGATATCAATGAACCAAACTAATTTTTGCAGCAATCTTATAGTTTCATGTTCAGATTTACTGATTTTAACTTTTTACTCCAGATTTATTTAATTATGTGAATTTATCTTGGCCAATATCTGTAGTAGGATTCGAAGCCATGGCACAAGATGGCTTAGGGTCTCCAAACTATGGCCCGCGGGCAACATCCGGCCCGCCTCGAGATTTTATCCGGCCCGTAGCAAGCTCTTAACACATTCCGTGCGGCGGGCTATGTGGTAGCGCAGCTTTAGAGATACAGCATGGAAACAGGCCGTTTGGCCCATCGAAGGCAATTCCGTACGCACTAGCACTATCCTACACACTCTCGGGACAAATTCAATTAACCTACAAACGTGGAGTATGGGAGGAAACCAGACCACCCAGAGAAAACCCACGTAGGCACAAACTCCTCCACAGACAGCATCCGTAGTCAGGATGGAACTTGGGTCTCTGGTGCTGTGAGGCAGGGACTCTACCGCTGTGCCGCTGCTCCTGTGTTGCAAAGACCAGTTGTGTGGGGTGGTAGCATGGGGTGGGGAGTGGAGCGAGGGGGAGGGGGTGGAGGGGGGGAGCTAGTTGGCAGCAGGGTCGGCCTGGGTCGGTGTATAGCGGTCTCCCCCCGTGAGGGTGACCCGTGAACAGCTCCCGCTCCGTAGCGCCACACTGACCTGGACCCTTTGACTGGGTCACTGCCGACACATGCTGACGTGGCCAGGGGAATCCTCCCCTGCCCTCCCCTCCTCTCTCTCTCTCTCTCTCTCTCTCTCTCTCTCTCTCTCTCTCTCTCTCTCTCTCTCTCTCTCTCTCTCTCTCTCTCTCTCTCTCTCTCTCTCTCTCTCTCTCGCTCTCTCTCTCTCCCTCTCCCTCTCCCCCTCTCCCTCTCCCTCCCCATCCCCTCCCACTCTCACCCCTCTATCTCCCCCGCTCTCCCCCTTTCTCCCTCTCTCTCCCCCCTCTCCCCCCTCCTCACCCTACCCCTCTCTCTCCCTCTCTCCCCACCTCCCCCCTCTCCCTCCTCACTTCCCCCCTGTATTCCCCCCTCTCTTCCCTCCCTCCCTTCCCCCCCTCTCTTCCCCTCCTCTCTCCCCTCTCTTTTCCCCCCTTTCTGTCCCTCTCTCCCTCTCTCTCCCTCTCTCTCCCCCCCTCCTCACTTCCCCTCCTTTATCCCCCCCCCTCTCTTCCCCCTCCTCCCTTCACCCCCTCTCTTCCCCTCCTCTCCCTCCCCCCTCTCTCGCCCCACTCCCCACCCCCTTGTACCAAATATATAATGTGGGCCTCATGCTGAAAAGTTTGGAGGCCCCTGCACTAGATCAATACTAGCCTAGAGGTGCTTGTCCACTTACTTATATAATAAATTACCATCTTTCCTCCTAATATTGTCTGTACATAATTAATCATAATTGTTTGTGAGTTTCTGTCTTCAAGAAAAATGAGTGAGGACGAGCAAAGACAAGATTCTTTGTGAATTGTACATCAAAGTGAAATAGTGGTGCTGGTATATGAAAGGTGGAAGAGGGCTGAGGAACAAAGAGTGGTAATAATTACGTTAGTAGAGAATGTGGAGGTCCACACAAAAAAAGGTTGTGTTGCAATGATTGGAAGATATTGCTGGTATTAAGGAGAAGAAAGAGGATTTATTACTGGGCAAAAAGTAGGGCAAAATTAGGTAGAACACCATGTGGGATCTTGGTTTGGTCTCTAATATATTCACTAAAATCACTAAACTCCTTGTGGAATTGCAATCAGTTCTATTTGCCACCTTTGCCACTACTTACCACTGAGCAACTTGACACAACAATTCCCTCTTCCTGCCCACCACCATCACACACATTTGTATTGCATTATTTGGAAACGTGAAGTGGGAGTGGTTCTGCCATATTCCTTTCCTTCAATTGTTTCTGTAAGTTAAATGGAATCAGAGCTACCTAGAGCAAGCTGTATCTCTATCAGTGCTGCTCAGTTATCCTGTCCCTCATTGAATGAGCTATCGATCAAGTTACTGGTCGGCAAACTATTTTAATTCCTTTCAAACTTCATTTCTTAGGGGTTCCCATGTGATTGGGTGCCTCTGGCAAACACTATGAACTCGAGTTGCATCAGTCAAGATAGACATTTTTTCCTCGGTAATTCTAATTCTAAACAATAATGTAGGCTGAAATTGAATAGCAGGGATGAGCAACCAATGTCTCCTAAACGGGTTGTACAACACCTCTGTGGTTGAAGTGGAGCTATTTTCATGGATCAGTTTATTTCATCTCCATGTTAGAGAAACAAAGCAGTTTAAAGCACCAGTATTCATAACAATATGGATGTATTCAAGAGAGTTAGATACAGCTGTTTGGGCTAACGGAATCAAGGGACATGGGGAGAAAGCAGGAACAGGTTACTGATTTTAGATGATCAGCCATGATCATATTAAATGCGGGTGCTGGCTCAAAGGGCCAAATGGCCTACTCCTGCACCTATTTTATATGTTTCTAATAAAACAGACTATTTCCAATCCAATAAGAGATAAGATATGGCAATGGAAAAGATGGTAGCTGCAGAGGGAAGAGGCAGCATAAAAGAAAATGAGCAGAATAAAACTAAAAATCAAACTGCGAGTAGATCACGGCGGGTCAAGCAGCAACTGTGAAGACAAAGGGATAATCAATGTTTCGGGTCATGATCCAATTATCCCTTTGCCTCCACAGATGCTGCTTGACCTGCTGAGTTCTAGCAGCATCTTTCTTTTGCTCCAGATTCCAGCATCTGCAGTCTTTTGTGTCTCTGTAAACAAAATAATAGAGGGAACCAAAATGAGAATTGGAAAAATAAAAATAAAATAATGAAATGGAAAAGATGAATAACGACGAGGGAAAAAAAGGTGGAGCAAGGGGAGAGGTAGGAGGAAAGGAGATGGGAAAAAAAGAGAATGAAAGGAAAAAAGGAGGAAGGGGTCGAAAAAAAGAGGAGAGAAAGGAAAAGAAAGGGAAAGAATGAAAATGAGAGATAGAGAGAGAGGAGAGAGAGAAAATAATATAAAACTATTCATATATTAGGGAAGTATTTTGGAGCAAAAGCTTATGAGTTTTTCATTGCCATTTGTTTCTAAATTGCCTGCCTGTAAAAGGGAATTATTTTGTAAATGCAAAGAGTAAATCCGAGGTGGTGTCTGAATCTGGCAAGCGATCTACAGAAGGTACACCACATGCACCAAGAAAGATTATCAAACTAATTATCCTTTGCAGCAAACAGAGCTTCACAGACAAGAGGAAGGCTCCCTAACACTGGGGATTTCAGTTTTCAGTTGCAAGATACTGCCAACATGGATCTTCTGCTCAAGGAGCAGATTGCACTGACACAACATAATTCACTGTGCACATTACCCGAGTTTCAAAACTGACTAATTAAGTTAGTAGGGTAGAAAGATAATAGAAAGAAAATAGCACTGGTAAGTGCTGGAACATATTCCATTTAATATCTGCTGACACTACCGCACACCTCATTTTGTCCCCCTCCCCCCCACAACTCCTCCTCCTGACGTAAAAATAAATAAGCTTTGTGTAGCTCCATTAAAATTTTACACAATTCAAAGAGAAGTTTTAACACTCAAAGAAAATCTTGAAGAATTCCTCTTGCAGCAATTGTAAGATGGGCAGATAGCTTCAATAAAGAGGGAGCTGCATCAGAGACTAGCAGAAGATTGGTTATCATTTGCAAAGTAATTCGGCAAATGTCTGAAACCAGCAGAAAAATCGCATGAATATCCAACTACTGGATGTATTAGTATTTTCTTCCAAACCTGTGTTAAAGATTCAAAGAACCTTCTTGGTTCGAATTTATTTGAAGGAAAATGCATTTTGAGCACTTCCATATTTTTTGCCAAGAAGCATATTGGCTGGATTTTCACTTAATCACCTTTGCCCGAGCAGGAGGCATATGCAATGAAGATCTGAGAGGATGGAATATCCACCAGTAAATCTATATCATTTTCGTCCCATTCATTTAAATGGAAGGAAGATACTGTAGGACGGGGCATCTTACAATGGACTATGCACAGTGCTCCAGATTTTCCTTTGCTTTTTGCTGCATCAGATAGAAAAGATAAAAGTAAACTTCATGAGATGTACAAAGAACTGCAACATGAAACAGTCCACTTGATCCAGCATTTTTAACCTGCTGTTTAACAATCAAGTTAGCCTGCTGTTCTAACCATAATTACATGACATCATATTTTTCTCAATCACTCTATGTTTGAACACTGTACACTATACAGTGTTGAACATTGAAACTATAAGCAACCAATCCAGGAGATGGAAGTCCACAACATCCAAGAGGAAGGAAGTTTCTTCGATTTGCAATTTGACTTTTCTTATGTATTCACAAGCCCTTGACCACTGGAAACCATTTGCTCGTATCTGTACTGTCAATAAGTCAAGAAGACGTTACCAGAACCCATGGACATTGTTTCCTGATTTTCCAATGTGAGGCTTGACAATTATGTTCCTTTTTTGATAATATATCATCAGATTGACTGTTGTGCGATAGAACATTGCATAACAGGAGCAGGACCTATGGCCAGCAATGTCCTTGCCAAACATGATGCCAAATGATATTTCACAAAACCTCGCCTTTACATGAGGACTACGGTTTATCTCAAATATCTAATCAGACATAAGTTGATGCTGAAACTGTCATAGACACTGAAGAAATGTGGTCCAAAATACGATTTAATATACATAGAAATAATATACTGAAAATATAATATTCATTGACACAATCTCCACAGGTTTATAGAATGCAAGATTGTGGACAATAACTCTAGTTAGATAGATGCCAGATGCAACCACAGAGTTAATAATGGCTAAATTAAAGACACCATAAAATGGAGGATCCCTGCACTTGTCAAAATTGCTTAACCCTTGTCAGCTGAACTTTACAGGCTTTGATTGGCGCCAGCCAGTCTAGGCTCAGACTGGTATCCAGGATGGTGAGGGGTGCAGGTGTTCCCCATGTTTCTCTTAACTTGATAACATGTATAGCAGTTTTGCAAACAAACCTTAAAAAGCATCATTTCAATTGGACAGCTGCAAAAGCATTGAAAATAGTATAAATAATGTTGCAAGACGGTCATCCTGTTAATCGATGATTGGTCAAACTGTTGAGCCTTGGAGAAACTGTTTGAATCTCAGGGTACATGTTTCAATGTTTGTTCTTGTTTGCTTCCTTCTAGAGCTTTCTTTCTTATACAATGTATTAGCTGTTGTATTATTGGGTTAGAGAAATGTCTGTTATGTATGGGGTTAATCGATATCTGTAATTGGATTGCAAAGAGACCACCCCCATGTGGTTCAGCCCCTCGAGGCCCCAGGAACTATAAAAGTCCGCTGCTACAAGGTCCAGTGTCGATCTTCTGGGAGAGCGCTTGGGACTGCGTGACCTTCGGGAATGTCTCTGTTTGAGCGAGGGCTAGAAGGCTTGATCAGGCACATATGAGGATCGAACCCACGGCGGGATAGGTACAGTAGTTGAACTGTCATTGTGTTTTGTCAAAAAAAGATTAGTTGATCAAGTGATGATTCAGTGATTTTTGACTGAAACTAGACC
This sequence comes from Malacoraja senta, assembly GCA_038087875.1. Taxonomy (NCBI): domain Eukaryota; kingdom Metazoa; phylum Chordata; class Chondrichthyes; order Rajiformes; family Rajidae; genus Malacoraja; species Malacoraja senta. The sequence goes on from CM075977.1 coordinate 158,664,825, forward strand.
GGGGGAAGCTTAGAATGATCAATTTACATTGGGGGCTCGTCCGGGATCTCAAAAGATCCCCAAACACAAGTTTGCGATCAAGGGTGTTGACCTGTTTCGATCGCGAGCGCAGTATACCTAACCACACTCCTGCCTAAATCACATTGGTTTTCAGCACTTCGTTAGTCGGAGCGGATCGATCATTCGCCAGCTTGGGAAGGGTATAATCAAGATCATTAGAACAGAGTCTAGCAAGCACGGGGGGGTAGTTAGCACTCCTTTGGTTTGGGGGCCCATAAAACCAGGGTGGGGTTAGAGGCCCTGCTGGGGTTGGGTTAGAGGCCCTTTCCTGGGTTAGAGGCCCAAAACTTGGTCGTAGGTGGCAGACTGCAGCTGCTTTAACGAGAACCAAACGCGCTTCATTGGGCGAGGGGTGGCCCAAGGTTAGATTTGGTACCCAATTGGTGGGGTATTCAAATACAGGTCTGACCTACGTATCGATCGGATCTTTGCCGGGAGCGCGAATTGGAAAGGTGCACTGAAAATCGGCATAGATATCTCACAGCATGAAGCGGCTAGGTGCTGAACCCCCGGCGCCCAGCAGAGAGTAGTGTATGTGTGTAGATATCTGAGTCCTGTGTGACGGTCGAGGAATCTCGTAAAGGTACTGGGCTCGGTGGACAGAGTATAGATTGGCCGGAATACTCCAGTCCATTCGAGAATTAAACTGGGCAATTTTAGTTTGATTTGAGTGCCCGCTTATGAGGAGCGATACGCACTAACATTAGGAGTTTGAGACTATATTTGCAAAGCTAAATTTCCAAATACAGAATTTCACATTGAAGTTCTGCCAGTAAGGTGGAATTCGAGATCCTGTATATAGAACTTCGGAGTTGGTGCATGTCCGTGATCGATTCCGAATAGCGGCTGATCCACAGTGAATAGTAACCCTCTGGTCGATTGTTGACTAGTACCTGATAGCGAAGAGTACCTGAGAGACGGGAACCTGGTTTACTTGGTGAAAAGTAATCCGAATCCAAATGGCCCCTGGTTCTGGACTCCCCCAACATCGGGAACATGTTTCCTGCCTCTAGCGTGTCCAAACCCCCAATTCTGTACAACTTAGAGAGGAGGGATAGAGGTCCCCCTATAGAAGTCCAGTCTTGGTAGGATAGTAACATTCGGGAGGAAAAGTAGTCATTTACGAAGTAGTACCCCTCAGCAAAGAGTAACCTAGGAAGGGGAAAATATTCTGTATCAGGTTCACTGAATGATAACAGCGTGACGTGGCATTGAAATCGAGTGTTTGTAAACTGTGCGCTAGTGCTTTAAATTATTATTGTAAATTGTAAAAATCTAGCTTTCGTATTGTTATCGGATCCGAATTGTGTAAATACTCCGTGTATGTAAATAAATAGACAATAGACAATAGACAATAGGTGCAGGAGTAGGCCATTCGGCCCTTCGAGCCAGCACCGCCATTCAATGTGATCATGGCTGATCATCCCCAATCAGTACCCCATTCCTGCCTTCTCCCCATATCCCCTGACTCCGCTGTCTTTAAGAGCCCTATCTAGCTCTCTCTTGAAAGTATCCAGAGAACCGGCCTCCACTGCCCTCTGAGACAGAGAATTTCACAGACACACAACTCTCTGTGAGAAAAAGTGTTTCCTCGTCTCCGTTCTAAATGGCTTACCCGTATTCTTAAACTGTGGCCCCTGGTTCTGGACTCCCCCAACATCGGGAACATGTTTCCTGCCTCTAGCATGTCCAAACCCTTAACAATCTTATATGTTTCAATAAGATATCCTCTCATCCTTCTAAATTCCAGAGTGTACAAGTCCAGCCGCTCCATTCTCTCAGCATATGACAGTCCCGCCATCCCGGGAATTAAACTTGTAAACCTACACTGCGCTCCCTCAATAGCAAGAATGTCCTTCCTCAAATTAGGGGACCAAAACTGCATACAATACTCCAGAGTGTATTAAAAATTAGAAGTTAAGATTTAGAGCGTGTTAAGTCCGCGGACCGTTATTTGTGTTGCTGGTTGTGCGAGTGTTTACGGATTTGGATACTTGAAGTAAGAGTGTGTTTGAGTTAAATATTTGTAATTATTTAGAGCGTGGTTTTGTAGGAATCTGAATCGGGGTGATTCGATCAGGGATTGTACTCTTTCGATCGCTGTGTCGAGGGAGGTAATCCCGCTGACCAATTGGGCCATGAGGAGGATTTCTTGGAGTGCGTGATTTGTAATAAGTGAATGTTTGTGATTTAGGCAGGAGTGTGGTTAGGTATACTTCTGATAAGTGGACTAATTTCCTTTTTGTGTTCAATTTTGCTCACGTGTTTGGAGTTCATTTGCATGCGTTCAGCTTAAGATCGGGGATAGGAGACGGGCTGTGAGAACGTGTGTGAGTGTGATTGGTTGTTTCCTGGAGCATTTTGATTTGAAAATTGTCTAAAACGACTTTTGTAATTTCGAAATTAGAAAGGGAAATTGTTAAGAGGTGCGAGTAGTTTAGAGTTGCTTCCATATCCAACATAATGGGGAACCACGCAAATAAAGATATGACCGCTGACTCGGAAAGTCCTCTGCAAGAAATATGTAGTGAATTTCCACAAAAAGCTGATTGATTGAGAATTCTTTCCGGATCGTTAAATAGAGAATTAGGGAATGAATTATGGGCCCAAGGGGGCATAGATACATTAAAGGGATTAAAATACATTGAGCAGATTATATTGCAGTGCAGCAATAATACAGAGGCACAGGAATTAATTGAATTGTGGAGAAATTATTATGAGGATCAGAAAGCGAGTAGAGCAGAGGAAAGAATAGCAAGTTGGAAGGAAGCAACTCTAAAACGGGGAATAAAATTAGAAGATACTGAAGCATTTGAACCTCCAGGTAGCCTAAGGGAAGAGCCTGAGAGTATTAAAGATAAATGGAGAAAGAAATCTTTCACAGAAAGATAATCATCCATGAAGGGGCTGTCCCACTTGGGCGACCTAATCCGCGAGTTAAGAAGAGTGTCTTCGACCTTCAAACTCGAGGGCACTCTCCTGGAAAGCCTCGAGCTGGATCAACCGTCCGCGTTGAAACCGCGAGCTGAATCGACCGACCGCGCACACACACACAAACACATCGCAAAGGCGGGGGCCAGGGAAAGCGGGGGAGCACTGTCTGAAATTCACAACCGTGAAACGGCTGCACAGTAACGGTGTCCTTTAGAGTGCATGGAGAGGGGGGAAGAAGGGGAGAAAAGGGGAGAGAGGGGGAGAGAAGGGGGGTAGAGAAGGGGGGAGAAGGGAGGGAGAAGGGGAGAGAAGGGGAGAGAAGGGGAGAGAAGGAGAGAGAAGGGGAGAGAAGGGGAGAGAAGGAGAGAGAAGGAGAGAGAAGGGGAGAGAAGGAGAGACAAGGAGAGAGAAGGGGGGAGATGAAGTGGAGGCACTTTTAAGATGTATAATAAAGTTTAGCGGGCATTTAACCTTCCGGTCGGTTTTCCCTGGTCCTGAAAACTCCAATGAGCCAATTAAAATGCCCGGTCAGCGAAGGAGATTGCCTACAGCTACCCTCGACTGCCTGTAACTAAATAGCAACCCCACCCCACTGCACTACGAGTCAAAAATAACCATGCCCACCAAATTTTACTCGCGGAAATTTTTTCAAGATGCTGAAAATGTTTCTGCAACCTAGCTGAGGCCACGAGTATTCGGGAACTTCCCTCGAGCATGAAGGAGAGTTCCAGCGACCTCATTAGACCTCCTGTGACCACGTGCCGACCATGCTGCGAGTTTGAAGGTCGAAGACACTCTTCTAAACTCGCAGATTAGGTCGCCCAAGTGGGACAGCCCCTTAAGGCCGACGTCAGGAAATCCTTCAGAGGGGTGAACCCTCGAAAAGCGCCTGGACCTGATGGTATACCTGGTCGCGTTCTAAAAACCTGTGCGGACCAACTGGCTGGAGTTTTTACAGACATTTTCAACCTCTCACTTCTGAGGTCTGAGGTCCCCACCTGCTTCAAAAGGGCATCAATTATACCAGTGCCCAAGAAGAGTAAGGTAACGTACCTCAATGACTATCGACCTGTGGCACTAACGACTGTGGTGATGAAGTGCTTTGAGAGGTTGATCATGACGCAGATCAACTCCTACCTCGACAAAAACCTGGACCCACTGCAGTTCGCTTACCGCCACAACAGATCAACGGTGGATGCGATCTCGCTGGCCCTCCACTCCGCTCTGGACCACTTGGACAACAAAAACTCATATGTCAGGCTGTTATTCATCGATTACAGCTTGGCATTTAACACAATCATCCCCTCCAAGCTGGTTACCAAACTCGCAGAACTGGGTCTCTGCGCATCCCTCTGCAATTGGATCCTCGACTTCCTCACTCTCAGACCACAGTCTGTTCGTATTGGTGGAAATGTGTCAGACTCGATAACAATTAGCACGGGAGCACCTCAAGGCTGCGTGCTCAGTCCCCTGCTGTACTCACTCTATACTCATGACTGCGTAGCCGGACATAGTGCGAACTCCATCATCAAGTTCGCTGATGACACCACTGTTGTGGGACGTATCACTGATGGGGATGAGTCAGAGTATAGAAGAGAGATCGAGCAACTGTCCATATGGTGCCAGCACAACAACCTGGCCCTCAACACCAGCAAAACCAAGGAACTGATTGTGGACTTTGGAAGGAGTAGGATGGGGACCCACAGTCCCGTCTATATCAACGGGTCGATGGTTGAAAGGGTCAAGAGCTTCAAATTCCTGGGCGTGCACATCTCTGAAGATCTTTCCTGGTCCGAGAACAATGATGCCATTATTAAGAAAGCACATCAGCGCCTCTACTTCCTGAGAAGATTACGGAGAGTCGGTTTGTCAAGGAGGACTCTCTCTAACTTCTACAGGTGCACAGTAGAGAGCATGCTGACCGGTTGCATCGTGGCTTGGTTCGGCAACTTGAGTGCCCTGGAGAGGAAAAGACTACAAAAAGTAGTAAACACTGCCCAGTCCATCATCGGCTCTGACCTCCCTTCCATCGAGGGGATCTACCACAGTCGCTGCCTCAAAAAGGCTGGCAGCATCATCAAGGACCCACACCATCCTGGCCACACACTCATCTCCCTACTACCTTCAGGTAGAAGGTACAGGAGCCTGAAGACTGCAACGACCAGGTTCAGGAACAGCTACTTCCCCACAGCCATCAGGCTATTAAACCTGGCTCGGACATAACACTGAACTTTACTAGCCAATACTGTTATTTGCACTTTATCAGTATATTGTCCATTGTGTATATATTTATAGAATGCCTTGTAGTAAATGCCTACTATGTTCTGTTGTGCTCAAGCAAAGCAAGAATTTCATTGTCCTACCAGGGACACATGACAATAAACTCACTTGACTTGACTTGACTTGAAGTCTCAAGCGCGAGGACCCGATGGTTGGCACTGGTTACGAGGGGGATGATGATGAGTATTTAGAACACTGGGAGAGTGTTAAAATTAGGAATTCACGATCACCACCTTATACATCTTATGATCCCAATATCTCAGATGCACATTGCGGAGCTTGTGAACGGAATAGACAAACAAAATTCCAGGGCACAAACTCCCTTATACCCGAGCGCTCTGTCCATTACAGACAGTCATAGATTTCATGGTACCAGAAGCCAAACTAGAAAAATAATTCAGTTAGTTAAGAGAAAAGAAAAGCATACCCCTAGACAAATTGAACGAGCAGTTAAGGAAGGAAAGAAATAATTTAGAAAATACCGTGAACCCCCTGTTGAAGGGGAAGATACATCTGGGTGTGAGACCATAATTGAAGAGGCTGAGGTAGATCCTGAAGCTAAACAAACAACCCTGAGACAGTTCCCTGTAAGGGAAATGGCTAATCCTTCTTTTGATCCAGCCAATGCAGTAAGTGCAAATAATCCCCATACAATTAGAGTCTATTCCCCATGGAAGCCTAACGAGATGATGGCTATTTTAAGTCAAATACCCGATCGTAGAAAATCCCCCTCTTCTTTTGTGGATCACTTAAGAACTACAATGTGCGTTTATCATGTTCATTCCCGAGATTTATGGGCGGTGATCCAGCAAATAATTACACCAAGTGAGCTTGCCAGATTGCTAACGAATTTAGGACATCCATCGCATGAAGCTCTTGCAAATATAATAGCGGACAATGGATCAAGGGAGGAAGCTGTTTTAACAGCTCTTGCCAACACCCTACAGAAACCAATCGACTTGGCCAGAATATTTGATGTAAGACCAAAAAGGGAACAAGGAACGGATGCGTTTTTAGAGCGATTCTCTGAATTATATATGGATCAATCGGGTGACAAATTACAGAAATGGAGTAAATTCCCCTCAATATTGTGTCATCCTACTGAATTGTCTCCCCACCAACGTAGCAGAAGCCATTTAGACTAATAACATGGACTGGGCAGAAAATAGTGCCAGTCAAATGGGGCTGTAAGATATCATTGGAAGGACATAAAGAAGCAGGAAAGCCCGCCTGCAGTAAAACAAAAAACTGAATATGTGGTCAGAAAAGAAGTACCAAAATTCAACTCTGACTCATGGATCCCTAGAGTACCCGCAAACTATGGACTGGGAGAAGTTGGAGGTCCGGAATATCCAGACCGATGTTATAGGGAAGCCAGTCCTCCAAAGACCAGGGTCGAGGACAAACCGGCCATCAGGAATGGGCCAGTGTTATAATTGCGGAGGAGTAGGTCACTGGAGTAGGGGGTGCCCAAATAAAGAAAGGAACGACAGAGGGGGTCACAGAAAAAATCTTCAACATCAGAGAGAATGGAGGGATCAACGGGATCCTAGAGAGCACAGAGGGAACTGGCAGGAAAATCAGGAGCTAAGGGGACAAATCTCCTTTTCTCAGAATACCCCATTTACACACCTATGATTAGCAAACCTGGTAGTGACTGGATGCAAGTCTGATGAGGAACCTATGTTGTCTCTACAGGTTGAAGGTAAAATCTGCACCTTCCTAGTAGACACAGGCGCATCCATGTCATCTCTTCAATCAATTTATAATTTACCAGAATCAAGAGAAGTTCATAATCTGTCCGGCTTTCAAGGACAAATTTGCCAGTATCCCATTTCTGAGCCAGTCGAAGTAATATATGGAGGAAAGACAATCAAACATAGGTTGGTGATTACCACCGGATTAGCTTGCAACCTGATGGCGAGAGATTTACTCTGTGCTTTCCAACTAAAAATAGGATGTGGTGATAGAGGTATAGTCATGACCCCCTGTGCCCCTGCACAACAATGTTACTCCATTGTGACGCCTCATTAGTGGTCCTTAGATATGGACGAAGAACCCCCACCACATTACACTGGCTTACAATAGAAGTGGAAAGAACAGTGAGCTGCAAACCTTCTTTAAATCATACGAAGGATAGGAATGGGAAATAGAAGTATTGGCACGTGGAAGGGAAAGAGGGAGCTGCCGAATATGCTAAAATACCAGCACAGTTATGGAAAAGAACTGACGAGGTGGCTCCTCACATCACCCGAAAGGTGAATTTCCCGGCTAGACCGAGGAACAATGGTAAGAAAGGCAATTACCTTGGCAAACCCGAATAATTATCAAAAGCAAAATTTGTCTGATCAATATGTTGTTGAATTTTACCAGGCCCCAAGGAAGGTTGTTGCCCACTTACGTCATCATCTGGGGAGTGAGGTATATGAGTATGTGTAGCCTCAGGTATGGGCAGAGGACACTGCTCAGGTAGGATGCATGAACATCAATCCCATCCGTGTAGTTCTCCAGAAAGGGGTAACACTTCCTTCAGTCCAACAATATCCATTGAAACTACAGGCCATCAGCAGCATAGACAAATTAATTCGGGGTTTGCTAGAACAAGGAATATTGGTGAAGTGCCAATCTATCTGTAACACCCCTATTCTTGCCATTCCAAAACCGGGAAAGGAGGGTCAATATAGACTTGTACAAGACTTAAGGGAAATCAATTCTGTTGCAGAAACACTTCATGCCCTAGTGCCAAATCCTGCTCATATCCTAGGCCAAATACCGGCTGAAGCAAAAGTATTTTCGATAGTCGACTTGCAACATGCATTCGTTTCTCTTCCTCTTCATGAAGACAGCCAATAATTGTTTGCCTTCACCTATAAGGGCCAACAATATACCTGGACCAGGTTGCCTCAAGGATTTGTCAACTCGCCTACTTTATTTTCCAGGTGTCTGCAGGATCAGCTAAGTACTTTGAGGTTTAAAATGAATTCAACATTAGTGCAGTATGTTGATGACCTATTGGTGGATAGTAAAGATGAATCCAGTAATCGGGAAGACACTGCACAACTACTAAATCATCTAGCCGATCTAGGATATGTGGTCTCACCATCAAAAGTACTGGTAGCTCAGGAGAAAGTTAAATTTCTAGGGATTATAATTTCGGCCACCGAAAGAAGTCTTGAGAAGGGCAGACTCGAACCTACCTCCGAATTTCCAGTCCCAAAAGAAGCCAAACAAATGAGGCAATGGTTGGGCATGGTTAATTATTGCAGACACTGGATTCCAAATATAGCTCTAGAAACTAACACCTTACACCAGCAAGGAGGGTGAATTTAAACTAATAAAAGTGGCCCAGGAAGCATTTGAGAACTTGAAAAGATCAATGATGCGAGCCCCGGCATTGGGAAGGCCATTATACGATCGTCCTTTCCAGCTGTATTGTACAATTCTATCCGATTGTGCCACTTCGGTATTAACGCAAAAGCATGGGGATAGACATAGACCAGTTGCATATTAGTCCTCCAAATTAGATCCAGTAGCTAGGGGACATCCTCTTTGCACTCAAATCTTAACTGCAATCTACAATAGTTTACAATAGGCTGCTAATTTGACACTCCAGCAGGAAATTGTAGTGTACAGTTCACATTCGGTATCGGCATTGTTGGGGCAGCTACAAACCCAGCATTTGACAATGGCCCGCCAAAATAAGTATGAGATCTATCTGTTGAACAATCTGAAATTGCAGTTTAAACATTGTACATTGATTAACCCAGCCTCTTTCCTTATTTCACCTCCAGAAGAACGAGCAGAAACAGGACATGACTGTCTATTTGTTATAGAGGAGGAAACATCAGTGAGAGAGGACTTGAGGGATGTACCCATTGAAGACCCTGATATCACATTATATGTGAACGGTAATGCATCCATTAGACCGCAGGGTGAGAGGTTGTCTGGGTATGCAATTATTAATCAAAAGACAGAAATAGTAGAAGCAGCTGCTTTTGAATCACCCTATTCAGCACAACAAGCTGGATTATTCACTTTAATTCGTGCTTGTGATATTGAGGAAGATCTAAAAGTAAACATTTACACTGATTCTCGATATGCACTTGGGTTGTTGCATGATTTTGCACAATTATGGAAAAATAGGGGATTTTACTTCGGAGTCACGTGAGTGACTATGTGAAGAACCCGTCCAGCACGCATGCGCAACATTAGCGTTCACGCAGTGCAACAGCGACGAACGGGAGTAAAGGCGCTCCCGCTACAAGTTTTAAAAAGCGGACCATCAGGTAAGTACTTACTCTGAGGTCGTACTTAAGAAGCTTTGCTCTGCTTTGTGAATTCCAGGTTGAAGAAGCTGGAAAAATGAGCAAAGCACGGCAAGGGAAAAAGACCGCCCCCCCCCGTTCGACTCCAACAGAACAGGAGTGTCCCATCAGTGGGGTGTGAGAGGCAGCACTTGGACCGCACATGCTGCGGTCCACAATCATTGAGACCGAGCCGAGCCCAGTACCGCTAGCACAGCCTGACCAACAGCAGCGGACTGGAGGTAAATCAAAACGAAAAACTGACCGGCCGGTGATATTTGATAACACCGATGAGGAGGACTCTCCGCCTGAGAGCGGCAGAGGTAGCCGCCTGAGCCGCATGGAAAGGCTCATGGAGCAAATGCTCCAGCGAGACTTGCTTCGGGAGCTGGAGCAGTCTCGCCAAGGGAATTCAGGCACTCCCACACCAGTGCCTTACAATGCACTGGCCATCGCTTCATCCTCAGCCGAGGGCAGCGTTGGCGACCAGGGCTGGGCTGCTCAGGAACAGGGGTCATTGGCCGAAGATATCGGGAGTATGCATGGGGTACAGGACCAGGAAGAGCTGCTGGGTGTGGTGAATCGTTACATGGCTACACCACGAGCAGGGCGGCCGTTGCAGCCAAAACTGGCGGCCAGCATTGACTACCTGTCCCTCAAACCCCTACAAGAACAGTAGTCAATGAGGCACTAGAACTCTACTCGCCTCCGGAAAACTGCAGTTCACTCAACGTACCGGCCGTTAACAGCCAAATCTGGGGGAATGTTGGACAGAGTAACCGGAACCAGGAGCTAAAATTACAGCGTATCCTCAAGCTCCTGACGACAGGCATAACATTCTATGCTCGTTCCGTGGATGGGGTGGATATGACCACCAACCAGCAAGACACTCTGGCTCTGCTGTGCAACACTCAATATGAGATAAACAACCTCTGCAAGGAGATAAGAAGACCTGCCCTCAATCCCAAATATGCAGGACTGTGCAAAACACCGGCCTCAGAGCCACAGATCCTGTTATTTGGAAAGGACTTGTCAAAACAAGTGAAAGACCTGGAGGAAGAGTCCAAAGCATTCGGCCTCATGAGGGCAGGCCCCGGAACGAGCAGACCCACACAACCCAGACGGCAGTACCCCACCGCGTCCACAAGTCGACGTCAAACTTATAGGACTGGTGAAAGCTCGGGGTCCGCATACCATCCCCGAAAGCCTTTTTTAGGCCAGGGCCCAGAGCGGACCCCATGGAAAATGCGCCACCCCCAACCAGCAGTACATCCAGCAGTACAACAACAGATGAAGAAACCGAAGAAAGGAACACTCCCATAACTATGGAGGTAGGTGGGTCTGGTTCCTACCAGCATATAAAAAGTGGGGGAACTGTACTAACAGGGGGGAGATTACACCTGTTCATTGAAGCATGGAGGTCTATCACGAATGATAGTTATATACTTAACAGTATTCGTGGATACAAAATAGAGTTCATTCAAGAAAATATGCCACCAGTTCAGCATGTACCGCAAAGGGTCTTTACACTCTCAGTCAAAGAAAAACTAGAGGGTCAAGCAGAACTGGTGAGGTTACTTACAATGGGTATCATTGAGAAATCCAAACATGAACCTTTGGAATTTGTCTCAAATATATTTACCAAAAACAAAAAAGATGGTGGTGTCGCATCATCATTGACTTAACCTCACTAAATATCTTTGTAAAGTATATACATTTCAAAATGGAAACATTTGTAACTGCCAAACAACTGATTTCCAAAGGATACTTTATGGCAAGCATTGATTTAAAAGATGCCTACTATACAGTACCCATTCAAAAGGGTCATTGCAGATACCTGAAATTTACCTGGATGGGGCAACTATGGCAGTTTAAAGCATTGCCTAATGGGTTAGCATCAGCCCCAAGACTATTTACCAAGATATTAAAACCAGCCTTGGCAACATTAAGAAAACAGAGACATATTGTCATGGCATATCTTGAAGATATTCTAATAGTAGGCAAAATCATGGAGTTGGCTAAATCAGCTATTAGCTACCAAATAATTGTTTGTAACCCTGGGATTTGTCTTACATCCAGATAAATCTAAGTTGACGCCATCCACAACTATGGACTATCTGGGATTCACAATTAACTCAATCCACATGTCTGTAACGTTGCCAAAAGATAAAGCAGCAGCATTGGCACAGACGTGTAACAATTTAATGGTTAGCGATCGACTGACCATCCGAAAAGTGGCAAGAGTAATTGGCAAAATGGTAGCAGCATTTCCTGCTACACAATTTGGACTCCTGCACTATCAAAACCTACAAAGGGCAAAAGTACAGGCTTTAAAACGACATGCAGGTCACTTTGACCGAACCATGAAATTACCCATTGCAGCAATATCAGAGTTACAGTGGTGCATAGAGCACATTTGGCATAGTTCCAGCCCTATCATCATCAAAAACCCAACGTTAACTATACAAACAGATGCCAGTGCTCAAGGTTGGGGAGCTACTAATACCATATCCAGCACAGGTGGTAGATGGACTAACCTAGAATCATCTTTACTACAAACACTGGGCATAAATTATTTGGAAATGTTGGGTGCGTTTTATGGTTTAAAAGCATATTCTATGAATATGCACCATTTGCATGTTCGTTTACAGATTGATAATACCACGGTGGTGGCCTATATTAACCATATGGGCGGAATAAAATCGATATCATGTGACAATTTGGTCAACAAAATATGGCAATGGTGTGTCGATAGACATATTTGGCTATCAGCAACTTACCTACCAGGTAAGCTAAATACAGTGGCAGACACCAAGTCACGCAAATTCAATGATAACACCGAATGGATGTTAAATCCCAAAGCTTTTGCTAAAATTACAAAGCAATATGGCACACCAGATATAGATCTCTTTGCATCCAGACTAAATCACCAGGTACCAATGTATGTCGTTTGGGAACCAGACCCTGAGGCAGCAGCGATAGATGCATTCGCGCTGAACTGGGGAAACTATTTATTTTATGCTTTTCCCCCCTTCTGCCTCATCAGTAGGGTACTACGCAAAATACAGATGGACTCTGCTTCAGGTATTTTGATAGTACCCGACTGGCCTACACAGCCATGGTTCCCAGTGGTCCTCGACATGGTCATCGAAACTCCTATGACCTTTCCCAGTAGCCCAGACCTATTGATTCACCCGGTATCAGGCATAAGTCATTCATGCCATGACAAAATTAACCTACTGGGTTGCAGATATGAAAAGAACACTGCTTGGCCTGGGATTGTCTGACAGGACCATCAACATGATGACAGCGTCCCACCGTATGTCCACCAGGAAACAATACCGATCGAGCATCAGGAAGTGGGAAAGATACTGCTCGAATACTGGGACAACATACTCATCTACAACCATAACCAATGTACTGGAGTTCCTGGCTGGCCTTCACCATAATGAAGGACTGAGCTACAGCGCCATCAATACTGACAGAAGTGCTCTGTCAGCCTACTTAAAACAAGTACCAGGACAACAGGCCATAGGGTCTCACCCGCTGGTGATCAAACTCATGAGGGGTATATTCAACTCCAACCCCCCTAAACCTAGGTACACCCAAATCTGGGATGTCAATGTGGTCCTGACATACCTAAGGGGATGGTCACCAGCCAGGTCTCTCACCCTGGAACAGCTAACCCTGAAAACGGTCATGCTGATGGCACTAATCTCAGCACAAAGAGTCCAGTCCCTCCACTTACTGTGACTGGACAACATGGTTATAACACCAGACCGTGTCTCATTCACCATTCAGGAGCTGGTAAAGCAGAGCAGGCCAGGAACTTCAGGCCTAGTTATGGATTTCCGGGCATACCCACCTGACTACGGTTATGTGTCATGACTCACTTACTCACTTACATCAACACAACAAGAGATCCCCGAGGGAGAGAAAAAGCCTTATGGGTCAGCCACAAGAAACCTCATGGTCGGGTGTCGAGCCAAACCATCTCAAGATGGCTCAAGCAGGTACTGGGAGCTGCTGGAGTAGATACTGACGTATATACATCTCACTCCACCAGGGCAGCATCCACATCGGCGGCTAAAAGGATGGACGTGCCACTGGACCACATCCTGGCTACAGCGGGGTGGTCCATGGAGAAAACATTCCAAATGTTCTACAACAAGCCGCTAGCAGAACCTGTGTTATTTGCAGAAAGAGTTTTAGAATCTGCAAATATATAATTTAAGCCCGGAGGAGCATTTTTCTTTTGTTATTGTTTAATAAATACCATTATTGGTTACAAACAGATTCATGGTTGATTACAATAACATACTTCCTCCCTTGAATGACTTTGGCAGCGAGTGAAGTATGAACTGTTACACGGTTTGAAATCACAGAGCTTTAAAATCTTCACGTAGTCACTCACGTGACTCCGAATTAAAATAGTAAGATTAAACGAGAACTTACCAGTTTGAAGTTTGATCTGTATTTTATGAGGAGTTACGATGAGGGATTACGTGCCCTCCGCTCCCACCCTCAATTATAGAGATCAACTTGTATCTTAGTTCTCCTTTTCTTTACTATGTTTATTTCAATTATTGTGTTTCCTGTGATTCCACACCGCTGCTTTGAAGTATGTCGCACACGCGTGCTGGACGGGTTCTTCACGTAATCCCTCATCGTAACTCCTCATAAAATACAGATCAAACTTCAAACTGGTAAAGGCTCTGTCTTATGGTGTTGCCGTCATCGGCGGTGAAGCGCGGCTTCGCCTGTAGAGTGGACCGCACGGCAACGGCGAGAGCGCCGAGCCTATGCCACGGGAGCGCCGCATGGATGCTGCGCGGGGGCCGAGTGATTTAAATACGGCTGGTCCCACGTGCTTGCGGTAAGTAAATAAAAGGGCGGGCCGACTGTGATGACGTCGGCCCGCAGCACGTGACTCACAAGCGGCGGCTGTGGCGGCGGCCGTCCTGATCGCGGCGCTGTAGCGGTGGCTGTGCCGGCGGCGGTGCCGCACACGTGCCTCACTGGCGGAGGCTGTGACGGTGCAAGTTCGATGCATGGTGCTCGAGCCACACGGGCGGCGGCTGTGGCGGTGGCCGTGCTGCAATCGTGCCTCACTGGCGGAGGCTGTGCGGTAGGGACATATTTTTGAACAGTGTTGGTTTTATTTTAGCACCGTGCGGTGTTGGGAACAACGCCGCACGGCCCCGGAATTGTGCGTTTGACCGAGTGCGCGGTCTATGGCGGCCCAGGAGCGGTAGATTCTTCCCGTTTCGCCGCCAATGACCGCAGACTCGTGAGACAGGCCTTTTAGTTCTCGTTTAATCTTACTATTTCTAACTTCTGCAGGAACCCAAATATCACAATTGGTGACAAATTTATTGAAGGCCTTAATGCTACCCAGACAAATCTCTGTAATAAAATGTAGTGCCCATACTAAAGGACAGACACCAGTAAACATTGGAAATCATAATGCCGATTTAGTAGCTAAAAAAGTATCATGGGAACGTAAGTTGGTGGTACCTAGAATGATGAGGCAGACTAACAGTGTAATTAGCAAGTCCCCCTTGGAGAAACTGATGCCAACCATCCAAGAAATTGTTCGATTACAAGAAGAGGCTACTGAAGGAGATAAGGAGAGATGGAGACAACTGGGATGTGTACTGGATTGTATGACTGGGCTGTGGACCACTCCAGGAGGGCAAACTTGCATGACAGACTCATTGGCCGTATGGGTTATTGAGTGTATGCACTATGCAAACCATTGTGGTGCAAGAGCAGTAGGGGAAACTCTATTAGCTAGTTGGTGGCATCCAAAATTACAATATTTTGCTCAAAAGGTAAGCAGTAATTGCCTGGTCTGTCAGCAATACAATCCAGGGAAAGGAATAGGATGTGAAGGAGGGAAAACACCATTGCCTATGGGTCCTTTTGAGACATTGCAAATGGACCATATTGAATTAGAAAGATGCCAAGGATACAAATACATTCTTTTAAAATATTTGTATTCGTTTTTTTCCAAAGCAAAAACAAAAGAACAAAAAAATGATAAACATAACAGTCTTTCTTCTTCGAGTCCGTTGCAATCTCAGATGTCGTTCTGCCAGTATCTGGCGCAGGTCACAGCTGGTCGAGTCGGTTCAGCCAGGTCCTGGGGGCTGCACTGGGGGGCATCGTCACACTCCAGTAGGTGGGACATTGTCTGTATTGCTCCACAGCTGCATGTGTCTTCTGCCTGGTAGTTCCATGCTTTCATAAGTGCTTTACACCTCCCCTGCTCCACTCGTAATCTGTTGAGGGTCTTCCAGGTTGGCCATGGGAGGTCGTGCCCGCTGGCGAGGCATTCAGTCGGAGTGATTCCTCTCTCCATCCAGTCGTGGGCTCGTGTGTTGAGCTGGTTCCATTCATCTTTCCAGATGTTGGTCCTTGCTGTTTCTTTGGTTGTCTGGAGAGGTGGGACTGTCTGCAAGAAACTGGCTCTGGATTTCAGTCGGGGTGGTGGTGCTGTGTGTCCGTGCATGGGGTGCATGGTATCAATCTCCTGTGCTCTCCGCTCGTCTTGGGCGACGATGGATCGTCTGATATGGGGGGGGGGGGGAATACCAGCTAGGGCGTAGAGGCAAGGGACTGACGCTGTCTTTATGCATCCCGTGATAATGCGGCAGGTGTCATTGAAGGCTGTGTCAAGCAGTTTGGTGCGGTGGGAGCGGCTCCAGCTTGAGCACGCGTATTCATCTGTGGAGAAGCAGGGCCAGGGCAGTTGCACAGATGGTTGGTGGATCAGCGCCCCACTTTGAGTTTACCAGTTTGCGCAGGATGTTGTTGCGAGTGTTTATCTTGGCTTTGGTGTTCTGAAGGTGGGTTTTGAAAGAGAGTGTCCTGTCGAGTGTGACTCCGAGGTACACGGGGTGGAAGTGGTTGGAGAGTTTGTAGCCATCCCATGAGACGCTCAGTTGTTTTCCTGCATCTCGATTTTTAAGATGGAAGCTGCATAGTTGGGTTTTTGATGGGTTGGGTTTCAGGTGGTTGTTATTGTAGTAGGTTGTCATCTCTTGGAGGGCGCTTTCCAGGACAGGCTCAATCTTCTGGAAGTTCTCCTGTTGGGTGGTGATGCAGAGGTCATCAGCATAGATGAAGCGGCGGCATTGTGGGGGAAGTGGTTGGTCATTGGTGTAGATGTTGAAGAGGAGGGGGGCCAGTACACTGCCTTGTGGTAGGCCATTCTTTTGGGCTTTCCATTTGCTCTTCTTGTCGTTTAGTTGGACGAAGAAGCGCCTGTTGTTTAGAAGGCTTTTGATGACTTGGCACAGGTCGAGGTCACCAGTCATGTCAAAAAGTTTCCTGATCATGGTGCGGTGTGGACAGTGTCGTAAGCAGCGGTGAGGTCTATGAAAGCTGCTCCGGTGATGAGTTTGCACTCGAAACCGTCCTCAATGTGTTGGGTGAGGTTCAGTAGCTGCCCGGCACAGGAGCGGCCAGGGCGGAAACCAGCTTGATCTTTAGTAAGCTTGGAGTCTATAAGTGGCATGAGGCGTTGGAGTAGTAGCCTCTCGTAGAGCTTGTAGGTGATGCAGAGGAGGGAAATGGGTCTGTAGCTCTTTGGGGATGATGGGTCCTTTCCAGGTTTTGGAATTGCGACAGTCTTGGCCTTTCTCCATACAGGTGGGGTTGTTTTCTGTGCCATGCATGAGTTCAGCATTGCTAGGTGCCAGATCTTTGCTTTAGGTCCAAGGTGCTGTATCATTTCCGTCAGTACATCATCGATTCCTGCTGCTTTCCCAGGCTTCAGCATGCTCATTGCAGTTTCGAGTTCTTCTAGGTCGAAGGGCTTGGTGAGAGCGCTGGCTGGTTGTAGGCGGTCTGTTACCGCTGTCTGGCGGTATTCTCCCGTGGGTCTGCGCCGGTTTTGGCTACGACCGTTTGCCACCAGCTGTGCTGCAACTGAGTTTGCTGTGACTGTTGTGAGCGTGAGCGGTGTGGTATGGTCTTCGTCGAGGCGGCGGATTGTGGCCCATGCCTTCCTGCTGTTATTGGTCATGTTGGTGTTTTCTATCAACTCCTTCCAGACTTGCCTTCGGTCCTCCCCGACTGTGTTCAACAGGATCTCTCCGAGTTCCATGGTGGTGGAGGAGAAAGGGTCCTCGTGGTATGCCCTGTGGTAGGCTTCCAGTAGATCGCTGGATGTTTCCGACAGCCCGGGGATGTACTCGGTCTGGCATCCTCTTGGTATATGTCGCCTGGCTGACCTTTTCAGCAGTTCTATGAACATGGTATAGTTGTTGGGATGTGATGGAATGCTGGGGATGGAGTCTTCGATCTCCTGTTGGAATGGCAGCCAGTCGGCCTTCCGCAGATTGAACCTTCTGCGGAAGGGGATGGTTGTTGCTTGGAGAGTGGATCGGATGGTTATGAATATTGGCCGGTGTTGCGTATGGGGGATAGGGTCCAGGACCTCTTTCACAGCTCTGGATGATAGTTCGCTGCTCACACAAACAAGGTCTGGGTTATATCCTCGTTTCCATCTGGCACTGTGAAAGGATTTTGGCAGTTTGGCGACATGGATCAGGGTCAGGTGTTTCGACTCGAGCCAGGTTTCAACTTCATCTCCATCTTGATTGTTCACTTCATAGCCCCACAGTGAGCTATGGGTATTGAAGTCCCCAATGCTAATGTGGTATTTCCTCTTGCATCTGTCTGGCAGTTCAGAGTGGAGGAACGGACTTTGGGGGGGTTTTATACACTGATGTGACAGAGATGTTTGGGAGGGCAACTGTGATGGTTTCCATTTGCCCTTCGGTGGTGTGGGTGCAGACCTCTTCGATCGCGCGGTTTGGTCTGCTGAATACTGTAGATGATATGTGCATGTACCTTTAACATAGTGACCTCACCACTACTAACCACTCCCCACATCACTGGTATAATTACAACCTTCCCACCCAGTTCTCTCTCTCTGGTTCCAGTGACAGACCACGGACAGCTAGGGCAGAAAAGTATGTGTATGATGTGTATTAAGAATAAACAGTAGTAAAGAAACAATGCGTTATGACTCATCTTTACATAGTGTCAGCTTCGTACCTTTGCGCCTCCAGTTTATCGGGTTTTCTTTCTTTTGAACCGTTTTCCCATTTTGTTTTTTTATCTCCCGTGCCATGGCCAATTCTTGCCGTGAACCCGATATGCTCGTCTTCGACTCGGACATTGTCCATCGGTGGGGTGTCTTTAGACGTGAGTTTTAGCACTACGTCACGATCGCCCACCCTGCTACTCAGGCTTCCCTGCTTCTCAACCTGGCTGGTCCCGATGCCCTGGAACGGGCTGAGTCGTTTGTCTATGCTGTTGGTGAAGAAGCTCGGGACCCGGTATGTCTTATGGCTAAGTTTACCGCGATGTGCGACATCCCCACTAACTGCATTCTAGAGCGTTTTAAAATGTTCACACCGGCGTCAGCTCCCTGGAGAGTCAATCGGTAGCTACATCGCTGCGCTGCGTCACCTGGCCAGGCGTTGCAGCCTGGACACGCTGACCCCCGATCAACTAACCCGGGACATTTTAGTGTATATTCTTCAAGATGAAAAACTAAGGGCTGAACTTCTGCGGAAGCACGACCTGTCATTAACCGAGGCTCTGCACGCCTCCCGCATGGCTGAGGCTGTCGCCTCGGCTGGTGTCGTCTGCTGATCATGACATTAACTTTGCCAGTGTTGCTGGTCGCCGGCGAAACGCTGGCCCGCAACGACAACGGGGGTCCCCCGCGTCAGGGGGTAGCAGCCCACAGCGGTGCCCCAACTGCAACTTTAACTCCCACCAGTCTAATGTGTGCCCTGCACTGGGGAAAACGTGTAACTTTTGCAGGAAATTAAACCATTTCTTTGCAGCCTCTCGCTCCCGTGGGAAGCCAATTCCTGCTTCTCGCCGAATGTTAAACAACCTTGCTCGAGCTGATAGCGCACTTGCTTCACAGTGTGACGAACTCCCTTTGTCTGATTCGAGTTCCTTCCAGGGGGAGACCAGCATATTTTCGGTGTTGGATGCACCTGCTCTGATAACGAACCCTTCGGTTCGCGTTACTGTCAACGGCTCGACCTTCACTGCCAAACTCGACACGGGGGGCGCGACCAATGTTATGTCAATAGGCCTCTTCAAGAAGATAAGGTCTGATGAAAAAGTCACTCCCGATCACTCCCTTTTGCATGCTTATGGGGAGCCATGCTCGTTCCAGTGGGGAGGGCTACCCTGCACTGCAAGGTACTGCATGCCGCTCAGCCCCTCACTTTTTATATACTGGATACTAACGACATCACCCTTTGGGTGCCCAGGCATGCCAGGACCTCGGCTTGGTCTCTTTCCACCGCAATATCCACCAGGTGCGGACCCTTATGGACCCCCTGCGCGAATACCCTGACCGTTTTGATGACAAGCTGGGCAAGCTGCCCTGCTGCTACAAGATCGTTGTCGACCTCGATGTTGAGCCTATGATCCGTCCACCACACCGCGTCTCCTTCGCCATGAAGGACAAGGTGGAGTCAACGCTGCTCGACATGGTTACCATGGGCATCCTGAAGCAGGTGAGCGAACCCACCCGGTGGGTCTCAACCATGGTTGTTGCGGCGAAAAAGGACAAGAGTGAAATTCGCATTTGCATCAACCCCAAAGACCTGAACCTTGCCATCAGACGCCCTCACTTCCCCATGCGAATAGTGGAGGACGTCGCTGCGCAGGTTGGCCCGGCCACTGTCTTCTCGGTTCTCGATGCCAAGAGCTCATTCTGGCAGATACCGCAGGACGAGCGGTCGTCCTACTTGACTACCTTCGGCACACCTTTCGGCAGGTACCGATTCCTCCGCATGCCATTCGGGATCAACTCTGCCAGCGAGGTCTTCCAGCGGACGATGGAACAGCTGTTCATCGGTCTGCCGTGTGCCATCATCGTTGACGACATCCTGGTCTACGGTAAAGACGTTGCTGAGCACGATCTCCACCTCCATCGAGTCCTGGACCGGGCCCGTGAAATCAACCTCAAACTAAACCCAAAGAAGTGCCGGTTCCGCGTCCCGGAGGTCACCTATGTGGGGCCACATTTTTACCGCATCGGGGCTGAAGCCCAACCCGCAGAAGACAGCTGCGGTCTCCGATATGTCGTCGCCCACCGACGTGGGCAGCCTACAACGTTTCCTGGGCATGGTAAATTACTTGGGGAAGTTTATCCCCGACCTCAGCGAGCTGAGCGCGCCCCTGAGGGAGTTGATCAAGAAGGACACTGCCTGGGCTTGGTTCCCGCATCACCAGACAGCTTTTGACGTCCTGAAGTCCAGGCTGGCCAGTGTCCCCACTCTTCAAGTCTTCGATCTGCAGCGCCCCATTGTTCTTACCTGCGACGCCTCCAAGTTCGGTCTTGGTGCTGCCTGTCTGCAGCTCCGCGATGGCCTGCAGCTGCCTGTTTCCTACGCGTCCCGCACCATGACCCCTGCCGAGCAGCGCTATGCTCAGATAGAGAAGGAGCTGCTTGCTGTGGTGTTTGCCTGCTCCAAGTTCAAGGACTATATCCTGGGCAACAGTTTCACGATCGTGACCGACCATCAGCCGCTGGTCTCTATCCTCAACAAGCCCATCCACGTTGCCGTGTCCCGGTTGCAGCGCATGATGCTACAGCTCCAGCGTTTTACATTTAAAATTGTATATCGCAAGGGCAAGGACATGTTCGTGGCCGACACGCTGTCCCACGCACCACTAACGTCCACTGATCGCCATCCATATGAATCGTCCGACCTGATGGTGCTTAACGTCAACATCGTGCCTTCCCAGCAAATGCAGTCCCTGGTCAGCAACACTGCCAAGGACCCTGCCCTGCAGCAGCTTGCCGACGTCATCAGGCAGGGCTGGCCAGACCGTCGTTCATACTTGCCGCCTGGAGTCGTGCCCTACTTCCTGGTCCGTGACGAGCTCGTGCTGCACGACGGCGTGGTCGTGAAGGAACACAAGGTCGTTGTGCCTGCTGCCCTGCGGGACCAATACTTTTCATGCCGCCCACCACAGTCATCCTGGGGCCGAGGCCACCCTGTCTCAGGCCCAGAGTTTGTTCTACTGGCCCGGCATGGCCCAAGACATCCGGGAGAGGGTCTTCGCTTGCTCTGTCTGCAATAGCCTCGCTCCCCATCAGCAACGACAGCCGCTTCTGCAGCAGCCTGCCCCCGAGCTGCCCTGGATGACCGTCGCCACTGACATTTTTGAGTGGCGTGGAAAGCATTTCCTGGTTCTTGTGGACTCGTACTCCAGCTGGTTCGAGGTGGACCAGCTGCACTCCCTAACCTCTTCGGCCGTTATCGGCAAGCTGCGCCGCCACTTCGGAACCCATGGCACCCCGGCAAGTCTTCAATCGGACAACGGCGGCCAGTTCTCGAGCGCAGAATTTCGGAGTTTCGCTGCCAGTTGGAACTTCCGACACTACACCAGCAGCCCAGAGTACCCACAAAGCAACGGGTTGGCAGAGCGCGCTGTCCGCAATGCTAAGGACTTGCTGGAACATTGTAGACTGTCCCATTCTGATTTTTACTTGGCCCTCCTCAACCTTCGAAACATTTGCCGCGACACTGCCTTGGGCTCCCCAGCTCAACGGCTGATGTCTCGCACTACGAGACTCCGATCCCGGTGACCCAGCGGTCCCTCGTTCCCTCTGTTCTCCGTCCCGCTGCCGTCCAGGAGCGCATTGCCCTCAAACAAGAAATCCAACAGCGCTCCCACGACAAGTCTTGTCGTCCTCTCCCGCCTCTGCTCTCAGGCCAAGTCGTCCGAATGCAATCCCCCTCCGGTCACCCCAGGCTTGCCATCGTCGTCGGTACTGCTGGTTCGCCGCGGTCCTACCTTGTCGACCATGACAGTACCATTTACCGCCGGTCCCGGCAATATCTGCGGCTTGTTAACGAGCCACCACCGCCGCCTGCGGATCCCTTTTCCTCCCCACTGTCGACAACGCTGCCTGCCCTTCCGGCCAGTCCTCCCTCGCCTGCCCGTCTTCCCGCTACTGCTCCTGCTTCCCCTGCTCCTTCTCCGTTTTCTCGTTCTCCTCCCGGTTCCCCGGTTCTCTCCCCCGCGCCGGCTCCTGCTCATGCTCTGCCTGCAGAAGGGGGGGATGGCGAAATGCGTACCCGGTCCGGGCGGGTCGTCAGGCCGCCTATCCGTTATGGTGAATTTGTTTAACTGTTTGCTCACCTGCTCGTAGCGTATGAGACGTGGTCGCCCTGTCAATTCGGTATTGCTTATTATTTCCAAGCGGAAGGATGTAGATGATATGTGCATGTACCTTTAACATAATGACCTCACCACTACTAACCACTCCCCACATCACTGGTATAATTACAACCTTCCCACCCAGTTCACTCTCTCTGGTTCCAGTGACAGACCACGGACAGCTAGGGCAGAAAAGTATGTGTATGATGTGTATTATGAATAAACAGTAGTAAAGAAACAGTGCGTTATGACGCATCTTTACAAATACAGCTGACCCATACTGTCTGTGTCGGATCTCGGCCACCAGCTTCATTCCAGGGATGGCTGGTCGGTGTTGTGTAGGGCCGATGTGGGTTTCCTGCATGCACACTAAGTCAAAGCGTTTGGCCGCTGTCGCTAGTATGTCCGCCTTGCATCTGGAGAACCCTTCAATATTGATTGAGGCGATTGACAGTGCAGGCCCCGAGGAGGGCGAGTGTCTGTGGCGCTTCGGCATCGTCATCTAGTAGATTGCTTGGGTAGGTATACAGATATTGGCCTACTGGTGGTAATAATATCAAATTATACCATTCAGTGTTTCCCAGACTGCACCACGGGGAGGTTTCTGTATTAGCTGTAACATAACAGTGATATTGATACATAGGGATCAGGGTTACATTAATGGCAGGTATAACCTAAATATGAGTCCAGTGTCAACATACACATTGAATATAGACCTCCCGGTCTCTATGTAAATATAGTTAAGTGTTTAAAAGAGAATTTTTATGTATAAAAACAAAAATATAAAAATAAAAAATAAGAGAAAAAAAACCCAACAAAAACAACAACAAAATCCTAAACTAAAGAAGAAAAAGAAAAAAAAAAAAAAGAAAAACAGAATCTGGGCTGCAAAGAGTTTCAACAATTTAAGTCCTTGTTTGTCGTCAAGTCCGTTCCACCGTATACCAGTAAAAAAAAATTATTATAACAGTTGGAGAGGGGACAGTTTATGTCGTATGAAAATGTTGAATAAATCTTACCCAAGTCCTATCAAATTTAACCAAGGGTTCAACAATGTCACTCCTAATTTTTTCAAAATTTAAACATGATATCGTTTCAGAGTACCAATGGAGTGTGGTCGGAGGATTGGAATCTTTCCATTTAAATAAAATAGATCTTCTGGCAAATAATGTGATAAAAGCAATCAGCCGATTGGCGGAACGGGACAGATGGATAGAATCTAACATTGGTAGCCCAAAAATTGCAGTAATAGGGTGAGGTTGTAAATCAATACCTAAAACAACAGAGATAGTATCAAAAATTTCTTTCCAATATTTTTCCAAAAGTGGCATGACCAAAACATATGTCAATAAGGCCACTTCAGAATTACATCTGTCACAGGTAGGATTTAATTGACGATAAAACCGAGCTAACTAATCTTTTGACATATGAGCTCTGTAAACCACCTTGAATTGTATCAAAGTGTGTCTTGCACACATTGAGGAGGTATTAACTAATTGAAGAATTCTCTCCCATTTCTCCATAGATAAAGTAATTTGAAGTTCTCTTTCCCAGTCATTCTTAATTTTATCAAATGTATCTTTTTTATATTTCAAAATCAACTCATAAATAGTCGTTATTTAACCCTTATGATAAGGGTTCAAATATATATTTTTTTCCAAGATATCGGTTTGATGTGGTAATGGAAAAAAGGGTAGAGTAGCCCTCAAAAAATGTCTAATTTGCAAATATCTAAAAAAAAATGTGAGTTAGGTAAATTATATTTATTGGAGAGTTGTTCAAAAGACATAAAACAACAATCCGTAAACAAATCACGAACAGCTACTAATCCCTTCCTCTTCCATAACAGAAAGGCTTGATCAGTGCTAGAAGGTTGGAAGAAAAAATTAGATATGATAGGACTCCATAAAATAAAATCATTCAATCCAAAAAACTTACGAAATTGAAGCCATATTCGAAGTGTATGTCTTAATATTGGGATAGTCGTATATTTATTCAATCTCGTAATTGTAAACGGTAATGAGGCCCCTAGAATAGAAGCCAATGATAGCCCTTGCATAGAATCACGTTCAAGATTTATCCATCCTGGACATTGGGTATCTTCTAAATCTTTTGATCAAAACGTTAAATAGCGAGCATTCATTGCCCAATAGTAAAATCTAAGGTTCGGCAGTGCCAAACCACCATATTTTTTTGATTTCTGTAAGTATTTTTTACTTAGTCTGGAATTTTTATTCTGCCATATATATAAGGAAATTTTGGAGTCAATAATATCAAAGAAAGATTTAGAAATAAAAATTGGTATCGTCTGAAATAAATATAAGCATTTAGGTAAGATAAACATTTTAATAGCATTGATTCGGCCTATTAGAGATAAGGACATTGGTGACCATTTAATGAACTGTTGTTTGATGTGGTCAATTAAAGGTGTAAAATTGGCTTTATATAAATCCTTGTGTTTCTTGGTAATCTTAATGCCTAAATAAGTAAAACATTCAGTAGTCAATCTAAATGGAAACTGTCCATAATTTGAAACTAGATTGTTTAATGGAAAGAGCACACTCTTACTAAGATTTAGTTTATAACCAGAAAAACGACTAAATTGATGAAGTAAAGCTACTATTGCTGGAATAGATTTCTCAGGGTTAGAAATGGATAATAACAGATCACCTGCATAAAGAGATATCTTATGTGTCTTATTCCCACGGACAATACCAGAAATATTAAGGGCTTCCCTAATAGAGGTGGCCAGAGGTTCCACAGCGATATCAAACAGTAAAGGACTTAAAGGACAGCCCTGTCTAGCACATCGAAAGAGCCTGAAAAAAAGGAGATCTCTGATTATTGGTAAGTACAGAAGCCTGAGGTATATGATATATCAGCTTGATTCAAGAAATAAATTTTGGGCCAATCTTAAATTTTTCAAGTGTATTGAATAAGTATTCCCATTCTACTCTATCAAATGCCTTCTCAGCATCAAGTGAAATGACACATTCTGAAGTTTTATTTGACGCTGTATATATGATATTCATTAATCTCCTAACTTTAAAGTATGAGTAACGATTTTTAATAAAACCTGTCTGATCTTCAGAAATAATTTACGGTAAAATATATTCCAATCTCATAGCTAATATTTTTTAACGAATTTTGTAATCTACATTTAACAGTGATATAGGTCTATATGATTTCACTTCTATAGGATCTTTGTCTTTTTTAAGAATTAAAGAAATAGATGCTTCATAAAAGGATTTTGGTAATCTATTCATTAAAAAGGCTTCTTTAAAAACCTTGCATAACCAGGGAGACAGTAAACTTGAGAAATACTTTAAAAATTCCAATGTGAATCCATCTAAACCAGGAGCTTTACCAGAATTCATCAAAAGGATTGCCCTGTATTTCTTCCTCCATGATGGGTTAATCTAACAACAGAGACTCATTATGTGGTAAATTTGGCAAATTCAGTTTCTTTAAAAACTCATGTATTATATTGGAATCAGTAGAAAATTCTGATTGGTATAGGGAGGTATAGAATTCCTGAAACGATTTATTAATTTCATCATGGTCTACAGTCAGTGTACCATCCCGTTTACTCACTTTAGTAATCTGACGTTTGGCCGACACAGCTTTCAACTGATTAGCGAGTAATTTACCAGATTTTTCACCATGTATATAAAATTGACTTTTGGTTTTAAGTAGCTGATTCTCAATCGGTGATACTAATAACAAATCATGTCTCAATTGAAGTTCAACTCTATTCTTGTAAAGCTCTAAACTAGGAGCTATTGAATATCTTTTATCAATTTCTTTAATCTCATCAGCCAATATATGTATGCCTTAAAAGCATCCCAGACTACACCATTGGATATTTCTTCAGTAGAATTTGTTAAGAAGAAAAAAGCAATCTGATCTTTAATAAAATTAACAAAATTTAGACCTTGAAGCAAAGTAGCATTAAATCGCCATTGTTTAGCACTAAACTTGGAATCAGGTAGTTTGATTGATAGTTTCAATGGTGCATGATCAGAAATAGCAATTACATCATACTCACATGCAGTGACCGATGAAACCAGCCGAGAATCTATTATAAAGTAGTTAATCCTAGAGTATCTATGATATACATGAGAGAAAAAAGAAAATTCTTTGTCATTTGGGTGTAAGAATCTCCAGACTCCCCTAGTGGCGGCATGCTGTAAAGGTTGCAAATTTGTTTGCTCCCTTAACTTTTAACTTTTACTTACCACTCTTTCAATGTTACTTGTTATTACTTGATTTCAAGGCATGGTCTAACTTTTCTTAAAGTGTTGATAACACATTTATACGCTTTAATCGTGTAAAGGATGGAGATAAAGGAAAGGAGCTTCTCCAAGGAAGGAGCGTGGGAAAGGCACAGTTTCTGACTCTGGTATCTTAGAAGCTATTTCGAAAATGAACGATGAACTGAAAAATGTAATGAAAACAAGATTTTGCAGTTTGGAAGAAATGGTAAAAGGAATTTCGAGCAAATTGAAGGAAGTTCAAGACAAGCTGATTATGTTACAAGATGAATCTCGTGAACAGAAGGAACAAATTGATAACTTGCGAACCCTGGGCCAGGAGAGAGATTTGAAGATTGAAAAACTGGAACGGAGAATGAATGAAAATACTCGGGCACTCCAGCAATACAAGATTAAAAATATGGATCTGGAAAACAGAAGCCGTCGACTGAAATTGTGAGTTGTTGGTTTGCCGGAAGGTCAAGAAGGAGATAATGTTATGAAATATGTTTCTAAAATGATAAAGGAGACTTTCAACATCGAGCACTATGAAAATCTTCCAATTTTGGATAACGCACACAGGATTGGGAAGAAATCTGGTCTCCAGATAAACCGAGACATTTGATTGCTCGGTTTCACTTCTTGCAGATGAAGGAGAATATTCTCCAGGCAGCAAAAAAGTTGGGCATGGTTGAAAATGAAGGATGCAAGTTTTGGTTTGTTCCTGATCACAGTCATGAGCTTTTAGAATTAAAAAAGTCTTTCCATAATGTAATGTCTGAGTTGATTAAGAAAATGCCCTGCCTTACTTTATCCAGCTAGACTGCGTATACGACTCTTTAATGGTAACATTCGATTTTTTAACCATCCTCAAGATGCTTCCAGCTTTCTGGAGGCTTATGAGGGTGAAGCCGCGACCGGGAGCTACTGATAGCTGATTAACGTTATAATAATATTTACTGTTTCTATTTTGACAATATATCGTTTTGTAATGATTAAGAATTTAATTGGATGAGTTGGTTTTTTTATTTACTTTTTAGAATTTTAGTATGATGGTATCAAACAACAACTTTTACCTTCTTTAAGATACTGTTAATTTAATGTAATGGTATTATATATTAATTTTTAAGATTTTCTTTGTTAGCCTTTCCATTTTTTAAAAATTGAAGGAATTCCCCCCCCCCCCCCCCCCTGTCTCTAGACAAACAAAGTGAATGCAGTTCTTGTTTTTCATATTTTGACCTTGGATAAATAATATGAAGTAGCTCATGTGTTCCACAGTTAACGCGTACTTTTTAACCATAACATTAATTTTGTTTTGGCTATTGAGTGGTAAATATGCCTCTTGGGTGCTGTCGTTAGGAGAGATGGGGGTTAGGGAAGGGATTAGATAGCGTACTGACTATCTACTGGTCAGTTTTGGGCTTTGCATGGGTGTGGGGGGGGGGTCTTCTGCTTCTAGCTTGTTTTTTTCCACCTGTGCAGAATCTGAACTACAAAAATGTCTGAAATGTCGTCACTTCTGGCTCCGCCCTAGATTTTTCTCCTTCCAGTATCATGAACTATTATGCTTTAAGAAATTAACCCTTTACACTCCACATGATTTTTACAAACAATATGGATAAAGTTATTAACTTTCTTTCATGGAATGTGAATGGTTTGAACCATCCCATTAAGAGGATTTTTTTTTAATTTCTTTGTAGACTAAATGCTCAGATTACCTTTGTTCATGAAACCCATGTAAGGCAAGACGACAATCAACAATTTTAAAAGTTTTGGAGAGGACAGCAGTTTCTTTCAAATTCACAGGCTAAGGTGAAAGGAGTCTCTATTTTTATTGACTCCTCAATTCTGTTTGTTCATTTTGAAACAATTTCTGATCCATATGGTAGATTTTTGGTGATTACTGTTCTTCATAACCAAAAGGTTGCTGTGGTGAATGTTTATGCACCTAATATTGATCACCCTGAGTTTTTTAAACAGTTATTTGCATCCTTTCCTAATTTAAATGATTTTTTTAAAATAATGGGTGGAGATTTTAACTGCTGTTTGAACCCCTCGATGGATAGATCTGCATCTGATCATGTGCTTCCAAATATATCAGCTAGTTTTATTAATTCTTTTTTACTTGACTCTGGAATGTTAGAAATCTGGAGATTCTTCCAAATACATTCTTGTCATAGTCGATGTATTCAGCCGGTGGATCGAAGCATACCCTACCCTTGACAATGAAGCGGCTACTGTTGTCAATGTGCTAATAAGAGAAATTGTCCCTAGATTCGGCATTCCTATTCAACTTAGCTCAGATAACGGTCCACACATTATTGGACAATTCAATAAAGAATTTTGTGAACATCTGGGATCCAACAGCAATTACACTGGGCTTATCGACCACAGGCTGCTGGACTTGTAGAAAGGGCTGACCGGACCCTTAAAACTAAATTAGCCAAATTAAGGGTGGAGACTGGACTTGGATGAATTAAATTACTCCCAATAGCCCTATTTCAGATGAGAGTCAAGCCTGCAGGGAAATCTAGATTAAGCCCAGCTGAAATTATTTATGGTAGTCCCTTGAAAACCCTTTGGAACCAGAATGCAATGAAAATAGTTAATTTCCACCTTATGACTGCAGAGATGACTGACTATATTTTAGCCTTGACAAGAGCCTTAAGGGATTTACATTGTAGAGTGAGAACACCCCCATGTGGTTCGACCCCTCGAAGTCCCTGGACATATAAAAGTCCACTGCCACGAGGTCCAGCGTCGATTTTCTAGGAGAGTGCTTGGGACTGTGTGACCTTCTGGAGTGTCTCTGTTTGAGCAAGGCCTAGAAGGCTTGATCAGGCAGATACGAGGATCGAACTCGCGGTGGGATAGGTACAGTAGTTGAACTATAATTGTGTTTTGTCAAAATAAAGATTAGTTGATCAAGTGCTTGATTCAGTGATTTTTGACTGAAACTAGACTGGGGTAAGCTTAGAACGAGCAATTTACAACAGGACCTTATGCCAAGGAAACTTGCATAAGATTCATTAGTGTTTTCACTGATTATGGCCTCCCTGAGGTACAACACAAGAGTCAAATACTGTGATGCCTAGTTTTCATGACAGACACTAACATTAATCATGTCTGGTGTCACCAAGGGAAGGAAGCTCTAGTAAATTGAAATGCAGGAATCATTGATTAAAAACTGTGAAGGGATTTGTTAAAAATTTCTCCAAAGCTTGTGATAATCAAGTAAAGTTGGTGCCTGAATCAACTCATCAGCTCTTCAGTTACAGTTGTCTGTCATAGTGAAGAAGTAATTGGATTGTATTTTATCTTGGGTACAAAGTCATGCCAAGTGCGGAATAGTCATATACGCAGAGAATGGATATGTACATGAAGATCCAGAACCCAGGCTCCAGAATATGTAACACAACTTGGTATGCTATGGTACTTTATTTGGTACTTTATTTGTCACTTGTACCGAGGAACAGTGAAATTCATTTTCGTATACAGTTCAGGACAAGTATCACTATACGTAAGCACCCAGATACATATTAGATAGGCATCTCAGATACAGTACAAGAGTATAGCAGTAGCAGTAGCAGTAGTACACTGAGATTATACAGAGTCACCAGTTTGACGCCATTTTCTAAAAAGGTATGATAGATAGAGGTGCTCTCATTTATGGAAAATGAAGGGTATTCCAATTGTCTGGTTATTGACAGAGGAAAGAGTTATAGTGTGATGGATCAGATTTTGTCAGAGAGAAAGGATCATAGGAGGTAAATAAATAACTGTAGAATGGTGACTGCTCACAGCTTGGGAGGCGTGTGTTACATTTGGCAGTAGATGCTGTAGATAGAGGACTTTAAAGAAGTGTTATACGGATGGGAAATCACTAAGGAAGGTGAAGAGGATTGGGTCAGATTAGGGTGAACATGAGAATTTTAGCAATGAGATAGGATTGTGGGGTTTAATTAGGGGGGGCTGGGGAGCAGAAATTACAACTGTCTTGAAAAACATATTTATAGAGCTGCAAAACAATTATTTTCTGAGAGGATCCCCTGTCGTTGCTCATGTATTTTAAATTCTCAAAACTCCAATTAAAATCTGCCATTGGAAATTCCTTGTTTTCACCATTTGTAGGCCTCATCTGTGCAGTATAATTTTGTGTGGAAGTAAAGGGATACAAAAATATTGTTGTAAAATTAACATAAAATTATCAAGGCTAACTTGCTTACAATTGCTTTTGATTGCATATTTATTAAACATGAATTGAGTGATTCACCTTGACCTCCTTTATATCATGGTTCTGGCAATGCAAAGCGGTCCACATTTAGTTTAGCTTTTCCTTCTTTGACAAGCTCTATCACAATCCACTTTTATTGAAATTGTTCTGTTTATAATTGTTCTGTTCTTGCATTTCCCCAAGAGTCTTCTGAACAATACTTGAGATTGACTCATCCCAGAATATAAATACTTTTAGCAATTTATGGTTAGAGTAACAACAATAATTTGCATTTATGCAATACATCTGAGACAATAACATGTCCCAAAATGGTTTATCAGAGGATTTTCAAAACAAAAATTTGACAATATTTGACACCAAACCACAGGTATCCAAATGAGGCAGATTTTATAGTGCACCTTAAAGGAAGGCAGGGAGGCAAAGGGTTTCAAGGAAGGAACTCCAGACCTCAGGCAGTTTACCACAGTATTAGACTGTATTTATTGGATGCTTCCATATAGTATGGAATCAATAGTAGATGACAGAATCCGATTTCTTCTGCTCTCTTGCACAGAGCATTTTTTAAATTCATAAGCTCCCATCTTCCAGTAGTCTAGAGGTAGTAGTGTAGAAGAGTTATTGAATCTTTGAACCATAAAGTTATACAGCACAGAAACATCCCTTCAGCTCACCATGTCCATACCAGCAAACAAGTACCTATCCATACAAATCCTATTTTACCACCACATAGTCTGTGGTGGAGCACAGGAAGAGGTGGGGGGGTGGTGGAAGATGGGGGTAGATGGGGGTTAGATGGGGAGAAGATGGGGGGGAAGATGGGGGCGGGGGATTGTTTGCCTAACTTAGAGAATTCAATGTTCATACCATTGGGCTATAAGATACCCAAGCAGAATATAAGGTGCTGTTTGTCCTGTTTGTGCAAGGCCTCACTCTGGCAAAGGATGTATTTTGTGGTGAGTTTAAATTATACCCGGGAAGTCTTGAACAAGTGGACAGAGCTACAAAATAAGGGTCCAGTTATGTACAAGGGAACTCCACAGACATTTATTTCCAGAGATGATCGTGAATCTCTGGGATTCTCTACCCCAGATGATTGTGGAGGTCACATCATTCTAAGTATTTAATGTAGAAATAGATACGTTTTTGAAAGATTGGGAAAATACTAATATGTAGAGGCAGTTTGAGATTAAGAAGGAGGAGGTGTTGGGGCTCTTGAAGAGCATTGGGGAGGATAAATCCCAGGTCCTGATGGGTTATGTCCCAGATTATTGAGAGAGGCAAAAGTGGAAATTGCAGGAACCTTGGCAAAGATCTTTGCTTCTTCTCTAGCCACAAGTGAGGTTCCGGAGGACCGGAGAGCAGCTATTGTTGTTCCTTTGTGCAACAATGTTGTTCCTTTCTGAGATAAAGGAAGTAAAGAAAATCCAGAGAATTAGAAGTTGGTGAGCCTCACATCTGTGTGGCTATCATAGTGAAGCTATTGGAGAGGATTCTTTGGGATAAAATTTACACTCATTTGGGAGAGAATGGCTTAACTAGGGATGGTCAGCGTGGCCTTGAACGTGGCAGGTCGTCTCCGACTAACTTATCCAAGTTTTTTGAGCAGATGATAAAGGTGATCGGTGAAGATAGAGCGGTGGATGTTGTATACATGGATTTTAGAAAGGCATTTGATCAAGTCCCCCATGGTAGGCTGATCCAGAAGATCAAAATGAACCGTGACTTGATCAAATGGATTCAGAACTGGTTTACTGATGGAAGCATACTGGCTTACTGATCGAAGACAGAGGATTTCGTTGGATGAACAATATTTACATAGAAACATAGAAACTTAGAAAATAGGTGCAGGAGTAGGCCATTCAGCCCTTCGAGCCAGCAGCACCATTTAATATGATCATGGCTGATCATACAAAATCAGTACCCTGTCCCTGCTTTTTCCCCATATCCCTTTATTCCATTAGCCCTAAGAACTAAATATAACTCTCTCTTGCAAACATCCAGTGAATTGGCCTCCACTGCCTTTTGTGGCAGAGAATTCCACAGATGCACAACTCTCTGGGTGAAACAGTTTTTCCTCATCTCAGTCCTAAATGGCCTACCCCATATTCTTAAATAGTGACCCCTTTTTCTGGACCCCCAACATGAGGAACATATTTCCTACATCTAGCCTGTCCAATCCCTTAAGAATTTAATATGATTCTATAAGATACCCTCTCATCCCTCTAAATTCCAGTGAATACAAGCCAATCGACCCATTCTTTCATCATATCTCAGTCCCACCATCCCGGGAATTAACCTGGTGAACCCGCTCTGCGCTCCCTCAATAGCAAGAATGTCCTTCCTCAAATTAGGAGACCAAAACTGTACACAACTGTACTCCAGGTGTGGTCTCACCAGGGCTATGTACAACTGCAGTAGGACCTCCTTGCTCCTAATCTCAAATCCTCTTGCAATGAAGGCCAACATGTCATTAGCTTTCTTCACTGTCTGCTGCACCTGCATGCTTACTTTCAGTGACTGATGTACAAGGACCCACCTCCCCTTTTCCTAATCTGGCACCATTCAAATAATAATCTGCCTTCCTGTTCTTGCCACCAAAGTGGATAACCTCACATTTATCCACATTTTACTGCATCTGCCATGCACCTGCCCACTCACCCAACCTATTCAAGTCACTCTGCAGCCTCATAACATCCTCCTCGCAGCTCACTCTGCCACCCAGCTTTGTGTCATCCATAAACTTGGAGATGTGAGGATGTATCTCATGGTGCTCTTGGCCATCTTAGTTTAGTTTAGAGATACAGCGCAGAAACAGGCCCTTCGGCCCGCCGAGTCCATGCCGACCAGCAACCCCCGCACATTAACATTATCCTACAAACACTATGGACAATTTTTACATTTACCAAGCCAATTTACCTACATACCTGCACATCTTTGGAGTGTGGGAGGAAACCTTTAGGCTGGAGGTCTGTGACCAGTGGGGTTCTGCAGGGATCTGTGCTGGGACGGCTGCTGTTTGTGGTATATAGAAATGACTTGGACATAAACATACACGGTTTGGTTAGTAAGATGACACCAAGATCGCTGTGGTGTCAAACTGTGAGGAAGGCTGTCAACATATACAATGTGATATGAAATTGCAGATGGTGTTTAACTCGAGCAAGTTGCACTTTGGGAGATCAAATGTAAGGGAAGCATACACAATTAATAGCAAGACCCTTTATGGTATTGATGTACAGACGGATCTTGGAGTCCAAGTGCATAATTTAATACAATGAAATGTGAGGTGTTGCGTTTTGGGAAGTCCAACATGGGCAGGACCTGCACAGTGAATGATAGGGCTCTGGGGAGTGTTGTAGAGCAGGGTGATCTTGGGGTGCAGATACATGGTTCCTTGAAATTGTAGTTGTACGTAGATAGGGCGGTAATAAAGGCTTTTGGCACATTGGTCTTCATCAGCCAGAGTATTGAGTATAGAAGTTGGGAGATCATGTTGCAGTTGTGTAAGACATTGGTGAGACCGCATTTAGGGTATTGTGTTCAGTTCTGGGCACCATGTTATAGGAAAGATGTTGCCAAACTGGAAAGGGTACAGAGAAGATTGAAGAGGATGTTGCCAGGACTAGATCGTCTGAGCTATAGGGAGAGGTTGAGTAGGCTGAGATTCTGTTCCTTGGAGTGCAGAAGGATGAGGGCTGATCTTCTAGAGGGGTATAAAATCATGAGAGGAATAGATCAGGTAGATGCGCAGAGTCTCTTCCCTAGAATAGGTAAATCAAGTAATAGAGGACATAGGTTTAAGGTGAAAGGGAAAAGATTTAATAGGAATCTGAGGGATACATTTTTCACACAAAAGGTGGTGGGTGTATGGAACTGCCAGAGGAGGTAGTTGCCAGAGGAGGTAGTTGAGGCTGGGACTATCCCAACATTTAAGAAACAGTTAGACAGGTACATGGATAGGATAGGTTTCGATGGATATGGACCAAACGCGGGCATGTGGGACTAGTGTAGCTGGGACATGTTCGGTGCTGTGGGCAAGTTGGGCCAAAGGGCCTGTTTCAATGCTGTATCACTCTATGACTCTATGAGGGTGTAGGGTATGCTTTCTTGGGGCATTGAGTATGTGTCATGAAGTAATCACGCAACTTTAAAGGGCTTTGGTTAGGATACATTTGAAATAATGTACGCAGTTCTGTTGCCCCATTACAGGAAGGATGGGGGGGCTTTGGGAAGGGTGCAGAGGTAGTTTACCAGAATGTCCATTGTTGGCTGTGGGCTAGGTGATAATGAGTTATACAGACAGTGAAACTCAACGGTGAAACTCAAACTCAGCCGTCACGGTGGCGCAGTGGTAGAGTTACTGCCTTACAGCGAATGCAGCGCCGGAGACCAGGGTTCGATGACTACGGGTGCTGTCTGTACGGAGTTTGTACGTTCACCCCGTGACCTGTGTGGGGTTTTTCCAAGATCTTCGGTTTCCTCCCACACTCCAAAGACATACAGATTTGTAGGTGAATTGGCTTGGTAAATGTAAAAATTGTTCCTAGTGGGTGTAGGATAGTGTTAATGTGCAGGGATCGCTGGTCGGCGCGGACCCAATGGGCCGGAGGGCCTGTTTCCGCCCTGTATCTCTAAACTAATCTAAAACTAAACAGGACAACAGAGAAACTCGTAAAACAACTAGGGTGGGAGAGGGTCAGAGAGAGAGGGGATGCAAGGGTTACTTGAAGTTAGAGAAATCAATATTCATACCGCTGGGTTGTAAGCTGCCAAAGTGAAATATGAGGTGCTGTTCCTCCAATTTACATTTGGCCTAACTCTGACAATGGAGGAGGCCCAGGACAGACAGGTCACTGTGGGAATGGGAGGGGAGTTAAAGTGTTTGGCAACCGGGAGATCGTGTAAGTCATGGCGGACTGAGCGAAGGTGTTCAGCGAGACAATCACCCATTTGTCTGCACAATTGCCTGTTTGTCTGCACAATCAATAATACTGCTTTCAAGATACTGCAGTGATTAATATTGCTTTTTTTCAGATAGAAGTCAAAACTGGATTAAAATAGTAACTATGAGGAAGTTTTAGTTTATTGCCTAAATACTGTGTGGGAAGCAATCTTGCGTGATGCTCCCAAGAACTCCCTAAATTTTTTTTTGCAATGCATTGTTGATCAAATCATAAGGGAGTTGAGAAATTGGTATTAGATAATTTTTAGATAGACTTCCAATTAAGGGAATCATATAGGTACAATTTGAACCCTTCAACAAAGAGAATATCATGTTAGAATTAGTTTAGATTGTTCTGGTGGACAACATATTTGCAAGGGTGTAAAATTGTTCCAAGCTTATCTCTTAGCAAGCACTTCATTTTAGTATAATAAATGTTCAATATTGATTTAAATATCATATAGTAAACATGTTGAATTTAAAATGCAATTGTGGTATGCTTGCCGATCCCAGTAAACAAGATATTAAGCTCTACACTACACCCCTCTATGGCCCATCTTTCTTCTTTAGCGAGTTCTTCATATCTCAATTTTTTTCTGAAGGTTTTGAAGATTTTTTTTTTTTTTAGATGATTGTGTACAGTTCTTTTGACATTTTTTTCCTATTGATTCTAAACTGAAACAACCTGCCCAAAATTATTCTGAGGCAACTCAGCTGAAGTGTACCAGAAAACAAAGAAGATTTAAAAAATGAATTTGGCCCACCTAGCTGGAGCTTAAAAAACAGCAAGGATTCAAACTGTAGGCTATAGAATTCTGTTCTGGCCATCTTGCCAAGTTATAGTTAATAACAACATTTGTTTCTAACAAGTTCCAAATACAATTTCCACTGCTATTCCAATATAAGATGCACAATTTCATATCACAGAAATGACTAAGGCATCAGAGCCCGTCTGTCTGCACCTGCCATTATGCCAATCATAATTGCTGGGCCAGGCATATCTATTGGATATGAAAGCAGAAAAATACCTCCGAAAGCTTTAGACAATTGTGATTGCCAGATGCAGAGTTATTCCATCTGCTGCAAGAATATCTGCAGCCAACTTAACTTGTAAGGATTACAATACCAGTGCAGGTCATCACAGTCCTCAATCTTTCTGTCTCAACCATCTTCCAGGAAAGCACAAATATTGTCTAATGTGTTGCTCAATTAGATACATTACAGTTAAATTTTACAGCTTGGATACAATATCATCCCCTTACCATTGAATGTGATTACAGAAGGAATGTCAAGTTGCAGGGCCCTTGAGGTTTCTATCTACCAATCGTGCTATTATCA
This sequence comes from Malacoraja senta, assembly GCA_038087875.1. Classification (NCBI taxonomy): domain Eukaryota; kingdom Metazoa; phylum Chordata; class Chondrichthyes; order Rajiformes; family Rajidae; genus Malacoraja; species Malacoraja senta. The sequence goes on from CM075977.1 coordinate 158,702,391, forward strand.
TTCCAGTACTATTGCCAATGTTGTTTGATGAATCTTTTTCTCATTTCCATTGTGGATTGACACAATGAAAAGACATATCAAATGATAAGGACAGCAATACAGGATTCTCTTCTTTCAAGACAATCAACTGATAGCATCCATGGGACCACTTGAGATAAGAAGATGTTTCAGCGTTTGGCCTGGGCCAACATCATTGAAAAGTGACACTTCATGATCCAGGTTAGCCACCTAGTACATAGAACGTGCCTTGTACGCAAGCATCCATATTTTGTCAGTTTTCAAAAGAGCTTTTGTCTTCTGCCTCATCTCCAAATTCCTGTGACCACTTCACACATTGTGGCCATGTTTATTATTACAGAAATTTACAGAAATACTGCAGAATATTCACTTTATGAGTATCAAACAGAAAAATAATTTATGTTTTTGCTTTAATATTTAGCCAGGGTCTAATTCAGAGCTTCTGAGTTGAACTCCCGTTGCTGTTTATTACTTCTCAATCTCTCTCCATGCCACTTTGCTATGCAAAGCTTGTCCCTTTAACCACACACTCCAAATATTCTTTCTATATGAAGCAACAAATTTCAAACTAATTTTTGATTGGACTATACTGTGGGTATTTTAGATTCACTGTTCACAATGTAATCGCAAGGTGATCAGATGTAGATTTGACAGCCATATTTTAGAACCTATTTTCTGATGAAGTATCATTAACCTGAAACATTAATTATTCTTCCCCTTTCCACAAATGCTGCCTGATCTTTCCCTGTCTCTATGCCTCCTTAAAACATTTTACAATCCTGATTGTATACAGTTCTGATATAAATAAAATCCTTCAACCTGAAACTTTGGTTGAATGGAGCTGATCAACATGCTGAGATCACCTTTAGCGAAGATTTAGTGAAGATTTAGCGAAGATTTAGTCAAGGGCAGAAACAGGCCCTTTGGCCCACCAAGTCTGCACCAACCAGCGATCACCCTGTACACTAACAATATCCTACACACTAGGGACAATTTACAGTTTTACCTAAGCCAATCAACCTACAAGCTTGTTCTGTATGTCTTTGGAGTGAAGGAGGAAACCGAGTACCTGGAGAAAACCTACACGGTCACAGGGAGAATGTACAAACTCTATTAAAAGGACAAAAATCATATGTGTGTGAGAACTTAGTCTAAATCCCAGAACTGCCTACACAACAGCAAGGTTGAAGCACTTTACCAGAGGACTGTAGTGGTTCAAGGCAACAACCCATCCGCATCTTCACAAATGCAGTTAAGAATAGGCATTCAATACTGGCCTTGTCAAGAGTCAAGAGAGAGTCAATAATCTTTCATTGTCATATGCAGTGGCAACAGAACAATGAAATTCTTACTTGATACAGCCTAACAGGCCTGTTTATATTTCTGATCTCCATTGAGCATTCACAATATTCTTACATTTTTATCATATTCTTTAAGTTTTTTGATGAAATAATAAACATCTTGTACAGTTGTGCTGTCTATATTCAGCTATTGCATCTGCTAAATGTCTTCAATGAGTCTTGATTTGAAAAGAAGTAATAAGCAGGCAATATAAACAAAAGATACAGCCAGCTTAATTCACAAAATCATAACTATGAAACATTTTACGTCAAAGGAGCATTGACTCTTATGAGCAAAAGATGAGTAACTAGTTTGAATATATGAGTTGGCAAAGTTAAGTTAAAGAGGGGCTGGCATGTGTATAATGGAGCTTTCAGTTCTAGAAAACACAAATCAGGTTTGCTATCTCCAGACCTCGGTTCAATTACTTCACAGTTTATTTTCATCTGTAGTTATGATTCTTTAGAAGAAAGCATACGTCAGGTACAGGCAGCCTGAATTAAGCAAATCCCTTGAGATACCTAAGGGATGAAGGAGTTTACTTAAGAAGGAAATCAGGAGGACAAAAAGGTGACCTGAAATATCCTTGCCTGATAAGGTAAAGGAAAGTCCTGAGATTCTGTAAATATATTTAAGGGGAAAAATATCTAAGGAGCTAACGGTCACCTATATATAAACTCACGAGTGATGGATGAGGTCTTAAATGAATACTTCCAGTCCAAATTTGCCCACGAGTAGATTGTGGAATCCAGGAAATTCAGCAAAGAGAACTGTGATATCCTGAAACCTATTGATATTACCAAAGAAAACGTCTTGAAGTACATCAAGGAGGAAAAATCCCTGAGGCCTGATCAAGTGTATCCTAAATTGTTGTGGGAAGCAATGGAATAAATTGGTGAGGCCCTGGCAGAGATTCTTGATTTTTTTCTTTAGCCACCAGTGAGGTATTGAAAGATGGAAGGGTGCCTAATGTCATGACTTTTTAAAAGAGGGGAGCTTGGATCTATCTGCATTTGAAAAGGCAAGGAATAATTAGGGATAGTCAGCATTGATTTGTGCATGGCAAATTGTAGCTCAACGTGGTGAACACTGCCAAGCCCATCATGGGTACTGACCTCCTCACTATCAAAGGAGTCGCTGGCTCAAAAAGGCACCATCAGAGACCCACCACCCTGGCCACGTTCTCATTTCACCCCTGCCATCGGGAAGAAGATATGGGAGCCCGAAAACTATAAGGTCCAAGTTCAGGAGCAGCTTCTTCCCTACAACCATCAGGCTATTAAACACTCCAACCTCCAAATAAGTTCCGAATTACAGAGACTTGGGGGAATTAATTTTGTCTTTGCACTACTATTGTTTGTTTATGTCTCTCTCCCTGTGTGGTGCTGTTGCAAGTAGGAATTTCCTTGTTCCGCTTTTGGATATATGACAATAATACACTTTTGACTGTCTTGACTCTTGAAGCAGGGTCAGCAAATTGTTCAAAAATTAACTTGTTAGAAGGAGTCAAAGGATGGTAGTGGACGGTTTACAGATTGGAAGCCTGTGACCAATGGTGTGCCAAAGGGATCGATGCTGGTTCCCATATTTTCTGTCATATCTATCTATATACCTTTAAAAGTCTCATCTTGTATGTATGTATATGTGTGTGTGTGCATGTGTGTGTATGTGTTTTTCTACCTTCGTCAAAACGCCACGTACTAGCGCATGACATTTTCACAGATTATTACTCACATTAACCCGCTCGATGCAATAAACAGATTCCCTTCGCATTTCATGCTATATTTCAAAAGTTATTCATCATTACAGTTTTAAAACAAGCCAAAACGGCCTTTCAAACAACTTACAGATTCTTCAAACAGCTTCGAATGATGTCAAAAGCAGGAAGGCAATAATTTAATTCAATTTTAAATTTTACAGATTATACCACTTGAAAACTAGACTGAACAAAATCTATCCAAATATCTCTCCCATCTGTGATAAATGCTTATCTGAGAATGCCACTATAACACACTCTTTTGTCTCCTGTATAAAACTTCATAAATTCTGGAATGAAATTTTTGAAATGTTTACAAAACTATTTAATAGAAGAATTGAACCTAATACAGAAAGGATTATCTTTGGATCAATGGAAGATGGGAATAAGCTAAATATGTTTCAAAAATTTCTACTTAGTTACGGTTTAATAACGGCATAAAAACTCATACTTAAATTTTGGAAAAATGAGCCAACACCAACGCTCAAAATGTGGATTTCAAATATGTCGGAAACGGCATATCTTGAAGAAATGCGACTCCTCCTAGCAGGTAAAGTAGACCAATTCTTATTGATTTGGTCTCCTTTTATCGACTTCTTACAAGCATATGGTGCAACACAACCATAGAAATAAAATGGTTAAGAATCAGGTGACGGGTGGCCAGGAACATTAAATAGGTAAATCGCTTTCAATCTCCTTTTTCCTTTTTCTTCTTCTCTATTTCATCTCTTTCTCTTTCTCTTTCTCTTTCTACTTCTTCTTCTTTCTTCTTTCTTCTCTCGGGCTATCTTTCTATTTCACGCAACACTCTATGTCAATCTCTTCTTTTCTCCCTTTTTCCCTTACTCCTGCTTTATTATTAAATTAAAAATAAGAAGTTGTATATGAAATGTAATATGTCAACAAGTATTAGGTAGTGTGGTACCACATTATTGTACTTACTTCTAACAAAAATAAATTAAAAACATTAAAAAATAAAAAAAACAGGAAGGCAGATTATTATCTAAATGGTGTCAAGTTGGGAAAAGGGGAAGTACAACGGGATCTGGGGTTCCTTGTTCATCAGTCAATGAAAGTAAGCATGCAGGTACAGCAGGCAGTGAAGAAAGCGAATGCATGTTGGCCTTTATAACAAGAGGAGTTGAGTGTAGGAGCAAAGAGGTCCTTCTGCAGTTGTACAGGGCTCTAGTGAGACCACACCTGGAGTCTTGCGTGCTGTTTTGGTCTCCAAATTTGAGGAAGGGCATTCTTGCTATTGACGGAGTGCAGCGTAGGTTCACAAGGTTAATTCCCGGGATGGCGGGACTGTCATCTGCTGAGAGAATGGAGCGGCTGGGCTTGTACACTCTGGAATTTAGAAGGATGAGAGGGCATCTTATTGAAACATATAAGATTATTAAGGGTTTGGACAGGCTAGAGGCAGGAAACATGTTCCCGATGTTGGGGGAGTCCAGAACCAGGGTTTAAGAATAAAGGGTAAGCCATTTAGAACGGAGATGAGGAAACAACTTTTCACACAGAGAGTTGTTAGTCTGTGGAATTCTCTGCATCAGAGGCCGGTTCTCTGGATACTTTCAAGAGAGAGTTAGATAGGGCTCTTAAAGATTACAGAGTCAGGGATATGTGGAGAAGGCAGGAATGGGGTACTGATTGTGGATGATCAGCCATGATCACATTGAATAGCGGTGCTGGCTCGAAGGGCCGAATGGCCTACTCCTGCACCTATTGTCTATTGTCTATTGTCATTCACGATTAAAGTTTCTATAAAAATCCAAAACCACCTTTTAAAACACCAGCTTCCAGTGACATCACAATGTCCCCCTCTCCCCAATGGTACAGTGTAACAGAATATTCCACCACCTTCCAGTGACATCAGGGGAGGGCCTCATTTCAAAAACAGCTTCATCAGCTCCCCAACGGGTCTGCACTTGGTCTGGTATACTATTAAAAGTCTCATCTTGTATGTGTGAGTGTATGTGTGTAGGTGTTTCTCTACCTTCGTCAAAACGCTACGCGGTAGCGCTTACATTTTTACATATTCTGACACATTTTTCATCTCCGTAATCAAGTTCATTTGAGATTTCATCCTATATTTCAGAAGTTATTGATGATTCAAGTTTTTAAAAAAGTGAAAAAACGGTGCTCACACCTTTTTCCAGGGCTTTCCAATGATGATGTTACAATGCCACTCACATTGCACCAATCACAATGGGCTCTCAAGCTGCCGAGTGCCACAATGACATCACAATGGGACATTGCCGACAGTAACCGCAATGCCCCCCCCCCCAATGGTACAGTGAAACTGAATATTCCAGTAAAGTCAGGGGGAGGACCTCATTTAAAAAACAGCTTGATCAGTTCCCCAACTTGATCAGTTCCACCGTTGGGGGAGCAGACACAATGGGTCTGCACTTGGTCTAGTATACCTATAAAAGTCTCATCTTGGAAGTACGTATATGTGTGTGTGTGCGTGTGTATGTATGTGTTTCTACCTTTGTCAAAACGCTACGCACTAGAGTTGAATTTTTTATAGATTATTACTCACATTTCATGCTACATTTCAGAATTTATTCATCATTAAAGTTTTTTAAAAAGCCAAAACGGCCTTTCAAAAAACTCACAGATTCTTTAAGCAGCTTTTAGTGACATCACAATGCCCTCTCAAGGGGAGGGGGTTGCTACCCTCTCCACTTCCCCAACAGTTTTAACTTCATAAACCACTGATTCTTCGCAATGTGGGGGGGGTGGCTCCACGCTGGAATGTTCTGGAAACCCCCCCCCCCTCTTCGCCTCGCTCGGGTCGGCGCCAGCCCGCCGCCTCGCTCGGGACAACGCCCACCCACGGCCTCGATCGGGTCTGCTGGAGGTGCCGCCCGCTGTGAGTCCCAACTGCACCACTATCGCACCGCCCCCCAGCTCCAGCCCCTTCCCCTGTGGTCCCATTCACTGGCTCCTGCCCCCCTCCCCTTGATACATGGCTTCTCCTCTCCCTCATGGCTTCCCCCGTCTTTTCTCCAAGCTCTCTCCTCCCCCCACACCCACCTCCACCCCCACAACCACCCCCACCCACACTCACCCCACCCACACTCACCACCCTCACACCCCGTCTCCCCCACAACCCCCCCCCGCACACAGAACCCCCTCCCACACACACCCCTCTCCTCTCCCACACACCCCCTCTCCCCTCCCCCACACCCCCACCCACAAACACCCCCCTCCCCCCCACACATCCCCTGCCCACAAACACACTCCTTCCACACACACCCCCTCCCCCCCACACACACCCCCGTCCCCCCCACACATCCCCGCCCACACCCCCCCTTCCCCACCCACACACACCCCCCTTCCCTCCCACACACAACCCGATCCCCCAACACACCCCTCCCCCCCACACCACCATCCCCACCCCTCTCCCCTCTCCCCTCCTTCACAAAGCTGCAATACAAGAACACTCTGAACTTTTCACAATGGGATATTTCAACAGGAGGGGGAGGGCCAATTGGTATTGCAGTTGGAACTGCAATTGGAATTTTTTTAAAGTCCACTGCTGAGGGAGGCAGGGGAATGCTGGAATCTTACCTTCGGGAATGGGTTGAGATAGGGGACCACGCCTCCCTTGAGGGCTATGGGTGAGTAGTGGAATATTGCGTTGGGGGAGCACACCGTTGGGGGAGCGCACCGTTGGGGGAGCGCACCGTTGGGGGAGCACACCGTTGGGGGAGCAGACCTAATGGGTCTGCACTTGGTCTAGTATATACTAAAGATTTGGAAGATAATGTAAATGGCAAGGTTGAAACCAAAATTGGTGGTATAGTGGACAGTGACGGAGTTTATCTGAGATTACAATAGGTTCTTGATTAATTGGAAAAGTAGGCCAAAGATTGGCAGATGTAATAGCTCAGCCAAGTGCAAAGTGTTGCATTTTGTTGCAAATTTTGTTGCAAAGTGTTGCAAATTAACCAGCCCCTGACTTACAGTAAAAGGCCTGTCTCACGAGTCTGCGGTCATTGGCGGCGAAACGGGAAGAATCTGCCGCCATAGACCGCGCACTCGTGAGAACGTACAATTCCCGGGCCGTGGGCGGTGTTCCCAACACCGCGCGGTGCTAAAATAAAATCGACAATGTCGAAAACCATATACTCACCGCACAACCTCCACCAGTGATGCACAAGTGCGGCACGGCCGCCCGCACGGGCCGCCGCCAGTGTGGCTCGAGCGCCGTGCGTCAAACCTCCACTGCCACAGCCTCCGCCAGTGAGGCACGTGCCGCCACCAGTGAGGCACGTGTGCTGCATGGCCGCATGCACAGCCACCGCTACAGCGCCGCGATCAGGATGGCCGCCGCCACAGCCGCCGCTGGTGAGTCACGTGCGGCGGGCCGACGTCATCGCAGTCGGCCCGCCCTTTTTTTACTTACCGCAAGCACGTGGGACCCGCCGTGTTTGAATTAACTCGGCCCCCGCGCAGCATCCGTGCGGCGCTCCGGTGGATAGGCTCGACGCTCTCGCCGTTGCCGCGCGGTCCTCGCTACCGGCGACGCCGCGCTTCACCGCCGATGACCGCAAACAGGTAAGACAGAGCCTTAAATGACAGGGCCCTGGATAGTGTAGTGGAACAACGAGACCTCTGGGCGCAGGTACATAGTTCCCTGAAAGTAGTGACACTGTTGGTGAAGGTGTTTGGCACACTTGCCTTCATCGAATGTGGCATTGAATACAAGAAGATAGACACAAACTGCTGGAGTACTTCAGCGGGTCAGGCAACATCTTTGGAGAAAAAGAATGGGTGATGTTTCAGGTCAGAACCCTTCTTCAGATGACAGAATACAAGATTTGGGACATCATGTTACTATTGTACAATATGTTAGTGAGACTGTTCCTGGAATACTGGGTGCGGCTCTGGTGATCATAACCAATGGAAGGATGTGATTCTGTTAAAGAGGGGGGAGAGAAGATTCACAAGGATGTTGCCAGGACCAGAGGGCTTTGGTTATAAGAGAATAGATAGGATGGGGCTGTTTTTCCTTGAATGAAGAAGGTTGAGGGTTCCTCGAGGGGCACAGATAAGAAGGATGGACACAGTCTTTCTCCACGGGTAAGGGTGTTTAAAACTAGAGGGCTTAGGTTAGGGCGTATGTGCCTGGACTTTCAGAAGACCTTTGATAAGATCCCACATAGGAGATTAGTGGGCAAAATTAGAGCACATGGTATTGGGGGTAGGGTACTGACATGGATAGAAAATTGGTTGGCAGACAGGAAACAAAGAGTAGGGATTAACGGGTCCCTTTCAGAATGGCAGGCAGTGACTAGTGGGGTACCGCAAGGCTTGGTGCTGGGACTGCAGCTATTTACAATATACATCAATGATTTGGATGAAGGGATTCAAAGTAACATTAGCAAATTTGCAGATGACACAAAGCTGGGTGGCAGTGTGAACTGTGAGGAGGATGCTATGAGAATGCAGGGTGACTTGGACAGGTTAGGTGAGCGGGCAGATGCATGACAGATGCAATTTAATGTGAATATATGTGAGGTTATCCACTTTGGTGGCAAGAACAGGAAGGCAGATTATTACCTGAATGGTGTCAAGTTAGAAAAAGGGGAAGTACAACGAGATCTGGGTGTCCTTGTTCATCACTCACTGAAAGTAAGCATGCTGGTGCTGCAGGCAGTGAAGAAAGCTAATGGCATATTGGCCTTCATAACAAGAGGAGTTGAGTAAGAGCAAAGAGGACCTTCTGCTGTTGTACAGGGCCCTAGTGAGACACCTGGAATATTGTGTGCAGTTTTGGTCTCCAAATTTGAGGATGGACATTCTTGCTATTGAGGGAGTGCAGCGTAGGTTCACGAGGTTAATTATGGCGGGACTGTCTAATGTTGAAATAATGGAGCGACTGGGCTTGTATACACTGGAATTTAGAAGGATGAGAGGATATCTTATTGAAACATATAAGATTGTTAAGGGATTGGACATGCTAGAGGCAGGAAATATGTTCCCCATGTTGGGGGAATCCAGAACCAGGGGCCACAGTTTAAGAATAAGGCAGGCCATTTAGAATGGAGATGAGGAAAAACCTTTTCACCCAGAGAGTTGTGAATCTGTGGAATTCTCTGCCTCAGAAGGCAGTGGAGGCCAATTCTCTGGATGCTTTCTAGATGGAGTTAGATAGAGCTCTTAAAGATAGCAGACTCAAGGGATATGGGGAGAAGGCAGGAACGGGATACTGATTGTGGATGGTCAGCCATGATCACAGTGAATGGCGGTGCTGGCTCGAAGGGCCAAATGGACTACTCCTGCACCTACTGTCTATAGTCTATAACCTACAGTTCCTATTATTCTGAATCAAAGTCATCACAACCTCAGTATCTGACGAGGTACCATAGACAATGCTTGCTTTTGGTATGATCTGAAGTCATTGTTGACTCTGAAGCATACAAGAGAATGGACCTTGCACCTGACATCTGAGTCAAAGGTTCTCTATCAACCCACCCACACTACATAACTCACTAGGCTTCATTTGTCAAGCCGTGGCATGTGCCCTGTATGCATCTCCCAAAACAGGCAATTTATGCACCAGAAGATAGACACAAAATGTTGGAGTAACTCAGCGGGTCAGGCAGCATCTCAGGAGAAAGGAAATTGGTGACGTTTCGGTTGAGACCCATCTTCAGACACAGTGCTGCAGCACAGACTTTATGCTCTGTCCTGATTATCAGGACGAAGAGTAGAAAAAAGTCAAGGATGTGTTCAAAATCAATTTGTGCATGTCCATCACCCACATTGTCTTCTGACAATCCCTGATTGAAGACCACTGAAAGTGGAGAAAGAATATTCGGTATAGCGTTAAGAACCTTGAGTCCTTGCATCAGGTGCAAGAAAGCTTAACATAAATGGCAGAAGGAACACACAATCTTATCAACTACCCAGTCATCTGTCTCAACAGGCACCTCTTGCCTCATTTGTGCGCAAGTGTGTGGGTCCCATTTTGATCTCATCATTCATCTTACGACCTCAATTCTAAAGGACAGCCTTGAAAGAAGACACAATAAGAAAAATAACATTGTTCATGTTCACCTAAGTGTGTCATTTGTTTAGTTTAGTTTAGTTTAGTTTAGAGATACAGCATTGATAGAGGCCCTTTGGCCCAACGAGTCTGCACTGACCAACAATCTCCACACATTAACACTATCCTACATACACTAGGAACAATTTAAATTTATACCAAGCCAATTAACCTACAAACTTGCATATCTTTGCAGTGTGGGAGTAAACTGAAGATCTAGGAGAAAACCCACGTGGTCAGAGGACGAATGTACAAACTCCGTAGAGAAAGCACCTGTAGTCCAGATTGAACCCGGGTGTCTGGTGCGGTAAGGCAGCACTATACCACTGCGCCACTGCTTGGTACTGTTATTACTCCTAATGGAATTTTCAAAAGTGGATATAGTTTTCAGTTCCTTCAGTTGATTGAACTGCCTTGCTCAACAAATTAACATATTATAGAAGAATTTACAATAGAGGGTACATCTTCAATTTGGTGCCCGCCATGACGTTGAGCTCCGTCAATTCCGCCTCTGGGCCTTTTTCTCTGAGAAGGAGTTCTTACCTCCCAGTGATGACCCCTTCTACTGTCTCCAACATTCCTTCTCCTCATGGATCCCCCCCCTGCCAGCCTTCTACCCACTTTACCTTTTTATTTCCATCTGCCAGTAAGGCATCAACAGACAAGACTTCTCTACTCCCCTTACTTAATCCAATCTCACCCTTTCTGAATACAACCTCCAGTCTGAAGAAGGGTCCCAACCCTGAAATGTCACTCATCCACATTCTTCGGAGATGCTGACTGACCTGCCGAGTTACTCCAGCAGTTTGTGTCGGTTTTTTTGTAAACCAGCATCTGCAGTTCCTCGTTTCTACATCTTAAATTATAATTGCTTTACATTTGCTGCCCCACTAACAACCTCACACTGTTTTCATCAGGTTATTAAAATGCATTGATGTCTTTTTCTCTATTTTCTATGTACTTCGTTGCATTTTTATTCTATTAGTGGTTTGAAAACAACATCTAATTTAATATCTGTAATATGTCTCAGATATTTTCTTGGTGGTGATGTTTTCTTCAATTATATTTCAAAATGTTGGATTTATAGTTACACTTCCCTGAAACAAATAACGTGAAAAGTACATCAAGCGTCAGAATAGTATAATTAATCTGTGAAAGTAGCATTTATTCTGTTGACTCTGCAGGATTTCAATATTTTTTCTCAGTGTCATTTGTAAGTATGTTTACACATACGTATGCATAACAGAGTGTCATATCTTCATCATTTGGGTTGTTTAAGTTTTACTTTAATAACTACTGCTAGTTATTAGACATTCAAAAGATGTTTCTCCCCAAGGACCAGCACTTTTCAATGTTAGTTTTGCAGGCAAAAAAAAAAATCATTACCACTTTGTATGCTCCATTTGCTGAAAAGCGCTTGAAATGTCTGGGAGATAGAGTGACAAGCAGGATAAACAGCCTATGCATTCAGTCCAAATTAATGAAGCACAAACTATCCCATTCAGCCAGCTGTAAGTATGTTAAGTGAAATGAGTTTAGGCAGTCCCAGTCTAGCTTGTCAGAGTTCACAAGTCCATAGCATAAAACTTCCCATAATTTGACACTAATGTGAAAAACTTACAGTATCATTTAGTGATGCGAGAAAAATAACTGTGCAACAAACAGTGATATCACGGGTACTGATGGTTCACATTGTACTCTATTGAGTCTGATGATCAAATTAGTATTTTTCTCTGCGGTGCAAGATCTCTTCTGCGCAGCATCCCATGACATACCTCTGGCCTAGGAGTGAAATATCTTAAATGTGTATACACAATCAGAAAAATAATGTGGCCTAAAATTTACAATAACTTTTTTTACCCAAAGAAGACTCTTACTCATGACATCTTGCATCGAGTTGGTATGTGGACTCAGAAGAGGGCACGCGTGGTACTGACGACATAATTGAGACACCCATCGCTTTCACAATCAGGCACAACTTTCTTTTCTGAGCGATTACCTCCAGGAACACAATTATACCTGTTCTTCCTTTCAAGCCTCAGTATATCCCCATTACTTCACTGTTCTGTTCCCAACAAAAGATCATCTGCGCTCAAAGATAATTAAACAAAATAGTTATTTTTATTCCATTCTGTTTCTTCTTATTATAGACAATGGACAATAGACAATAAGTGCAGGAGTAGGCCATTCGGCCCTTCGAGCCAGCACCACCATTCAATGTGATCATGGCTGATCATCCCCAATCAGTACCCCGTTCCTGCCGTCTCCCCAGGAATGGGGTACTGATTGGGGATGATCAGCCATGATCATTCATTCTTCATTCTGTTACCAGTATATCCAGTATAAAGGGAAAATTGGCAGTTGATTTAGTTCTACATTTTCTGGGGTACTTGATACCCCATACCCATTATTTTCTTTTCATTTACACGGTGGGTTACCATTGGAAAAGAATGCATATTATTTCTGAATGTTTCGTTTACAACTAGGAAGTTTAAAATACAGTACTGTTGATAATGCCAGCGATTAAAAGTTAGACTCAAATCTTCTGTTGCCTAAAGAAAAGAAATTCTGTAAGGAGAAGCGGGTGGGCAAAACCTGTGAAGGTGGGTTATAGAGCTGTTGGCCTATTACCTTATTGTCCATTAATGGTCCACTCAATATACTGAGTTTTCATAGGAGTTTCCTGCACTGGAACCTAGACATGAAACAGGCAACTATTACTGGAGCAATTACCAGAGAAGTTCAGGTTGCTTCATTACAGGACAGATATAGACACTTTAGTGAGGGTGCAAATGATTTTCACCACAATGATGCCTGAATTAGTGAATATTGGCTACAAAGTGAGGGTGGGCAGACTTGGTTTGTTTTTCCTGGAATGCCAGAGGTTGAGAGGAGTTCTGAAAAATTGTATCTAAAATTATGAGAGCCATAGATTGGGTAAACCTTTTACCCGGGATGGATATACCAAATACTAGAGAGCATAGCTTTAAGGTGAAGGAGGCAAAGTTTAAAGGAGATGTGTGGGGCAAAGGATTTACACAAAGGGTAGTGAGTGCCTCTAGCGCACTGCTTGGGGTGGTGATGGGGTCAGTCAGATATGAAAACGGCATTTAAGAGGCGATTAGAAAGGCGCATAGATATGGAGAGATAGGGATTATGTGCAGGCACTTAAGAATTGATCGTGGCATCATGTTCGGCACAGACATTGTGGGCCGAATGACCTGTTCCTATGCTGTACTTTTCTATGTTCAATAATCCAGAAACCTGGGCTAATGATCTGGAAGCAAGAATTCAAATCCCATCAATGCACCTGAAGAATTTCAGATAAATAGATTAGAAAATCTGGAATAATGACAAACGAGTTCAGTTCAGTTTAGTTTATTATCACATGTACCGAGGTACAGTGAAAAGCTTTTGTTGCATGCTAACCAGTCAGCAGAAAGACAATACATGATTACATTCGATCCATTTTACAGTGTATAGATACATAGATACAAGGGAATAACGTTTAGTGCGAGGTAAAGCCAGCAAAGTCCGATCAAGGATAGTGCAAGGGTATCATAGTTAAAGTAAGAAATGTTGCTGCAGGAATAGAGATTTAAGAGCATGGTGCAATTGTAATATGAGTGTGTAGATCTGCCTCTGTGGCTTGCACGCAAATAGTCGCCAGTGTTGGGCGCCATCCTACAGTTCCTAGCTAATATTGTTATTGGTAACTGAAAGGTAGCTGGAATTTTGTGAAACCATTAACATGAGAAAACTCCCATTATTACCCAATCTAGCCAATGTGTGATATTAGACCCAGGGAAATGTGATTAATCTTAATTAGCCTTTGAAATGCCTTAACAAGCCAACAACTAATTTGTCAGGACAATGGCTCACCATTATTGAGGAACACCATTAAATGGGGATCTTGCCATTGATGTCCACATTCTACAAATTAGTAGACAGAAAATAAATAACCTCTGATAATAATGGCCACCATTTCCCCAGCATAAGGAAAAAAATCTCTCATGTACAAAAGAAAGATTAATTATTCAAAGATTTATTAACAATCATTTACAATTGCCATCATAATAAATGCATTCTTCCATCCGTTCATAATTCGCTGGACCTAAATTAAAATGGTGCGGATGTGTAATATCTGAAATAAACAAAATGTGCTGGGAATACTTCGACTCCCATGTTTACTGTTGCATAATAATGGTAATGGTTCAGTTGTTGCCATTTACAGACAGATTTACTGCTACTCTTTTAGCCTTCATCATCATCCTTTTGTCATCTATATTAAAAAGCCTTTTCCTTCTGTACTTTACTCGCCTTTCCATTTTCCTTTCTTCTCCTGTGTATTTGGTCAATACTGCTGAAAAACTTTTGAATAATAACAGTTAAACTCTATGTATCTGACCTGCTGGCTATTATAGCATTTTTCTTAGACACTGGAATTTGCTCAGCACAGAATTTCCAGTCAATGACACTACTCATTGTTTATATAAATAACTTGGACTCTGGAACCATAAGTATAATTTTAATATTTCCACATTACAGTAAGATATTAGGCCTGACCACCTTTATTTGCTTCATTATGACGATTCTTACACAAGTGTAATTTCACTACAGGGTTGGAACTAAAGAAAACTACAAAACAAAGTTATAAAATGCCTGCATTAAAGAAAAACAGAAGTTCCAAAGTCAGTCAAAGTCAATTTTATTCATCACATGCACATCACATGCAGTGAAATGAATTTGCCAGCAGCGATACGCTTAAAAAGAACACACAATACACAATAAATTTTAACACAAACATCCACCACAGCATTCTTCACTGTGGTGGAAGGCAACAAAGTTCAGCCAGTCCTCCTCCTTTGTTCACCCTTGGTCGGGGCCATAGACCCTCCGTAGTCACTGCTACAAATGGCCCGATGTACAGGCGGTGGAACACACTCCGCGGCTTGGAGGTCCTGAATCGCACTTCCCTACCGAAGTCCGCGGCTTCAGGATGTTATAGGCCGCGGGCCGGCGGTTGGAGCTCTTCTCCGGTGATCCCCGGCGAGGGATCCCAGGCTCCGGATGATAAGTCCACTCCACGCCCGCGTCTAGAAACTCCGCAGACCACAGTCCCATGATGTCAACGACACCAGGCCAGCAATCGGAGCACTCCTTTCTGGCGACCCCCGGCAAGGGTTCACCCATTACATGATGGAAAGTCTACGCTGCGCCCGCTGCCGATGCTCCTGGCCCGATTCCAGGAAAGGCCGCTCCAATCCATGGTGTTAGGACACAAGGGAGGCGCATGGAAAATGTTGCCTCTCCATGGAGGAGGCGCCAAAAGTGGTTCCCCCCCCATAAGACATACCGAGAGACACCCAAACTAACACTAGACACACCAAAAAAAACAAAAAAAGTTGAAATAACAAACACGTTGCAGGAAATAAGTACAGGTGCCATTTATAGAATGAAATGTTGATGATTCAGGTCAAAGATCCTTTATCAAAACTGGGTAAGAGGAAAATAGTCAGTTCAAAATTACAGAGAGTGTGGGGATGCATGGATAGACAAGGAAAATATGTCTTATAGGGTGAAGCCAGGGTTGTCATAAGGATAAGTTGTTGATAAAACCATCTGGTTATAGATTAATTTGGGAGATAAGAAAGAGGGAAATGTAAAAAAAGGAACAAGTAAAAGCAGCAAAGTGCTGGTCAGAGTTAGAGTCTAGCAAGTCAGGCAGTATTTAAACTTGTTATGACAGAATAGTCATCAATGAAGCAGATGAAGCTGGTCAGGCAGTGTAATTTTCAAAAACAACGACAGCAGAATTGATCAATTCTGATACAAACAAGGAATGTGTATTACCAGAAATTGTTGAGTCTGAACAGCTACTACATTGCCTGGATTACAGGGATTCAGCTGCAGGGAGAGGTTGGATAGACTTGGATTGTTTTCTCTGGAATGTCAGAGGTTGAGGAGAGACGATAGAAATATATAAAATTAATAGAGGCATGGGGGAGACAGTCAAAACCCTTTTCGCAGGGTGGAAATGTCTAACACTAGAAGGCATATCTATAAAGTGAGAGGAGAAAACCTTATTGGAGGTGTGCGGGGTATGTTTTATACACAGAGAGTAGTGAGGGCCTGGAACACATTGCCAGGGGTGGTGCTGGAGGCAGATATGATAGTGGCATTTATGTGACTTTTGAATAGGCACATAGAAGTGCAAACAATAGGGAGATATGGAAGAAGAAGAGATCAGTTTAACTTGACATCAAGTTCGACACAAACATTGTGGGCCAAAGCGGCCATTTCCGTACTGTCATAATTTCATAAGGTCATAAGTGATAGGAGCAGAATTAGGCCATTCAATCAAGGCTGATCTATCTCTCCCTCCTAGCCCATTCTCCTGCCTCCTCCCCATAACCCCTGACACCCAATTCAGTACTGTAGTGAATGATGTTCTATGTTCATGTCTGGAAGGTCGATTCTCAAGCTTATCTTGGCTCTCATTAGAAGAGTACAATACACAACAGACAAATTGGTCAGGAAGAGAGAGGGATGGAGTGTTAAAGTAAGAGACAACTAGAACCTCAAGGTCACCTCGGTGGGCTGAATAAAGATTCTTTGATTGTCATGGACTCAGTTATGCAGCACAGAAACAGGCCTTCCAGCCCAACTCATCCATGCCAATCAAATTGTCTACCTGAGCAAGTCTCATGAGCCTGCATTTGGCCCATATTCCTGGATTCTTGGATCTTGATCCTCCAAAAATATTCCAAATGGAATTTAAACTGGAGGTGGCGGAGCGTGGACTTAAGCAAAAAAAGGGTTCTTGGAGAAAAAGAGCTACCTTAAAGCTACCATCTTTCTAAACCTTTTCTATCCATGTCTAAACATTGAATAGAAATCCTATAAACATTGTGAAATCTTGGAAGTGAACTGTGTGCTGATGATGCAGAACTTTAGATGATGAAGCAGTCCATGTGAATGTCAAGAATCAAGAGTGTTTCAGTGTCATATATACCAAAATGGAACAACTCCAGTATTGGCTTGATGGGAAGAAGCAGAGGTGGTGGTGGAAAATTGTTTTATGGACCGAAGGCCTGTAACTGGTGGTGTGCCTCAAGAATTGCTGCTGGGCCCATTGCTCCTTGTCATCTGTGATTTCAATGATTTTGGTGAGTATATACAAGACATGATTAGTATGTTTGCAGATGACACTAAAATAGGTGGTTTCATGGACAGTGAAAATGGTTACCAAGGATTACAACAGAATCTTAATCAGCTGGGCAAGCGGGTCGTAGAATGAGTAATAGATTTTACTTTAGAAAGGTATGAGGGGTCACATTCTGGGAAGTCAAGCAAGGGCAGGACCTTCACAATGAATGGTAAGAGAAGATATTATGCAGAAAACAGTGCAGAGAAGATATATGAGGATGCTGCCAGGACTTAAGGGCCTGAGCAATAGGGAGAGGACTTTGTTCCTCAGAGCACACAAAGCTGGGGGTGATCTTATAGAGTTATAGTATGTAGGTTCATGAGGGGAATGCATACAGTGAATGCACTTTTTTTTCCACAGGGTTGGGGCATCAATAACTAAAGCATCGATTTAAGTTAAGAGGGGAATGATTTAATAGGATTCTGAGGAGTAACCTTATCACATATCAGAATGGTGTGTATATGGAATGAGCTACCAGAAGAACAGCAATTAGCCACGACAATATGTACCAACAATGACCATGGGAAAATGGGGAAGTGGTGGGGGGTGGGTCACAATTGATTAGAAATTCAATTAAATCAGCTCCAGAAAAACACTGGTTATAAAAGCAGCTCATAGTCTAAGTATCCTCCTGACATTCCACCATCTAGAAGGCATAGGTCAGGTGCATAATGGAAACATTCAACTTGCCTAGCTTGTGGCACTTGCAATTCTCAAGTAGTTCAGCATCATCTAGAATGCAGAAGTTTCCTTTTTTGACACTCCATCAACCACCATATCCATTCTTTCCTTCTGCCACCAGCAAACAATGTACAATCTACAAATGCACTGCAGTAACTTACCTCCTCAGGCAGAACCTACCAAACCCATGGCCTCTTCCAAGAAGAAGGACTTGATTAGTAACGGTGTCTGTAGTTATGGGGAGAAGGTAGGAGAATGGTGTTGAGAGGGAAAGATAGATCACCATGGTTGAATGGTGGAGTTGCCTAATTCTGCTCCTATAACCTATGAACTTATGAACTCATGACAGGGATAGTAGATGAATGGGAATTCCACCATCTGCAGCTTCAAAGTCACAAGCCATGCTGATCTGATAGCATTTTGCTTCATCGAATTTTGCTGGGTCGAAGACCTGGTGCTTCCTCCCAAGCAGCACCATTGAGCAACTTCAAAGGAACACTGCAGCGATAGAACGATGAGAGGGGATCTCATTGAAATATAAGATTGTTAAGGGTTTGGAAACATTTACCCGATGTTGGGGGAGTCCAGAACCAGGGGCCACATTTTAAGAATAAGGAGACGAGGAAACACTTTTTCTCACAGAGAGTTGTGAGTCTGTGGAATTCTCTGCCTCAGAGGGTGGTGGAGACAGGTTCTCTGGATGCTTTCAAGAGAGAGAGAGATAGGGCTCTTAAAAATAGCAGAGTCAGGGGATATGGGGAGAAGGCAGGAACGGGGTACTGATTGGGGTTGATCAGCCATAATCACATTAAATGGCGGTGCTGGCTCGAAGGGCCGAATGGCCTACTCCTGCACCTATTGTCTATTGTCTATTGATTCAAGAAGGTGGCTCACCTCAACCTGCTCAAGAGTAATTAGGGATAGACAATAAATGCTGGCACATCCTGCAAAACCCAGATCTAAGAAATGAATGAACAATATTCACCACACGAAGCTTTGCCTTTCATTAGGGTAGCTCGCTGTTTGCTAAACGGTAATTAAAAATGGATAATAAATGGGAACCTTGCTAGTGATGCACATGTTATGCAGTGTGATTAAAAAGTAATTGTTTGCTGTAGTTAGTTGCAATTTCCTGCAGAGCAGCATTTTGGACAACGCACAATGCAGCCGTGTTGTGCCGATACAAAAGGGATGGATGCGTAAACTTCTCAATGGGGTATTTATCAAATGAACAGTGTTGTCCTTGATGGCATTGATCTTCTTGAATGGTGTTGGAGCTTCATCCCTTCGGGCGAGTGGAGCAGATGCTATCACACTCCCATCTTATTGTTTATATGTTGAAGCTTTGGGAGCCAGAAAATAGGATATTTTATTAGAAATCTATACTTGGCTATTTCAGTAAAACATCCTGGGTTATCACACTATTGTAGCTGAAACAATAATCCAGCAGTTGAATTTAAAATACCAGCTCTATTGTTACATTTCCTATTTAGAGCATGACTTCCGCAGCTAACTACAAAACGAACCTTTATTCTTACATGATAAAGCTGTCACAGGTCCTTCGAGCAAAGGTGGATTACATTCAGTTATTTTTCAGTCACGGTGGCCAATTCCCAAACCCACAAGTATTATTTGGATCATTCATGGCCTAAATTACACCACTTGTCATGTTTTCTGATAGCCCGGCATATCTAGACATTGCAGACAGCTCTTGGACAATCTGGACTGTCAATGTGCACAGCTTGGCGAACCTCATAATTATACTCATTGTCAGCACTGTGACTTCATGGGAGATAAAACAAGCTTAAATTACACCAAAATTAAGATGCTCATTAACCTTTTGAATCTGTCATAAGTTCTGACATCCTAGGTCATATGGAGCACTGGAACAGACATATTGCTCAGGCAAAAGTGCTAATGACGGCTCAGGAATATTCACTGGATGAACGATGGAAGGCTTCCCAAAGACATTTTCAATAGATAATTCACCTCAGGCAAGAAGACCAATTGGTCACCCACACCTCTGTTTCAAAAACAACAGGAAGAGGCCATTTCGTAGCTCGATGTGAAGATAAGCTACCCGGAGGCAGCGGTTGAGGATTGTAATCAGGGGAACTACAAACTCCATTCAGGCCTCCAAAGAGTGAAGAATAATAAGCCTAACATAAAAGGGAGAAAAGAGCCTGCAGAAATAAATAGAGCAGCAAAACTAACCTCAATATGGAGCAGGTGCAACAGGGAGTGACTCTCCTGTATGGGCCTGTAACCATTCCATATGCTCCTCTCCAACAGTCTGAGAGTACTACATGGGGTACAAATCTACAGTTTTCCTCTGAAGGAGTCACTACTGATGCTGCCAATGGTAAAGCCATTGCACCACGCAGATTTATATCGTATTAGCCAATATTATGATTTTCAATGGATATCCAATCGTTTGTTCATGTGATAGATTCCATGTAGATTCTTTTTTTCACTATAATATGGATAAGAAAGGTTTAGATGTATATGGGCCAAATGCATGCAAGTGGGACTAGTGTAGATGGGACATGTTGGTCGGTATGGGCAAGCTGGGCTGAAGAGCTTGTCTCCACACTGTGTGACTCTATGACTATAATAAAATATATATATATATATCTGCAGTCTGAGTTGGGGACACAAGAAACAAGATGCTGGAATCTTGAGCATAAAAATGAAAAGGTTGAAGGTGCTCAGTGGGTCGGGCAGCAGTAGCTAATGTTTTGGTTCGGGAACCTTATTTGGAAAAATGAGAAAATAAGAGAAAATGGAAAATTTGGAAAAAGTCAGCTCTGGCAAATCTATAAACCCTCAAATAACAAGGTAGATTGGGTAAAATCTGGAAGGTTATTTTACATATTGAATATATGATGGCAAGTTGGGCCGAAGGGCCTGTTTCCACACTGTATCACTCTCTGACTCTATATCCTGTGAGAAAAAAAAGTGTATCCGTGAAGCAAACATGGAAATTTAAAAAAAGAGAGGGTATGATGTGTAAATACATGAAGATCAAAAGTATAAACATAAAGGATCTGACAGGATGTGGGATTAGATTGGGTAGTTCTTTCTGACCAGCATGGATAATGTTAAGCTAAACAGCTTTCTTATTTTTTAGTAAATATTCAAAAATTCTTGCTCTTGTTTTATTTTCAGTTATTGTCTGTCCAGGACGATGAAACTCTAGTACCAATATTTTGCCAATTTAACTTCATGTGGCAAGTCAAGTGAATTAGGTTAAGGACCAGGTACTATGGTTTAATGGTTCAATGATTCTTTATTATCACATGAACCGAGGTAAGTGAAATTCTTCTTTTCTGCATACAGTTCAGTAAATTATTACTATACATAGGCACAATCCCATAATCAGTACAAAATGTATAGAAATAGCCCACTGGGTCCAGATACATGAGTCTCCATGTTTTGGCAACATTTTCAAAGTTCAGGTTGCAACTGGGCAGAAAGGCTCATTGCAGCTGTTGCATTGATCCAGATCGTCCAGCGAACCGTCATCTCTCTCCTTGCCCAGCCACCATTCAGCCTTTGTGCCCCGGGGACATCTTCCGCAGTCAACCTTGAGGTCGCTGAATGTAAGAAACCCCAGACCCTCTTAATGGCCCTTTGTTCTTGCGTCCACCATTCCCGGCTCCCTCCACCTCCTCTCTGGTTTATCATTCCTCAGGGACAAGCAGGGGCTCTGTTTGGCGGCATCCCTCTCCGGGCTGGTTTCCTGGTTCCGCGGCGGGCGAGACAGTCCTGCTGTCGGGTTATAGCTGCAGCCCCATGGTCCTTGTGCCATCTGGCCTGACAGACCTGGTATGAACATACGCCTCCATCCTTATACATCTAACAACTGTGAGGGGCACAAAGAACAGCAAATTTAAGAGATTTTAATGAAAATCACAAATAGGAAATTTTAGCAATGCAATCTTCATGTATTACCCCAGTATTGAACCTGACAGTTTTCACCCAAATTTGGCATAATTTATTGCTTCTTTAATCAACATTTTGGAAAATGTCTCCTCCTGTTTAATCAGTGATGGTGACTCTATCTACCCATGACACTCATTATCCTTTGTATGTATGCTTCGCCATTGCAAAAATTAAAAAGGTTGATATAGGCTGGAACCTACTTCAAAATATGATTTTGTTTTGGTGTGTGGGCACTCCATTTTGATCATGCTTTCAAGTACAAGTTATAAGAATTACATGTAATGATGTCATCATTCTAGCTTAGAACATTTTGGAATATTTGATGTTTTTGGAGCGGATGTCTCAATGTTTTTCATTTTATGGTTTACATGTATCCCTGAGTACAATGCTCAAATTTATATATTTAGATGAAAGGATTCAACATCTCAAAACAACAATTGCATCATGCATTGAAAAAATAAAATTATCTTGAACAACAGTCTTTTTCTCTCAAGATATAGATAGGTAGATAGATAGATTAGGTGACATCCAACAAATCTGCGCAATTTTGGGAACCCTTAAATGCCAGATACATTCATAGTAATATAAATTAGACTGCTTTTCAAAGATAATTTTAAAATCTATACATAACACATGCATACATGGACATTCATAGCATTCTCTCTGATTATTAGAATGAGGATGGGTGTTCGATTGTGGCCCATCTACCCATCTTTATAAATTGGTATGGATGGTGATCAAAGATAGTTCAGTGGACCGAATAGAAAGGCAAGGTGCGAGGAAGGAATGTTGGTTTGAATTGCATTTATTTTAATGCGAGAGGCCTGATGGGTAAGGCAAATAAACTCAGGGCGTGGATAGGTACAAATGACTGGGACTTTGTAGCCATTACAGAAACCTTGTTAAGAGAGGGACTGGACTGGCAGCTTAAGGGTCTTGAGGGCAGTTAGTATTGTGGTCGAGGAGGTGCTGAAGGTCTTAACGCATATGAAGGTGTGAATATATGAATATTTGAAGATATGAATATAAGAACAAATCTCCTGGGCTTGATCAGATATATCCAATGATACAGTGGAAAGCTAGAGAGGAAATTGCAGGTGGTCTGGGTGAGATTTATGTCATTGTTAAATATGGGTGCGGTACCGAAAGACTGAAGAGAGGCAATTGTTGTGCCTCTATATAAGGGCTGCAAGGAAAAGCCTGGGAACTATAGGCCAATGAATCGAACATCGGTGATCAGAAAGTTACCAGAGTGTATTCTGAGGAATAAGATATACATGCATTTAGATGGACAAGGGCTATTTAATTTGACTTTTCTGGACTTTATCTTGCATTAAACATTATTTCCTTAATAATGTCGGATCAGTGGAAAGACTGTACATGATTACAATCAAGCTGCCCACCATGTACAGTCTTTCCACTGATCCGATAGCATGCAACAAAAACGTGTTTCACTGTACCTCAGTACATGTGACAATAAACTAAACTAAACTAATCAGCATGGTTTTGTGTATGGGAGATTGTGTCTCACAAATCTGAGTGAGTATTTTGAAGAAGTGACCAAAAAGGGGGTCGATGAGGGCAGAGCTGTAGATATTGAATATATGGACTTCAGCAAGGTATTTGACAAGTTTCCGCATGGTAGGCTGCACTGGAAGGTTAGATCGCGTGGGATCCAAGGAGAGCTAGCTGACAGGAGAAAAAATTGGCTTCATGAAAGGAAACTAGGGTGATGGTGGAAGGTTGTTTTCGGACTGGAAGCCTGTGACTAGTGGTGTGCCTCAGAGTTCAGTGTAGGGCCCATTGTTGTTAGTCATCTGTATCAATGATTTGGATGAGAAAGTGGAAGGCATGATTAGTAAGTTTGCAAATTACACTGAAGTGGATGGTTTTGGAGATAGCGAGGATGGTTGTCCAAAATTGCAGCATTGGTTGGGCAGGTGGGCTGAGGAATGGTTGATGGAGTTTAGTACATGGAAGTACGAGGTGTTGCATTTTGGGAATTCATACTAGGGCAGGACCTACACAGTGAATGGGAAGGCTCTAGGGAACGTTGTAGAGCAGAGGAATCTAGGAGTGCAGGTACATAGTTCCTTGAAAGTGGTATTCTCTTGTAGGTATGGTGATCAAGAACATTGGTCTTCATCAGTCAGAGTACTGAGTATAGAAGTTGTGAGATCATGTTACAGTTGTACAAAACATTGGTGAGGCCACATTTGCAGTATTAGAGTCATAGAGTCATAGAGTGTTACAATGTGGAAACAGGCCCTCTGCCCAACTTGCCCACACAGGCCAACAATGTCGAAGCTACACTAGTCCCACTTGCCTACGCTTGGTCCATATTCCTCCAAACCCGTCCTATCCGTGTACCTGTCTGTTTCTTAAATGATGGGGTAGTCCCAGCCTCAACTACCTCCTCTGGCAGCTTGTTCGATACACCCACCACCCTTTGTGTGAAAAAGTTACCCCTCAGATTCCTATTAAATCTTTTCCCCTTCACCTTGAACCTATGTCCTCTGGTCCTGCAGGTCCTGCAGGTCCTGCAGGTCCGAAAGCCGTTGGAGAGGTCGCTGAGGGAGGAGCTACAACCGAGCGGTAGGACTTAAAAAGGAGCGCGGGGGCTTGTTCCTTACAGAGGTCCGAAAGCCGTTGGAGAGGTCGCTGAGGGAGGAGCTACAACCGAGCGGTAGGACTTAAAAAGGAGCGCGGGGGCTTGTTCCTTACAGAGGTCCGAAAGCCGTTGGAGAGGTCGCTGAGGGAGGAGCTACAACCGAGCGGTAGGACTTAAAAAGGAGTACCCAAATCGGCAACGTTCCACTTCAAAAACAAGTGGGTTTGAGGAAGCCGCTGATTGGTGGACGCAGATAAGAGAGAGCAGCTGATTGGGAGTCAGATCCCTGCTGATTGTACTGTATTGTAGCAGTTTGTTTTGTATTGTAGCAGTTTGTTTTGTATTGTAGCAGTTTGTTTTGTATTGTAGCAGTTTGTTTTGTATTGTAGCAGTTTGTTTTGTATTGTAGCAGTTTGTTTTGTATTGTAGCAGTTTGTTTTGTATTGTAGCAGTTTGTTTTGTATTGTAGCAGTTTGTTTTGTATTCTATCAGTTTGTTTTATATTCTATCCAGGGTAAGGGGAGTATGACGGCCAGGGCAGTTTACTGTTCTGGATGTCAGATGTGGGAAGTCATGGAGTCTGTTAGCCCTCCAGACGTCCACATCTGCGCCAGGTGTATCGAGATGGGGCTCCTAATGGACCGTATTAGGAACCTGGAGCAGCAGCTCGATGACCTCCGTCTGGTCAGGGAGAGCGAGGAAGTCATTGAGAGGAGTTACAGGGATGTGGTCACTCCAACACCACAGGAGGCAGGCAAGTGGATCACGGTTGGGAGAGGCAAGGGGCACAGGCAGGGACTAGAGAGTACCCCGGTGGCTGTACACCTTGACAATAAGTACTCCTGTTTGAGCACTGTTGGGGTGGACAGCCTACCTGGGGGTAGCGACAGCGGCCGGGCCTCCGGTATAGAGACCGGTCCTGTTGCTCAGAAGGGTAAGGAAAAGAAGAGGAGGGCAATATTAATAGGGGACTCTATAGTTAGGGGGTCAGACAGGCGATTCTGTGGACGCAGTCGGGAGACCCGGATGGTAGTTTGCCTCCTTGGTGCCAGGGTCTGTGATGTGTCCCAACGTGTCCAAGACATCCTGAAAGGGCAGGGAGAGGAGCCCGAGGTCGTGATACATATAGGTACCAATGACATAGGTAAAAAAAGAGAAGAGGTCCTGAAAGGAGAATTTAGGGAGTTAGGAGGGGAGTTAAAGAGAAGGACAGCAAAGGTAACAATCTCGGGATTACTGCCTGTACCACGCGACAGTGAGAGTAGGAATGGAGCGAGGTGGAGGATAAATGCGTGGCTGAAGGACTGGTGCAGAAGGCAGGGATTCAAATTTCTGGATCATTGGGACTTCTTTTGTGGAAGGTTCGACCTGTACAAAAAGGATGGGTTGCACTTGAACCTGAGGGGGACCGATATCCTGGCGGGGAGATCTGCAAAGGCTACTGGGGAGACTTTAAACTAGAATGGTTGGGGGGAGGGACTCAAATAGAGAATGCTATTAGACAGTGTGTGAGGCAGGAGGCAGAGAAGGAAAGCACTCAGACCCAACATGTAGGGGGGAAAGAAGAAAACAATAATAAACAGAGAATAAGAGGTGGTGGGGTTCTTAAATGGGTGAGCAGAGAAACAGAGGGGTGTAAAATGCGGGCGGAAGCAATAGGTAGCAAGGTGAAAGGTAAAAGTGGCAGGCAGACAAATCCAGGACAAAAATCAAAAAGAGCCACTTTTCAACATAATTGTATAAGGGGTAAGAGCGTTGTAAAAACAAGTCTGAAGGCTTTGTGTCTCAATGCAAGGAGCATTCGTAATAAGGTGGATGAGTTGAACGTGCAGATAGCAATTAATGATTATGATATAGTTGGGATCACGGAGACATGGCTCCAAGGTGACCAAGGCTGGGAGCTGAACATCCAGGGATATTCAATATTCAGGAGGGATAGAGAGAAAGGAAAAGGAGGTGGGGTGGCGTTGCTGGTTAGAGAGGAGATTAACGCAGTGGAAAGGAAGGACATTAGCTTGGAGGATGTGGAATCGGTATGGGTAGAGCTGCGAAACACTAAGGGGCAGAAAACGCTGGTGGGCGTTGTGTACAGGCCACCTAGCAGTAGTAGTGAAGTTGGGGATGGCATCAAACAGGAAATTAGAAATGCGTGCAACAAAGGCAAAACAGTTATAATGGGTGACTTCAATCTACATATAGATTGGGTGAATCAAATTGGCAGGGGTGCTGAGGAAGAGGATTTCTTGGAATGTATGAGGGATAGTTATCTAAACCAACATGTAGAGGAACCAACGAGAGAGCAGGCAATTCTAGACTGGGTATTGAGTAATGAGGAAGGGTTAGTTAGCAGACTCGTTGTGCGTGCCCCCTTGGGCAAGAGTGATCATAATATGGTTGAGTTCTTCATTAGGATGGAGAGTGACATTGTTAATTCAGAAACAACGGTTCTGAACTTAAAGAAAGGTAACTTTGAGGGTATGAGACATGAATTGGCCAAGATTGACTGGCAATTAGTTCTAAAAGGGTTGACGGTGGATATGCAATGGAAGGCATTTAAAGACTGCATGGATGAACTACAAAAATTGTTCATCCCAGTTTGGCAAAAGAATAAATCAAGGAAGGTAGTGCATCCGTGGATAACAAGGGAAATCAGGGATAGTATCAAAGCAAAAGATGATGCGTACAAATTAGCCAGAAAAAGCAGCATACCAGAGGACTGGGAGAAATTCAGAGACCAGCAGAGGAGGACAAAGGGCTTAATTAGGAAAGGGAAAATAGATTATGAAAGGAAACTGGCAGGGAACATAAAAACTGACTGCAAAAGTTTTTATAGATATGTGAAGAGAAAGAGATTAGTTAAATCAAATGTAGGTCCCTTGCAGTCAGAAACAGGTGAATTGATCATGGGGAACAAGGATATGGCAGACCAATTGAATAACTACTTTGGTTCCGTCTTCACTAAGGAAGACATAAATAATCTGCCGGAAATAGCAGGGGGCCGCGGGTCAAAGGAGATGGAGGAACTGAGTGAAATCCAGGTTAGTCGGGAAGTGGTGTTGGGTAAATTGAATGGATTAAAGGCCGATAAATCACCAGGGCCAGATAGGCTGCATCCCAGAGTACTTAAGGAAGTAGCTCCAGAAATAGTGGATGCATTAGTGATAATTTTTCAAAACTCTTTAGATTCTGGAGTAGTTCCTGAGGATTGGAGGGTAGCAAACGTAACCCCACTTTTTAAGAAGGGAGGGAGAGAGAAAACGGGGAATTACAGACCAGTTAGTCTAACATCGGTAGTGGGGAAACTGCTAGAGTCAGTTATTAAAGATGGGATAGCAGCACATTTGGAAAGTGGTGAAATCATTGGACAAAGTCAGCATGGATTTACGAAAGGTAAATCGTGTCTGACGAATCTTATAGAATTTTTCGAGGATGTAACTATTAGAGTGGATAGGGGAGAACCAGTGGATGTGTTGTATCTGGACTTTCAGAAGGCTTTCGACAAGGTACCACATAAGAGATTAGGATACAAACTTAAATCACACGGTATTGGGGGTTCAGTATTGATGTGGATAGAGAACTGGCTGGCAAACAGGAAGCAAAGAGTAGGAGTAAACGGGTCCTTTTCACAATGGCAGGCAGTGACTAGTGGGGTACCACAAGGCTCAGTGCTGGGACCCCAGCTATTTACAATTTATATTAATGATCTGGACGAGGGAATTGAAAGCAACATCTCCAAGTTTGCGGATGACACTAAGCTGGGGGGCAGTGTTAGCTGTGAGGAGGATGCTAGGAGACTGCAAGGTGACTTGGATAGGCTGGGTGAGTGGGCAAATGTTTGGCAGATGCAGTATAATGTGGATAAATGTGAGGTTATCCACTTTGGTAGCAAAAACGGGAAGGCAGACTATTATCTAAATGGTGGCCGATTAGGAAATGGGGAGATGCAGCGAGACCTGGGTGTCATGGTACACCAGTCATTGAAAGTAGGCATGCAGGTGCAGCAGGCAGTGAAGAAAGCGAATGGTATGTTGGCCTTCATAGCAAGAGGATTTGAGTATAGGAGCAGTGAGGTTCTACTGCAGTTGTACAGGGTCTTGGTGAGACCACACCTGGAGTATTGCGTACAGTTTTGGTCTCCAAATCTGAGGAAGGACATTATAGCCATAGAGGGAGTGCAGAGAAGGTTCACCAGACTGATTCCTGGGATGTCAGGACTCTCATATGAAGAAAGACTGGATAGACTTGGCTTATACTCGCTAGAATTTAGGAGATTGAGAGGGGATCTTATAGAAATGTACAAGATTCTTATGGGGTTGGACAGGCTAGATGCAGGAAGATTGTTCCCGATGTTGGGGAAGTCCAGGACAAGGGGTCACAGCTTAAGGATAAGGGGAAAATCCTTTAAGACCGAGATGAGGAAAAACTTTTTCACACAGAGAGTGGTGAATCTCTGGAACTCTCTGCCACAGAGGGTAGTTGAGGCCAGTTCATTGGCTATATTTAAGAGGGAATTAGATGTGGCCCTTGTGGCTAAAGGGATCAGGGGGTATGGAGAGAAGGCAGGTACGGGATACTGAGTTGGATGATCAGCCATGATCGTATTGAATGGCGGTGCAGGCTCGAAGGGCCGAATGGCCTACTCCTGCACCTAATTTCTATGTATCTATGTATCTATGGTCCTCGATTCTCCTACTCTGGGCAAAAGACTCTGTGCATCAACCCGATCTATTCCTCTCATGATTTTGTATACCACCATAAGATCCCCCCTCATCCTCCTGCTATGTATTGTGTCCAGTTTTGGTCACCTGTTATATGAAAGATGTCGTTAAGCTGGAAACGGTGCAGAGAAGATTTACGAGGATGTAGCCAGGATTCGAGGACCTGAGATATAAGGAAAGGTTGGGCTAGGACTATATTCCTTGGAGTACATGAGGTTGAGGGGTGATCTTATAGAGGTGCATAAGAACAGGAGAGGAAAAGATGGGGTAAAGAACCAGAGGAGATAGGTTTAAGGTGAGGGGGAAAAGATTTAATAGGATCTGGTGGGGCATCGTTTTTACACAAAGTGGTAGGTATACAGAACGAGCTGCCAGAGGTGGTCGTTGAGGCAGGTGCTATCACAATGTTTAAACATTTGGACAGGTACATGTATAGGATAGATTTAGATGGATAGGGGCCAAATGCAGGCAGGTGGACTACTGTAGATGGGGCATATTGGTCATATAACCATAACCATATAACAATTACAGCACGGAAA
>CM075977.1:158737272-158938011 GCA_038087875.1 Malacoraja senta
GCCTGCGAGTTAATGGACCAAACAGATCTAAGCTACATTTTAATATAAAATTGCATACATATAAGCCTACAAGTAACAAACAAAATGTGTAGATCATCTCTGAAAAGTACATAGTTACAATACCACTTGTTTTAGTGACTGTGAAATGAAAAAAAGTAATTTAATTAACTAGATCCTGGAAAACCAATAACCATTGGCGAAAAACCAGTCCAGGCATTAAATTTTAGGCTTCAGCCCCATTCTACCCCTTGGGCTTCTACCCCATCCTACCTTAGGTGTGTGGTGTGTGTGTTAGTTGTGCATGTGTGTGTTAGTTGTCTGTGCGTTATGTGTGTGTGTGGGAGGGAAGGAGAGAAGGGAGGGAGGGAAGGAGAGAAAGAAGGGAGGGAGGGAAGGAGAGAAGGGCAAAGAGAGAGATGAAGGAGGGAGTGAAGGAATAAGAAGGGAGGCAGAGGTTCCAGCGGCGGGAGCAGATGCCGGGATCCGGGTGTATGGGTGTGAGCTGAGGCCGAGGTTTGTAAACATTGCTCCAACCCCCAGCCCGGCCCTCCCTGTACTGTTCACCGTGTCTCCCCAGGGAGAGAGAGTGGTGGAGCCGGGGCTGTGTGCGTGAAGCACGGCGACTAGAGGGGCGGGAGCGCTGCCCCAGGAATGACCCACCTCCCCCTTCTCCATTCCCCCTCACACCCCCCCTCCCCATCTACCCCTTTCTTCCCCCTCCACCCCTCTACTCTCTCTCCACCCCTCTCTCCCCCCTCCACCTGGGGTAGATCTACCCGAGCCTAGCGCGGGGCCCCCTTCGGCGCAGAGCCCAATTGGGAGTAATTGGTCCAATTGGCTTAAGGCCGGCCCTGCCTTCTGTTGAATTCACTGAAAGAGACTGTGACAGACAATATGTGCAGCCATGAGCAGAAAGATCAAGTATTGTATTGGAGTTGCCTATATAGGTATCTCCACCACCTATTCCAACTTCTGCTGTATCTCTCCTGTTGGATACTCTCTTAGATTAGACAAGGGAATTCTGTGAATTCTGGAAATTCTGTGAATATTTCAGTGTTTGGGTGCCTCAATCTGATTTACAAACATTTTTAAGCCAGTCAAGATAGAGAGGAGTCTGTATTAAAACCCATCCCATCATAATGGGGTAGAATTAGTCCCATCTAAGATATCTGATCTAAAAGATGTTCTCCTGCTTAAGCCTTGAATAAATAGATTCATCAGCACTTTTTCTTTAAGGGGAAAGTGAGTTAGTTTAAACACCAAGGAACAGTAAAACATTCATTAGGATGCTGTCTGATTGAAAATGTGTTTCATTCAAGTGAAGAAAATTGCAAAATGAAGTCTGAAGGCTTGGGATACAATTGCTTTCTGATGGCTGAGAGGTGTAACAAAACATAAATGTAATATTTAAGATGGCAACTGGGAAAAATATTTTACAAAATACTGCGTTATACCATTTAGATATGTGTTTGACTTGATGTCTATTTGGTCCATCAGCAAATCTAATCCAAGGACAATAAAATAAATAAGTATTTATAAATAAATGGGATTAGGATTGTGGTTTATGCAGAAGATTATCTTTAATGGTCAAAAGGATTTCCATGTTTGAATAAATCAATTAAATTGGGTGAACCCATGAACTAAGTGCAACATTTGAGTATTTCAGGAGTTTCTAAAATCACACTGGAGGGCAAGTGATCAAGATGTATCAGTTGAAAAGATGAAATTGAAAACAAAGGTAAGAAAAATATTTTACTTTAGGTCCGACAAAACAATTTGTTTTTACTCTCATTGCAGATCAGATGTAAAACTAATATATACACTGTATATCAAAAAACAGAAAATATTTATTAGCTATAAACACAATAGCAACACTAACATTATTTCAATATCTATATTACTAAAAGTCTGATCTTGACCACTTCCTGTTGTTCTGTATATTGATTTTAGAATAAAACGCTGCCACTTACGGCTGTGATTTTTGGCCATCTTACTCAAGTCCCCCTCCGCTGTGCAGGACAAGAGGATTTTTCCCATCGATGAAAAATAAAAGAGATATTAGTGTTTAAAAAATGTTGAGATTCTCTCTCCTGAAGGCCACACCCCTTCCGGAGGGACTATAAAACCCGGAAGTGTTGAGTGCCTCAGTCAGTCTCTGCAAGATGGGGGGAGTGGGAGGGTCACGTCACGTCACGTCACGTCACGTCACGTCACGTCACGTCACGTCACGTCACGTCACGTCACGTCACGTCACGTCACGTCACGTCACGTCACGTCTCAGTCTGAGCTGTGAATAACACTGAACACATGTCTACTAAACTGTGAGTGGTTTTACTGACCTGTCAGTGCCCTTAATGTAGTTTGAAAATATAGTTTGAAAATGCTAAAGGTGTGTTGCCTTTGGTTAGGAAATGCTAAAGCTGTGTTGCCTTTGATTTGGAAATGCTAAAGCTGTGTTGCCTTTGGTTTGGAAATGCTAAAGCTGTGTTGCCTTTGGTTTGGAAATGCTAAAGCTGTGTTGTCTAATTAAAGTTGCCTTGCCTAATTAAAGTTGCCTTGCCTAATTAAAGTTGCCTTGCCT
The DNA here is from genome assembly GCA_038087875.1 of Malacoraja senta. NCBI lineage: Eukaryota > Metazoa > Chordata > Chondrichthyes > Rajiformes > Rajidae > Malacoraja > Malacoraja senta. The sequence goes on from CM075977.1 coordinate 158,739,854, forward strand.
AATTAAAGTTGCCTTGCCTAATTTAAGTTGCTTTGCCTTCTATATAATTAAAAGTCTAATCTTGACCACTTCCTGTTTGAGCTTTATATTGATTTTAGAAAAAAACGCTACCACGTACGGCTGTGATTTTTGGCCATCGTACTCAAAGTCCCCCTCCGCTCATCAGGTGCCGAAGATTTTTCCCATCGATGAAAAATAAGAGTTATTAGTGTTTTTAAAATGTTGAGATTCTCTCTCCTGTCAATCACACCATGAAGGCCACGCCCCTTCTGGTGGGAGGGGGAGGGACTATAAAACCCAGAAGTGTGGGTGTGGCTCAGTCTCTGCAAGATGGAGGAGCGAGAGGCGTGACCTTTAGTGTCTTTAGTGGCCTTGCACCCTGCTTGAAATGGTATGAAACTGCACTTGAATTTGGTGGCCTTGCACCCTGCTTGAAGTGGTAAGAAACTGCAGTTGAATTTGGTGGCCTTGCACCCTGCTTGAAATGGAATTTCAAGGAATAGCCATGAGTCAACTGCCAGCCCACCCGCCGTGAGTGAGTGAGCTGCCAGCACAACAGGCTTGAGTGACTGAGCCGCCAGCCCAAGAATCCATTCAGCCCATAATGTCCATACTAGCCCTCTGGAAACCAGTCCCTTCAGCCCACAACACCCATATTAGTGCTCCAGAAAGTTTGTTGAAAGGTCTGTATTCATCCTGTACATCTGATGTAATACTTGGTTTGTTGTTGCAGATTCTTAATTGAATAATATACTTCAGAGAATCTGTGAAAAATCAAGGAAAAAGATTTAGGCACGTCCCATATTTTTGGATGCACACTTGAGATTTAGTGTACAAAGTACACAAGTTTGATGCTTTTTATCTGTTCCCCATCATCTGAAGATTAAATATCCTCTTCCAACATTGTCAGAATTGGTACTGATTTAAGCTGAGATGGATGAAGACAATGCATCTGTCAATATATAAAGGGTCATTATTTATTAATGGCTTTCAAATAGGCATTTACTGGAAAAGTAAAATGATTGATACAGATACTGCGTAAGCCCACATGTACTGTTAAAATGGAATACTATTGGTTTGCATTGTTATACTGTAAAGATCCCTTTGCTTTGTAGATAACTGAGACTTAGAATCTGAACCCACTAATTGAAGTTTGGGGAGCATTGCTTCCTTAGTACCAGGGGAAAATTCCAAGTTGGGATAAAAATAATTTCAGCTATTTTTCAAGGTAAAGTTTTGGTTTAGAGATACAGCACGGAAACAGGCCCTTTGGCTCGCTGGGTCCGCGCTGACCAGTGACACTACTCTACACACACTAAGGACAATTTTACACTTGTACCAAGTATACAAACCCAGGCCAATTAACCTACAAACCAGTATGTCTTTGGACTGTGGGAGGAAACCGAAGATCTCTGAGAAAACCCACGCAGTCACAGGGAGAACGTACAAACTCTGTACAGACAGCACCCATAGTTGGGATCGAACCCAGGTCTCTGGTGCTGTAAGGCAGCAATTCTACCGCTGCGCCACCATGCTGCCAAAGAGTTGCTTAAAAAACTGAGCATCTTTGTATACCTTTATTATAGAATAAATCAGTTGAGTGATTTTCTTTTTAAACTTAAATTAGAAATCTTTTATCTAACCTTGAACATTTTTAGTCTTAAAAGTAAATACTCCCCCCTTTCTCAAACCTTGTTGCAGTGGTTGCCCATTTTTGTTACCTGCCTGTCTTCTGCAGGAAGTTGGGCTTGGTTGCTGACCATTTTAACTTTGCCCCAAGGATTGACAAAATCTTATACTGTGCATTCTTTGAAACTAGTTTCACACAAAGTTGAAAACCACATTCCATTCCTCAATACTATTAATACTAAATTAGGTTGAAATGAAATAATGACTTCGGATAAAGCAAGTATCTGACTGTTAATAAATACTTCTCAGCATGTGATCATAACTTTTTTTTTAATGCATGTACTTTTAAATGCAGCAACTTTAAGTTGTTCCTGGGACTCGACCCAAGTGGGATTCGTTTTTTAAATAATTCTGCCACATTCAATAGAAACATCCAAAAGTTTATGTGGGAACCAAAGTTCTTGTATTTCAAATGTAAAATTGTTATTTTTTGGGAATAGTTCCCCACTAATGTGAAATCTGGTAAAATGTCCCTTGGCTAATATAATTTGAGGTGACCGCTGATGCGTCAGTGTTGAAAGGCTCAGGTGGTAACTCTTAGTGAAACAGGCAGGTTGATCACTCATGTTGCTGGCATTGGTGTGAAGAAAGAACAGGCAAATTCACATCACAGCTGATTATAGAATGATGTTCTCACTTTGGAAAAAAAAGTCTACTAAGAGACCTCGCTGTGGTTATTCCTGCAAGAGATGATAGTATCATGATCACAGCATTGTCAGCTGAAAGACTCCACCATACATGTTTATTGATAACTCAATTTACTCCTAGCTGGCATATGTGTCCAGCATTTTGTAAACATCATTATCCAAAATTCTGTTTTCTATTCCTACTCACTTTTAAATCATTACTCTTTACTTTCAAACCTTGCTTGAACACATCTTAAAATAAAAATCACTTATTTTCAAATTGTTCCATACTTTGCCCTTCACTATCTTTGTAATCTTCCCCAGCTCGGAAATCCTGAATGTTGGTTACTGATCTAATGCTAACCTTTTGTGCTTCTCGGATTTTGAATGGTTCACCGATCCTCAGCAGTAGAGTGCTCTCTAAATCCCGTACATCTTTTCCATTATTTAAAAAGTACTTCTTTGACTTTTTGTCATGTACCCCAATGTTATTTGGCTCAGTGTCAATGTTATCATATAACATTCCTGTGAATTACCTTTGCAATATTTTGCCATGTTATAGGTGCTAAGTCAATTTGCATTTTTCTTCCAACATATCACATCCTAATCATACAAACATCCATTTCAATGGTCAGCCAGCTCTTCCGCTATGTCATTGAGACTGCTGTTGTAATATCTATTGATTCTAAGGGACGACATGCACTTATCTTTTACCACATCTGTCTATTGAGGCAGATTTCATCTGTCCGTTGAGGTAGAAACAAAGTTACCAGTGGAAGGACACTGAGTGCATTGTGTAGATCCTGGACGGTTCAACGTTCTATCAAGAGACCTTCTTTTCTTCCAAGTGTTTCAGACAGTAAAATGTCTACTTGTGGTGCAATGAGGGGTGGAGAGGTACTGTGGTTATAATTCTACAACAGAAAAACAAAGCAAAAACAAACAAGTGAAGTGAATATTAACTCAATGTTCAAAAGAGAACAAATGAAAGAAGCTAATAATTACCTGAAATTGCTAACAGTTATATTTTTACACTAAATTGATTTACTGTTCTTGCTTTGTGCCCAACATAGAACAGTACAGTGTAAGAAAGAACTGCAGATGCTGGTTTAAATCGAAGGTAGTCACAAAATGCTGGAGTAACTCAGCGGGACAGGCAGCATCTCTGGAGAGAAGGAATGGGTGATGTTTTGGGTCGAGACGCTTCTACAGAATTATACAGAAGGGTCTGTAGTAGGGTCTCGACCCAAAATGTCACCCATTCCTTCTCTCCAGAGATGCTGCCTGTCCCGCTGAGTTACTCCAGCATTTTGTGTCTACCATAGAACAGTACAGCATGGGGACAGGCCCATTGGCTCACAATGTCCATTCCGAATGTGATGCCAAGTTAAACTAATCTCCTCTGCCTGCATGTGATCCATATTCCTCCATTCCCTGCACATCTGTACGCCTATACAAAAGTCTCAAATGCCAATTTTGATTCGGCCTCCATCATCACCCTGCGCATTGTGTTCCAGGCACCCACCACTCTCTGTTCATAAAAAAAACCCGCACATCTTTAAAATTTTCTTCTCTCACCTTAAAGCTGTGCCCTCTAGTCCTTTACATTTCCTCAGGGATGGGGAAAGAAAAAGATCTGACTGTTTACTGTATCTATGACTGAGATGGAGATTATTTGATTCTATCTCAAATTCAATTGAAAAGATACAAATATGATAAGCATGAGAACAATGCTCTGCACATCAGTTAAATATTAAAATGAACTCCTACCAGATTTGTTGCACCTGTTTATAGCCTGCTAGAAGTGCATTCTGTCATGTGTGAGAGGACTCTCGTCCACTCTCTGATCAGGAAACTGATTGTTTTCAAGGTGATAGCTGGAAGGAAAAGTAATCTCATTAGATCATAGGATTTTCTAATTATAAGAACACCATAGAAGGCCACTTGGCTCATCAAGCCTGTATCGCCCAATAAGGAACTCCCCAGCACCTGGTCTCTTGCCGTACAGGAAACTACTCTTCAAGTGCACATCCAAGTTTCTGCCTCTACCCTCTGAGACACTGGCTTCCAGCCCCCATTGCCCATAAAGGGTTGGGGTTGAGAAAACTCTCCCCTAATCTTACATTGACTACTTTAATCTAAGCCCCATGTCTTGAATCTATTGTGCAAGTAGAATGGGGCCTTCCTATTTTCTCTCGATCCCCATAATTTTGTCTCGAGTTTCCCAACAGCCTTCTTTGCTACATTTTGTTTCCAATCCTAGCAACATCCACAAATACCTTTTGCAGTGTTTCTGTAATAACTGCATATTCCCCTTAATGTGACCTGTCTGTAATGTTGTGTGCATTTATAAACATCAACATGACCTTTAAACAAGTATTTATTAGAGTATTTAAGATAATTTGGTTCACTTGTGCTCCTCTGCATTCCCTGTCATAAGTATGGGATGTAGACAGACTAAGACTATGGTAGTAATGTGGTTTTGAACAATGACTACAATGCCTACTTTAGAGAACCGTAAAAGTTAATGATCTTATCAGAACTTAAACACCAGGAATGTGAGGCATTAATTAGAGAAATTGGTGACATCCAATTTTAGGGTTAGATACTAACAACAATGCTTCTCCCATTTAAAGAAAAACAACTAATCTTCTGATGTAAAGCAGTATGTTGTGTTGATGTGCACAAAGACAATGCAGTTGAGTACTGACTTGGCTAAATAGGTAGAAGAATTCCCCCCCCTCCCCCCTCCCCCCTCCCCCATTACCACCACCCCACCCCTCCTCTTTTTGGCTGTTGTATCTTAATAAATAACTATGGGATACGGGGGATTCATATATCTGCACCCTTCAATATTTTTCACTGAACATTACATTAAATGTATTGAGAGAAAAAAACTGCGTGTACTCATCATTATACACATTATACACAATATATACAGTGGTTATACACAGTGGTTGAAACGTGTTGCACTCTATACAACATCGCAAATTCTGGAATCGTATGAAACCTTCGGCAATAAGTGCAAGAAACGCAACCCATGCCTGGGGTAGTTTGTATTCACGAACATATTTGCTTAAAAAAGCCTTTTGAGCACTAACATTCTCATTCCGTAATTGTATTTCATCCTGGTCTTTGTTGGATCGATGTCAATACAATCAGTCAAAATTATGGTATTCATTTTGTATTGTACTTTAACAGCAACAGGTAAGCCAGTCCACAATTCAACTATGCCCTTTTTGTTATCATGAAAGTCTCCTTCTAATCTTCTACTGCCGCGAAGTGGTGCCAAGGACGTGTAAATCCTTGATTTCTTATTTTATCTGTGCACAACTAAATCGATCCGCCGCGCTTCTGCACCTGCTCCCTCGCTTTTTGCACGAATAATGGTGTCATCTAACTCCCCTCTAATCAGACCATTTAAACCAAGCTATTACAAAGGAAAGTGAAATTCCCGCTGCAGAGTTCGCCCTCTGGTAAGAAAAGCTAATACATTTCCCAAACATGGCACATTTAACTGATAGTATTGCGCTTTTTCTTATTTGACACAACCAACTGTTTTACTTACCAGGTTAGTGAACCTAGACATCCCCAAGGACTCACTGGCCAGATTAATGGCGCCATCTGATTACTACCAACAACTTGCAGAATATTCCAAATTGGCCATGTTTATAGTTTACCCCGTTTATAGTTTTAATCGCAAATGCAAGTAAAATCATTACTATTAAATAGTTTCAAAAAAACCTTCATTTCCAGGGGCATACAAAATAGAACTATTGCAAAAGGAGTTTACGGTAACTATATTCCGTTTGCACACAGCGTTTCAATAAAAGTCTACACTCTAGATTAATTTAACAGTGGTTTAGCTGGTTTTAATCTAGTACTAAACATCTAATATCTGACTATGTTTTGAGTTGGGAGAAACAATTTAATTCGTTGCAGGATTTGATTAAATATATTTCAATGATACAAACTAAGTGGTTCCGACATGAACGCGAAAACAAGAATAAAGTGTGAAATGAAACCAAACCGGACAAGATAAACGCAGTTTTCTATAACTGTTTTCTATATAACAGTTCGACAAGTTTTCTATATACTGGCGTTCTAGGTGTAGCGGTAATGAAAGGACATTGCGTCGCTGCATAGACTTGCAAAGACAACTATGAAAGTAATCTTTGTAAACCGACACCTAAATCTGTGGAATATTAGACATGATTCGCCTGTTTTGTCAGCTTCTATACAGTGGTTATGCTAGTGATTTGCAAATGAAAACATGCAAATGAAAAAAAAAGTATTTGTTTTACAAATTTAGAATTACAATCTATTATTTCCATTTACCATGCTGGATATTTTGGACACTTGGAAATCACACTTGTTTTAACTCTGCCCCACAACACTTTATTTTTACATTTGCAGAGAATGTTCAACTTAAATGGAATAATATAGTGCAAAGCGATTTGTTTTTGTACTCCCTATATATATATATATATATATATATATATATATATTAATTCTACTCTTTATTAGCGAATTATTCACATTATGAGATATTAATGATTTAATGAGGGTTTGCTCGAAAGGTTTAACGTTGAGTTATTTCTGCATTCTAGTTCAAACTGGCGAATTAACTATGTTGAGAACATTATTAATGTAATCTTTAGTCTATCAACCAAGGTACGATCGTTCCATATTCACAACACCAATGTTATTTATTTCGCCAACTCGGTTCATATTTAAGGACACATGAATCACTTGTTGATGAATATCGTTCTCCCACTGGGTACATTTCTCATTTAATTTTGAATATCTCTATATGTAATGCTGGCAGAAAAGGATAATATAAATCGTTTGTGTATAAATCATCGTATAAATCATAAATCATCCTCCAAATCATAAATCACCGATCTTCGTTCATTTCAGTAAACAAATTAGAAAGCAGTACGGACTTGGAGGTTTCTACGTTCTAAACCTGGGTTACCGTGGATAATATATGTACCGCATCTGTAGGAAAGTAAATTTCCTATCACTTCGGAAACTCGAAACGTCACATTTCTGCTGGCCTAGTCACATTCATTAAACTGTAGATAACGTTATCTTATAATTCTTGGATCGTTCGGACATTAAACAACCAGAAATATACCAGCGAAATCTTAAAAGGTGAGCACATCCAGAATGCATTCTTTCAGCACCATGGACAGCTCCAGCCGGTAGGAATTATGACATCTTTAACTTGTTTTAACCCAGCGAAACCCTCTCGTTCAAAAAAAAATTCTCTCGTTCAAATGTTCGCCGTCTGTTTTATCGGGAAAATAAGATATTTACGTTGCAACTATTGGAAAAACTCTCTCTATTGAAGTTCTGCCAACATCAATCATTCTTAAATAAAGCTAACATCCCTTGCCACTATCGCATACATTTTTCTTCCCCCATTAGCTGACCCCAAAATTGACTGTTTTGACCAAGTGAAATGGTTATAATAACTAATTCATATTTTGCCCGTCATGTGTTCAAGAAAATAACTGTTGGCTTAACATTTAAAGCTGCATTAGCCAAGTGAGTGAATGCGCTGAGTACTTGGGGCTGTCGAGAGGCAGTTTACAATAATTATTTCCATTATCTCCCATCCGTCAATCTTCAATCACAGTCTCTTTGGGAAATATTTCACAACGCGGTTAGCACTGCTCAGTGACAGTACTTCAATTGCCAAGATGCAATTTAGATGTGATTGAAATGTGAAAACTTAAACAAAAACAAGAATATGCTAATATCTGAAAACAACCATACTTGACTTTTTGAACTCAATTTCTGTGACACTGTTCTTTAATTGATTTTCTCAATTGTACTCGGACAAGTTGTACCTTTGTAAGCAGAGACTGATGGGAGATTAAATTTCATGGGGGTGTTTGCAATTGTCGCACCACCTTCCAATAATTGTGACAGACACTGGCTTAACAATTTCTATTAAAAGTAACGTTTTTAAGCAGAGGCACTCGAAACGTTGCAGTAATCAACAATGACTGCAAATGCATACAAGGTGAACGTCTTTTCACCATTTTTTTAACGCAACTGGTGCTTGAATGATTGTAATTATAGAGGCTTAAAGTCCAAATAGATGATGATGATGATTGCTGCTTTGTGGGAAAACACCACGAAGACACTGAACGAAGCAATGTATTTGCTTCATTATCTCCATATTCATTAGCCTAAAATACGACTAGAAAGATGTGCATTTGAAGGATAACGCATTGTGTAATTTCTCGGGGATCAGCTAAATGCAAATAGAAACCAAGTAATTCTTCAGCCCAGTGTAAATAGTTTGTAAGTGATAGAGGAAGTGATTGTTTTTCCCAGAATCCATGTACAAAACATACGGTTTGGAGGGAAAGACTTCGGGCAACACAAATATAACTAGTTTCTGAAAATGTACAACTTGCAGCTAGTGATAATTAATAACTTTGGAAAATCGTTCAATTTGCTAATACATAATGACATTATCATATTAATTTCAATTCAGAAATAGTTTCATTGAGCTACCTAATACTTGGAGTTAGGGCAAAGTTCCTATCACGTTTCTAAAAGATATCGCGGCAGAAGATATAACAAACGCATAGATTTTGCTTTGATGTTGCAATTTGCAACGAAGTAGGACTGAACCAACCATTCGGTCGCAAAGTGCTCTGTGGTCATTCGGGCGGTAGAGTTATATCTAACCTTGAAAATTTGTCTCATCTGACGCAAACACGATAGTTGGCATATTTTCAAAGACCGGCTGAGCAGTTTGCTCCAGTTTCGCGCCCCCTACATCGAATGTCACCCGAGAAGATAAAGTAAAATGTAAATTCATTTCTATAGAGAAAGTTCATTCAAAGTAGCGGATGCTGTCGGCGCAAATACATTCTGCAATGTCCACCTGGAGATAAATATACTCCAGAATCAATTATGTTTGGTGAAGTTTTCAATTCTAACAATTCACAATTTGTAGTTATCCAAATGCAAAAATAAGCTCTCATTGCATCGGAGATCCCCGTGTTTGCAAGAGTTCTGTTGAAGGAAACTACGTTAAGTGAACTGAAACAAAGCAAAAATACCAATTATATGCGGTTCTGAAAATGATTCAAATAAACTGCTGTATGCGCACACAAAAAAAAAACCGCGTTGAAGGATCAGCGGGGTCATAATGCACACACCATCCAGCACAGACCATATTGTAAGATACTTTTTACATAGCAAATCTGTGATGTTACTGGCGAAAGAGAATTGAGTTTTTCGGTAAACCATAAAACTGGCACTAATATCTGGACTAATGTAGTCACATGAAAGAAATTATGTTTATTTTATGTCCCCTTGTATTAGAATACCAGTTATATGAACCGAATTCATTTGTTTCCCACTTTCCTGCGTTTAATTTATCTGGAAATCCTATCCTAATACCACATGAATTTCAATTTCTTAATTTACAGCGGCGATAAAGTAGGCAAGAGCTGGATTGGTGCTGTTGTTACCATGGGCAGGTCTTATCAAGCGTGAAGTTGGGTGCGTTGCAAACCTATTTAAGTGATTATCTGTGGAGCACCTCTCGAGTCATCTCCATCGCTGCAGTCTGGCGATAAGACAGCTGTTCCTATGGCTGCTGCCTCTCGCTGGACCCTAGTCGGCTTTTGATATAGTGTAGCTTTGTTATTGCACCCTGGCGCTATCACTTGCTCTCTTCTGAAAACATTTGATCTGAAGACAAAAAGAACGATTGATTGATTGATGCTAAACACTGCACTACAACGAGAGCACGTATCTTCGGCGAAAATGTGTTAATCTAAATGCAAAATCGGAAAATTAATTAAATCTGTCGATACCAATCACTGCATAGCCCGAAAAACACCAGGGCGTTCTACAAAGGTGTAATCGGCCTGCAATCGTAAAAACTCAAAAGATAAATATTAATTTGTTATTAAGATACGTTGAAGAACCACCACGATCGAGTTTTCCCTTATCAACAAACACGGTTGAGGGGGTGAGGGGGAAGAGAGGGGGGCTGGAGAGGGGTGGTGACCAGAAAAATCTTAGACAATTACTTCGTGCATAAAATACAGGTGACGTTTCCCTTCATCCCCATGCTGGAACTTGCCGCGAAACGGGCATATGTCTTATCAGAGGTGAAATGTCAAATAAACTGACGGTTCAGATGAATAGCAGACTGATAGTCTTAAACTGAGAGAAGGCAGGAATGTTTGCGATTTTTATGTAACACACTACAACATTTACCATCTGAACTAAAATGTTAGTTACATCCGTCTTTCTAGTATATATTCATCCCGTCTCAAGAATCACACACGAACAAGACCGCTTTTCTCATTGATTCGACGGTGGGTGCTTTTCCACAAGCCAAACAGTTGTTAATTACTTAAAATAAGCATTTAACAGTCGGGCTAAATGTCACAATTGGTAATCAATACATCTTAAATGTATATACGGGTAACAAACAAAGTCAAAGTGACAGCCTAAATGTAATTCCTCGGGGTTGTAATTTGTCACGAAGACAAAATTGTAAACATATCATATTCACTACAAGATCCCTTATTTTTGTGACAAGCTCTTAGTGCAGGGAATTACATTCTCAAACAGCTGGATGTTATGGCCAGGGTTAAACAGCAGAGGCATAAAATCCCACTGATCTCCAAGTACAAGTGGTAAAGTGCATAAACTAAATGTCCAATGCAAGGCTTCTTAGCTGTTGATCGTGGCTTTGAATACTAATCACGTTTGAAAACCTACAAATTCTTCGCTGTGCCACATCTTGTGTGTACGATTTACGTCTCCGAGTATGTATGATCTTTAGAAAACTGAGTCCGTATGAGGTGTAGGCTTGATTGCATGGTTGATACGTGCTGTGCGCTTTATAGAAATACAGAATCGGTATTAATCTTTTGGGTTCAAATATCTTAATAGCTTGTTTCAACGAAGAAGAGTTGAGAAATACAGCTAGAACGTTGATACAGTCGGTTTTATTTTTACGATGCGTTATCCGACTGTCAGTTTACGGGTCGTAATTACCGTTCCTAAAGCTTGGCTCGCTGCTGGTTTTATTGAGAGAACAATCATTTGTTATTACTGCAAGGTCCAGGACTAGACTGGTCGGTCTATCCTAAATTAAATAGCCCGTCTTTCTATGCTGCCGCCATTTTACACCAGCTCTAAGCAAATCACAAAAGCTGCACAGAAACAAACGAATTGAAAACTGTTCATCTTGATAATTCGTTCTTCATTTAGTTCTCAGTTTTAGCTATTAATTTGATCGTGATGGGTGCAGGTGGAGGCTTTTTTCCATTCGGGACTGCTTGTGTAGTGAAACTACGTGACTTTGAAATATTTAACAATCGTGTAACCACGTGCTTTTATGAAAGTGCCCAAGACAGATGAATTCACTTTGAATCCAGAAGTTACAAGAGTTTGATTAATACTTATGGCATGCTTGAAACTATAATACCATCTTTTCATGATTGGATCCGGTTTCCACGCAGTACAGACAGATCTGAATACTGAAAATCTAGATTAGATTTAAGTAGCTGTTTGTGGAATTATGCGAGTCGTGGATAATATATTCCAGCGAATTAAATTGAAATCAATTGGCGTTGCTCACTCAGCACAACGTCTACCTGGGTGCTCATTAATCTGAAAGTGGATGTGATTTCGATGTGAATAATATTCTTGTTGCACTAATGGACGCACCAACTTGTTGGAATATCCGTGTTTCCACGATCACAAATCCTTTAATAAAATTACCGAATGTAGTGGTTTATGCAATTAGTTTCTCGTGTGTCCATTATTATCACGGTGTCCTATCGCTTACATTATCGTAAGTGGAAATAACGGTACCCAAATGTAAATTGTGTTACAGTAAAGGGTAATATGTGGTGTTTCTTTTCCAACCTTAATGTCAATTTTAATATTACAGTAGAAAGATACACACTTCTCTGAAAATCTTTGTTGGACAGTAGGATGCTTATTCCCATAGTGAGATGGTCAAAGGATGTGGAAACCAAATCCACTTCCGCATGCACGCAACGTTTTGGGAGGACTAGAAAATAAATAAATTCCACGTGAGCCCCCATAAAGTCATACAAGTCGAGAGTTAAATTACAATATTTTTAATTTAAAAGTTCATTCAATGTTCTCATTTGGGGAAAAAAGGATTTTAAAAGTTTCGGGTGTTTTGAAGAAGTTCTTCGTTTACGTTTTTCATTTACGACCATTGAAATCCTTCCGCACACAGGACAGTTAAAAGTTGTAAGTTTTCTCTGTCATGCCAGAACCGTGTCTTAAATTGAAGAATCGTTAGTGTACTGGCTGGTAAACACTGGAACGATCAAAATGATTCATCCATGGAATTGATCCTTAAAAACGCAACTACCTTTGCCGATGTAATTAATGGAAAGTTACTTACCGTTTGAGTGTCACTTTTATACAGATCATTTTGCTGTGGTGAAAATATAGGCAGTTTCCATTACGGACTGCAAGATAAGAAAACTGCATCAGTACGTCACATTATCAGTTATCGCTTTCTGTTGATTTTTCGCAGATGACTTCCCATCAATATGATACTCACAAAGGCTATTCTTTGTCGCTAAAGGGGTTTCTGGTATTCTACCCGCGTTACTAATCGCTGACAATACTGAAATAGGAACATTATTCAAACTCGCATTGTTTCAAATATAGAACATCTATATTCTAGTCGAGTAAACGACTCCAAACGTGAACTGACATCGACGGTGAAAAAGTACCGTGCAATAGAATGGTGTACGAAAACATTAAATTGAGGAGTTATGCCCTGTATAACACACGATTGAATATGCAATTGTCATTTTAATTTACTGGTGCCCTTGATCCAACAGTAACATATTCTCAGGTCGATGTTACTCAAGTTCCCATACGTGTGGAAATGAACATCCAGTTGACAAGGCTCTTATTTTGGTACCCATGATAAAACGTAGCCTTTCATGTTAGTCCATCTCCTTACACCTCCATTGTTTCGTACACACTCTCGTTAATTACTCGCGTTGGTAAGGTTTGACCTCCCCCACCCCTTCTCCGATTTGTTTAGTTTTGTTTGGTCTAAAAACTCAGAATTCGAGATGCAAAAGATCCACATTTGTGTAAAACAGCTTTACGTGCAACGACTGCTTTCTCGGAGCGATTGTAGAATCACCTCAGTCAGATTTGTTCGTTTCCTCATTGTGGTATGAGCTTTACCCTGTACCAATGTTACATGACTAGTCATACCCCAACGGATATCACCAGCAGTTAACCAGAAGCCTTTTTCATATCCATCATGATTTGATGGGATGTCTTTGCTATGATCTAACGTAGTGTAAAAGCAATAGGAGCACGTTGCTGTGCACCATCTCTTTAGAAATGGAATTGTACACTGGCGCGGGCTGCTTCAATGACCCTGTTAGCGCGAATGCACGCAGGAAATGTTGCTTTGTTTGAGGATTTGGGCTCGCTGAAAAGAAAACCGTTACCTGAACATATCTGGCACCGGCAACGTTAATAAAAACTTGAACTTTCAGTAATTTATAAAATCACCACATGCAGAATATTGGGATTTACGTTATCAATTGTAGTTTGCGTTGTAGGGATGTATCATTTAAAAAACGTGTTTTGCCTCCGCCTAAGATCAATGTCACTCGATGGGTTGAAAGATTGGAAGGTTTACTCTGAGGAAAGAAATTTAGAGCAATAAATTTGAGGGAAGCAATTCTCTATAGTGCACTATTGTTTATTTTCGGGCGCTGTCCTCACTTAATGCCAATCTTTCTATATAAATGTATTTACATAATCATTACGATTAAAACGCACTGTACTTTGGTTGGTTTCTACATTTAGTTACGCGACGGAAAACAAGTGACCCAGGAGAGGTATCGGAATCAAAAATAACAGTAACTTACCAACAGTAAATACAGTAGGGCATTTTCCTATTACAAAACAAAGCTATAGCCGTAGGAAAGGTGGCAGCTAATTTTTGACACATTTAAAATGAGTGGTTTAACTGGAATATTGAAAACAATAAATCTGATTTGGCTTTTTTTTTTAAAGTGCGACGTTAATCCAAAATCATGATTTCGCTCTTTGTTTTCGGCGAGAATGAGTGGGATAACGTCGCTTCTTCAGTCGTCTGCCTGGTTATGTTACTCAATGATATGGGGGGGGGGGGGAAGAGAGGGGGGAAAAAAGGCAGCTTTGCGTTCAAGCCAACCTGCTTGCGAATAACAGGCTGGGCGGATTCCTCTCTGCTCGACCCCCTCCCTCTCCCTCTCCCTCTCCCTCTCTCTCTCTCTCCTTGCACCCTCCTGGCCGTGATTGACAGGAACGCAGGCACGCGCCCGCTCCGGGCCCGCTGGTGGACGGGGACACGAGCCATGCAGCCCGTGGGTGGGGAGCGGCGTCTCGGCCAATCGGCGGCTCCCTCTCCCTCCCCCGCCCTCGCCCGAGCAGGGCTGCCGCTCCACCGTATACGTCCGCCGCCGCTGTAGGAGGGTCTGTGCAGCGATTGCTGGTGGCGTGCGGGGCCCTGTGCCTGTGCTGTGTTACTGAGCGAGTGCGGATGTGGAAAGGTGTACGGATGCGGTGCTGTTCGGCTCTATAAAGCTGTGCGCGAACACACCTCTCAGTGACAGAAAAAGCGCCTTCTTATTTCTAATCTGCGTCAGACCTCCTTACAGCGGGATGCAGCTGGTGTTTCTGCTGTAGGGGAAGATTTGAAAGCCGCTTTGACGGTCCCGAATTCTTTTGTTCATTTAAGTTATTTTTTTTCTTAAGTTTGCTTAACATTATATGCTAATTAAATTAATTAGACTTCTCATTTGGGTTGTTTTAAAGTTTATTTTGTGCATTTTTTTTATTTCTATGTTGGACGTTCGGGCACACTTTTCTACCCCAAATTACTTCTATAAACCGCTTTCACTTCAGGGTTTACAGTACTTGAACTATTAATACCCTTTGCGTCACCTTTTTTCGTAGAAGGACTGCACTTAACTTTTCTACTTCCTAAAAGCCAGAAGGTAAGTAACCGCTCCATTGGTTTTTGGTTTTAACGTTTTTGTACGAAAATAATTTGGTTTTGAATGGCAGCACTCAGTCCGGTGATAAAGTGGAATTTCGGCAATTGCGAATACATATCCCTACTCAAGGAAATTCTTTTCAAACAAAATCAAAAATAATAGAAAAGGTAGTTGGTATAATGTTTTCTGTGTCGCGTTTCCTTAAACCCATTGGGTGCAGCCGTGTGGTGGTTAGGATTGCAGGAGCTACTTTATCAAATGACAGAATGTGAAGCCCATCTTACAGACTCAATTTTGAATGCTTTGTTAACTCTGTACACAACAGCAACGTATGGTTTGACTTTTTTTAAAACAAATGTTATCTCCCACGGAGATAGTGCAATGTCGGTTATAAGGCTATGATAGTATCTAGGTGAGACCCAGTTACATCAGATTGCTATACCGAATGCAGGCTGTTTGCATTTCTACATCTTACTTTTGTCTTAATCACTCCTTGAGGGGGAGAGATGCTTCGTTTAAGTAGCTTTGTAAATTACTGCACGTGATTTCAATATTCGATGGGTTCTCCAATTAAATGTATTGCACTGGTCGGCATACAATTGAATGGCGCTGGCAGTTATAACTACGAAGGAACTTGTATGGAACGGTTCACTCGGGTAACTGCATCCACGAAAGAATGTTCACGTTAAATATCTTGACTGATGCCTTCGACACGTCGAACTTGCATTGACTGGCCTTTCGGTTGGAAGATCGGCACGTGCGTGGAAGTGTTTTTTTTACTCTACTTTCTCGAGGTTAAGTGAGTGAATTTGAGACTTTCATTCACTGAAATCGAACACCGCCTACACTTGATAGATTTAGCACTATTTAGAAATGATTCCTCTGGATTTGTAAAGCATCTCTCATCCATGTTTTCAGTTCAGAATGGCATTTACACATTGCCCCTTTCCTTCCAAATCTTGGGTTGAAGAAACTGCCTACTGCAGACCTTTTTAATCTAACAATCTCAGGGTGGATGAAGACATTTGGTTCGTACTCGGCTTCAGATCTACTACTTCTTATTAAATTATACTGGTTTCAAGTACTTGCAAGGTTCGCTAGTCCTATATCGGGAAATATTTCGGGACTGGGTTTGGGGGCAGGCTGGAATTGGAATTGTGCATTGAAAATTGAGCAATCGGAGCTAACTGTTGGAAACGGTGAACGGTTGCACCTCGAGGGTTATTTACCATGCCTAGACCGTGTGCGTTGTTCATTCACGACACGTTAACGTATGGTAGAACTAATAGTAAATAGGCCTGCATTTGCATTTTCAACACGCTTTGCCCGTCGTCACGAGTCCAGAACCTGGCGAGGGGTTTCGGAGGTGTCCTCGGTTCAACTGTGTCGGGCACCTGGAGAGGCGCCAACCTCCATCTGCATCGTAATTGTATCTAGGAGACGCCGTCGTCTTTTCCCGCCAAGCCTTTGGGTCGTTTTGTAGCAAAAGAATGGAGGGAAATAGTCTGGCATTGTAGAATGCATGTGAGATTGGATGGGGAAGGGATGGAAGCTATGCATGGCATGTTTCTTTTTTGTCAGCTTCGTTTGCAGCACCAGCCCGCTTTGGAACCCCTCGAACGTGGAGTGATCCCCGGGGAGCGCTGACCGTCGCTCGAGTCTCTCACACCCGGAAGCAGCTCCCCTGACGCTAGGGGAACACTATGGTCTCTGGTGGGAGTGATGTATGGTGGATGGTTTTGGTTCAGGCGCGACTTGTATCCTTTCGGCATCCTAAGCGACATCTCGCATAACTTCTTGCATGATAGGGATCACATTATTTTTTTTTAAAAAGCAAATGGACTGTGTTCAAAATATTGAGTGAACTTGGATCTATAAAGTTTGACAGCATAGGAAGGGGGCGGCTCGGCAATATCTTGGACTAACCTGTTGTGAATGTAATATAGTATAATGAACGTTGTTCACTAGTATCGGTTTGATTTTTTTTTATCATTATAGTTCGTTTTAGTGCAGTTGGTGCGAGCAAACGAATCTAAAGTGAAGGATAAATGTTGCAATGACTAAAGCTGAGCCTTTTTCAGGATTTGGTCTTGCCCAATCTAAAATTATAAGGGCTCACCTTAGAACAGGTTTTGATTGTGATGCTTGGAGGAAGTAAACTTTACATGGAAATAGCTCCAAATAGTGTATCTAGACATTCTGAAATGTAACACAAGAAGTCACTATTGGATGACATGTGATCAGGTCATGCAATCATTGGGGAGATTCGACCTTGTTTAAAAGAAAATGCCTTGCATAAAATACTATTGGCCAAGTAAACTGTGGCCAAGTAAAGATGAGGTTCTCAAGGTTAATTCCTCTTGTATGTTTACTTTGAATATGTTGCACCATTGTATTTGTTAGGAACCTTGGTTATCAGTGTTTTCAATGCCAGTGATCCTGTCACTCTACTAGTTTCACCCCACTGGAACTCCATTTTGCCCCTGCACACCAGCAGTACTTGTGTAGTTGACTTGGTTTGACTATTTCTATACTCGCGATGTTTTTAGGTACCAACTCGTTTCTTTCATGAGATCTGAGCACAGAAGATAGTGGTTGCAGAGCATTTCGATTGAGGGATTTAAGTATATGAAAATAAGCTTTTGCGATTATTGTTAAAGTTACTGACTTATTTCTTAAGGTAGGCTTAGAAACTTTATAGTTCTAGAATTGTCGCAAGAAGCACACATTTCAATCAAGTCTTGTGGTGGATGCAAAGATGTTATGTATACATTTTAAAATCTTGATATACCACTCCAGATTGAGGACTGTTTAATTGCCATCATCTTTTCATTTGAAGCGATCAATTTATGGAACAAGATCCTGTTTTGACCAGCAATCAAATGTTCGTGATCAAGGATTCCAACCTTTGAAGCAAAGGTCTAGGAAATAACTAAAACTGAAGTGCAATTTATTGGATTTTAGATATTTGGGAAGTTATGGGTGGGATGGATGGTAGGAAAAATATTTAATACAATGTACATATTGCAAATGTAAATTAATACTAACAGTGTTAACTCTATTCAGCTGTTAGACAAAGTACATTAGATTTGCATAGTTGTCAGTCCAGTGTATTGGATGTATTGCAATCTTGTCTAAATTTTAGATCAATGTCTGATGTACTAAATTATGTTTTATTTAATTGCCCAAATTAGGAGTGATTTTAATCATGGCGCTGGTTTTAGTTAAAGGCACCTTGTGTTGCCCAAAATTGGGCTGAATGTTCAACATACAGGTTGAAACAAATTTGTTGATTTCGTTAATACACTGACTTTTGACTACTTCACATTTGATTTTTATTAAATTGCCTCTCAGCATTAAATAGACCGTAGAAGGAGTGCAGAAAGGCCTGACACACTGCTTCACTCATTATAGAAAAGATTTTCTGTACTTTGCCATTCATTTAAAATTTAATCAGTTTTGTCCACTTTAGCAAGTTGCTAGCTATTTCTATTTTCTATGCTTTTCCGGATATGCATTCATTAGCAGTTTGAATGAGTGTTGCGATGAAAAGCTCAATACTCCTTGCATGATGGTGTTAGTCTTTATAAGATGGGTTATTTTGTTATTTAATGTTTTTGCAGACGGAATGAAGATAAATATTTGACCTATACCACGTTACCACTAACTCTCAGATTATGCCATGAAAGGTTTGGTTTGCGAGGCTAGATAGCTTGCATAATCACTTTTTCCCATATCCTTCCTAAGGATATTTTATTTGTATGGTCTGTGAAGTCTGAATGTTCTTAATAGGTTTTAGTACACGGCATTTGAGGATGGATATGATGCATGCATGCATTCCATCACTTGATTAGATTGAACCATGAACTTGGAGATTAGTGATAGGTATCCTAATGGTTTCAACATATTGTATCAAAATCTGGTTTTAACATAATGATACTTGGTATGCAGTTTAAATGTGCACCCAACAACAGCTCTTAATAGACCATGGAGATGTTTGAATTCTATGGCAGAGGGAAGGTCACTGCATATAGTAAAAGCTGGTGTGGACAACTATTCATACAACAATTTTAAGTTCCTCCAAGCTAGTTTGGAGCCTGGCAGCTGAGGTAATGGTGGAACTTTAGAAACAATATGTCAGAATTGGAGGATTATAGCTATCTGAAGATTGTGCCTGGAATGATTTGGAAATGGGAATCTGGAAGCACTTGAGAACAGAATTTCAAAATATGTGTCAGATGAGGAGTTAATGTAGATCACTGTATCTGGGTAATAGTTTAAACCAAGTAAATTAGGATGTGTGCTTGGTGCTTTGGCTGGATTTAAAGGTAATAAGGTAATTGGATTTAGAGGGCCAATTTGAAGGTTTTGAGGGGAAGAAGTGGGTGGGGGTGAGTGCAACAGAAAATTAAGGCTTTACCATGTGGTGGTTTGGACCTGTTCGGATTCTGTTCCCCAACGGTGTAAAATGCTGGTTAATTTTGTGAAGAGTTACTATTGAGAATGATTAAGGTATTAAGTTTTATAAATATAGCTTCACTTAATGTTGTGCTGGGGAGGGAGATATTTGTTGTGGCAGATGTTAACATGATTGGATGCTACAGATTTAATAAACTTTAATACATTCAATATGTGGGACATAGGTTTTGCTCAAATCTTCCAGCATTTTGACCTTTTTGTGCTCAACTAAAGAAATCTATCAATGTTCATGATATGGTATGACTTTTGAGGTTGGTGGCAGAGTAATTGGAAATTTAAACTTTCGGTCTGTATTTTCTAGTCATTGGCAAATGTAATAGTACTGAACTCTGAATTCAAAAGGCACTTGGATCTCGAGGAATAAAAGCAAAAATATGGTGGCAGCATCTGTGCAAATGAAAAAAACAGAATGTTTCAGACCAAAGACCCTCATTCAGAAAACGCTGGTGGTGAAGATCTCAGGTTTTGGATTTCCATCATCTGCAGTTTTGATTATTGTCCACATCTCTGGATGGCAACAAGAGCTGCTACCAGGCATTAACTGTAGAAGGTGCTCTAGTATCTAGTGGTGATGCCATCAAGCTGATTGGGCAGTCAACCAGATTAAAGACTTGTATCCAGTTGTGGTAAAAAACATCTCTTTGAAACTAAGTTTTCGGAAGAAAAATAGCCAATGACTATATACGAGATCATTGTAAAGAGAAATTGTCAGAGAGCAACTGAAACACTTGAAATTTAATAGTTATCTTAAAGATTTGGATATAAGATGGTGTGTTTGAGCCAGAATTGGTTATGCCTCTTATGTGATTTGTGCTGCATTTAAAAAAACTTGGTTATGCTTCATTCAGCAAGGCATAGCATTAGTTTTTGATGGATTGTTAAAATGAAGAATTCTCTACTTATTGATACTGGGGGAATGTGTGGCAGCATATTCTTTGAAGTTGGGAATTGTTGCTGCATTTTCAGGATTTCCACACGTTTGTCCCAGAAATTGCTGGCACCTAATTTATTTTAATCATGAGCTGATGTCCTTTGCATATTGACCCAGAAATCTCTCTTTTGTTGGGAGTGTATAGGATACATTTCACTAGTTCAAGTGTCACACAGCGGTAGAGTTGCTGCCTTCTAGCACATGAGAACGGGGTTCGATCCTGGCTACGGGTGCTGTCTGTATGGAGTTTGTACCTTCTCCCCATGACATATGTGAATTTTCTCCGGGATGTTTAGTTTCCTCTCACACTCAAGATGAACAGGTTTGCAGGTTAATTGGCTTGGTATAATTTTAAGTTGTCCCTAGTGTAGGGGGATTGCAGATTGGTGTGGGCCGAAGGGCCTGTTTCCATGCTGCATCTCAAACTAACTGTCATTCATGAAAGAAAAATCCAAAATGTACATTAACTTATCCAATAGAAATAATTGATTCTTTTTCGCAGCTAATGAAAAAAACTGTCAATAGAATTGCTGATTTTGTGATGACGTTTTGTAAGAATTTGCTGAATTTTGACGTTGCTACAGGCTCTTATGTTAGTGAAGCTGGTCTGGTGTGGAATAAGTAAAAGAGCATTGCTTAGTGAAAATGTCTGCAGCACAATGTTTGTAGTTCCAAAAGCGCCATTACAAAATATAATTTCAAATAAGAAATTTTAAAAAAGGAACACAGTTGACACGATTCAGCTGCCTATCTTTACCGTGAAATACGTGGAAGGTGCTGGGAGAAAATGTGGGTGGGGTTAGGTCTCATGGATGATGGGGAAAAAAAGTTGAACAGAATCAAATGTAAGGAAATTGTAGTGTGAAGTCACCAGGGATTAAGTGGTTCGAACAATTAAATGATAAGCATTCTGAAATAAATGAAACAATAGAAAAACTGGTGAGAATGGTGACTTGTTAAATATTTGAAATTGGTATTTGATCTGGGTTTGTAAAATTAAATATTTCTTTGGATAAGGTGTGGGCATTTTTAACAGAATTAATTAATGTTATTGATATACCTTTGGACTTGTTTTTCACCTTAACTTCTTCAATTGGAACTTTTATTAAAGATGGTGAAATAAACTTGGTGGAGGTTACTCAGCAATTGGTATCTGGAGAAAAGTGGAGTTAATATTTTGGCCTGGTGATCATTAGAAGTGGTTCTGACTTGGCAAAATTACAATTAATTGTAAAAGTGAGATTTAAAGTGAATTAAAATGATGGGTTAAATGTGCAAAACGAAGAGCTGATTGTTGAAATGTGGAATAAAGTCTGTTTGTTTGGGTGATTCATCAGGGCATCAAATTGCTGAACCCATTGAATAAAGTCAGAGACGACTATTTGCAAATAAGTGAGTGTAATGAAAATTTACTCTTACTGGCAATTTGAAATGAAGGTCAAAAATTATAAACAGCAGTTCAGGCAATATCTGCAAGAAGAGATACAATTAAAATTTCTGGTCGCAGACCTTTAATAATCATCAAAGATTAGGGCGGCAAGGTAGCACAGTGGTAGAGTTGCTGCTTTATAGTGCCAGTAGACACGGGTTTGATCCTGACTACAGGTGCTGTCTGCACGGAGTTTGTATGTTCTCCCCGTGACCCCGTGGGTTTTCTCCGGGATCTTCGGTTTCCTCCCACATTCGAAAGACGTACAGGTTTATAGGTTAATTGGCTTGGTATAAGTGTAAATTGTCCCTAGTGTGTGTAGGATGGTGTTAATGTGCTGGGATCGTTGGTCGGTGGGATGAAGGGCCTGTTTCCACGCTGTATCTCTAAACTAAAAATAATAATTATCTTTTACCCCTTCCACAAATGCTCCTTGACCGGTTTCCAACATTTTTATTGTAATTTTAATACTGGATAACTGTACACCCCCTTCAAAAAAAGTTTTTTTTTCATCTTATTTTGCACTTGTAACAGATTTATCCTTTTGCAGAGATCTGTGGAACAAGAGGCAATTTTTTGCATGTTTCTGTTTTGCTATTTAGCCTAATGAAATTGTTTGGTTGTAATCTGACTTCTTGATTTATCCCATGATAAAATAGCCCTTGCGTGGCTTGACAATTGAATAAGGACGTTTCTGGATTTTAAATATGCTCTCGCTAGATTTGCTAAAAGTTAGATTTAGTGACTTTGGGAATCTTGCTGTTTCAAAGGATCAATATATTGTGGTGCTCGATGCTCACGATGCCAGGAACAACACCTCGGCTGGAATCAATGTTGAGTTTGTCGTGTGTCGAGGTGTTTTCCCCAGTACTACCCCATTAAGATCCTGATCAAGTCAGTGCTCCATCTTTGCACCCACAGCAATGAATTAATACGTTGCTACATGGTGTTAGGGCTGCTTGGGCCGATTGGTGCAGCTGCTCATGGCTGGGGTGCATCCTGGCTTGTATGGTGAATATGGGCCATTGCTGGTGACTGGCAACTCCTGCTCTGTTGCGAGATTGCTGGGGTATTATGATTCCCTTGTAACCCCCTCTTAGAATGTGTCAGAAGCCTCTATTACCTTGGCTGAAGATTTCTTTATGGTTAGTCTTCTAGTTGCTGCCCTATTTAGCTTGTCACTGGTTAAATCCCTAGATGAGGACAGTTACGCACCCAAACAGGGACAGCCCTTCATGCTGCAAGTGATTGAATCTGAGAGACCATAATAGCCAGGCAGTCAACACATGGAGAAGGTGTTGCCTCTCCCCAGCAATGGCCCAGACTTGCCATGCTCGGATGCAACCTATCTTGCACATTTCATTGTGGAATCGTTGCACTGTTTGCCCCAGTCCTTGTAGGTGACCCATTGCATTGGTGGTTGACTCCACATCGAGCCATGTGGTGATGCGATCACTGTTTCGCTGATTGTTGGAGAGGCAGCATCTATATTTAGCCCGAGTGGAAATCTTAAAAGGTATAAACTTGCAAGTCTGTGTTTTGACCCCCCCCCCAGCACAGCAGTCACTGCAGTGATTCAGTGCTGTGTAAATTGCACATAGTGGGGTACCGGCAGGTGTATAATGAATGACACGTATATAGTAAAGGGCCTGTCCCACTTTCACGACCTAATTCATGACCTCTGCCGAGTTTGCCCTTGACTCATACTCGCAGCATGGTCGTCACAAGGCCGTAGGAAGGTCGTAGCAGGCCGTGATGCTAGTCATAGGTACTTGTGGCATCACGTAGGTCGGGGCGTTTTTCTAGCATGATGAAACATGTCCACGAGTAAAAAAAGATCGTGAATTAGGTTGTGCAATTATGCAAGATTCCAGTATCTGGTTCCTTGTCTCCATGGCACTGTTAAGTTTATCTGTATGGCGGTACTCGGTGTTCTTTGCATACAGCAGAAAATTTGGGCTCTTGGATTGATCTCCAGTGGGTTCTCAAGTTTCCAATCAGTTATGACCACCTCCCCACAATGATGTTGCTGAATTCTTTATTAACATTGATAAAAGTAAGGTGATTGGCATAAATCTCCAAATATTTGTAACAGATGGTGGCTGCTACTTATATACCTGTACGCTGCCTGGATCTTGCTGCACGATTAAAGGTGTTGCACTTGGAAGGGAAACAAGTATGCTAAGAGTTACTTTTTTGTATATCTAAACTGGCGTTAAAAAAAATTGTGATTCCTTGGGTTTATAAAGCTGGGATCCAGAGTTGGAAGGCTGACTTAATCATACTGGATGGAGATTCAGGCATAGCTAAATTTAACAATTATTAGTTTTCAAGTCTTTGGTTTGTAGAGTCAATTCCTTTATTGCTGTGGCTTCAGTGTGGGGAAAAATATGAATGAATTATTATCGTACATCTTGGTATTCTTTTTGGACATTAATTAATTTTTTACCTTGTTTATCCAACACTGTCCAAGGTTTACATTTTGAATAACATTATACATTCCTTTGGGGCTTTCACACCATCTTGTAGACATTTGGCGATTAGGATTCGAAGAGTGTACTACTTTAGCTAGAATGGAATGGTTTAGTTGACTATCCTGAGATGAGAATAAGTAAATGCTTAAGCTATTGAAAAGTGTGTGTATATATAGGCCTGGTGGACTTTTTCTCTGCTGTATCTTTGCATTTACTCAAATGGGAACTGTTAGATAAGTGAGCTCCAACTGACTAAAGCTGGGTCGGTATCCTTTCAAAACCTTCCTTTTCTGGTAGTAAAGAGCATTTGGCATGTGTCAATTTGAGGTAAATCTTCCTGGTCCAAGATGCTGCAGGATGGGGTATTACTTGCTTATGTAAACCAGCAGAATAACATAGTACAATAGGTGTCTTAATTTTTGACCAGTTACCAGGCCATATTTTTTATTAAACTTTGTGATGGATGTTTAAACTAAACTTTATATTGTGGATAGCATGAATTGAGCCATAATCTATTTTTGCTCAACTCTTATTTTGTTTTTCACCTCTATGAACAAAACCTTGCCTTAAGGTTGCTTTTCTCTCCATTCTCTCCATTATCTCAATGGGGTTAGGTTAGGTAAGGGGGAGGTACAGCGAGACCTGGGTGTTACTGAAAGTTGGCATGCAGGTACAGCAGGCAGTGAAGAAAGCTAATGGAATGTTGGCCTTCATAACAAGAGTATTTCAGTATAGGTGTAGAGAGGTTCTTCTGCAGTTGTATAGGGCTCTGGTGAGACCACATCTGGAGTATTGCATACAGTTTTGGTCTCCTAATTTGAGGAAGGACATCTTTGTGATTGAGGCAGTGCAGCGTAGGTTCACGAGGTTGATCCCTGGGATGGTGGGACTGTCATATGAGGAAAGATTGAAAATACTAGGCTTGTATTCACTGGAGTTTAGATGAATGAGGGGGGATCTTATAGAAACGTATAAAATTATAAAAGGACTGCACAAACTAGATGCTGGAAATTTTTTCCCAATGTTGGGCGAGTCCAGAACCAGGGGCCACAGTCCTAGAATAAAGGGGAGGCCATTTAAGACTGAGGTGAGAAAAAACGTTTTCACCCAGAGAGTTGTGAATTTGTGGAATTCCTTGCCACCGAGGGCAGTGGAGGCCAAATCACTGGATGGATTTAAGAGAGAGTTAGATAGAGCTCTAGGGGCTAGTGGAGTCAAGGGATATGGGGAGAAGGCAGGCATGGGTTATTGATTGGGACGATCAGCCATGATCACAATGAATGGCAGTGCAGGGCCGAATGGCCGCCTCCTGTGCCTATTTTCTATGTTGCTTTGTTTCATACCCCAAAACATGTGTAATTGTAGTTTAAATATGTCTAGAGTTTAGTTATAGAGATCGAGTGAAAACAGGCCCTTTGGCCCACCGAGTCGGCACCGATCAGCGATCCCTGCACATTAACACTATCCTACACACACTAGATGATTTTAAACTTATACCAAGCCAATTAACCTACAAACCTGTATGTCTTTGGAGTGTGGGAGGAAACCGAAGATCTCAGAAAAAACCCACGGGGAGAACGTACAAACGGCACCCATAGTCAGGATTGAACCTGGGTCTTCGACGGTGCAAGCGCTGTAAGGCAGCAACTCTACTGCAGTGTCACCGTGCCGCCCCAGTTTGATCTTCGTTTGGTTGGTAAAGCCGTACCCGGCAATGGGTTCCTTACACGTCCAGAAGTCCATAGCCAGAAAATGCACGAATCTTGATGAATATTTAGAATTCAGTTTTATATGAGCTCATGTGTGTGAATGTTCACAGATCAGGAGTTTGTAAACCAGGTGGCTTGTACATTCTGTTGGTGTCATTCAATCTGTACTGCCCTGGTATTATAGTAAGGAGTTGGACATTGTTCAGACAAATTGAAAACATTTTGTGGAAGCTGTTTTCAACATACCCATTTGAATAGTATTTTCTGTAATTCTAATGGTATTTGTGTAGCTTTTTTTTTAAATTTCCAAGGAGATTTAATGGTTTTACAAATGACCAGCCGGTTAGATTAACATAAATGTTGTAAATTATCTGTATTCTAAGGAAAAGGGATCTGTGGATAGAACCCAAATTAATTGCTTAAAATTACTTTGAATATAGCAGTATCTGAACAGGGTTTTTAAGTTATTGTACAGATTCTTCGACTTCAACTTGGTTCATATTATTTTTGGGCAAAAGTAATACTGTTAAATAAAAGACAAATATTGGGCACTTGGCAGGTCTGGCAGTATCTGGAGAATATTTGGGGTTGATGACTTTAAATCATGATCTTTAATCGGAAATGTTGGTTGTGTCTCTCTGTATAAATGCTGCCTGGTCACATGAGTATTTCCAACATCTCCAAATTTAGTTTTCCCTAGTAATACTATGAACTCGTTTAATTTTAATAAAAGCATACTGATATTACAAGGAAATATCAATGTCTATCGTTTTTAAGGGTGCCAGTTACTAAGTGAGTGATTCTTTAATACAAGTCTGATTATTCAATAATAAAAAGTGTATCAGTTAGAAAGAACTTCTTAATTTGGGAAAATAATACAGGATGATTGTCTTTTACCTGGTCTTTATCATAATGGGTAACTTTGGAGTTGGATTAGCATGAAACTGATTGATGGTACACCTGGAGGAAATCACTTTTTCACACAGCAATGCATGTTTATCCCATCATTTAAGAAATAGTTGGACGGGTACATGGATAGGACGGGTTTGGATGGTTATGGGCCAAGCGCAGGCAAGTGGGACTAGGGTAGCTGGGACATTGTTGGCTGATTTGGGCGAGTTAGACCAAAGGGCCTGTTTCCACTGTATCATTCTATGATTGAGTGATTAAATTCTAGTTCATTCTAGATGCTTTGGACAATAGTAGAAAGTACAGCTTGGTGCTGTTGGCAGATAAATGTTCAGTTCTTGGCATTAGATGTGAAGCATAAAGAAAAGTGACATGGTTATGCATTTGGTAGAAAATTAAAGCTAAATCAGCTTTTCAGTAGAATTTTGCACTCGTGCAATATCCTTAGAGCAAAGTGTGTAGAAATGCAAGAATAAGCAGGGAGTCTGGATGATAACTGAGCATTGGTATAGGTTTATGAAGTTGACTAGATTCAAGCAGTGGATTGCCCAGGATCTGTTGTGAGCACTGTTGCAGGTCTGGATGAAAGATGTCTTTCAACAATCTTATTTTATAAAATTCTGCATCGGGTGATATCAGCACTCATTTTATAATTATTGTGACTGAGAATATATTGACGCCTCATTATAGTAACGTGGAAATAGTTCATGAATAGAGGCTAAGAATTTGGTTGTGACTATTTCTGACTTGGTAACTAAGGTTAATAGTGGATATATGATCGTAATACTTTGTGGGTATGTCTAGGGACTGCAGACTGAAATTATCTATGTTTAACCTGTGAGATGCACATGCATTGATAGTTCATGAGACCATTGGTTAACAACAACTATCAGTGCAAATATCAGGACTGACTATAATACCAAATTTGGTAAATATTTGATAATAAATGGAAAGACTTCTGAAGAGAGCTTTAAGGTTTCTAACCAAGATTTGATTTCCCAACCTGCTTCGCATCGGGATGATAGAACTGCAGATGCTGGAAAAATCGAAGGTAGACAAAAATGCTGGAGAAACTCAGCGGGTAAGGCAGCATCAGAAGGAATAGGCGAAGTTCCGGGTCGAGACCCTTCAGACTGATATCGGGGGTGGGGGGGGGGGGCGGCGAGCGGTAAAAATAAAGAGGCGGAGACAGTATGCTTGTGGAAGAGCTAGGGAAGGAGGGAGAAAGCAAGGACTATCTGAAATTGGAGAAGTCAATGTTCATACCGCAGGGGTGTAAACTACCCAAGCGAAATATGATGTGCTGTTCCTCCAATTTGTGCTGGGCCTCACTCTGGCAATGGCGGAGGCCCAGGACAGAAAGGTCGGATTTGGAATGGGAGGGGGAGTTGAAGTGCTGAGCCCCCGAGAGATCAGGTTGGTTATTGCGAACTGAGCGGAGGTGTTGGGAGAAGCGATCTGTGCTTGGTCTCACCGATGTAGAGAAGTTGACGCCTGGAACAGCGGATGCAGTATATGAGGTTGGTGCAGGTGAACCCCTTCCTCACCTAGAAAGACTGCTTGGATGGAGTCGAGGGGAGAGATAAAGCGAGAAGTGTAGCATTTCCTGCGGTTGCAAGGGAAAGTACATGGGGAGGGGGTGGTTTGGGTGGGCAGGGACGAATTGACCAAGGAGTTACGGAGGGAACGGTCTCTGTGGAATGTGGAAAAGATGGGAAGATGTGGCCAGTGGTGGGATCCTGTTGGAGGTGGCAAAAATGTCGGAGGATTATATGTTGTATGCGACGGCTGGTAGGATGGAAGGTGAGGACAAGGGGGACTCTGTCCTTGTTACGAGTGGGGCGATGGGGAGTGAGAGCGAAGCTACGGGACACAGAGGAGACCCTTGTGAGAGTCTCATCTATAATAGAAGAGGGGAACCCCTGTTCCCTAAAGAATGGGGACATCTCCGATGCCCTGGTCTGGAACACCTCATTCTGGGTGTAGATGCGGCATTGACCATCTCCATCGCAGGTAACAGACCACTGACTGATAGCTACTGCAAACCCACTGACTCTCATGGCTATCTGGACTACACTTCTTCCCACCCTGCTTCTTGTAAGGACTCTATCCCGCTACTCCCAATTGCTCCATCTACGCCGCATCTAATATAGATGAGGCTCTCACCAGGGTCGTCTCTATATCCCGCAGCTCCGCTCTCACTCCCCATCACCCTACTCGTAACAAGGACAGAGTCCCCCTTGTCCTCACCTTCCACCCTACCAGCCGCCGCATACAACATATAATCCTCCGACAATTTCGCCACCTCCAACGGGATCTCACCACTGGCCACATCTTCCCATCTCCTCCCCTTTCAGCAGAGACTGTTCCCTCCGTAACTCCCAGGTCAATTTGTCCCTTCCCAACCAAACCACTCGCTCCCCTGGTACTTTCCCTTACAACTGCAGGAAATGCTACACTTGTCGCCTTACCTCCCCCCTTGACTCCATCCAAGGACCTAAGCAGTCTTTCCAGGTGAGGCAGAGGTTAACCTGCACCTCCTCCTACCTCATCTACTGCATCCGCTGTTCCAGATGTCAACTTCTCTACATCGAGACCAAGCGCAGGCTTGGCGATCGCTTCGCCCAGCACCTCCTCTCTGTTCGCAATAACCAACCCGGGGCTCAGCACTTCAACTCCCCCTCCCATTCAGAATCCGACCTTTCTCTCCTGGGCCTCTGCCATTGCCAGAGTGAGGCCCAGCGCAAATTGGAGGAACAGCACCTCATATTTTGTTTGGGTAGTTTACACCCCAGCGGTATGAACATTGACTTCTCCAATTTCAGGTAGTCCTTGCTATCTCCCTCCTTCCACTCTCCAGCTCTCCCACAAGCCTACTGCCTCTGCCTTTTCCTCCCCCCCCCCCCCCCCCCGACATCAGTCTGAAACGTCGCCTATTCCTGCTCTCCATAGATGCTGCCTCACCTGCTGAGTTTCTCCAGTATTTTTGTCTACCTAGCATCAGGATGTAGTCACTTTGATTTTCTTTTGCTTGTAACATTGTGCAATGTTAGTAAGAAAATGAATTGGTAGGTTGGGGTGGAAAATTGAGGTCCTGTCAGGACAGTGATGGAACTTTCTTTTCCCTTGTCTTAAGAGTAACATTTGATTTGCAGATTTTGGAATTTGAATCTTCACTTTGCATTGCAGTATTGTTTTCAAGTAAGCAAATTAACAGAATTTTCCTACCACTTTCATTCGTATCTTTTGACAGCCTGTTTAATCTCATTGTCCTGGAAATGTAATCAAGTACATCTATTTCCTCGGCTCCAAAATATTGACCTTTTAATGATTCTTCCCACTTGTTGGCGCAAAGCTCTCTCCAACATGGGTGAAAAACTAAAGCTGGGATTAGGTTTTAATTTTATTGTGCAAGAAGTATAGTTGGATCCCATCATGCCTTGATGAAAGCTATCAAAACAGCATGAAAGCAAAATGGCAAACTAGAATATATTTTGAACCAGTTTGGCCTTGAAAGTTAGCTATTATCTTTTCACTGTGCACATTTTTTAATACAATGATTTCTGAAAATCTGACCAGGCAATTCTGCATGTAAAACCAATTTTAAAATCATGTACATTCCATGTTGGAATGAAGCCATCCTTAAGCAGTATACATTTGGAGCTTTAATATAAAAATTGTTCATGAAACTGGCTGTCAGTGGGCACAATAGCCAGTGAACTTTAGTAGCTTGGATTTTTCCAAGCAGGTTAAACGTCAGGTAATGACATAGTGTGAAAGACCTACCTATGGTAGGTTCAATTTATTTATCAGCCTCTTTTTCACATTTTTCTCTAATTCTGCGATTCTTCAATATGAAGACCCCGAGATCATGACTTTGTGCCTGTACAGTCAAAGACCATCCCTTTACTTCACTCTATACCCATGACTGTAGCCAGACACAATTCCAACTCCATCTTCAAATTTGCTGATGGCATCACCATTGGTGGACAAATTACAAATGACAAGTCAAAGTATCGGAGGGAAATCGATCGACTGACCAAATGGTGCCAGAACAACCATATTGCTGTTAACGTCAGTAAAACTAAGGAAATGATTGACTTTAGCAATGAAAGGCTGAGGATCTACAAACCTGTCTTCATCGACGGATGGTGGTGGAGAGATTCAAAAACTTCAAATTCCTGGGCATCTGTGAAGATCTGTCCAGTACGCAGCACATTGATACAATCATAAAGAAAGCCTATCAACGCCGATACTTCCTTGGAAGATTGAGGTTATTGCTATGTCGATAAGTACTTCGACAGGTATATGGTAGAGAGCGTATTGTCGGGCTGCATCACGGCCTGGTTCGGAAACATGAATTTCCCAGAGCGAAGAAGATTGCAAAAAGTGCTTAGTCCATCACTGATACTGTCCTCCCCACCATCGAAAGAATCCACAGCAGCTGCTGCCTAAAGGCTGCCAGCATTATTGGAGACCCACACCATACTGGTCATGCTCTCATTTGACTCCTGTCTTCAGAATAAGGTATAGGAGCCTGAATATGTTCAGGAACATCATCTTCTCAACAACCATCGGACTATTAATCACTAAACCTTCAGCTAAGCTCCAAACTACATAGCCTTGTGGGCATTATTTCTGTCTTTTTACTTTTTATTTGTATATGTTGAACCTTATTGTTCTGGTGTTTACAGAGTACCATGTTCCATTTCGGGACATATGATAATAAATCACTAACTCTTGAATATCTTTGGAAGCCCCCCTTACTTTTGGCTGTATTACATTTGTGTCCATCACTAGACAACTCGTTGACATCTACTAGCATTTAGTAAAAGCGAATGAGTTTTTTAAGCCCTTCAAATGAAATGCTGAATTTAATTTTGCCATGGAGGTAATTTTAAATGGAGGTCATTTTCTGAACTGAGTATTCCAAAGGAAACTGATCCTTTTCTTTCCATTAGAGATTCAGGTAGAAAAGACAAAAGTCATTTCTGTTTTGAAATTGTTTGATTTGTTCTGGCACTCCCCTCATCCCTGTTGCTATTTTACATTCCAAATTTGATGGAATCATTTAGAAATTTATTGTACAGGTGTCCACTTGATCCAATGTGATCCCATCAAGCAAAAATGAAATTTAAAGTCATTTTTGCTTCCCAGCTCATGATTCAATGCCCTGCTCTTCAATTGCTTAGTAAGATACTTTTTAAATTTTGGTAATGCTTTTCATCTTTGTCACCCGTTTCATTTCAGGGATCCTAACACTGATTCCTTTGAATTATATAAAGTGGCTCACATCTGATGCAAAACGACACTGATTTGCTGGGGAAGTATTATATTTGTAGGTAGACATCATTGAGATAAAAAGAAGTGCATCATTAACTGTGACTGAAGCTTGGATTGCTTGTAGCTTCAAATA
This sequence comes from Malacoraja senta, assembly GCA_038087875.1. Classification (NCBI taxonomy): domain Eukaryota; kingdom Metazoa; phylum Chordata; class Chondrichthyes; order Rajiformes; family Rajidae; genus Malacoraja; species Malacoraja senta. The sequence goes on from CM075977.1 coordinate 158,772,571, forward strand.
TTTGAATCGGCTTTTTTTTCGAAAAAAATCTTTATGCAGTAGGATTTCAAGTTGCCTTCAATTTTAAGTATAGCTTTGCTGTCTTTAAGAAAAAAACCTGCATAATCTTCTATATTAGACAAAGGTAAATGCTTGCATTTAGAAGTTGGTTTATTTTGGCATATAGAGATAAGCTTTTTGGTTGATTTCAAACTGGTTGCAAAGCTGGTTGCAAACACAATTCTCCTGCACTTGGAAATCCAATTTTCTCATTAAATACAATTTTCCAGTGTTTTATAGATTATGTATATTAAGCTTTTTTTTTTCAAATGCATTTGTAAGAATTGCTAGTGCACATTAAAAATACTTTTGGAAAGACTAAATTCAGTACGCTCTTTTGCTGAATTGAGAGTCTGGCAGAGCTACTAAACAATGTCCACAGATTTGCAGGTAAATCTATTGGTGTGAGTGAATTTGTCGTAAATCCTTTTGATGTGTAATTTTGCTCATACTTCAGCTTCTTTAATGCACCATTAGGTCAGAACTGAATTAAGTTTGTTCTATTTTGGGGGCTGTTTCAAAGATACAGGTCTCCCACTGTTTTTTCCCTGACAACTGATGGTCGGGACCCCCAGGGACTGAAGCCCCTCTGAAAATGTGGTGCCTAGGCTGGGTAATGTGGCCGATCTCGACCTCATTGGGACCTCCGTGCCAATCGCCGGGTTGAATTTACTACCTGCGGTCAGTGCTTTGGAATTCCGGCCAAGCCGGAGCCGGCAGATCCGTTCTCATAACTGACTTCCGTGGCCGAATTTGCGTGTCTCAGTCCCCCAAGGTCGTGACCTCTGTTGGTCCGGCCAGACTGATAATCCAGAAAAGCTCTGGAACCAATGGTGCTGGAAAATCAGTGGTGAACCTGTACTTGATCACAAATATAGGAATGTATTTGGTTTTGGTAACATTAGTTCGCAATGCCATCAGTCTAGTGTAACTTACAGCAATGACTGGACTTGGTTCGTTCAAAATGATTAACATTTGTATGAATAGTTCTTATTTTGAAACTATAAGAGGTACATAGCAGGATAAACAAAGAGTCAGTAGATGCTGTTTAGATTTTCAGAAAGCCTTTGATAAGGTGCCACATATGAGGCTGCTAAGGAAGATGAGAGCACATGGTATCAAAGGGCAGATACTAGCGTGGATAGCAGGTTGGCTGGATGGCAGAAGGCAAAGACTGGCAATAAATGGGGCTTTTTCTGTTTAGCTGCCAGTGACTAGCTGAGCTCCGCAGGGGTCGGTGCTGGGCCGCTACACTTCACGTTGTAATGATTTGGACGAGGGGATTGAAAGCTTTGTGGCCACGTTTGCGGATGATTCGAAAATAGGTGGAAGGGCAGGTAGTGCAGAGAAAGTAAAGGACTCTGCAGAAGGACTTGGACAGGTTGTGAGCGTGGGCAGATGGAATATAGTGCAGCAAAGTATGGAGTCATGCATTTTGGTAGTAGGAATAAAGGTGTAGACTATTTTCTAAATGGGGAGAGAATCCAGAAATCTGAAGTGCAAAGGGACTTGGGTGTGCTGGTGCATGATTCACAAAAGTCAAAATGCAAGTCGAATCGGTAGTAAAGAAAGCAAACTCAATGCTAGCATTTATTTCGAGGGCTTGTGTACAAAAACAGGGAAGTAATATTGAGGCTCTAAAGGCACTGGTAAGGCCGCATGTGGAATATTGTGAGCAATTTTGGATGCCATATCTGAGGAAGGATGTGCTGGCTCTGGAGAGGGTCCAGAGGAGATGATCCCAAGAATGAGTAGGTTAACTTATGAGTGTTTGTCGGCGCTGGGCCTGTACTCGTTGGAGTTTAAAAGAATGAGAGGGGAGCTCATTGAAACATACAGAATAGTGAAAGGCTTGGATAGAGAGGATGTTTCCACTAGTGGGAGAGTCTAGGACTAGAGGTCATAACCTCAGAATTAAAGGACATTCTTTTAGGAAGATGAGGAGAAATTTCTTTGGTCAGAGGGTGGTGAATCTAGAATTCTTTGCCACATAAGGCTGTGGAGGCCAAGTTGGTGGATATTTTTAAGGCAGAGATAGATTGTCATGGGTGTCAGGAGAATGGGGTTAGGAGGGAGAGATAGATCAGCCATGATTGAATGGTGGAGTAGACTTGATGGGCCAAATGGCCTAATTCTACTCCTATTAATAATGTCCTTATGACCTAATAGTACAATAGTTTAAATAAAAATAAACTTTCTGATGTTTTATTCCAAATTCCATTCTCCAGATGTTTGCTCTCTATTCTTGCATAGGATTTTGATGTCACTGTCTTGAGCAGCAATTATCACACATACATAATAGCTTTAAGGTAGCAGCTCGCCATTTAGGCAACATTTTGTTCTCCGTTGCTGTTGGATGGTTTCAGGATTTCTAATCCAGAAACCAGTGGGAGGGGGGGGGGGGGGTAAATCTCTAAGGTGAAAGTTGGAGAATTCTTCAGGTTCCATTGCCACATGACAGTTGCCTGCCTTCTTTCAGGTGTGACGGTTGTGGGTTTGAGAAGTCCTGTTGGTGCCTTTGCAATATTTGCTGATATGCACAATGCAGCTACAGTTCTTTGGTAGTCCAATGTGATAATGTTTAAGGTGGTGAATTAGGTGTTTGGCAAGCCAGTTGTTACTTGAGTGTTGGACTTTCTCGCAGGCAAATGGGGAATATCCAGCATATCCTTGATGTGAACATGTTGCATATGCTTTGGTACTTGGGGAAACGTATAGTTTGTTACATTCCCAGTGTCTGATCTGCTCTTATCAATTGTGGTATGTGGCTCATCTATTTTGTTTCCAATCAGTAATGATACTCTTTTGTGGGTTAGGGTTAGGGGGTCCTCTGTCCTGTGATAGATTTAGGTTCAATACAAAATGTCGTAAGTTTTTCATGAGAAAATAATTCTCAAATTGTGTGCTGTTGTATCCCCAAGCATAAAACGCTTGAAGATTCAGTGCAGCTTGTTTCTACTTGTAATCGTGGTTGATGTGCATAGTACCTATGTTGGTTGTGTGTTTGGCACATGCTGTTGAATTAATCTCTACACTGCTGTTCTATGAAGCTGTGAATCATTGTTTCTCTGACTTGTGAATCAGAAAAGTCTAGTTACAGCCTTGGTCAAAGTCAGTTTGGACTATAATACAGTGTGCTATGTTTCTAAATGTCTTTTTGTAGAAGAGTATAAAACGCCTCAAGTAGTTAAACTAGAATTTGGCTTGTTTGTTTTATCTACCTATATTTAAAACTCTGTGTGTTTCTGCCTGTCTTGTGAGTGCCAGCCTTCCTTTGATTCGTTGCTACGCCAACACCACACGCAGAAACGCAGAGATTTTTTCCATTTCGGTAGAGATTTCACTTTTCATTCCAAGTATCCACTCCTGATTAAATTTTGTCGTGTTTATGTAGACATTTTAAATAAAATCCTTCTTCCCCCCCCCCCCCCCACTCATTTTGTCTCCTCTTGCTGGCCAGCCACCATAACGGCTGCTGCCGACCGGCTCTGCTCCAAAAACGACGCCTTTTTTTTTTCGCTAGCGATTTACGCCCCGGGGTCTGAAGCACGTTCGGGGTCCAGACCCAACGGGTCTGCACTTGGTCTAGTATTATATAAAGCCACTGATTTCTGCTAATATTTCAATACCTGTCATTGAGTGTACAAATGTAGGAGGTAATGGTGAAAATGTATTTGTCCTTGGATACACAAGGAACTGCAGATGCTGATTTAGAAAAAAAAAGACAAGTGCTGGAGTAACAGTAGCTTGGGCAGCATCTCAGGAGAACCTAGATGAGTGATGTTTTGAATCGGGACCCTTCAGACTGATTGTTGGGGGGGGGGGGGTGGAAGGGGAAGTGTATGGAAGAGAGGTGGGGGCAGACCAAAGCCTGGAGTGATGGGTGGGTACAGGTGAGAGGGGTTTATAATAGACAGATTGGAACAAAAGCCAGAGATCACTGGCCTATCACTTGCCAGGCCTTGGCCTGTCCCAACCTCGCTTCCAGTTTTCTTCCCCCCCCACAATCAGTCTGAAGAAGGGTCTAGACCCGAAACGTCACCTATCCATGTTCTCCAGAGATGCTGTCTGACCTGCTGACTTACTCCAGCACTCTATGTATCCTTGCCCTGAAACTTGAGCTGCATCATACAACACTCTTTAATGGTGATTTTATTTCCTATAAAGGATTTAATGAAATTAACAATAGTTAATGCTGAGAATTGCATTCCAAGACTTCCTTTGATTAAATCTAATCTTCCACAGTGAAACTGTAGTTTTAACTCTTGCGATCATTCCACTGTGATAATCTAAAATTATAGCTTACTGCACAAGAAACTGATTCACTGCCTATTGAGTTGTGCTTTTTGGGTTTAATCCATAGTTGGGTTCAAAAGTGACTTTTATCAATAGTAACCAATATGCATCCCTCCTTGAGGGTGACTAAGATACTGGATTGAATATGGTGTATGGAAATATTAATTGGAATGTTCATGTAGTCTTGTATGATAAATGAAAATGCACAATTTTTAGAAATTGAAAGAACAAGAAAAGATTAACTATAATTTTAGGAGCAAACATCCTGAATAAGTTTGCAATCGTAACTGCTAGAAGCCCACTTCTGCATCACCAAATGTATTTTTTGTAGTTTGAATCACAATTGTGCTTATCATTTGTACTAGTTTTATCTAATGTATTGATTTTTTTAAATTGCAGAATCTGGCTGCAATTTTATCACTATCTCTTGCTTATACATTTCACTATTCACTACATATTTATTATGCATGGGGTCATTTACATTTTTTTAAGCGGATTAGATTGGAATTGCCTCATTTTCTTCAGCCCAAACTGCATGGACATGCTGTGAATATACATAAGGCATTGTAAATTGATTGTTGCATTATCTTGCTAATCTAACATACGGTACTCTTTTGTGTCCATATTGCAGACGGCAACTCCAAACTAACATGGCAGTCAGACTGTGTGATGTGGCTACTCTGCTTAGAAGTGGTTCGTGGGCTGCAGAGCCTTGGACTGGGGTCTGTGGGATTTTTCTTTAAATTCAGTAGTGACTAAGATATTTTATTATTGAGGCCATACCAAAACGTATAAAATACATGGTTCTCAAAGGTCCTTTCGTCTTGCAAAAATCTAATTGTTCAGAAATAGATAATTTATATAGATAATTTTAGAACAGCAATAGATCTTAATTACAAAATAGCTATATATGTAAAGTGAAGCCAATGTAACTATTTTGGTATGGTCTGATTTAGAAATTGTATAATTTTTATTGAAGTGGGTTTGATGCATTATGCTGTGCGTTGTGGTAGCAGTGCACATGTTTAACTGCTGTTAATTTCCTAGGTTGAGTTGCTAATTGCAAATGGTATTTCAGTGAAGTTCTTTAAAGCTCAGTTACTTGTAATCATTCTGAACTCTTGGTATTGGTTTATGGTTCATTGTTGTGATTCCCATGCACATTTTGTAAGTGATTATATAAAAATTTTAAAAAAGCTCTTGGCTAGAATGAGTACCTCTGCAGCGTACACATGGCTGCTCAGTGGATTTGTGGTTGTGCTATAGTTTTTCACATATAAAGCAAAATCTGTATTGCAGTAGTGGATATCACTACAGACAGGTCCCTGTTTTTGCCAGTGTTATGCATTTGTTTTACTAATACTTTGCATTAAATTTGTGTTAAGCCTCAAAATTTGCTAATTGTTTTGCGTACGTTTTGTGGAGTATTGAATGGAATGTACAGAGGAATCAATAGAGTATTTCTTGAAATGCAGAGGCTTATTTCTTAATGGCTGCTGTGCTGTTTTGAAGGCTTTCCTCATCTAGGGTAGAGGATGGCTGCAGGTGGCACATACAGTTTTTGTGTATGTAGTAATTTGTGTTTGACAAAGGGGAAATATCTTCATTGAGATCCTCCTTTACTGAACTCAGTAGTTATAAACTAATTGCTGCAGTTGCTGGCAGTGTAGAATTTGCCCCATAAATATCTTATAACCTTGCAAACATCTTGAGCTGTTTTATCTGCTATGTGACTTTGAAATAGTAAAACAAGTTGTGTATCTTAAATTGTTGAATGATATCCGCAACACCACTGTTCCTCCAAAGAATATTGTGGTTATCTAAATTCCCCATTCTGAATATTGAGTGAATTTGTAAAATGTGAAATATCAGTTGGAATAGTCGATAATTTTGGAAGTTGTCACAGCTAGGGTCTTTTGGAGGTGGCCATTGCCATGGGCTGTTTGTATTGTGACATTGCAATAGCAAAGTTCATTTTTTTTAAAGGTCCTCCCTTTGACAAGCTTGGAGGATTGCAGGAGAGGTCTGATTGAATGAGATTCTGCTGCCAAGTTGGTGGAAGTGCTATCCCTGTCTCTTGTGTAGTGTACTACACTGTGTAGTGTGGGATTATAGTCGTGTAGTTGCCATTGAGCTGGTGATTGAAGATTTTGGCTAGAGATGCAATGTTGAAATTCAACAATACTTGTGAATATGATGTTTCAATAATTTGCAGTTAACATAACAGATCTTGTCTGGAAGGATCTTAGTTTAGCCCCATTTCTGTGACTAAATTTGACTTTAATATAGCTACCGCATATAGTTGAGTGGAATTCTTTTGATATATTTTAAAAAAAACAGCTTGCTGCAAGCTGTGGAATACGAATGGATTTTATTACGTTTATTGTATAATGCAGCATGGCATCAGGAGGTTCTGTTGTTATTTTGTGAAACGCATAGCAATGTTTCACCACAAGATGGCGGAAATCTAGTTGTGGGGATGCATAACCCTCCATCTGTTCGGGAATGCTGTGGAGTGCATTTGCAGCATGGGTGAATTGCTGGTGTGCACAGAATATCAATCGGGTATCTCTCCATTATGAAATGTAAAACTGTTATTACTTAATAAAACTAAAGGATGTTGAAGGTTGTGGCTCTTGACGTCACATGGACTTGATAACTGAAAAAAATTAAAAGCCTGCTTCAGGTTACAAAAATAGTTTGAACCATAATGCAAGCTGTGAAAGGCTAAAGTATGATCTTCTTTGATCAGTAAACTTCTGAAGAAATATCTTCTCTAAATTGAAAAATTTGCTATATTGCTGCTTTGGTTTGTTCTGTAAATTGAAATATGTCTTTTTTTAAAACATTTTGATTATAAGAATAATACTTTTTTGAATAGTTTGAGGCTCTGCATTGATACCCAAGTTATTGCTGCTTGGATCATAAGTGATTTAGAAGTTGAATTGTATTCCTTGCTTAATGTCCAGATATTCATGATTACATTTCTTAATTACAAAGACTAGGACTTGTACCAATTCTCAATCTAGCTAACGTTTATATGTTAGGTGATCTGTACATATGCTCTATTTAATTATTGATCATATCCCCAATAAAACGCTATTGATCTCCATTTTGCATTTCATTGTCCATTTCTAGTTCTTGAGGGAGAAAGTGAAGTATTCCATTACTCCTGTTAAAGTGGATAGGGGAGAAACGTCCATGTGTTTATGGGGTGTTTTGGGTGGGTGAGAAGATTTGGGGTGTAAATGGGTTATCGCCGTAAGAGAGAATTTATTTTGAATCTTTCATCTATTAAATATCAATATAATTCCTTGGTATTTATTTTATCACTTGGTAGTACGCATGAACCTCCACCTTTGACCGATCAGTGTGTATCCTTCATTCGTACTCCACTCCTGACCAATTTCCATACACACATGGAATTTTAGAATTTAATTTTTAATAAAGTTGTCAATTGGCTTTTGGTGGTGAATTCTGATTATGTAATTTCAAATGTATCAAAATGAAGCAAAAGGTCATCAGACTTTTTTCTGCTGGAAATGCCAAAGCAACATGGTGATCTGTTGGTCAAGACAAGGCTTGCATTTTGGGTGTTTCTAATGTAAATGCACCATTGGCATTTCAGAAAGGTCGGGGGTTTTGTTGAATTGCATTTTTAAATGTTCATAAGATAATGTTGACTTATTTATTTTTAGCAGGTAATTGCTGCCATGGAAACGCAACTGTCCAATGGTCCAACTTGTAATAACACATCAAATGGTCCTTCCAACACCAACACTGGTACAAACAACTGCTCATCACCTGTTGACAGTAACACCATACCAGAGGACAGCAAAACCAACTTAATAGTCAACTATTTGCCTCAAAACATGACGCAAGAGGAGCTCAAAAGCCTGTTTGGCAGCATTGGTGAAATCGAATCCTGCAAACTAGTACGGGACAAAATTACAGGTATCTTTGCACTTTACCATTGTATGTTGTTTGCTTTGTGTTATGGCCACAAAATGTGTAGAGCCTCCAGAATGAACAACCAGGTATTTAGATGTAGAACATAGAAAAGCTGAAACTTTCTGTAAACCCTTTACTGCTGACTGAATATAATTTCTAAAGTCAGAGCTTTGTTTCATTTGTATTTAGACTTGGTTTATTTGCATGTAGATTGGGTTTTTCATCAGTAAGATTATAAACTATTTGAAAGCTATGGAACGAGGAAATTAGAATAATTTTAATATGTAGCCTTTGTGCAAAAATGGTCTGTTCCAATGTTAATTGAACTTATTTTATAACTGAGCTTGTGCAACAAAATGGGATTTTTTATTTTAATTGACTGCAGTTTATTTCCAAATTCATGTTAATTTGCATTTTTATTTGATTGAGGTTTAGAAGACTATGCAGTGCATTCTTTAGGCAGGTTCCATTACAGATGCGAGCTACAAGATTTCTACTTTAAGGCTGTGTGTCAATTAATCTTGAAGTTGGCACTTAAATAGTTGTGGCAAACGCTTAATCCAGGACATTAAAGTGGTTCCACCACCTTTTGGGCCGTACATTCCAAATGTGTACATTTCTTCTTTGCCCTCTTGTAATTCTTGAGTGAATTGTCTTGCATTTAGTTATTTAGTCTTCCATTGTATGTCTCTAAATTGCTGTAATTCAATCGTTTTTTTGGTGTTGAACACAGAGTAAATATTGCTTTAACCTTTTTGCTTTACAGAGAATGGCCTCATTTTGCAGTATCCCAAAATAACAAAGGTCATGGATTCATAGTAGCATTCTAGCAACCCTCCTTTCTACCATCAAGGTTGTGATACAAGTATGGTACAGAGAATTACAGAGATTGTTGCAGCTGGGGAATAACCAGTAACTACTTTTTATACACCTTATTTAGTTTAGAGAACATGGAAATGGGTACTTCGGCCAACCTAGTCCATGCTGACCATTGATTACCCCATACGTATGATATCCCACTTTCCCATCCATTCCCTGCATGTTACGGTAATTTGAGGCCAATTAACGTACAACCCCTTGTGTCTTTGGGATATGGGAGAAAACCAGAGAACCTGGAACCCCACGGTCACAGGGAAAACGTGTAAAGTCTACACAGACAGCACCCAAATATCAGGATCAGACCCGAGTGGTGCTGTGAGGCAGCAACTCTTACAAACTGCCACCCTTCTCGTGATAATGGAGGCTATTCAGTCCATTGGATTTGGCTTTTGGATTATTCTTTGCTCTCTTAAATGACCAGTTCCACCCTGATTCACCTACTTGCAACCACAACAGGGATAATTTGTGATCAGTTAACATAGCACCAGCATGCCTGTGGGATATGGGAGGAAACTCCCATGGTAACAGGAAGTGAATGGAACTCCAACCAAGGTCAGGATTGAACACAGGTTGCTGGAGCTGTGAGGCACCAGCATTGCTTGCTGTACCATTGTGTTGGCCTACTGTAAAGTTAATGGTTGAAAATGACTAACTCAAGCCATCTTCCTGTTTTTACACACTGCTTGCTGACAAATTAACTCTTCTTAATCCCGATACATGTCAGCATATCAACCTAGCTTCAGCACCTTTCCTGCTTGGTACCAACTTTGTCTTCTAATTCAAGAAGTAAAGGATTTCTGTGTTTGCTATGAGCTTTCAGTCCATAAGACTACAGTTCATTGCTTAAAAGCGGTTACTGGAGAAATTAATTACAATTGCCCAATTAACTTCAAAGGTCAGTCTATTGGCACATGTACCAATTAAGGTGCAGTGAAATTCGATTTACCATATAACCATACTTAAAAAAAAAAAAAGGGAACAAGATGTACAACTACATAAGTTAACATAAATCCACCACAGCGGATTCCTCACTGAGATGGAAGGCAATGAAGTCCAATCTTCCTCATTTATTCTCCCGTGGTCGAAGCCCCCGCGCGGCCTGGAGCTCCCGAAGTCTGTCTTCAACCAGGGACCGCAAGCTCCACGATGTTAAAGTCCTGTAGGCTCCCATGGTTGGAGCTCAGTGGTCGATCCCCGACAGGGTTCGCGAACTCCACGATGGCAAGTCCGTAAGCTCCCGTGGTTGGAGCTCCAGAAGTCGGTCTCCAGCTGAGGCTGCCAACTCCTCGATGTTAGGCTGCAGTGCGGATGGAGATACGATACGGAAACAATTTGCATCTCTCCAGACACCCACCCCCCACATGAAAGAAGCTAAAGAACTAAAACATTTAACACATACTATTAAACAACAAAGAAGGAAGTGACAGATAGACTGTTGGCAAGGCAGGCATTGCTGGCGCCACCCGGTGGTTGCTTTAATGTCTAGTTTATAATGCTTACTGAACATCATGTGAAATTATCATAAATTATGTAATAGTCATCTGGTTTGGGAATTGCACAATGAAGAAAGTTGCTCTTTCTGCCAGCAAAATGTGGTTGGATGTTTGGCACATCAGTCAAATCTTTGGAATTCTCAACCCAGGGATGTGCATGCTGAGCTGTGTATATTCAGGGCTGGTGCTGCTAGATTTTTGGATGATGGGTTTATGGATGGGAAGTAGTTTTGAGTTGAAGATTAGCCATCATCTCATTGAATGAATGGTACACCAGGCTTGAGAATGTATACAGAAAATTATAATTGTATCTTTTTTAAATCAGCAACTATATGGTCTGCTTTAGACTTGTTAGAGATGATCTTACAAGACATTCTTACTTGAATTGTATCCTCTGATTTTTGATCATGAATAAATTGTGATCTTTAAGATCAAAGTACGTTGAAGTAACAGGTGTAAGACATTGTGCAGTTTTAGAATCTTATATATCTTTACTTGTGTACCTTGTGTGCATTTTGTTCCAAATTATTCCTTGTACCAGTTTTAACCAGTTACAAAGCTGTAATTTCCAAGCTGCTGAATACTAAAGTTCACACTATGGATCTTGACTGACTTGAATAGTTTTAAATCTTTTGGGAAGTACACATATTTGCTCCTCAAAAGTAAATTACGTATAGTTTGTTTTGATTCTTGACAAGTATTGTAACCTGAAGTGGCTGCATAATGGGAAATGTTGTCTGTAGGTTTTTTTTGTTGAAACTCTGGCACTCTGTGCATCAAACATTTTGTAACATTCTAGCTGTTATAGTTAACAAGTGGCAGACAGAAATTGGTTATATTTAACAACGTGTTTCTAGTAGAAATATCTGACTATACATGCAGTAGGGCAATGCAGATATCTGGCTTTTTTTGGGCCGTATGTGTGACAATATGAATTGTTAATTAAAATAAGTTTGTCAGCATTAATCTAAAATTAGTTCAATTTCTGGAAAATAAGTGATTTCAGCATTTCTTTTGGATAGATCAAGGGTGAAAAACAATCTCCCCCCCCCCCCCCCCCCAGTACATTGGGTTTAATGCTTTGGAATATCCTGAAATTCAGAAAATCTACCCTTTACAGGTACATGATAAGGGAATAATGTTTAGTACAAGATAAAGCCAATAAAGTCTGATCAAAGATGATCCTAGGGTCTCCAATGAGGTAGTGTGGTTCAGGACTGCTCTCTAGTTGTGGTAGGATGGTTCGGTTGCCTGATAACAGCCGGGAAGTAACTGTCCCTGAATCTGGAGGCGTGTGTTCTCACACTTCTATACCTTTTACCCAATGGAAGAGGGGCAAAGAGGGAGTGGCCAAGGTGTGACTCGTCCTTGATAATGCTGCTGGAGTCAATGAAGGGAGATTGGTTTGTGTGATGGTCTGAGCTGCATCCACAATTCGCTGCAATTTCTTGTGGTCTTGGATGGAGCAATTCCCAAACGAAGCTGTGATGCATCCAGATATAATGCTTTCTATGGCGCATCTGTCGGAGTTGGTGAGAGCTGTTGGGGGCATGCCAAACTTCCTAAGCCTTCTAAGGATGTAGAGGCATTGGTGTGCTTTCTTGTTCGTTGTTTCAATATGGGTGTTCCAGGAGAAGTTGTTGGTGATATTGACTCCTAGGAATTTGAAGTTTTCAACCATCTCTACTTCGGTGCTGTCGTTGCAAACTGGGGTATGTGTATGTTTTGCTTCCTGAAGTCTATCACTATCTCCTTTGTTTAATACTACAGCTTGCCATTATAATGTACAATTATCACTACTTTTTCACCCAAGTGGTTTTGAATTTAACTCTTTCAAAGTTAACTTCAAGGTTGTGTAATTGGCCAATGCTGCATTTGCTACTCATTCAGCTTTATTTGCTTTAGAGGTTACTACAAAAAATAGTTGGTTTTGGTAATGTGGTGGAAGGAGACAAAGCCAACAGCTGAACAAAACAATGATAAAATATCATGACAGACACAAGTAATTCAGCAGGTCAGGCAGCATCTCTGGAGAAAAGGAATAAGTGATGTTTCGGGTCGAGACCCTACAGAATGAGAGTCGGGGAAGGGGAATGAGAGTTATAAACGGTACTTAGGAGAAATGAATGGAAGGTATGCAAAAAGCACCGATAATTAAGGAAATGTGGAGCACACAATAGGCCGTTGTCAGGTGGAATAGGTAAGAAAAAGTAGACATAGGACTCAACTGGATGACAGTAAAACAGGTACGACGACTAGGGTGGGGGAAGGATGGAAAGAGAGGGGATGCAAGGGTTAATTGAAATTAGAGAAATCAATACTCATACCACTGGGTTGTAAGCTTCCCAAGTGAAATATGAGGCTGTTCTTCCAATATGCATTTGGGCTCACCAGGACAGAAAGGTCAGAATTCTATGCTTGGTCTTGCTGATATATAGTCCACACCTGGAACAGCGGATACAGTCGATGAGGTTGGTGGAGGTGCTAGTGAACCTCTGCCTTACCTGAAAGGACTGTTAGGGTCCCTGGACAAATGAGGGGAGGAGGTATAGGGATGGGTTTGATGGCAAAGTTAAATGTACTTGTTACTTATAGTACTTGTGCTTTCATGGGATATTATGCAATTGAGTTGAGTTTCTTGTGAATTGAGAATGGAGATTGTGTTTTCAAATTGTATTGCACGAGTACAGTTATTGTAGTTCAGTCAATAGGTTTTGTATTGCTACTTACAAAAGGAAAAGCTTAACTGCAACTTCTGTAATTCCTTTTCGCTTTTGCTGCCCAGCTTTGTTTTGAAGTAAGTCTATGTAATCTTGACAATTTTTCATCCCCATTCTTTTTATAAGCTGAAAATATTCCATCCTAGCATCCTGGAATTCTCCACTGTCATTTTGTGGGAGTACCTTCAAGAGAGAATGTAGCAATTCAAGGAAGTGGCTTACTAACAAAGGTAGCTGGGAATGGGTAGTTAAAGCTCTTTTAACATTATCCCCAAAATGCAATTTATTAGTAACTACCTTGTAAACAATTTAATTTTGTTCTTTTAAAGTTTTAACATTTTCCTATTGGTATCCTGGTATACCCTATGCTGTATTTTAACCAGTTTTCAGGTAACATTTGATTGCTACTTCAGTTTGCATTGGGATTGTCTGATCATTTGCTATTAATTGCCAAGCGTGTGGAAATTCACTTGTATGTTTTGCAATTTCTCCAGTAATGTGCAAGACAGTTACACATTGCAATGGTCCATAATTAAACTTGTTGCTGCATTGAATTTGGGAAAATCAAAAACTGCAGATACCAAAAATGGGAAGGGAAAACATGCTAGGTCTATTAAGGGAAAGATTTAACATTTCAGGCCGTACACCCTTCATCAGAATTGTTAACTTTCTCTCTATCTGCAGGTGCTGCCTGACATTAGAATTTCTACCACTGAGTTTTGTCATATTGATCTTGGTTCTGTTTGCATGTGTTATTTTCTTGAGATACTTTAAGCTTGTGCCGCAAATTCATTCACCAAATGTAACTTGGTCGAGCTTCTGCAGGTTCAACCCACGGACTCTTAGAACCATACACAGCACAAACCATCCCCTTGGCCCAACTAGAATATGCTGACCAAGATGCACCATCTAATCTAGTCTCTCTTTCCCATGTCTGGCCCATGTCCCTCTAAATCATTCCTATCCACAGAACTGGGGACCTTTTTCCTGAACTGAAGATTGTTTTCCAGAATGTAATGTTCTTAGTTTCAAGAGTTTATTGTCATGTGTCCCAGATAGGACAATGAAATTCTTGCTTTGCTTCAGCACAACAGAATATAGTTGGCATAAATAAATACAGAACAGATCAGTGTGACCATATACCATTGAATAAATACACGCGCACGCACACACGCACACACACACGCACACACGCACGCACACACGCACGCACACACGCACGCACACACGCACGCACACACGCACGCACGCACACACGCACGCACACACACACACACACACACACACACACAAGTGCAATGGACTATTAATGTTCAGAGTTTTGTTTGAGTTGAGTTTAATAGCCTGATGGCTGTGGGGAAGTAGCTATTCCTGAACCTGGATGTTGCAGATTTCAGGCTCCTGTACGTTCTACCTGATGGCAGCGGGGAGATGAGTGAGTGGCCAGGATGGTGTGGATCCTTGATGATGCTGGCAGCCTTTTTGAGGCAGCGACTGCGATATAGATCCCCTCGATGGTAGGGAGGTCAGAGCCGATGTTGGACTGGGCAGTGTTTACAACTTTTTGCAGTCTTTCCCGCTCCTGGGCGCTCAAGTTGCCGAACCAAGCCACGATGCAACCGGTCAGCATGCTCTCTACTGTGCACCTGTAGAAGTTCGAGAGAGTCCTCCTTGACATACCGACTCTCTGTAATCTCAGGAAGTAGAGGCGCTGATGTGCTTTCTTTATGATTGCATCAGTGTTCTCGGACCAGTAGAGATCTTCAGAGATATGCACGCCCAGGAATTTGAAGCTCTTGACCCTCTCCACCATCGACCCGTTGATATAAATGGGACTATGGGTCCCCATCCTACCCCTTCCAAAGTCCACTATCAGTTCCTTGGTTTTGCAGGTGTTCAGAGCCAGGTTATTGTGCTGGCACCATTTGGTCAAACGATCGATCTCACTTCTACTCTTGACTCATCTCCATCAGTGATACGTCCCACAACAGTGGTGTCGTCAGCGAGCTTGATGATGGAGTTCGCACAATGACTGGCTACGCAGTCATGAGTGTAGAGCGAGTACAGCAGGGGGTTGAGCACGCAGCCTTGAGGTGCTCCCGTGCTGATTGTTATCGAGGCTGACACATTTCCACCAATACGGACAGACTGTGGTCTGTGAATGAGGAAGCTGAGGATCCAATTGCAGAGGGATGCGCAGAGACCCAGTTCTGAGAGTTTGGTAACCAGCTTGGCGGGGATGATTGTATTTAAATGCCGAGCTGTAGTCAATGAATAACAGCCTGACATATGAGTTTTTGTCAATGATACAACTTTTTTGGTTTGATCAGAACAGGTCTCCTCTGATATGTTGTCTCTGTCCTTCAGAGAGCACCAAAAAGTTCCTTTCCTTCCAACATTTGCTGATTGTTGATTTAGCTGCAGTTATGTAAAACCAAGCTTGAGCACATTTGGCACTCTCTGTACAGTCCAAAACACCATAATTTTTGGAGGATTTATTGGTCATTGTCAGGTTACACTGAAGCCTAATTTTCACCAGACAATTACCTAATATTAGTGAGGAGGTGGCATGAACTAAGTCTTCCCTGGAGGAAATTGAAAATTATGGTCTTAAGGCACTGACAAAGTTGACTTTGTGCATATGTGGGAGTTGTGGCTCAGGATAAATAGGAATTTACATTGGGATGTTTGGGAGAGAAATTGCAAAATGGATCATGCACAGGGTGGTCGAAGTTGCACCCTGACCCCTCTCCCAAATAAAAACTAGATGCAAGCTTAATAATAACTCCTGGTGTAATAGATTTTTAAGGTTTGAAAGAATATTGAGCTGAAGCTGATGGAGGTAATGGAAATACACGTATGATGTATCAAAAGCAGGACAAACCTGGTTTATTGGCTTCTCTGGTGTAACCGGCTCTGATGTATTATAACTTGGATCCCTGAACTGGCTGCACAAACCACTTGGTTGCATTGTAGCTGTAGATTGCCTTGGTTATCTTTTTCAAAGCAACCAGGGAAGGACAACAGATACTGGGCTTTTCTTCACACGCACATCTTGAATGAATGTTATAGGTCGCGCAAGGTCTATTTTCCAATAGAACAGCCGTGTTGAAAAGAAATGGAAGCAGGTAGACCATTTGGCTCATCTTACTGCTCTGCTGTTCAATATTACTGTTTTTTTTTAATTCAATCACTTTACTGCACAAACTCATTGCCCATTGATTCCCTTGGCATTCCAAAAATGTCAATCTGTCTTTATATTTGATGTATGATACTCCATCTTGGATATAGAATTTCAAATATTTGCTATCCTTGGGCAAATACATTTATTTCCATATGGCTTGACGGGTCTGTCCTTTATTTTGAAACAGAACCTGGTTCTCAAACGCCACAACCAGATGACCCAAAGTGCTGGAGTAACTCAAGTTGGGCAGCATCCCTGGAGAACATGGATGTGATGTTTTGGGTTGGGACCCTTTGTCAGATTAATTGTAGGAGGGTTATAGAAAGCTGAAAGGAGGACAGGACAAAGCATGGCAGGCAATGGGTTGATACAGGTGAACATGATTTTTTTTGTTTAAGGCAGATGGTTGGACAAAGGCAAGAGATGAAAAGACAACATTCGTCTTCTGTACAAAAATTCAAAAATTTTGGAATGAAATTTTTGAAATCTTTACAAAGTTATTTAAAACAAGACTGATACCCAAAGCAGAATGGATCATCTTCGGAATAACGGAAGATGATCCAGAACTAAATGTGTTTCAAAAGAAATTAATGGACTATGGGTTAATAACTGGAAAAAAGCTAATTCTAAAATTTTGGAAGAAGGCTCCAATACCAACTATAAATATGTGGATTTCAAATATGTTTGAAACATTACACCTAGAAGAGATAAGACTCCTAGCAGGTAAACCAGATCACTTCCACCTGACGTGGTCTGCATTTATAGAATTATTACAAACATAGGGTGCAAAATTACTTTAAAAAAAATAAAAAATTGAGGTCAGGTAAGGGGGGATGATAGTTGAAGAGTTGGTATGTCCTATTTACGTAATGCTCAAAAAAACATTTGTTTTTTTTTGTTTTTTTTTCCTCTTTCTCTTTTTTTTCCTAGGGCCTATTTCTTAACTCTTTTTCTTTTGTTTTTAATTTCGCTCTTATAGGGTCTTCTTCCTTTTTTGTTGTTACATTTTCTACACTTTTCTACACTTTCACTTTTTCCTTCACTTTCTTCTTTCTTTCAATCTTTTCCTTTTCTAGTGTAAAAAAATAAATAAAGGGAGTACATTAATTGTAAGAAGATACAAATGACGAGTATTAATGTATGTGGTTGTAATGTAATGTACTTCTAATAAATAAAAATTAAATAAAAATTTAAGTTGCACATTGTGAAGCTAGAGGGAGAGATGTGGGTGGTGAGGGGAGAAATTGGTGCAAATGGGGGATGGGAGCGAGCGTGGGGGGTTATATATGTAGGGAGATGGGGAGGGTTATGTTGTTGCCTAAAATTGCAGAATTCAATGTTCATAGCATTGGTTTGTAAGCTACCCAAGTGGAATATGAGGTGTTATTTCTCTAGTTTGTGAGGCCTCACTCTGGCAATGGTGGAGGCCCAGGACAGAAAGGTCAGTATGGGAATGGGAACATTTCCGAATGTGGCCTCGCCAATGTACTCGGATTAACCTCCAACTGCCACTTCTCAGTTCCTTCCTGTCATTCATCTATTTCCCTCTGAGTACTTTAACAGCCTTCCTCAAGTATTCACAAATCCTCCAATTTTGGTGTTGCCTGCAGATTTATATATATTCATATACATCTCAAATTCATATACATCTCAAGAGATTCCTGCGGAGCTCCACTGGCCGCAGACACCCAGGCAGAATAATACCCTTTCATCACAACCCTCTGTCTTCAATGTATAAGCCAGTTCTGAATCCAAATGTCCAAATCAGTGTATCCCATGTATTTTAATCTTCTGTATCATCCTGCCATGGGGGACTTTACCATATGTCTTATTAAAATCCATGTAGACAACCTCCCATCGATCACCATCGTCACTTTAACTCGATTGTTCAATACGCAGGACCTGCCACAGACAAAGCCATGTTGACTGTTCCAAATTAGCCCATTCTCTTACAAATATGACTCAATCCTATTCTGAAGAATTCTCTCCAATAGCTTCCCTACCACTAATTAAGCTCCTTGCCTATAATTTTCTGGATTATCTCTATTTTCCTTATTAAACAAAGGAGAAACATTGGCTAATCTCCTGTCCTCCGGGATCTCACCTGTGGCTAGATAAGATATAAAGATTTTCGTCAATACCCTGCAATCTCCTCTTTTGCATCTAGAATTCATGTTGTAGCTATTTCCATTGTAATTTTACAGAACTATAACTTTGATCTGAAATATTTTTTGAATAGAGGTGGGTAAAAAAAGTGCATATGATTAAGATTTAGTTAGTTTGCTTTACTTTAGAGATACTGCATGAAAACACAGCCCTTTGGCCCACTGAGTCTGCACCCTATCTTAACACTATCCTACACGCTAGGGACTTTTAAAAAACGATTTTACCAAAGCGTGTTAGCCTGCAAATCCGTACGTCTTTGCAATATGGAAGGAAACTGGAGCACTCGGAGAAATCCTACATAGTCGCAAAGAACGTAAAATAGCACCCGTAGTCAGGATCGAACCCAGGTCTCTGGCGCTGCAAGGCAGCAACTATACTGCTGTGCTACTGTTCTGCCCGATATATTGTTTCACAATTGTATTGTTACCAGCTCCAAGTTCTCATGAGGAAATGGTGGTGGTGACTGATTTGCTGAGAAAGTTGAGACTTGACTGCATTGAAGTGAGTCTGACGTTGTAGGCAAGTTGAGGACAATTTATTTTCTGAAAGAACATTATTTTACACATTGTCTTATGACATAGGGCTTTTACCATTGTGTTTTTGCTGGATCTTGGGGAAATAGGCCAATGGATTGCACTGAAACACATTCCCTTGCACATTCACCAACTTCCCTTTAATTCTCTTCCTACCTATCCTCATTAAAAGTAAATTGCAGATAATTTACAAAACCTGCACAGATTTGCGATGTAGGATGAAGCTGGGGGACTTGGAAGAACATGTAAACTCAACACACGACATAGATCCAGGATTGAGTCCAGGTTGCTGGAGCAAGGATGCTTGCGCCTTCCTGCTATCACTGAATCTATATTGTTTTAGGATAATATGTTGAAAATAGTTGGGTTATGCAGTATCTGTGGGGATTTATTAATCCCAATGAATCTGTTTAAACAATTGGTTTGGTATAAAGTTGCATTAGTTAAAGATGTGGTTAATTGCTATCTGCTACTTTAGTACAGGAGCAGTTGGCAATAATTATGAATGTCCATATCCTTTGAATAAATAAAATAATCAATCTGCAGATGGGGAGTGGGGGAAACATTGCTTTGCAATTAATGTTACAGGCCATTTTCTACAAACTAACAGCACAAAAGTGACCCATTCATAATTGACCTGGAATTCTCTCTCCTCCCACAGGTCAGAGCCTTGGTTATGGGTTTGTAAACTATGTGGACCCAAAGGATGCTGAAAAAGCCATCAACACATTAAATGGTCTCAGACTCCAAACCAAAACAATCAAGGTAAATTTGTGACACTAAGACTTGGTACTTTGTATTGGGTGCTGCACTAAATTTAATTTTTCAAACAAGTATTTGGGGTAGATTTGATGGGTCTGTCGTACCTTTCATCTGCTTTAACCAATAGTCAAAAGTCTTTAATTGTCATATAACATTCTTGCTGCAGCTTCATAGTTTTGCTCTTAGTAGTTAACTATTAAAGAGCAAGATGCCTTCAAATGAATTTCCTCATTGAAATACTAGCTGGTATTAGGATCAAATATGAGTGCGGGTAAAATGTGCTTTCATTTTCAACTATCAAATGATCTATCCACTAACATCCTAAATTTGGAGCTTTTACAGTGTAATGTTAAGGGCCTGTCCCACTTGGGCGACCTAATCCGCGAGTTCTGGCGAGTTTGCCCTCGACTCGTACTCGCAGCATAGTCGACACGAGGTCGTAGGAGGTCTTCGTAACTCCTTCATGCTCAAGAATGACCTCATGGTCTCCGCGACCTCGAGGCCTCAGCTAGGTCGCGGCGGTTTTTTTCAATATGTAAAAAAATGCCCGCGAGTAAAAAAGGGTCGCAATGGAAAAAATCGATACATTTTTTACTCGTAGGTTTAGTCGTCGTAGGTCGGCATGTTAGTCGAGGGTAGTCGAAGGTAGTCATAGATAGTCTTCATCATAGCGAAGGGAGGTCAAAGGAGGTCGTCTTCACTCTCCGCTATTTGGTTTCCAATTTTCCCGAAGTAGTTGTAGCTAGTTGAAGCTAGTCTTCAACGTAGTCGAAGGAGGTCGAAGGAGGTCTTCTACATAGTCGAAGGAGGTCTTCAACATGTCATTTTTTTAAACTCTTCTATACTCGCCAATTAGGTCGCCCAAGTGGGACAGCCCATTAAGTGACCATTCTAAATCTACAGATCTTTTATACTGGGCTAGAAAGAGATCTGCCTCACCATTATGTCACCTCTGAGATTGTAGCATCTTCCACTTTTTTTAAGAAGCTGCTTTGTTCTTCAAAAAGTGCTTGTTTTTTGTTATGTAAGAATCAATTAAATAAATTATCTGCTGGTAGTTTAGGATCGTGTCATGTGAAGACTTGACTGTTTTGCTGTTCTTTCAGGTGACCAGATGACCCTTTTTGAGCAAACCAATAGGCCTGCAGTTTTTTTTTATGCCCAGAGGTACTATATTCAATCAATGATACTTTATTGTCAGATGTACCTAGAAACAGTGAGATTCTTTGTTTTTGCATATAATCCAGTAAATTCATACTGCAGACTTCACCTAGGCAGTATACAGAGATTAGTACCTCTGATCTAGCAAAATTTTAACCTTTCACTGACACCAGACCTTGGGTTTGATAGACGTTATCTCCTTGTGGAGAAGTGTGCTGATGTTGCAGTAATTTTAACGGCATTGCTTTGCCCAAGACTGTCCAAATGGACTGACAAAGAGCATACATCTAAAAGTTGTTTAATTTTGTTGTTGACTTCATTTGCTTTGGATTCGGATGGCATTTTTCCACAGCGTCCTAAAGGTAATTGATATGTTACTGTTAAATGTCTGGAGTTTCAATTTTTCAATTTCCTTCCAATCTAAACTCTATTCTGTGTAGGAAAGAACTGCAGATGCTGGTTTAAATCAAAGGTAGACCCAAAATGCTGGATTATCTCAGCAGGACAGGCAGCATTTCTTGAGAGGAGGAATGGGTGATGTTTCGGGTCGAGAACTTCAATCTGACGACGGGTCTCGACCCGAAACGTCACCCTTCCTTCTCTCCAGAAAAGCTGCCTGTCCTGCTCCAGCATTACTCCAGCATTTTGTTCTAAACTCTATTCTGGTTGTCTTTAGCCATGGAAAATATGTTCACATACCTCAACCAGGTCTAACTGTTGTATTTGTAGTTCATTTCTGCATTGGGCAGATTTTTATAGAAACTATTCTGTGTGAACCATGATCTTTAGAAATGGGATAAAAAACATTGACCTCTAATACAAGTCCAACTCCATACAGGAAGTGAATAAAATGCAGTGGAGCCAGAGAAGTCGGTCCCTGCCCAAGTTTCTTCTTGCTGCCCCACCTGAATCAAATAGTTTATCTGTTAGTACTCAGTCAGGTATGATAACTGTTCAACGCTCTTTTATTGCTGTACACTATGTATTTGATTTTGATCAGCCCAAGATCAGACATTAAAATGTATGTTGCAGTATACTACAGAACTGTAGGTGCTTAATTTTTTGTGTTGACTCTGCTGTCAAGTGGAATTTGTTTTCACTTTTTTTCCACCCATTGAGGACTAGCAGTAATAAATGAGGGACTGCCTCATGCCCTTGTAAACATGTGTAGGCATTGGGCAGCATGCTCAATTGATGGCTCATTGTCTGTCTGTCTTCCCAGGAGGTTATCCTGCAGTATAAAGGTAAATAACTTTCCCAGCCTGGGGGAGGGGGGGGGGGGGGGGGGCGCGGAGGGAACTATTTGCTGTGTATTTTAGTATTAATAATAATGGTTTTGGTTAGGTGGTGCTCAAGCACTACTGTTTATTGTCCCTTTGGTCGTACACTGTAAATTTGAAAGGCAGAATTGTGTGCACTGTTGTTCTGGTGAAGTCCTTGTCTGCGTTGGGGAAGCGGCCGTTGCTCAGCAGTAGCGACGCGATGGAATTTGCAGTGATGGGCAGTGTGCTGGGGTTGTCGACCTGCCCAATCAGCTTATTCATGGTCTGCCACGCCTGACGGCTGGAGTGTGTGAAATCAATTGATTCCACTGTCTCCGTCCATCTTTGCCTGCGTTTCTCATTTAGTCTGCAGATTAGGTCATTCGCTGCTTTGTCCCTGTCTTCGCTGGTTTGTGATTCTGTGTGGGCGCGAAGTAGGTCTTCACATTCATCATCCCAGCAGGGAACATAGGCTTTACGTACAATACAATACAATACAATACAATTTATTTGTCATTTGGACCCCGTTGAGGTCCAAACGAAATGTCGTTTCTGCAGCCATACATTACAAAACGGAAGACCCGAGACACAACACAATTTACACATCCATCCATCACAGCGCTGTGATGGAAGGCAAAAAAAACGTATTTCTCCGCGGGGGATGTTCTTCTTGGCGGCGGCCAGCAGCATATTGCAGTACGAGTTGTAGGCATTGGTTGGTGGGGCGTGGGTGTTGGAGCCCAGCGGCTGCCTTATTCATTTGTTGTGTGAAGCCTACCCAGTTTGCTTTCCGGAAGTTCCACCTCTTGATGTCTTTCCCTTCCATGGGCTGGACCAGAGATGGAATGGTTATGAGCGATGGTCGATGGTGTGACCGGGGAAACGTATCCAGGATGTGTCTCACTGGGAGTGGTTCGTTGTTGTGACATTTTGCGAAGGCCAGGTCCGGGTTGGTGGTGCTGTTCCAGCGTGCAGAGTAGAAAGTGTGTGGCTCCTTTGGGTCGTATAGGAGTGTTGCATCAGCGGTCGAGGCCCATTCTACCAGGAAGTCGCTGTCAGCGTTGGAGCTGTTGTATGCCCAGTCTGTATGATGGTTGTTGAAGTCACCAGCATACACGGCAGGGGCTGGGACATCTGACAGAGATGTTGGGACCAACCTGCTCGGAGGCGGCTTGTAAATGTTGACGATGGTAGTGTCTTGCACTTTGGTTGTGATCCATTCTACTTCTGCATCTGCTGCAGACTGTGCTATGGCTGACCAGGCCACGTTCAAACGAACGTAGCTATGCCATGATGTTTGTCGGCGGTGTGACCGGCCAGGGTATACCCAGGAAGTTTCAGGAAGTTCTTGTTTTCGGTGTGAGTCTCCTGCAGTAGAACTATAGTCGCCTTGTTTTTGATGGCAATCTGTTCGATGACGTTGAGCTTGGCAGTGGTAAGGCCTTCAACATTGAGCTGCAGTAGTGCTAAACCTCGACAGTTGGAGGCATTTAATGGTGCCGCCTGGCCTGGGGAGGCATGGCTTTTAGCGGTCTGCAGATGTGGTATAGACATTGATTTCGCTTTGTGGGCTTATGAGCCTGTAAGCTACTCATGGAGGAGGCCGCGTAGAGGCTGTCTTTGTCTCACGCCAAGAAGCTGGATGCTGCCCTCAACAGCGCCCTGCGGACTGTCTCCGGATGCCTACGAGCCACCCCAGTAAACCAACTGCTTGTCCTCGCTGGCATCGTCCCAGCCAACATCAGACGAGAAGCAGCCGCGCTGGCCTTCTCTCGAAAGGCGCAGACCAGTGAATCCCACCTCCTCCATCAGATCGTCACAGAGACACCACGACGAGTGCGCCTCAAGTCACGGCAACCCTTTGCCACGCAAGCCCAAGAGCTGCTCTGCACAACACCGGCTGACGCTTCTAAGGCCGCCTGGGTCAAGACGAGATGGAGAGACCAGTGGAAGTCAGCGGAACCATTACATCAATGACCCCATGGACGTCCCTGGTTCAGGACCTGCCCCGAAAGAAGTGGACAACCCTCAACCGCTTGAGGACAGGCATCGGACGCTACGGCCTCGTGGACAGCGCCTCCTGCGAGAGTGGGGACCCAACACAGTGGAGCACATAGTCACCAGTTGCCCCAAACACCGACCACCGAATGGTGAACGAGGTCTGATTGACCTGGACGATGACACGTTGGCCTGGCTCGCCTCAACGGAGCTGCAGGTCTAAAAGACATACGATAGAAGAAAAAGTGTGCACTGTTGGAATAGGTGCTTTTTTCCCCCACAAATGCAGCTACCCTTAAATGAATCTTGGACTTTCATTCTTGACTATCTTCAGCTCGAAGGCTCAGGAAAGAACCGAGAAGTATATAAAATTAGAAGAGGCATAGATGGAGTAGACAGCTAGATCTTTTTTTCCCCTAGGATGGAAAAGTCAAAGACTAGAAGGTATAGTTTTAAGATCAGAAGAGCAAAGTTTAAATGATATGTGCAGGGCAAGTGGTGGGTGCCTGGAATGGTGGTGGAGGCAGATAGGATAGAGGGATACAAGAGGGATTTAGATAGGCAAATGGAAATGCAAGGGATGGATCATGTGCAGGCAGAGAAGATTAGTTTAACTTGGTATTATATTCAGCACGGACTTTGTGGGCCGAGGGCCTATTTCTGTGCTGTACTGTTTTATGCTCTATTAGACATACGTTAAATACCAAATATGGTATCATCTAATGTAAAACAATCACATCACACTTGACATGCAATCTCTGCACAATGAATTTGATCAAATATTAATTTGGCCAAATGAAAGTTGATTAAAAGCATGAAACATTTGCAGACAAAACTAAGTGATCAACTGCAATATTCAATGTTATTCACACCATGGCATGTATCAGAATAGAGAGATTGGATTCTTCAATTTAATTTTATTCTGCTATTTCTTCCTTTTATTTGGGTAAAACACTTTAAATATTTTAGTGCAATTTGATTTTTAAATGCCTCTCATTTCTAGTCTTCTGGTTTAGTCTGGTTTGTGCCATTTTTCCAGCAACTATTCTTCAATAGAGATGAAGGGTGGTTTTGTGAAGGGTGAGAGGCAGCACTTTAATCCACATTTACAGTAAATATTGTGATAATGATTAGGGTTTTTGGAGAAGGGAAATTACATGCTTGTAAGCACTCAAGTGGTAGGTAAAGCATTGTAGTTCATCTAAGTGCTGCTGCTGCTGCAAAGGTTGATGGTACATGGTAGCAATTGATTCCTTTGCAGCAGTTGCTGAAGTTGGGGCCATTATGAACACTTGGTTCCATTAAATGGTTTCTAAGCTATGGGAAGATGTATTGACTTTAAACGCTTCTGAATTGCCATTGTCCAAAAACAACAAAACATAGAAACATAGAAACATAGAAAATAGGTGCAGGAGTAGGCCATTCGGCCCTTCGAGCCTGCACCGCCATTCAATATGATCATGGCTGATCATCCAACTCAGTATCCCGTACCTGCCTTCTCTCCATACCCCCTGATCCCTTTAGCCACAAGGGCCACATCTAACTCCCTCTTAAATATAGCCAATGAACTGGCCTCAACTACCCTCTGTGGCAGAGAGTTCCAGAGATTCACCACTCTCTGTGTGAAAAAGTTTTTCCTCATCTCGGTCTTAAAGGATTTCCCCCTTATCCTTAAGCTGTGACCCCTTGTCCTGGACTTCCCCAACATCGGGAACAATCTTCCTGCATCTAGCCTGTCCAACCCCATAAGAATTTTGTACGTTTCTATAAGATCCCCTCTCAATCTCCTAAATTCTAGCGAGTATAAGCCAAGTCTATCCAGTCTTTCTTCATATAAAAGTCCTGACATCCCAGGAATCAGTCTGGTGAACCTTCTTTGCACTCCCTCTATGGCTATAATGTCCTTCCTCAGATTTGGAGACCAAAACTGTACGCAATACTCCAGGTGTGGTCTCACCAAGACCCTGTACAACTGCAGTAGAACCTCCCTGCTCCTATACTCAAATCCTCTTGCTCTGAAGGCCAACATACCATTCGCTTTCTTCACTGCCTGCTGCACCTGCATGCCTACTTTCAATGACTGGTGTACCATGACACCCAGGTCTCGCTGCATCTCCCCATTTCCTAATCGGCCACCATTTAGATAATAGTCTGCCTTCCCGTTTTTGCCACCAAAGTGGATAACCTCACATTTATCCACATTATACTGCATCTGCCAAACATTTGCCCACTCACCCAGCCTATCCAAGTCACCTTGCAGTCTCCTAGCATCCTCCTCACAGCTAACACTGCCCCCCAGCTTAGTGTCATCCGCAAACTTGGAGATGTTGCTTTCAATTCCCTCGTTCAGATCATTAATATAAATTGTAAATAGCTGGGGTCCCAGCACTGAGCCTTGCGGTACCCCACTAGTCACTGCCTGCCATTGTGAAAAGGACCCGTTTACTCCTACTCTTTGCTTCCTGTTTGCCAGCCAGTTCTCTATCCACATCAAATCTGAACCCCCAATACCATGTGATTTAAGTTTGTATCCTAATCTCTTATGTGGTACCTTGTCGAAAGCCTTCTGAAAGTCCAGATACAACACATCCACTGGTTCTCCCCATCCACTCTACTAGTTACATCCTCGAAAAATTCTATAAGATTCGTCAGACACGATTTACCTTTCGTAAATCCATGCTGACTTTGTCCAATGATTTCACCACTTTCCAAATGTGCTGCTATCCCATCTTTAATAACTGACTAGCAGTTTCCCCACTACCGATGTTAGACTAACTGGTCTGTAATTCCCCGTTTTCTCTCTCACTCCCTTCTTAAAAAGTGGGGTTACGTTTGCTACCCTCCAATCCTCAGGAACTACTCCAGAATCTAAAGAGTTTTGAAAAATTATCACTAATGCATCCACTATTTCTGGAGCTACTTCCTTAAGTACTCTGGGATGCAGCCTATCTGGCCCTGGTGATTTATTGGCCTTTAATCCATTCAATTTACCCAACACCACTTCCCAACTAACCTGGATTTCACTCAGTTCCTCCATCTCCGGATGAGAATTTGCCATAGTTGATCTTAAAGTAGTTATTTTTGAATTCCCCTGTAAAATGTAATTTGGTTATTCACCATGTTGCTGTGAGCAGTTTTATTGATGTTGTTTTGCATGGTCCAAGGTGGGTCAAGTTGAAGATTGGCCTAACAATGAAAATGTAGGTTGGGATTAATTAGTGAAATCCATATTAATGCAAATTGGATTTGAAGCATTTGCATGTACTTCCAGATGGAGTACAATATTGTGATCTTTTGTTTGCATTGCTTGCTTGTTCTGACTTTTGCTGGAATTGTTCAATAACCAAAAATATTTTTGAACTGTGTAATCAATCTTAAACCATAAAATTGCAGTAAAGCCTAAAAATCTAGAGCATTTTCTACTATTGATTTATAAGGGGGAGGCAAGGGCAAAACTCATTTTTGAGTAATTGCCATACTGTGATTCAAAGGATGGGTGAGTTGGCAATATTTAACATTGGTATTATTTTATCTCCTTTGCCCACATCTAAATTTACTTTGCTAAGGTCATTGTGTTTAATTTCCTCCTTGAACTTGCTTTAATCAAAATTTGTGGCATGTTTTTGCCGTGCAGTAAATGCATCTAATTTCAGTTCGGAGAACTGAATTGATGCCAGTTGAAGGCTCGTTTGTGGAGATAAGCTGTAGGTAAGAAGAGTGATAAGAGTCAGGCCGTGATAAGCCAGTGATGCATGAATAATGGACAAACTAATGATTATTTTTCTTCTAGTTTATTTCTTCAAAAAAATCAATTTCCGGGCTTTTGAGAGGGGGTGGTGAAGACTAGACAAGGATTCATTACTAATTTTTAGTTTTTAGTTTTTAGTTTTTAGTTTTTATTCAGTTTGGATATTCTCTGTCCTGCCATGTTGCACTTATCTTTTCTTGTTATCTTAGACTAGCTACTTCTGTCTAGGGAAATGCTCCCCGAAGCCGATACTTCAGAAAATATTACTGCTATTTAGTCTGAAGCTTGGTTTAAACACAGAACTACGTTCCTATGAATTATATCAATATTTTGATTGAAATAAAGTTTTGTTTGGCGCTTTCATTATAGAATAACGCTTCTTGCGTGTGTTTATATTTATTTGAGGGGTGGAAAGGGGAAGAAACGGGATGCAAGTAACTTGGTATTGTACCTTTTTTGTGCAGGTTGAATATCCAAAGATACTCTAGAAATATCCAAAGGAATTGCTGAAAAATATAAAGTCCAATGATGCAGAAGGGAGTGGAGCATTTTACTGGGAAATTTTGATCAGAGTAGCTGGCCTCATGGTCAGTGAAGTAAATGGAGGTGGGAGAATGCAGGTTATCGTTTTAATTTTGGCACAAACATTAAGTAACATTAGTAAAAATTACCAAAAGACTGAAGGGCCTGTTTCTGTGCTGTGATTTTCTGTTCTGTTAGTGATGGGGAAGAAATGAAGCAGTGACGCTAATTAAAGCAATACATTTTTTAAGTAGGTAACAGAGCAGAAGTAGATCAATTGGGGTACCATGATTGGATATGAGTGGTTTGGCTCTGGGCAGCAGACATTCACATTGGCTTATCTTTACTCCAGTAGGAGGGAAACTATTGAAGGGTAAAATTAAGGTTATTGGGTTTTGGGCGAGACATGCAGTGTTAGAGTTAGAATAGGTAGTTTTGGTCATGGAGAAGATATTCAATCGAAAGCTATGCTCTGGATGCCAAATAGCAAATTTGAAATGGGCATCGCTAATTGCTGGCTCATTTGGGGTGTGGTTGGGTGGTGATGTGAGAGGAATGTGGTTTGTGATGAGCACACAGTTGTTTCAGCCAAAGGCTGAAAATGATGGCTTTAAACTTTTTACTGTTTAGATGGAGAAAGTTGCAGCTCATCCAAGACCAGATGTCAGACGAGCAGTTTGGCCCAAATTAAAAGGTCAGACATGTATTTACCTGATCCCTTACAGCAAGCTAAAGAAAGTAGTCAGGACAAGGCTATCTGCTTTATCCAAGTTCCCCCCCCCCCCCCCCCCCCCCCCAATTTTTAGATTAAGACTTTACCATCTAATGCACAAGCCCCATCAGGATTTCTTCTGTCTTGGGAGTTGCAAAATACCATGTGTTGGGAATTGTTTTTTTTACCGTAATGGGAAGATTGAGTACAAAAATTACCAAAAGATAGAGTTTACCAGGGTAACATTTCAGTTACATACAGTATAAAACTTGACTGCTATTGAGGTTTTTATTGCATATAATCTATATTCCAGAACATTTAAGAACTGTTTTGTCGTTCTGTTCGTTATCATTAGAGTCAATCAGCAGTTTTGAAACACGTGGCAAAAACAATGGCAGTACTTTTTGCATGTCAAACAAACCTTTTTAATAAGAGTAATGATTTGCACATAGCCAGAAAGTGATTTAAACTCACAACCCCTAATCCAATAATTTGAAGTAGCCATTTATCCTGTTTTAAGAAACAAAGCATTGTTAGATAGTTAAACTTTGACTTTTCCCCCCACAATATTTGGGGTTGTGTTTTCAAAAAATTGCCTTTGGGCCATTTTGGTCAGTCCATCAAATTTTCTATTATGGAGTCCAGTCTATACTTTAATTTTTGTTACTTTAATGTAGTGACTGGCCATTGCCATAAACCACCAAGCGATGATGGTGATAAGCCCACCTACCATCAAGTTTCCCCAGGTACTGATGGTTCACACCACACACACTGTTACTTCAGGTACTGTACTGATGGCTCCAGTATAATATTTGGAAGAATATTCCTGACCATTTGGATGTGGGTGTACTTCTAGTTGTACTAGTGAACACTTATTTATAATCCCACCTACCAATGAGTTTCCCTCATTGAACTGTAGGTTCTGTTTATATCCATCCTGCCGTTGATATATCCACTTGAGTGCCTGCTCTCTGGCTATGTCACTAAAATGTTCAATGGAGTGGGTCTTTCACAAACACTACTGACAGCCACAGATTAATGTTATTTTAGTCTGCCAAGGGATAAATACCAGTTTTAAGATTGAGCAAAAGATGGCTGACATATGAAAGGAAAATGAATTTATTCTCTTTGAGAAGGATGGATATGCATATTATCTAAATGATGAAGCTTAATTTCCAGACTGAATTAGTTGTGCTCCTACAGAAAAAATACATTTAATTGCAACAGTAATTTGGAAGGGTAAATAAATTAGTTGTGCAGAATGGCACTATACGCCCTGGAGTTTGGAATGAGTAGCCTATTTGAAACGTTTTCTAAGGGGACTTGGCAAGCTAGTTATTAAGGATGTTTTCCTTACCATGCCACACCCAGCCCCAAAAGCAAAGTCGAGAATCTAGAACTAGGAGCCAATTCAGCAAGGAGGTAATCTTGTTTTGTTTCTTGAATGTGAAATTTTGTACCAATGAATGGTATGGAAATTAGCAATTGGCATAACAAAGCTGAGATTCTTATTCCATAGTGTAATTCAGAGGGAAGCAGGCAAGAATTGACTTTTCCCATTAAGTTCCTGTTTCCAATAGGAATGAGATGCTTATAACTTGCATGTGGTTTGGGATGTGTAGCAGGCCAATGCTCGATTCATTTGGACTTTTGTCCATTGTTCAACATAATCTTAACTAACATTTTAAATTAACGTGTTTGAATTTGTGCAGAATCTTTAGATTGTAGAGCTATATATATATATATTTTTGCAAGATTTTTTACAATAACTGAGAATTGCTGTAAAGATTGGGTTTATTGCACTCCAAAGATGGTGAGCTATTACCTTGAACTGTTGATGTTCTCATGAAAGCAACCCCACAGAGATGATGAGTGTGGTGCCAGGGTTTGGACCAGTAGTGTATTTCCTAATAAGAATGGTATGAGACCTGGTGGGGAATCCACTGATGCCATCTTTGACCTTGGTTGTGATGGGCAATGGGTGCAGGAGTAGGCCATTCGGCCCTTTGAGCCAGCACCTTCAAGACAGCACATTTGGGAGATGAAGTTAGAATTTCCTACGTGAGCAACTGCAGTGCATTTTCCAGATTATAAATACTTGTTACTTTTAAACCTTGAAATTTAATTTGAATATTCTAGTAAAATGTCCAGAAACATTTGAGACTTGAAGCATCAATGCATATATCCAATTATTACACATTGAAGTGTTTATTCGTTGATCTCAAAATATGACATTTATTAACTACAGTAAACCCTTGTTATAATGGACCATGGTGAGAGGGGTGGGGGGGGAAATTATGTGTGTTATTGCCGAGTGTCCGCTATAACAGAGTAAGGTATTACCATTGTGTATTGTTGAAATAAAGAACTGCAGATAATGGTTAATACACAAAATGACACACAGTGCTGGAGTAACTCAGCAACTCAGGCAGCATATCAGGGGAACATGGATAGGTGATGTTGGGATCCTTCAGACTGATTCAATCTGCTGAGTTACTCCAGCACTTTGTGCCATTTCACCTTAAAACCAGGCTCCGATGCCACTGGACTCCACCACCAAGCCCTCCTTCACCAGCTATCCCACAGTCCAGTTGAAGCGGTTATTGTTGCTTCTCACGTGTATCCCCCTGGCCAGCAGCACTTCCTTCAGGCCGCTGCAACTGACAGGATGCGCTCAGCCACTGCGGGTCTGTGACACTCTCTCGCCAGCTGCCACTTCTTCGCTTTGCCCGTTCTACCGTCGCCACCTTCCTCTCCCCTGCAGTCGCCAACATCTTTCAAGGCGGAGTATGTCGGCAACTCCGGGGAAGGAGACCTAGGTGGTGGCAGGGGGATGGGGAGAGAGACAGTGACGGAAGGTGACGACGGTGGGGGGGTGGGCAAAACTAAGGAAGAAGCGGCAGCTGGGGAGAGGGGAGGGAGCCCCATGGTGACCAAGCGTGTCCTGTCATAGGCGGCGGCATGTAGAAAGCGCTCACGGCCAGGGGCTACAACGTGAGCCACAAAAGAACGATTTGGACAGGTTGGGAGAGTGGGTAGAGAAGTGGCAGATGGAATATAGAGTAGCAAAGTTGGGAGTCATGCATTTTGGTAATAGGAATAAAGGCGTAGTTTATTTTCTAAATGGGGAGAGCATCCTGAAATTGAAGGTGCAAAGGCACTTGGGAGTGCTAGTGCAGGATTCGCAAAAAGTTAATCTGCAAGTCAAATCGGTAGTAAAGAAAGCAAACAATGCTGGTACAGTGCATTCAGAAAGTATTCAGACACCTTCACTTTTTCCACATTTTGTTACGTTACAGCCTTATTCTAAAATGGATTAAATTCATTTTTTTATCATCAATCTGCACACAATACCCATAATAAAAAAGCGAAAACAGGTGTTTAGAACTTTTTGCAAAGTAATTAAAAAGAAATAACTGCAATATCATATTTACATAAGTATTCAGGCCCTTTACTCAGTACTTTGTTGAAGCACCTTTGGCAGCGATTACAGCCTCAAGTCTTCTTGGGTATGAAGCTACAAGCTTGGCACACCTGTATTTGGGTAATTTCTCCCATTCTTCGCTGCAGATCCTCTCAAGCTCTGTCAGGTTGGATGGGGAGCATTGATGCACAGCTATTTTCAGGTCCCTCCAGAGATATTCAATCGGGTACATGTCCGGGCTCTGGCTGGGCCACTCAAGGACATTCACAGACTTTGTCACAAAGCCACTCCTGTGTTGTCTTGGCTGTGTGCTTTGGAAGGTGCTTTGTCATGTTGGAAGGTGAACCTCCGTCCCAGTCTGAGGTCCAGAGTGCTCTGGAGCAGGTTTTCATCAAGGATCTCTCTAATTTGCTCCGTTCATCTTTCCCTCAATCCTGACTAGTCTCACAGTTCTTGCCACTGAAAAACCTCCCCACAGCATGATGCTGCCACCACCATGCTTCACCGTAGGTATAGTATTGGCCAGGTGGTGAGCGGTGCCTAGTTTCCTCCGGACGTGACGCTTGGGCATTCAGGGCAGAGTTCAATCTTGGTTTCATCAGACCAGAGCACCAGCGAAAACAACCCTTTTGGCAAACTCCAAGCGGGCTGTCATGTGCCTTTTACTGAGGAGTGGCTTCCGTCCGGCCACTCTACCATAAAGGCCTGATTGGTGGAGTGCCGCAGATATAGTTGTCCTTCCAGAAGGTTCTCCCATCTCCACAGAGGAACTCTGAAGCTCTGTCAGAGTGACCATCGGGTTCTTGGTCATCTCCCTGACCAAGGCCCTTTCCCCCCCGATTGCTCAGTTTGGCTGGGCGGCCAGCTCTATGAAGAGCCCTAGTGGTTCCAAAGTTCTTCCATTTAAGAATGACAGAGGCCACTGTGCTCTTCGGGACCTGCAATGCTGCAGAAATTGTTTTATACCCTTCCCCAGATCTGTGTCTTGACACAATCCCATCTCGGATGTCTTCAGACAATTCCTTTGTCTTCATGGCTTGCTTTTTGCTCTGACATGCGCTGTTAACTGTGGGACCTTATATAGACAGGTGTGTGGCTTTCCAAATCGTGTCCAATCAATCTAATTTACTACTGGTGGACTCCAATCAAGTTGTAGAAACTTCTCAAGGATAATGAATGGAAACAGGATGAACCTAAGCTCAATTTTGAGTGGCATAGCAAAGGGTCTGAATACTTATGTAAATGTGATATTTCAGTTATTCCTTTTTAATTACTTTGCAAAAATTTCTCAACACCCGTTTTCACTTTTTCATTCTGGGATATTGTGTGTAGAAAGATGATAAAAAAATAAATAAATAATTAAATTAAAATGGATTGAGTAAAGTAAAAGTAAAGTATCCTTTATTGTCATTCAGACTTTTCAGTCTGAATGAAATTTCGTGCCTTGCAGTCATAACATAGAATAAAATAACAAAACACACAGCAAACACAGATTTAAGATCCACCACAGTGAGTCCACCGGGTCCTCCTCACTGGGATGGAAGGCAAAAGTCTTAAAGTCCTTGTCTGTTCCCTCCTTCTCCCTCTGCGCTGATGCGATCCAGGCTTCTGATGTTGCGACCCCGCCAGGTGATGGTAAGTTAGTCCCGCGGCCGAATACAAGCTCCGCGAATGGGCCGGTTCTAACTCCGCGGCCCAGGGCGTATGAAGCTGCCACCCTCCAGTCCAGCGGACGAAGCTGTTGCTGCGGGAGATCCAGAAAACCGGTCACCAACCTGGGACCTGCGAGCTTCCGACGTTGTCGTCCACTGGGCCCGCGGCCAAGCCTCCGAGGCTCCGAATTTGTGTCGCCGCCGCCGTAACGCCACCACAGCTCAAAAGCCGGCCTGCCTCGCGTTGGAAAGTCCTGGCTCTGCCTCCGGAGCCTCGAGGTCCCAGTTGGAGGCCGCCAGCTCCGCCATTAGGCCTCAGCGCAGACGGAAACGGTGGGATACGACAAGAAAAGGTCGCATCCCCCCCGAAGGAAGAGACCAAAAACATGTTTCTCCCACCCTCCCACACATACACAACCAAAATAAACTAAAATAAACTGAAACAGGACAAAAAGAAAACAAAAAAAAAAGAAAAGACATATGGACTGCAGGCGAGCCGCAGCTGCAGGGCAGTGCCGTAATGTAACAAAATATGGAAAAAGTGAAGGTCTGAATACTTTCTGAATGCACTGTTTTTATTTTGAGAGGGCTTGCATACAAAAACAGGGATGTAATGCTGAGCCCTAAGGCACTGGTCGGGCCGCATTTGGAATATTGTGAGCAAATTTGGGCACCATATCTGAGGAAGGATGTGCTGGCTCTGGAGAGAGTCCAGAGAAGGTTTACAAGAATTATCCCAGGAATGCGTAGGTTAACTTATGATAATTGTTTGACGGCACTGGGCCTGTACTCGCTAGAGTTTAGAAAAATGAGGGGGAACCTCGTTGAAACATACAGAATAGTGAAAGGCTTGAATAAAGTGGATGTGGAGAGGATTTTTCCACTAGTGGGAGAGTCTAGGACTACAGGTCAGAGCCTCAGAATTAAAGGACGTTCTTTTAGGAAGATGGGAAAGAATTTCTTTAGTCAGTGGATGGTGAATATGTGGAATTCTTTGCCACAGAAGGCTGTGGAGGCCAAGTCAGTGGATACATTTAAGGTAGCGATAGATAGAATCGTGATTAGTACAGGTGTCAGAGGTTATTGGGAGATGGTAGGAGAATGTGGTTAAGAGGGAGAGATGGATCAGCCGTTATGGAATGGTGGAGTAGACTTGATGGGCGAATGGCCCAATTCTGCTCATCACTTATCTTATGAACAACAGCCGCGTCAAGCGTACCGTGCGATGGGTGAAGAAGGGGTCGTTGGTGCACCTTGCTAGCCTGGGGTGGCGTCAGTAGGTCCGTCTGGTCCAACCAAAATCCGTTATAAAGGGAATTGTTAAAACAAGTGTTTACTGTATATGGTCTTTGGATGGTATTCAGGTCGCTGTTTATTTTTGATTAGATTAGATAGCCCTTTATTGTCATTCAGACCGAAGTCTGAACAAAATTGCAACAGTCATACATAAAACAACAATAAACACATATTAACATCCACCACAGTGAGTCCACCCAACATCTCCTCACTGTGATGGAGGCAAAAGTCTTAGGTCTGCAGTCTCTTCCCTCTTCTCCCTCTGCGCTGAGGCGATACCCCCCGGGCGATGTTTCCCGCGGCTCAAACACCGCGGCCCGGGGTGGTCGAAGCTGCTGCCCACCAGTCCTGCAGACGCAGCCGCTGGCCCGCGGCCGAACCCCGGACTCAGGCCACCACAGTCCCAGCCACCCTCACGTGAGTAACGTGCCGTCTTCAGCCTCGGGCTGGGCCGCCCCGACATGGGCGTCGCTTCTTCCCCGAGCCGGGCCGCCCCGACATGGGCGTCGCTTCTCCCTCGGGCCGGGCCGCCACGACTTGGGTGCCGAACCTCCCTCGGGCCAGGCCGCCCCGACATGGGCGCTCACGGGAGCACTGTTCCAGCCCTGAGCCAGACCACCCTCACGGGAGCGAGCTCAGAGCGAGTCCTGACGGGCTCTGCCTCCAGAGCCTCGAGGTCATCAGCTCCATTAGGCCTCAGCGCAGACGGAGGCAGAGAAGGGGAATACGACCAAAAGTTGCATTCCCCCGCAGGGAGAGACTGCAAACCCCGTTACAACCCCCCACCCCCCCAAAACACAAACTAAAAACCAAAAACTAGACTAACCAAAACGAAATAAACAACACAAAAAACACAAACAAACAGGACTGCCGATGAGCCACTGCAGCCAGTGCCGCGCCGCCACTTCCGGATGAA
Source organism: Malacoraja senta (assembly GCA_038087875.1). Classification (NCBI taxonomy): domain Eukaryota; kingdom Metazoa; phylum Chordata; class Chondrichthyes; order Rajiformes; family Rajidae; genus Malacoraja; species Malacoraja senta. Next base: position 158,809,285 of record CM075977.1, read on the forward strand.
AATCGTTTAAATCGTACTCTTTTACACATTCTTGCTTTAGCATATTTTGTCTGCACACTTGCTTTATGTTTCTCTCCCGCTTTCAGTTTTACTGCCCATTTCATTGTTGTGTTGCATCAGTCCTGATTGGTATTTGTTTCGTACAAACAGTTGTCTTCCTCCGGCCTGCTTTAAACAACTTCCTAGAATTTAAGGGATGTTGGAAATTAATTTTGAATCTTACTCTAATTTGTTATCCATCACTATTTAAAGCACCTGCCATACTTTAAGATTTAAAATATATACAAATGTTGGAATTACTTAGGCAGTTGAACCATATTTGTGCTAAGAGCAACTGAATTTTGAAATTATCTTTTGTCATATTTTTCACTACTCTGGTTCCCTCCTTGATTTTTCAATTATTTAATTATCTTGCACCATGAAGGCTATTCTTAACTGTTCTCAATATCTCTGGCTTTCGGACACCAATTTTTTAACTTTCAGACTGCATATTTGTCATATCTCAATTTTTTGGTTAGTTTGTTTTTCTATTTTCTGAACTAATCATTGATTTCCTTTCAGGCAGTGTTGCCGTCTAATATTCTATTTGCTCATTGTTAACAGGATCAGTCCGAGTCAGCATGGATTTACGAAGGGGAAATCACGCTTGGCTAATCTTCTGGAATTTTTTGAGGATATAACTAGGAAAATGGACAAGGGAGAGCCAGTGGATGTAGTGTACCTGGACTTTCTGAAATTTGATAAGGTCCCACATAGGAGATTAGTGGGCAAAATTAGAGCACATGGTATTGGGGGTAGGGTACTGACATAGGTAGAAAATTGGTTGGCAGACACGAAACAGTAGGGATTAACGGGTCCGTTTTCAGGTTGGCAGGCAGTGACTAGTGGGGTACCGCAAGGCTCAGTGCTGGGACCGCAGCTATTTACAATATACATCAGTGATTTAGATAAAGGGATTTAAAGTAACATTAGAAAATTTGCAGATGACACAAAGCTGGGTGGCAGTGTTAACTGTGAGGAGGATGCATGAGGATGCAGGGTGACTTGGACATGTTGGGTGAGTGGGCAGATGCATGACAGATGCAATTTAATGTGAATAAATGTGAGGTTATCCACTTTGGTGGCAAGAACAGGAAGGCAGATTATTACCTCAATGGTGTCAAGTTAGGAAAAGGGGAAGTACAACGAGATCTTCCTCTCTTCTATTCCCCCCCCCCCCACCCTGCATCAGTCTGAAGAAAGGTTTCGGCCCGAAACGTTGCCTATTTCCTTTGCTCCATAGATGCTGCCGCACGCGCTGAGTTTCTCCAGCATTTTTGTCTACCTTTGATGTTCCAGCATCTGCAGTTCCTTCTTGAACAGATTATTTGAATGGTGTCAAGTTGGGAAATGGGGAAGTACAAAGAGATCTGGGGGTCCTTGTTCATCAGTCACTGAAAGTAAGCATGCAGGTACAGCAGGCAGTGACGGAAGCTAATGGCATGTTGGCCATCATAACAAGAAGAGGTGAGTATAGGAGCAAAGAGGTCCTTCTGCAGTTGTACAGGGCCCTAGTGAGACCACACCTGCAGTATTGTGTGCAGTTTTGGTCTCCAAATTTGAGGAAGGACATTCTTGTCATTGAGGGAGTGCAGCGTAGGTTCACGAGGTTAATTCCTGGTATGGCGGGACTGTCATATGTTGATAGAATGGAGAGGCTGGGCTTGTATACTCTGGAATTTAGAAGGATGAGAGGGGATCTTATTGAAACATATAAGATTATTAAGGGGTTGGACATGCTGGAGGCAGGAAGCATGTTCCCGATGTTGGGAGTCTAGAACCAAGGGCCATAGTTTAAGAATAAGGGGAGGCAATTTAGAACAGAGATGAGGAAAAACTTTTTCACCCCGAGAGTTGTGAAGCTGTGGAATTCTCTGCCTCCGAAGGCAGTGGAGGCCAATTCCCTGGATGCTAGTAGATAGAGCTCTTAAAGATAGCGGAGTCGGGGGATATGGTGAGAGGGCAGGAATGAGGTACTGTATGTGGATGATCAGCCATGATCACAGTGAATGGCGGTGTTGGCTCGAAGTGCCGAATGGCCTTCTCCTGCGTCTATTGTCTATCCACTGTCTCCTTGTAACCCAAACATTGGTTCAATCAATCAAGATCCTGTTGTACGCTTGGATGACCTTTACTATCTTCTAATTCCAACTTTAGTGTTGTGTGCGAACTTACTAACCATGCCACCAACATTCACACACATCATTAATATAAATAAACAATTGTGGACCCAGCACCGATCCCTGTGGCACCCGAAACGTCACCCATTCCTTCTCTCCAGAGATGTTGCCTGTCCCACTGAGTTACTCCAGCATTTTGTGTCTATCTTCAGCTTAAACCAGCATCTGCAGTTCCTTCCTGCACATAATGTTCAGCAGGATGTGGTCCGAGGGTGTTGATGGAGGGAGATGCAGTGCACAATGAGATCCAACCTGCTCTAGCTGAACGTCACCGTCGAGAATCCCCCCCTCCCTCCCCCCACCTTTCCCTCCCAACTCCAGTCCCGTCCCGACCCCCTGAGAAACTGAAGGGAGCGACAATCAACTGCCACGGATACAAATAATGCCATACACAAGGAAGGGCAGATGATGGTTGACAAAAAGTGAACACAGTGTTGGAGTAACAAAAAGACACAGCAGAATTTTGGAAACGTCATCCCGTCACCCATTCCTTCTCTCCAGAGATGCTGCCTGTCTCGCTGAGTTAAAGAGTGCCCACGGTAAACTCACGAGTCACTAAGGTAAACTCACGGACTACTACGTTCTTACAATGAGTTTAAAAGTTAAAAAATTTTACTCCAAGAGTAAATTTGACTCGTGGAAATCTTTCATCATGTTGAAAAATGTTCACGAGTTAACAAGTTTCCCGAGTACCTGCCGTTAGCGTTACGAGTCACTAAGTTACTTCCTCGAGTTCCGACGTTCCAGCTACGTTAATTCTACGTGATTACCACGAGTTGATTTGTTTTAATCTCTGGATCACTCGTGGGTGGACTCGCACCGTGAGACGGGGCTATTACTGAAGTCCATGTGGCACTGCACTGCCCTCATCAATCTTCATAGGCACAGTTTCATTTTTTTTTAAATGGTCAGACAGGATTTCCCATGCATTAAGCTATGCTGACTACATTTCCAATAATGCAAAGATGTGCTGCAATATCCTTGCAGAACGATGCTGCTTAATTATTTTTCTAGAAACAAGGAAATGCCGGTTTACCAAGGTAAGACAAATTGCTGGAGTAACTCTGAGACTCAATCATTTTGTCTTTTCTTAATTTTTATACCCTGGCCTTTTTGACCTTTTGTAAAAACTGCTGTGCTGTAATTATCTTGACAAAAAATGACTTCTGTCTCTCTGTACCTACCATTTTACCACCTTGGTCTAAATTTAACTATCAATAATAACTCATCCTGCATAAATGATTGAGAATATGATTACCTTGTGCTTTTTTGGACACTCATGTAGGTCATTGAAATGGTGATTCTTTCAGACATCTATATCTATATATTACTAAAGCTCTCATCTTGTTTCTGTCTATCTGTGCTTATGTGCTCCCTGAACTGCGGCAAAACGGTACACGGTAGCGCTAACATTTTTTGCACCACCTAAATCGCAATTGTGCTGTGGTTGTTTTGTGTCAAGTTTCTTTCAGATTGGTTATATTTCGTAAGTTAAGGGCCTGTCCCACGGGCATGCGACTCCATGCGGCAAGCGCGACCTAACCGCAAGCGGGGGCCCCGCGGAGGTCGCGGGGCCGGTCCCACTTTGATAGCCGGAGTTGTGCGGAGCTGGTCCCGACATCGCGCGGGGCTCCGAAAAACTGACACTTCAAAAATTCCGTGCGGCAACGGAATGCCGCCCCGCAGCCGCATCGAGGCCGTGCGCGCCGCATCGACGGCCGTGCGCACCGCCTAGACGCTGGACGCAGCCGCCTCGAGGCCGTGCGCACCGCCTAGACGCCGGACGCACCGTTTTGACGTCACTCGACCGCGCGGCCCCCGCTTCCGATTTGGTAGCGCTTGCCGCATGCAGCCGCATGCTGGTGGGACCGGCCCTGTACGGGGATCACTGGACCTCCGCGCGGCCCCTGCTTGCGGTTAGGTCGCACTTGCCGCATGGAGTCGCATGCCCGTGGGACAGGCCCTTAAGTGACATTTTTAGATTTACAAAACCCGAATTTGAAAAAAATGTCTTCCCTGTGCTTACATCTATGATGTCACAATGGGATTGTAGCTATGCTCGCAACATTGTTGCTATCCAAGTACACTGAGTCCTGCTACTCTAGCAGGTGCAAATGCATTTTTCTTAAAGTTACAGTACACTTCATTTTTTGTTTAAAATGAGGGAGGGTGAATAAGGTGAAATGAGCATCCCTGCGCAGTTGGGGGCGATGGGTGAGTGATGGAATATTGCGTTGGGGAACGGGGTTGTGTTGGGGGACCAGGCCTCCCGTGGGGGCTATGGGTGAGTGGTCGAATATTGCATTGGGTGACCAGGCCTCCCGTGTGACAGGGACCCAACGGGTCCCACTTGGTCTAGTGTGTGTGTGTGTGTATATGACTAAAACTCTCATCTTGTTAGTTTGTATGCGTGTGAGTTCCGGAAACTACGCCAAAACGGTGCACAATAGTGCAACAATTTTTGCCCACCTTACTCACCATCGTCCTGTGATGTAAATGAAACCAGTTTCGTTCAGATTGATGTTATATTTTACAGGTTATTGACATTTTAAACTAAACTTTACAAAAAACACTTTTCCACTTGCCCTGCGCGTCAGCCGCATTACAATGATGTCACAATGGGCTCCCAGATCTCATTTACATTTTAAAAAAAGGTGATTCTTAAAAATAACTGTTTTAATCAAATTCTTCTGTTTTCATTAACAGCTAACATTGTGTTTAGGTTATTTTAAAGAAAAAAACGAGATATTCATTGAGAATACCATTTTTTTTAAATCACGATTTTCATTGAGTGGGGTGGGATAGGGCAGGTTTCATTTTTTTAAATCACAGTATTCATTGTTGGGGGTGGGATGGGGGTGTTCATTTTTTATTTTATAATCTCGATTTTCATTGGGAGATGGGATGGGGGGGAGGTGAAGTTGGGGAGTTGGGGGATAGAGGGAGTGGAAAGTGGGGGAGGTGAGGAGGGAGAGTGGGGAGAAGGGGGGGGATAAAGGGAGAAGCAGGGGGAGAGGTAGGGAGTGGGGGGGATAGAGGGAGAGGGCAGTGGGGGAGGTGATGTGGGGGGGTGGGATAGGTGAGGAATGGGGAGCAGGGGGGTAGAGGTGGGGGGTAGGGAGGGGAGAGGGGTTACGGAGGGAGGGAGGAAGTGACAGAGTAGGGGAAAGGAGAGGTGGGGGAGCGAGTGCTGGGGATGATGGGAATGGAGTAGGATAGGGGTAGGAAGGATGTCGAGGTAATGGAGGAGGTGAAGAGGAAGGAGGGGGTGATATTTTACAGGTTTTGCCATTTTGAACTTTAACTGTTGCAGTCGCGCAGCCACTTTCCGGCCGTGCCTGCACAGTTGTGGGAGGGTTTGCCGTGACTCGTGTCACACCCTGGATCTCTGGCGTCACAAAGGGGTCAGCCGCACCTGCGCAGTTGGTGGCTATGGGTTAGTGGTGGAATATTGCCTTGGGGGACAGGCCCAACGTGCCTGCACCTGGTCTAGTAGGGTAATAAAACGAAGCTTGAGTTTCTTGCTAACAGATGGTGCCTACCATGAGTATTTCCAACATTCTGCTTCTATTGACCATCAGAAGTTTGGTATGTCCTCTTGTTCATGTCAGTGTTCCAGAATGTTATTTTTTGCTATCAGATCTTCAAACTATGAATACAAAAATGGTGGCAAATTCTCAACTTAATGCTTCAATCCAGAAACTGTGCCAAAGAACTCCGATTTCTGTCTCAGTAAAAGATTAACAAAAACATTAATGGCTGAGAATTTGCAAAGAATTGAATGGTCTTGGACATCTAGAAATCTGGATGAAATGCTAAGTGCTAATATAAAGGCCAGTATGTGAGAAACAGAACTTACAGCAAAAGGCAGTGGAAGAAGAGTGGGTCTATTTTATAATATCAGTTGTTAATAAACCAGGAACCCTAACACAGTAAGGTTTCAGTAGATGGTCTTGAGCAGGGGTGGGCCTTCTAGGCCATTAAGTGCGGCCTTTTGAATGAATCCAAATTTTGTAGAACAGATCCTTGTATTTTTATTAATATGTTTTTGTTTGTCTTATTATTTTAATTTTAATCTTAAAATGAACGTATTTAAAATACCAAAGAGTAAAAGAAGATTCAACGAAATAATCCTCCCCGACTGACGGCCACAATTAAAACATTAGTAAGTCATGAGGGCTATTTTAACTCTTGTTATGCTCATGATTTAGCTCTAATGCGACTCTAGAATGTATGTCAACTTTGACATGCACGAAAAATGCTTTCTTGCTTTTCAACCACTTATTGCTGCAAATCTACATTCTCCTACCTAACCCAAATCAAGACACCCTTAAGGTCACAAATGACGGATACGCATCCAGAAGGTATTCTGCAACCAAATATTAAAATGCTTTCCCACAAAAAGCAGTCACAACAAAGTCATTAAAAGGTTAATTAACTTTAGAATTAACAATTTTTTTTTCATTTTCTTGAAGTTAGTACATAGTTGTTAGATTTTTAAAAAATGTACATTTTGAAGTATATCTAATTGAAGTTTCTTGGATGCGGCCTTATTAGATTACAGCTAACTTAATGCGGCATTCCAACATGAAAAGGTTCCCCACCCCTGGTCTTGATGCATGAGATGGTCAAGAGTGGAAGTGATTGGACGGGAAGCTGGAGCTTAAGTGATAGACCAGAGTATTTGCATGTCAGTTTGATTGTGGTTGTATTTGAGCCAAAACTTGAGTTGGCAGACAGGCGGTTGAACTGAAGTATGATGCAATTTTATAAGTGTATTCTAAATGTGTTATTAAACAAGTCTCATGCCTGACTACATGCATCTGGGGGGCTTTCTTAAAAACTTCCTTTTCTGTATCCATTGTTAAGATCGCTTGCAACTTTTCCAGTAAATCAACCATTTTAATATCCCATGTTGTCCTATCAGTATTCTCATTCAATATCAGAACATTAATTCATCTTGTTAGTGTTTTAGAGCATTGAAGTATGCAAATAATCCTGGGAGGGAGAGGGTGTGGCAAGTAGTATTTAGTTTATGGAAGTAGTTTATGCTGAGATTGGTCCACCAGTTTAGAAGTCAGAATCCCTGACCATCCTTGTTACATTTTCAGTTGGTCTCTTTTTTGACATTTTTATAAATAAAAATGTTTATAAATGAGCTTGTAATAATATTGTTAATGTCTTTGCATTTCACGATTCATGAGATCATGCGATCATAAGTGATAGGAGCAGAATTAGGCCATTTGGCCCATCGTCTATTCCATCAATCAATCTTGGCTGATCTATCTCTCCCTCCTAACCCATTATTCTACCTTCTCGTTTCCTGCCTTCTCCCTATTCATTGAAAGTTTGTATAAAGTGAATCGTATATGAACATAATGAATTTGAAACGTTACTGCAGAATACAATGCTCTTTCTAGAAGAGAAAACTTAAATATCCATATAGAAACTTAAAACCTTTATTTTTGACCCCCTGTGAGTGGGTCTGACTAAACCATGCTGATGTAAAATTAATTCACGTCGCACAACTGAAGAATTGGTTTTTAACTTAATTTAAAAACTGAAGGAAAAAATCTAGTCTAAAATTTGCTAATATATGACCATGATATTTTGTAAGAAGGTTTATAAAAATAAAAATAACCTATGAGAACTTCATCCCTATATTTTGAGGCTTGATTTGATGTCATGAAATTCTCTCTATACGAGAAGAGCAATTCCAACCCTTCAGGGTTTCATTTATTAAACTCTGATAGATTCTGTCTTCAGACCAAAATATATTCCCTAGCCTGATTATAGCAATGGATGTTGAAAAGCAAAAAGTTGCTCTTCAGCATCCCAAATTAAATCTGAAATACGACAAAATACTGGAAATACACAGCAGGCCAGGCAGCATCTATACAGAGCGAGTTAAGATTGTCAAGTGTTTAATTGTCATACGTACTGAAAAAGGCACGATGAAATTCTTGTAGCAACATATGTCTGTAAACATAGTACTCGTATATAATATAAATAAAGTTCAATGCATTAGAAACGATATCAGTGCAAAACAAAACCCCAGAGGCAATTAACTTTGTTTCCTTTCTCCACAGATGTCAACAGTGTTTATGTCCCAGATAGAACAATGAAATTCTTACTTGCTGCAGCACAACAGAATATGTAATCATAATAAATAATATAACAAAAACTCGGGGGGGGGGGGGGAAACAAACAATAACAGTGCAATAATAATAGTCTATTGTAGTTCATAGCTTAGGAGGTTGTAGTGTTTAATAGCCTGATGGCTGTAGGGAAGAAGCTGTTCCTGAACGTTACAGTTCTCAGGCTCCTGTACCTTCCCGATGGCAGTGGTGAGATGATGCCTGACATGAGCATTTTGTTTCTATTACAGTAGTGGGTGTTGCAGAAATGATGATCCTTATCCATAAGTCACAACCTCTAGATCAGAAAAATGCTGCTAATCAAAGTTCTAGTGGGTCATAGCTGGATTATGGCCCGATGGATTTTGGAGGCGTATAAAAAGAAATGCATGGTTTCACTCGATGCTATCTATGGCCATTAGTTGCAACATTGGTTTAGACCTGAATTGCAAAAGTTGCACTTTTTGTACATGATCCACTTTTAAATTGTGGTTATGATCATTCGTATAGTTTTTGACTCTTAATTTTTCGAAAGTGAAAGGTGGTTTCTTTGTAGCATATCTACTTGTACTAATGAATTCTAGATGTGCTAGACTTTTGATGTGCACAGTCACCTGTCAAATGAATATTGGACTTGCTAGAACGATGCTTGAATGTTAAGAATAATGTTACAGAAAGTAATTTTAAAAATATTTTTCTTCAGGTTTCTTATGCCCGTCCCAGTTCTGCTTCCATCAGAGATGCAAATTTGTATGTCAGTGGGCTCCCAAAAACAATGTCACAAAAAGAACTGGAGCAGCTTTTCACCCAATATGGACGTATAATTACGTCGAGGATTCTTGTGGACCAGGTTACTGGTAAGTGTGCGCCCATTTCTATTCATCTTTTAATGCTGCAGGTTGTGAAATTCTTCATTTGCTGATAACTTGCCTCCCGAACCTGTCAAAGGTTGAGAGATTTGGGCTAGAAAATGTAATTTTCTGCTGAAATTGTTCATAAATATGCATGAGCAGAAATAGATTTAAGAGCTCTCTCTAACTTGAGTCAGTTCCCACCCTAGAGGTGCAGGTTTGAACTATGCTTTCACACATGGTGAAGTAATAAATTTAAAGTGGTTATAATCTTTATTTCAAATCTACTGCAGAGGATGCAGTTCTTAATCCTTATTGTGCTGCTAATGTGCTTTTAAATTTAACAGGAATGTGAAGCAAATGTAAAAGTTTGGATTTGGCTCTTAAGCCACCTTAAACAAAACTGTTTGTTGTAGAAGCAAGTCTGGGTAGCACAGATAGGTAACAGTATGTCGAGTCTTTACAACATGGACAGAATTGGTAGACTAAAGTTTAGTCACTGGACCATTTACATTCTACAATGCAAATGGAAAGAAATATTGTTCACAAAGCCACATTTTAGGTGTTCAGATCTTCTAAATCTGGTGGGGACGGTTTGAACTATAGTTATTCCAGGTTAAAAATCTAGCATGTTTGTCAGTACAATTGGCAAGATGTATGGATTTATACATCAGTGAATATGTTCACACTGGATTCCCTTAATCTTGATGTATTGTGAGCAGTTAATTTTAAAGCTAAATACAGATCAAACCTTTCCCCCTCCGAAACGCACAACTCCCTCCAAAAACAATGTGCTTTTCATGTGGTCATGACCTTGTCTACAGAAATGGCTATTTCCAGGGGCTCTCTTTCATACCTACCTATCTTTAAGTAATACATTTATATTGCTAATCTAACAAAGTAACTCTTAAACACTGTTAATGGCTTTTAACGTAAACATAAATCAATTGTAAGAATAATGTTACAGAAAGTAATTGACCTGGCATGTAGGATAATTGATGAAAAAGCAGATTTGTATTTGAATTCAGACATCAGTGGTGGAGGCCTTGTTTTTCATTTATATCAGAGCCATGACTCAATTTGTCAATGGCACACTTCCATGATTTTTCTGTTGGATGTGCACAATGCAATTGATTACTAAATCCTGTTCATCTAGACCAGCATTGGCTCAGATCTTGAATGCATAAAATTTGCAACTTTGATGGTCTTTGGATTTTGAGTGGTTGAGCTGAGGATTCGAACAGTATGAAATATGCATAAGGCTGTTTTTTTTTGTTTAAGCTTCTGGGTAAATTATTATCTAATATGTTGAGATTGGGTTGGGTTTTAATATAAATATCGTCATTGTTTTTTTAAGACGACAGAAATCAATCTGGCTGCATCCATTTCCTGTAAAAAAGTTTATTACTAGTGATGAAGAATAGAAACCTTGTGAAAGAAGGTGGTAAATCTTTGCATTGATTTGTGCAGGTAATTTGCTTGAATGTAATGCCGGTGCTTACACCCTTTGATGCTGGATTGGCAGACTATTGGAACACTTTTTCAGATTTAAATTGCACAATATTACAATGTTCCAGGTAACATTAAGTTTCAAGGCTGCACAGGGACCAAGACTGAGTCTTGGAAAGCAGGGATTGGTGAGCTTTGGGGGAGTGTGAGGACATCAGTTGGTGAGGTTGATGATGAACCATCGGGATTTCGAAATGGTGTGATTATAGATTATTTGTGTTTTACTGAAGTACATTTCCTTTCTGAAATGGTTTGAAATTTTGTAGATTTTATTGACCCATTGCACAAATGAATTTTCCTATTTCTTGAGCCACCTAATGAAACATTTGTTGCAGCACAGCACATCCCATTCTTTTGCAGGGGGCTTATCTGCATACTTCAAATGCATTTGGCTTGCTCAAGTTTGCCTATGGAATTGCTGTCGCCTTAAATATCTGAATTTACTAGCTCCTTCAAAATATGCTTTTTTAAATGCCATTTTCCAAGAAACTCGGGCAAGAAACTCGGGTGGCAGTCCATTGGGTTAAAACAATGACTAACTATGGGTGGCACAGTGGTAGAGTTGATGCCTTGCAGCGCCAGAGATCTGGGTTTGATCCTGACCTCGGGTGCTGTCTGTGTGGAGTTTGCATGTTCTCCCTGTGACCACATGGGTTTTCTCCGGGTGCTCGGATTTCCTCCCACATTCCAAAGACATGCAGATTTCTAGGTTAATTGGCCTCGGAAATAAAAAAATGCCCCTAGTGTGTAGTGTATGGGTGATTGTTGGTCGGCGAGGACTTGGTAGGTTGAAGGGCCTGTTTCTATGCTGTATCTCAAAATTAAACTTTTAAAAATGTGTATTCGGATCACCTGTGCAAGAACAATGGTCTTTTAAAAGAAACTTAGAATATGGAAACCCATTCCATTATCCAACGCATAACCTTTTGGTATACATTACCTCTCATTGGTTAAACATTGTGCGATGGAGGATTTGGTATATTTGCTGCATGTACTTGGAAATATGGAGGGTGATCTGTGCTCCAAATGTAGACTAAATGAACATCAAATGAAATGTTGCAACCAATGTACTATGCCATTTAAGCTGATCAGTGCATTTTTAAACTAATTATTATTGTAGTTACCTTTTAATGTTGGAGTCTCTCAGTTACACATGTCAAATAAAATAGATATTAGCTTTAAACTTATCAATAACTGGTGGTTCTTTAAAATGTGGTTGCCCATGGTAATTGTTTAGGGGCTGTGGAAATGATAAGGCAGGGCACGACCCCCCTGCTGGACCCTATGCAGTTTGCATATCGGGACAATGTGGATGATGCAGTCAACCTGGGCCTGCACTTCATCCTACAGCACCTAGACCGCCAGGGGACCTATGCGAGGATCCTGTTTGATTTTAGCTCTGCATTCAATACCATTGTGCCAGAGCTACTACACTCCAAACTTTCCGAGTTGACTGTGCCTGAACCCCTCTGTTGGTGGATCATCAGCTTCCTGACGGACAGGAAGCAGCATGTGAGGCTGGGAAAGCAAATCTCGGACCCACAAACACTCAGCATTGGAGCACCGCAAGGCTACGTACTCTCTCCTCTCCTCTACACTCTCTACACCAACGACTGCACCTCCACAGGCACCTCTGTCAAGCTTCTCAAGTTTGTGGATGACACAACCCTGATTGGACTGATCCAGGATTGGGAAGAATCTGCCTGCAGACAGGAAGTGTCACTGCTGGCGTCCTGGTGCCATCGCAGCAACCTGGAGCTCAATGCTCTTAAGACAGTGGAATTGATTGTAGACTTTAGAAGAGCTCCCCTCCCCTACCCCACTCACGATCAACAACACCACAGTCACATCTGTGGAGTCTTTTAAGTTCCTGGGAACCATCATCTCCAAGGACCTTACATGGGAGGCCACCATCGACTCCACAGTCAAAAAGGCACAACAGAGGATGTACTTCCTAGGGCAGTTGAGTAAGCACAATCTGCCACAGGCAATGATGGTCCAATTCTACACGGCCATTGTAGTCTGTTCTCACCTTCTCCATCATGGTCTTGTTTGGCTCAGCCACCAAGCACGACACCTGGAGGCTGCAGCGAATCGTCCGATCACCTGAGAAGGTTATTGGCGGCAACCTTCCCTCCATTGATGAACTGTACACTGCAAGGGCCAGGAAGTGAGCGGGCAAGATCATCTCTGACTCCTCTCACCCTGGCCACAAACTCTTTGAATCACTTCCCTCTGGAAGGCGTCTCCGGACTGTCAAAGGTGCCACAGCCAGACATAAAAACAGTTTTTATCCACGAGTAGTTGCTCTACTCAACAGCCAAAAATCTGTAGCCTCCCTTTGATCTGGTATTTTGTTGGTTCACATGCTTGATCAATGGTGTTTTATCATTAATGTTTTATTATTATTAATGTTTAGTGTTTTCTGAGTCATTCGTAACTGTCACTATGTCATGTTGTTACTTGTGGGCGGAGCACCAAGGCAAATTCATTGTATTGGCCAATAAACTTACATATCTGCAATTAAGGTTTTCATGTGCTCAACAAGATGTTAGCCATGGAAGAGTTGCATTATAATTTTCACAATAAAATGGAGCTGTAAGGATTACTTGTTATCACCTTTTAATGTGTGATGCAAGTAAATGAAATCTAGAATAGAATTGTAGGACAAACTTTGGAGTTCATGGATTAAGCATTTCTTGGGAAAAACAACTCTTGGTCATAAAATTGTTCTCCTGTATAATTGATCCGTTCTTCAGCTGATACGCTTGCTTGTACACGGTTTTCTTCATGGGTAAGTATTGACCGTTGCTTCCTGTTCCTTGGAAGGCATTGTTCTTGGAAGAGAACAATTGAACCTTGAATGTGTTAGTCATTCCTTTTATAGATTGTTTGAACAAAATCATTTTTCAAGTGATCCTGCACTGCAGAATCTATGTGGATAATTTGCCATTGGAAGAAGAAATTATGCATTTCTTGATGGCTAAAACAATTTGGCAGCATTCAACTTTGCCTTTATTTTTGGGACCCTGAGCCATGGGACAAACCACCGATAGTGCTTGGTGCTTCCGAGCTATTCGGTATGGCCTGTAAGATTTTGCAAAGCTTCTGATTTTCTTGGCTTAATGCGTTAGGAAGGTGCTTTTGCAATATTTGGTTAGTTGTTGCATTGTTCCTATAGGGAACATACAAAATGTTCTAGGTGAGCATCCAGTTTAGTAGCAATAGAGCTATATAAAACAGTAATGGATAGAGATTAGATTGCAGCTGCTGGCTAATCACTATTGTCGACATTGCACCCACGTCACCATCTATAGTGGCACTTGGCTAACAAGGACACCCATGTTAGACTTCTATTTATTGACCACCAGCTCTGCCTTCAACACAATAATCCCAACCAAACCCATCTCTAAACTACTGGATCTAGCAGTTATCAGCGCTCTTTGCCACCTGATCCTTGACTTCCTGACACGTATACCATAATCAGTGAGGATAGGCAACAAAAAAAATCCTCCACGATAATTCTCAACGCCAGTACATAGCAAGGCTGCGTTCTCAGACCTTTACTTCACCCCCGTATAGATTTACGACAATGCAGCCAAAATCTGCTCTAACTCCATTTACAAATTTGCAGATAACACTGTTGTGGCGGGCTTGATATTGAACAATGATGGGACGGAGGTGGAAAATTTTGTAGCAGTGTCAAGACAACTTCTCCCACGATGTCAGCAAGATGGAGTAAGTTATTGACTTCAGGAAACAAGATGCACATGTTCCAATCAGCATAATTGATGAAAATGTGGAGATAGTAGAGACCTTCAACTTTCAAGGCGTAAATATCACTAACAATTTGACATGAGCCAACTACATTGAAGCTACGGCCAAGAAGACGAAGGAAGTTCATGTCTCCAACAACTTTTGCCAACATCTACATATACATTGAAGAACACATCCTATCGGAATGCATCACAGCTAGGTTTGACAACTGCTTTGCCCAAGACCGCAAGGAATTGCAGAAAATAGTGGATGCAGTCCAGTTCATCACACAAATATCCCCCAATCAGCTCCATCTACACTTCACGCTGCCTTAGGAAAGCAGCCAACATAATCAAGGTCCATTTACACCTGGGTCATTCCCTCTTTCTTTGTGGAACTTCGTCCTTCAGTCCACAGAGTCCATGTGACCATTGATCATTTGTTGACTCTTATTCTATGTTATCCCACTGAGGCATCCACAACTTACATATTGGGTAATTCACCAAGGCCAATTAACTTACACACCCACATGTCTTGGGGATGTGGGAGGAAATCCAAGTGGTCAAAGGGAGAATGTGCAAACTCCAGCCAAAGTCAGGATTGAATTCTTTTCTCAGGTGCTGTGAGGTAGCAGCGTAAACCAGTTGTGGCAGGCATTTGGTTGTTTCATGTTCCTCGATCTATATCAGCTTCACTCATCTGTTTTGATCCTTAGTATCAGTGTTGCTGTTTACGTATGTTTTAAGACCATTCAGCACATGGCACATACTTGACAGAGAACAGAGGTCAGTGAATGGGCAGCAGGGAAGGGGAGAACTCTGGGTTGAGGTGAAGGTAATCTGATGCATGAATTCTGTGAAACTTTAGCCAAGGATAGCCTAGATTTTAAATGCATCGTACCGAGGACATGATCATTACCTTGTAGAATAGCCATTTTGAAAAATGTCAGAGATAATTGAACTTAATAGATCAATGTTCATCTCCTAGAATCTCTAGGATGGAAAAAAAAACTGCTGATGCAGGAAATCTGAAATAACACCTCAGATTTTAATCTTCTGCCTAACTCCCTCAATTCAATGTACAGGATTATTTCCTCCTTTCTATCAAATTTGTGACTACCAACATTTACTATGACCTCTGGCTGTTCTCCCTCCATCAGATTGTTCTGAACCTAAGCGCCTCTGACCCTGCACTTGGGAGGGAATAGACCATTCTGGAGTCCTGCCCTCGGCCACAAGTGCATGTCTATTCCCCTCGAGTTTATTCCCCATCACTACTGCTCTCTTTGACTTTTCTCACTGACATTACTTCCCTGGCTGTACATCAGCACTCGCTTTGCTGTACAAACTCGGAAGCAGCTGCTGCTACTTTCATCCGAAGCTGTCACCTTCCCACCAATAACCACAGGAATCTCCTGCGTTAGCTTCCTCCACTTACTGCCACTCTCATGGTCATCACATCCTTTCCTTTTGCAACTACAGTGTTACCAACTCGTTAAATGTACTATCCATGACATCATTAACATCTCCAATGCTCCATAGGTAGTTAAACCAAAGCTCCCAATGATATGGACACCCTTCGCATAGGTGTAGTCACCAAAGTGGAATTTTGACAGAAAAATTGAACATTTGAAAAACAAAACAATGGGTGATAGAAGGTCATTTTGAAGCTAGAGGTAATATTGAAGCTGGGTTTTATTGATAAAATATGAATGTTGCACAGAAAGATTCTCTCAGTAACATGGGCTTTAAAGTGAAACAGTGAAAGGTGGGGGGTGGGCAGGGAGAGGTTGATAACCTGATAGGATGGAGGGAAGGAATTGGGGATTTTTTTAATGTCTAGATTCCCGTGGAAAGAACATGTTATATTGAGCTAGAATAGGCAATGAATGGTTTAACTGTCATGTGGTTAGGCTTGGCCTTTAGAGGGTGTGATGTGGATGAGACTAGGCATGAGAAATAGCTTTCACTGAGAACATGCCGCCAAGGATGGAGGCATGTGATGATTACCTGCAGAGGTTTGTAAATAGAACTAAAGGATGGGCAGTTGCTAATTTGGTGACTATTGTATTTTTTGTTTGTTTTAGGGAGGCAGGGTTGGAAGAGGAAACAAAAATGGCAAGCAGTTTATGATTTCATAATTGAGTTGGAGGTTTTGAGCTGTTTCCCTGCTCTCCAAAATATTTGGATGTGGATAAAACAAGGTTATCAACAATCCTGTGCAAGGTCCTTGATCTGCAGCAGAATCTGGCATCCTCAGCAGTTCAATTTCCCAGCTTTGTGCAAATTGGTTTTCTTTAGTGGCTGGACGCGACACGAGAATAGTTTACAAGTATTGGCTTTGATAATTCTATTTTATCTTGCTCCTATGTTGTTTCTTGTGCTGTGTTGGTTCTCCATAATTTAAAGTCGCTTGGTGTGTGCCAATTAATGCTTCAATGTACAAAATGTTTCAACGTTGAGTTGTACTGATGCTAATACTTCAGCTTGTTAGAAACAAGATTGAGACAATTTAATATAGGATATTCCAGTATAAGATAGCACTTATTTTGAAACTTGTTTCATAATGATGACCAGATAATTATCTTCTTCCTCATCCATCTACTTGTCAATTTGTTTCATGATACTGGCTGTAGATCAGTAATTACTATTTCACGAGCCAGAAACAAACTGCTGGAGGAACTTGGCAGGTCAGGCAGTGTATGTGCAGGGAACTGATTAACTGTATTTTGGGTTGGAACGCTTTTACACTGAGTAGAAGGGAGCTATCTGGTAGAAAGACGAAGGGAAGGTTGGGGCAAGAGCTAACCAGTAATAGGAGGATCCAGGCAAGGAGGGGTTGATTAGCAGATATGTGTGGTGGGAAGAAGGGTGAGTTGGGTAACAAGGGTAGAGGTGATAACTGGAGTAGGTAAACGTGCAAATGATAAAATCTGTTAAGAACAGAAGTCGGGAGTGAAATGTAGACCCAGTAGGATAGATGGTGGGCAGATGGGATAGAAGAAAGGATGGGGGACATGGAATGGTATAGGGGTAGGTATGATTCGGTGGAGGAGTGGAATGGAACTGAGTAGTGAAAGCAGGGCGAGTAGAAAAAAAGCTGTGCAAGAAGGTGCTACGTCAACGAGGAGGAAAGGGACATTCCACCCTTCTCTATCTCCCCCCCCCCCCCCCTCTGCGCCGTTTACCTAGTACTATTTCCCATTTATTTACTCGTCGCCCATCTGTCCCTGCTCTGGGTCCCCCATTTGCACTTTTTGTCTTGTTCACTTTGGGTACTGGTCACCATCTCATCTTTTCTCTTCCTACACTTGATTCATCTGCCAATCAACCCATTCTTAACTGAATCCACATCACTTATCAGCTCTTTCAAATATCTCCCCTCTACTCCAGCATCCTGGAGAATGGTCTTGACCCAAAATGCCTGTCCATGTTCCTCCAAGAATGCTGCCCAATCCCCTGAGTTCCTCCAGCAGTTTGTTTTTGTTTGCTCAAGCTTCCAGCATCTGCAGTCTTTGTCTGTTTTGCTATTTCATAGCATATGATCATCGATGTAGCAAAGTGTATATTTTATCAGAACAAATTGACAGGGTACTGATTGTTGATCTTGACATGGGAACAGTTACCCACTTGCTTTGGATAATTAAATTGTATGCAATTTGAATAGTAAATGAAGATTATTCAAAGTCCAGTTCTTGGAAACTGGAGGTGCAATATTTGACATTTCACCTGTTGGTTCTAATAAAATCTCACATGAAATGTGAACTATTTCTCTCTGCAAATACCTCTGAGCATCCCTGTATTTTCTATTATTTCAGATTTCCAGCATGTACATTTTTTTGACTTACAAATAAAGTCAGTACACTCAAACTCTAGAATTCTCTGAACTCCAGACAGTCATCTTCAGAAAGAAGTTGATGTGCTCCTCTTATTTAAGTGGGGCTTGATAAAACAGTGCTGCAAACCTCGGCCAGATCAGAATGGGATGGCGAATTTACAGTGGCCATCAGCAGGCAGCTCCAAATTGCCCTCTGTACGTGCTCCCCCAAAACAGCTATTCAATCTGTATTTCGTTTCTCCAATGTACCAGTGATTGGGTGAACTGCAACATACGACACAATATAACTTTATTTATCCCAGGAGTGAAATTGGTCTGCCAAGTCATAAAACACAACAAGATAGATAAAACATGAAATTAAAGTGATGAGTGGAAAGTCCAGGATTGGGCATGTGCAAAGATGGGGAGGGGGGGGAGGGAAGGAGAGTCGGTCTACCCCCACGACCGAAGGGGGAGGGGTTGTAGTTTGATAGCCACAGGGAAAAAGGATCTCCTGTGGCGTTCTGTGCTGCATCTTGGTGGAACCGGTCTGTTGCTGAAGATGCTCTTCAGGTTGACCAGTGTGTCATGGAGCGGGTGAGCTGTATTGTCCTAGATGCTCCACAGTTTGAGGAGCATCGTCCACTCTAAGTCCAACTCCAATGAATCCAAATCCACTCCCAGGATGGAGCCAGCCTCCCTGATGAGCTTGTGATTCTGTTGGCGTCCGCGGCCTTCGCCCTGCTACCCCAGCCCATGATCGCACAGAAGATGGCAATCGCCACTACCGATTGATAGAATATCTGCAACATCTTACTGCAGCCCTTGAAAGAGTGGAGCCTCCTCAAAGTACAGACTGCTCTGTCCCTTCTTATACAGTGCCTCAGTGTTCCAGGACCAGTCCAGTTTACTGTCCAGATTAAGCCTTGTTGACTGATTTAATATTTAATTCTATCACATCAGGTAACACACTTTGTATCAGAACATGTCAATTCTGCAGCCAGTTATCGAGTAGTGTTTTGGGGGTTTTCCCCCTCCTTTTAACCAAACTGATCTGCTGGCCATGTCCACCAAAATTTTCACAACTTATATTTTCTCTCGTATGGTTTCTCATTCTAACTTTCCTCATTACATAGATTTTCTTCACTTAGTCTTCCTAACTGTTCCCATTAATGCAGTGTCAAGATGATCTTTATAATAATCCCCACATGATCTTACTGTGTCAGAGAGATTTCCTCTTGGTCTATCAAACCTCTTCAACTTTAAAACTGTCCTGTCTTCCCTAGTCTAACTGTGGGGCTTTGACTTGAACTGTTAACGGTTTCTCTTTCCACAGATGATGCATGACATGTATGTTTCCAGCATTTTGTTTTTCAGATAATACCATTTAGTTCTATCTTCATGAATTTGAACATGCTGGTGTAGATTTCATACAGTGAATAATCTGATCACAACAAATGTTATCTTTGTTATCTAGTAATATATCAAATTGGTTTTAAACCTTTTGGGAGATTTTGCTAATTTAAATGTGTCCATAATGCAAATAATAAAATGCATGGAGAGATTAGACTAGGTAACCAAAACTTTGCTAAAGAGTTTCATTTGTAGAATTGTAAAACCAATTTGGGTTTGTGGGGATTATAGTTGTTGGACCCTTGGCATCTGGAGGTGTGCCAGTGGTATTTCCTTAATTTGGGAACTGGGCAAGACTGACTTTTCCCATTTCTAAATTAATTCGAGAAGATGGTAGTGAGCTGCTGCCTTGGTGCTACTGTCCTTGTGAGGAACTTCCACAGTGGTGTTGGCTAGGATTTGAAACCAGTGATATATTTCAGAATTGGAGGGGAACATTCAGATGGCACTGTTTTTGTGCACCTGAAGCCCTTTTCTACTGTGTCAAAGTAGCTTGGGTGAGTAACTGCATTCCTTTTTGTAGATTGCAGCCATTGTAGGCTGGTGGTGGATGGAATAGATGCCTAGGGTGGTTGATGGTGTACCATTTGAGTAGGTTGCATCGTCTTGAATGCTGTGCAACTTTGTGCTGAAGTCGTCCTTATCCAGGCAATTGGTGAATGTTCCTTCAAATGACTGAAGTACCTTGTAAGCGGTGAAAGGCTTTCGCTCTCTGTTATGTGTCACCCAGCCTCTTAATGTAGCTATTGTATTTGTAGCTATTCCAGCTGAGGTTATGGTTCAAGGGGGAATATGGTGATGGTGTTAAATATATAAAGTAGGTGATTGGATTGGCTAGTTGGCGATGGTCACCTTCTGGTACTTGAATGACTAACATTATCATGTCATGCTGAATGCTGCTTCTTTGAGTTGAGAATAGTTAGAATTGATGTATTAGATGAAATGGGAGTGAAAAACAAGTGTGAATTTAATTAAAAAAGTATTAACTCGAGTTGAATCAAAGTTTCAGATTAAATGGGGAGAAGATGCATATCTTGCGAATGAAGTCATTAGTAATAAAATGTGTAATTCTGGGTCCAAAACTAATTGCAACCCAGATAATATGAAAATAACCTCTTGTGAGTAATAACATTATTATATTGAGTTGTGTTGCAATGCAAAAAGATTTATCTCAAATTGTTTAGTGTTTTCCCATGTTATTGGACTGTAAAGGCAAGTCTGGGAATTGGGAGATGTGACGAGCTCTGTCCTACTGCAGTATATTAAGGTAGAGCAGCAAATTCTGATTTTGAGAAATAATTAGTAGTTCACAAAGCATTCTGCCTTGTAATAAAAATTGCACTAGTCTAGTTACAATCTGTTAGTCTCTGCAGAAATTGCATTTTTTACTGAAAATGTTCCCTTTAGCTGAATGGGTAAATTACTAAAGTTGAATAAAGAAATACCTACTTTTTAGATATTTTTTCTGTATTACTCTTCTGTTAATTTCCAATATTTTATCTTTTGCTTTCAATGTACTTTATGCATGGGTAGTTTAAAAATCAAATTATAGCAGCTTGTTCATTGAGGGTCGAATTAAATGTGAGTTGTGTAACTGGGCGTATATTCTGTTTTTAAGGTGTGTCCAGGGGCGTTGGCTTTATTCGGTTTGACAAAAGAGTGGAAGCAGAGGAAGCAATCAAAGGTTTAAATGGGCAGAAGCCTCCAAATGCCACAGAACCAATCACTGTCAAATTCGCTAATAATCCAAGTCAGAAAACCAACCAGGCAATCCTCTCGCAGCTGTACCAGTCTCCAAATAGGCGATATCCTGGACCTCTTCATCATCAGGCACAAAGGTTAAGGTATGTAATAACCCTGCACAGTTGCAACTTAAAAGGGGTATTTAACACATGTTGGGAGTAAGTGCTACATGAGGCTGGATTAAATAAATATGGTAGCTGACTAGTTTCATTCCAAAATTGTATCTGGATATTTAACTGTGCAGAATCTTGATGGATTGATGAGTGATTTTTATAATATAGTTGAAGCTGCAAGAAATGCCATTTGGAAACTCTGCCCAATTTTCCCTGGGCCTTATTTTGCTTGCTCTAGCTTGATGGAAAAAACATCTACCATCTAGCTTGATGGTAATTTTAAACTGTCATATTTATAGTGTTCAGCTTCTCCCTATAAAGCAATTAAATAATTCTACCAATGTCCATATTTTGTTGAGGATTAATGCATGGGTTTTTCCTATCCTGTCTAAAATTGTACCATAGCAACCTTTTGTCTGCAGTTCACAACAAATGCCATATATTTCAAATAGTCTTCTGTCATGTGTAGCTACACACGAAAATTGCACCAGAATTGGACCCAAGCGATGGTGACAGTTTTTGAATTAGACGACGAGTTTGGTTTGACCCCTTCCTACATTTCAATAGAAATTCTTGATTCATCTTGGACTAATTGTGATTAAACTGACCAGGGTGGCCAAGGGGTTTGTGGAGCAACTTGCATACTTTGAAGGAACATTTAGTTTATATCTGAAGCTGACAGCTATGAGCTCTGTTTGTTAAATCTTTGTACCGTGTTTAACCTGAATCAAATAATTTCCCGAGAGTTAAAGGTCTGGCTTAGCTTGTGTAATTATGCTCCTACAGCTTACCCCCTTGGTCTAGTTCAGTAAAACACTGAGACAAGCAGTGGATCAACTTATTCTTTATTCTCACTAACACAAACAAACTTCCTATACGATACCTAACCAACACCGAGGGTCCAATCCTTGTCTCTACTCATCCAAGCCCTTCAGCCTCGTGTGAATGGACACCTCCAGACAGTCACACAGTCCCAAGTGCACTCCCAGAAGATCGGCTCCGATCCATGTGGTGTCCCCTCTTTTACAGGGTATCGGACCCGTGGCACGAAACTATATTGGGTGGGGGGCAACCCCTACAAGCCAATCACAAATATAGGTCATATAATACATTTATTGGCAGTTCCCTAACCCAATCACAAAGTACCTCATTACATTGTTTCCACAGAAGGTTCTAGTTGGAAGACAGTTTACCAAAGTAAAGAAACATTTCCCCAGGTAGTATAAACAATTTGAACAAGGCTCCATACTTTAACCAATCACAAGACAACAGCACAAACACGCTGCAACATAATTAACAATACTTTATAACACCCTATTCTATAACCAATCCTAATCATGCATTTGCAATCCTGCTCAACTCTCTGCAAAACCCTCGTACATATTAACAATAGGGAGGACATCTGGACCTCACCTTATCCTCAACTTCCTCCCAGGGTCCAGACACCTTGCAGCCATGACTCGTGGCCCTGCAACCTTTCACAGAAGGAGGATAAGCAGGCTTTGCAAATGCAAAGATTCTCCATTTTGTGACATATTTATTTGGCCAATATTATCACTTGTACATAGTTGCTTTCCTTGTGCACATCTTCTGACCTCGTGCACCAGAAATCAAATGCAAAGCCTTCAAAGTCGATATTCAAGACTGCCTCTGTATTTCTGCAAAGTAGCTCTATGGAAATGGAATAGATTTGGTTTAGCAAGTGGTGGAGTGCGGCTAGAGAATTTTTTTGGGGGGTTGGCGATGGAGGGTAGAATTGGTGCCTAACTTTTGGGCCAGTATTACTCATCATATTTTAGTGGTGAATTTGAATGGAGAGAGCAAGAAAAATGACGCAGGAGAAATTGTGATTCGGTGGCTTTATGCGTATTTCAGGAGATTGAAGGTTGCATATTTTAATTATATTGTCAATGGGAATTAGAAGTGCAAATATGCCAGACGATTGCGTGCAGCGGCAGGACTAATAGGGTTGTCATAGTAAGGGATTCTAAATTCTAAGAATAGACTGAGACTATCGCAGTGCAAAAGACTTGGTTGGGATGGAATTTGTCAAATATGTTCAGGAAAGTTTTCTTGGGTAATATGTAGAGGGCTCTACATGGAAGACAGCAAAGGTTGATCTACTCTTAGCAAATTGGGAAGGGCAAGGGACTGATGTGGTTGTGGCTTAGCCTTTTGGGACCAGTGACCACTTGTTTAAACTTTAAGATGTCTATGGATAAGGACAGGGCGGGCCTGCGAGATAAAATTCTGAATTGGGGCAGCATCAACTTTCGTATTTGACAGGACTCGTTTAAGTTTATTGGAGTGGGTTGTATTCAAGTATACAGACGTCTGGAAAGTGTCATGCTTTTAAAAATGTAATGACTAGAGTTCAGGGCATGTTCCTGTCAGAGTGAACATTGGCAAGTCGAGAACATTGGACCACTGGTATATGCCGTTCCGGAAGGGCTACAAGGCCGTTTCACTCCTTCCCTGCCATTTTCCTGCTGCCGGAGTATAAACAGAGGATAGTTCGTGAAGTAGCAGTGAAGAGGGACGTAAAGCGGTGGTCCGACCAGTCAGAGGCCATGCTGCAAGATGCACTGACAGATGTCGACTGGAATATGGTCCAAGCAAGTTCCAGTGACATCAGTGAGTTCGCGGAAGCAGTCACGGACTTCATCACAATAATAGCCGATAACATCGTCCCCACGGTAAGGGTTAGCACCTTTCCGAATCAAAAACCCTGGGTGGACAGGTCCGTTCGTGTTGCCTTGAATGCTCGCACCGCTGCCTACAACTCTGGCCAGGCATCTGGAAATATGGACGTCTACAAGGTAGAGTCCTACCGACTGCGAAGGGCGGTGAAGGACGCAAAAAGGAGGTACAAGATGGAGTCACAGATGGAGCAGCAGGACACCAGACACCTGTGGCAGGGCTATGGACTACCGGAGAAGCCCCCCCCCCCCCCTCAACCGGAAGTGCCGGCACCTCCCTAGCTGATGACCTGAACTCCTACGCTCGTTTCGAGACGGGCAACATCACCCCAGGTTTGTTGGGTAACGACAACACCGCCAGCGTGCTGGCTAACGAAGCTGGAGGGAGGTCCATCGCTGGGGATGTGCACACAATCTCGTTGTCCGAGCACGACGTGAGGAGGGCTCTGACACGGGTGAACACGAGGAAAGCTGTAGGCCCAGATGGCATCTCGGGGCGAGTACTTAAGTCTTGTGCTATGCAGCTAGCTCCGGTGCTCACTACAATATTCAACCTCTCCCTGGACAAGTCCGTGGTCCCTGCCTGCTTCAAAGGATCCATCATTGTACCTGTACCAAAAAATGCCTCCCCAGCTTGTCTGAACGACTACCGTCCGGTGGCCCTCACCTCGGTAGTCATGAAATGCTTTGAGAGGCTGGTCAAGAAACACATCTGCGCCTTCCTCCCTCGCAACATGGACCTGCTACAATTCGCATACCGTCCGAACAGATCCACGGACGATGCGGTCTCCCAGGTTCTGCACACTGCTCTCTCTCACCTTGACAGCCAGAGGGGGGCTATGTGAGGATGCTGTTCATAGACTTCAGTTCAGCCTTCAACATGATAGTCCCCACCAGACTTGTGGAGAATCTGCTGGAATTGGGGCTCAACACCCCCCCTGTGTGCCTGGGCCCTGGACTTTCTCACCGCCAGGCCCCAGGTAGTCAAGATGGGAGGAAATACATCGAAGTCCCTCACCCTGAGCACAGGATCCCCCCCAGGGTTGCATCCTCAGCCCCCTATTGTACTCCCTGTACACACATGACTGTGTGGCTAGGTTCAGCTCCAACTCTATAATCAAGTTTGCTGATGACACTGGTGGTGGGCCTGATCTCTGATAACGATGAGAAGGCCTTCATGGGGTGGCTGATCTGGCACTCTGGTGTCAGGACAACAGCCTCCTCTTGAATGTCACAAAAACTCAGGAACTAAACAGCTCCTTAGTTGGGCACAACATTCGAGGACGTACACACCATTGAGGATAAATGGGGATACTGTGGATAGGGTGAGCTGCTTTAAATACCTGGGAGTCCACATCTCAGAGGATCTGACATGGACATCACACGCTGCCGCACTGCTGAGTAAGGCAAGGCAGCGCCTTTACCACCTCAGACAATTGAGGAAATTCAGTCTCTCTGAGGATCCTCCAGTGCTTTTACTCAGCGGCTGTGGAAAGCATCTTGTCCGGAAACATCACAATTTGGTTTGGGAACAGATCTGGCCAGGACAAGAAGGCTCTGCAGAGAATAGTGCGTTCGGCCGAACACACTATGGGAACTATACTCGCCCCCTGCAGGAACTATACATCGGAAGGTGCAAATCTAGAGCCAACAAGATCATGGGGGACCCCTTCCACCCCAGCAACAGACTGTTCCAGCTGCAAATGCCTCCATTGCCATGCTGTGAAAATGGAGAGGATGAGAAGAAGTTTTTTCCCAGAGGCCATTAGGACTGTAAACTCCTATCTCACCAGGGACTAACTTACTATACCAATTTACTGTTGTGTGGTGTCTTTTTAAAAATTGCTCTTTTTTTCTTTTTTTCCTGTAAATATGTGATTCTGTTCCATTCTGTTTTGTAGTTGTTTTTTTTGCACAATCCGCAAGCATTGCCACTTTTCATTTCACTGCACATCTTTTATGCGTATGTGACGAATAAACTTGACTTGACTTGACTTGAGGTGGGTGTAAGAAAGCTTGCATGACAATAGAAATTGAACGTCTGGTAATGAAATGAGGCATGGGGCAGGTGCAGGCAGCCAGGCCCAAGTATATCCCTGGAGGAGTTTTGGGAACTGAGGAGCATACAAAGGGGGCAGGAGATAGCTCTGACTGATAATATTATGGAAAATCCAAAGAGATTTTAAAAGTACATTTAGGAAAGAGGATAACTAAAGATAGGATTGGACCCTTGGAAACCGCTGCGGGAGATGTGCAGGGTCCTCAAGAGTATTTCTCCTGTTTTTACCATGGAGAAAGACATGGAGACTGCAGAGCTTGGGACGGTCAGTATTACGGTCGAGGTGGTGCTGAATGTCCCAAGATGTATGAAGATAGACAAATCACCCGGGCCTGATCAGATATATCTATGGATATTGGGAAGCTAGAGAAGAAATTGTAGGCACCTGGCGGAGATATATGAATCATCAGTTATGGGTCAGGTGCTAGAAGAGGGAGCAAATGTTGTGGCTCTAAGAAAGGGTGCAAGTAAAAGCCTGGGAAATGTGGGCCAATGAGCTTAACATCTGTGGTAGGCAAGTTACCGGAGGGTACTCCATGGCCTAAAAGACGTGCATTTAGATCAGGGCTAATTAGGTAGGGTCATCACCGTTTTGTACGTGGGAGATCGTGTCTCGAGAATGAGTTTAAAAAAATTTAAAAAAAAGGTTCAGACCAGAGCTTTAGACATTTGCTATATGGATTTCAGCAAGGCATTTGATAAGGTTCTGCATGGTAAAGTGCTCTGGAAGATTAGTTTGCATGAGATGTAGGGAGAGCCAGCTGACTGGCCAGAAAATTGGCTTTGTGGAAGGAAGCAGAAGGTGACTTAAGGTTGCTTTTCAGACTGGAGGCTTGTGGTTAGTGGTGTGCCTTGGGGATCGGTGCTGGGCCAATTGCTGTTGATGGTTTATATTAATGATTTAGATGAGACTACAAGGCATATTTGGGAAGTTTGCAGATGGGTGGTATTGCAGATAATGAAGATGGCTATCAAAGATCACACAGGAATGTGCTCAATTGGGCAAGTGGTGTGAAGAATGGTTAATAGAGTTTAGTGCAGGTAAGTGTGAAGTGCTGCATTTTGGCAAATATGACAAGGAAAAAAAGGACAAAGGACATTTATTGTCACATACACCAATTGATGCAGTGAAATTTGAGTTGCCATTTGCAGCACACCAATAAAAATAAAACATAACATTAAAGAATCTAACATTGAACATAAAAACATCCCCCCACAATGGTTCCCACTGAGGGAAGGCAACAAAGTCCGGTCCTCTTCCTCTTGTTCACCCATGGTCGGGTCTATTGAGGCCTCCGCATGTTACAGGCCCTCTCGCTGGATGATGGAGCTCCAGCGTCGGAAGAACACTCTCAGCGGCTTGGAGTGTCTGGAACGTCCGCTTTCTCCTCGGAGACCGCGGCTCCCGAAGTCCACAGGCCGCTGGTTTGAGCTCCAACTCGGCGAGAGATCCCAGGCTCTGCAGTGTTTAAACCCAGCACCGCCCGCAGCTGGATGCTCCGCGACCACAGCTCCGCGATGTAGGAGTCGGCGGTCTCAGCACTCTGGAGCTTACCACACGGCGACCCGGGTAAGGCATCGCCCGCTCTGCAATGGTGCTTCAGTGTAGTGCCGCCGCTGAAGTTCTGGCAGGTCCCGGCAGGAAACGCCGCTCCAGTCCCATTGGTAGGCCACGAGGAAGGGGCGAAGATGCGGCTCGGAGGAAAGCCGCATCTCCGACCAGGTAGGGACTGAGAAATACAGTTTCCCCCTTTCTATTCTCCCCCCCCCCCCCCACATAAAAAGACTAGACCTCCAAAACAAAAACTTTCAACACAACATAGGGGTTGCTTGCATTCTGGTTTTGAGATGGCTGAGGCCAGTGTGGGAACTGCACCCACCTTCAAATGGGGCAGGAGGTGATTGATGGGGCAGGCAGGCTTGTAGGTATTTGGGTTGGTTTGCTTCTGCAACTTATGGCTTTTGCGTGCTACTGATGCATGGATTTGAATGCGCCCTCTTCACTTTGAGCAATCATGGGCTGGATGTTTCCAGGTGTTTAATGGAGATGTTGCACTTTAAGGAAGCTTTGAGCACGTGTTGAATCTTTTTTGTTCATCTGATAGCTCATCCCATGACAGCTAGAAATAGTGCATCCATTACGAGGTTGTTGCCAGGACTAGAGAGTATAAGCTATAGGGAGAGGTTGAGTAGGCTGGGTCTCTATTCCATGGAGCCCAGGAGGATGAGGGGAGATCTTATAGAGGTATACAAAATCATGAGAGGAATAGATCGGGAAGATGCACAGTCTTTTACCCAGAGTAGGGGAATCGAGGACCAGAGGACATAGGTTCAAGGAGAAGGGGGAAAACATTTAATAGAAATCCAAGAGATAACTTTTTCTTTCAGGAGGTGGTGGGTGTATGGAACAAGCTGTCAGAGGAGGTAGTTGAGGCTGGGACTATCCCATCGTTTAAGAAACAGTTGGATAGGAACATGAAAAGGACAAGTTTGGAGAGTTATGGACCAAGCGCAGGCAAGTGGGACTAGGGCAGCTGGGACATTGTTGGCCGGTGTGGGCAGGTTGGGCTGAAGGGCCTGTTTCCACACTGTATTAATCTATGACTCTCTGACTATCCTGATGCTTAGTTGGGTTAGTTATTCCCAGAAATAAACTTATTTTGCAACTCCCTGATCTGATTTCAAGATTTGAAGCATTCTATAAACTTGTGTTAAGGCCTCATGCTCCTTAATATAAAGAAAAGACAAATCCAACTTTGATTGCTTTAAATGGAGAGAACTGAGTATGGAAACACTATCACTTTTTAAAATTTGCTCTCTGGGACAATGTCTTTTGAATGTAGATGTAGTCCTATGTTGATGGTATCATTCTCGGCCTGGAAAGCACTTGTGTTGTTGTGCTAATCTCTAGCAATGTTCCCAGTGAATCAAAACACCCTTTTTTAGTTCATGATTTTTTTTAAACTGTCTGCTATAAGGTGGTCATTTTGCATCTTCTAGTTATCTTGACATGCATATTAGCTGGGGTTCCAGTTGATTTAATTACACTAGAGTTGCAGAGATGTGGGGGGTGAGATGGGGTAGAATTGGTGTAGGAAAATAGCCCTGATCTGGAAAGTGTTTGGTTTGTGGGGGGAAGGAGCAAGAAACTCCTTGCATGTTTTTTTAGATTAATGCCAAAGTGTGAATGGAATTGATGAAGGAAAGTCATTTACATCGTGAATGTTGGAACTGTTTTCCAATTTGAACTGTTGCTATGTTAGAGGGGGACGTCTTATTACTGGATTAGATGGAATTAGTCATGGGGATTTCTGATTTTTAAGCAAAAAATATGCCACAGTTAATTAACTAGCAGCTCCATGAAGAAGTCTCGTGTTTTCTCTGCACAGTTCCACACAGCGTAAAACCAATTGCACCTGAAAGAAAAATCCATCCCTCACTACCCATGCTTTATGTAAGGAACAGATTCTTTCAATACTGATTGGAGGCAATTCTGAATGGCTTGGGACCACTAAAATTATAAGCGGCAAGCTAATTGTCTGTCCACGTATTAAAAATACCTGGGAAAAGTGTAAACCTTTGCATTTCACCATTGCTGATATTTGGTATGTTATTCTCTGAAATTGCAAATAAACGTGTAATCAAAGTCGAGTAACAATTAGTGCAATCAGAATTTGTATTTATTGGTTGATACAGTTAGTTTATGTTGGTTGAGTGCATCTTGTATGCAGTTCGTAGCATGTTGGCCTTTGATTTATATTTCCTAAGGTATTTGTCGATTTTTTTTTTTTTAAGTCCGTGATTGGATTTGCTAGTCTGGAACTAATTGCACATGGTTTGTTAAATGTGTGGTAGATTTTGTTTGCTTGTTTTGGGGATGTGTCAGTTAACCAAAATTTGAAAGTTAATGAAATTATCTTAGATGTCTTCAAATGCTTACCTACTTCATATATTTTAAGAAAATTACAAATCTTCATTGTATAGTGAAGATATTCATTTCCCCAGAATGGAACAATTACCACTTTGGAAACAGTAGAACAGCTACACGGCTGAAATCCCCACTTTGGTATTGCAAAATATTGGCATCCCTTCAAACTCAAATGGTAGAATCTTCAAGGTTTTTTTTTACCTTTACCTTGAGTCCAATTGAGAAAATGGAAAATCTTGGGCAACTATCTTAAATTAGAATGATTTAGCCCATTCTTGTCTTGGCTTGTTATCACATTTGTCTTGTCTTTTTTTGCTCCATGCCTTTTTTCAAGTATGTATCTTAATGTCATTAACAGGCATGAGATTTCTCCGCGGATTTCAGCGGATTTTGAAATTTGTTTTAAAAAAATCGATATTAATCTATAAATGGCTTTCCGCGAGTCTGATGATCGAGGGCGTCAATTGGACGAGAGGGACGTCGGTCAGCAGGCAGTGGAGAGGGGGCAGGACATGATGATTCAACGCGATGATTGGAGGAGGGAGGCGTCGGTCAGAGGTGGAAGTGGGGGGCGGGATTGAGGATAGAGAGTGGTGATTATAGGAGGGAGGTGTCCGGGGGCGCAGGTAGCGGCAGCCCCTGGGGATGACAGTGGGGGAGTGGGCACTGGGCTTGGAAAGGCTGGGGCGCAGCTGCAGGGCCGGGCCTTGTCAATAAACATTTTAAAGCAAGTAGAGGGAGTGTGTCTGTGCCCCTGGTGAGCAGCGGGAGAGTCTCTGAGTGAGTAAAGGTGAGAGGACGTCCCTGTGCGTGTGAGCAGTGAGGGGTTCCCTGTGAGCAGTGAGGGGTTCCCTGTGAGTGTGAGTGGGGAAGAGCCTGCGAGAAATTAAGGGTAAACGGGCAAGAAAACAGTAATTTCAAGCCACAATTATCCAAAAAAAATCTGCATAAAGGGGGCGCTGCCAGGGGCCTTGGAATACTACCAAGGGGCAATGCCTCCTTTTAACCCCGCCAGGGGCCTTGGAATACTACCAAGGGGCGCTGCCTCCTTTTACCCCCGCCAGGGGCCTTGGAATACTACCAAGGGGCAATGCCCCCTTTTAACCCCGCCAGGGGCCTTGGAATACTACCAAGGGGCGCTGCCTCCTTTTACCCCCGCCAGGGGCCTTGGAATACTACCAAGGGGCAATGCCTCCTTTTAACCCCGCCAGGGGCCTTGGAATACTACCAAGGGGCGCTGCCCCCTTTTACCCCCGCCAGGGGCCTTGGAATACTACCAAGGGGCAATGCCCCCCTTTTAACCCCGCCAGGGGCCTTGGAATACTACCAAGGGGCAATGCCCCCTTTTACCCCCGCCAGGGGCCTTGGAATACTACCAAGGGGCAATGCCCCCTTTTACCCCTGCCAGGGGCCTTGGAATACTACCAAGGGGCAATGCCCCCTTTTTACCCCCACCAGGGGCCTTGGAATACTACCAAGGGGCAATGCCCCCTTTTACCCCCACCAGGGGCCTTGGAATACTACCAAGGGGCAATGCCACCTAAAACCCCATCTCTTCTTTTTTCATTTTATTCCTGTCTCATGCCTACATTAAGCATATTACATTTGAAATGTACTACTACTACCCTCATGGCAGCTGGGTAATTTTATACCTACGCAATACACTAAGTAAGTAAGTTTATTGGCCATGTATTCACATACAAGGAATTTGCCTTGGGCTCCGCCCACAAGTAACAACATGACATACAGTGACAGTTACGAATGACTCAGAAAACACTTAACATTAATAATAATAAGACATCAATGATAAAACACCATTGATCAAGCATGTGAACCAACAAAATACCAGATCAAAGGGAGGCTACAGATTTTTGACTGAGTAGAGCAACTACTCGTGGATAAAAACTATTTTTATGGCTGGCTGTGGCAGCTTTGACAGTCCGGAGTCGCCTTCCAGAGGGAAGTGATTCAAAGAGTTTGTAGCCAGGGTGAGAGGGGTCAGAGATGATCTTGCCCGCTCGCTTCCTGGCCCTTGCAGTGTACAGTTCATCAATGGAGGGAAGGTTGCAGCCAATAATCTTCTCTGCTGATCGGACGATTCGCTGCAGCCTCCAGGTGTCGTGCTTGGTGGCTGAGCCAAACCAGACCATGATGGAGAAGGTGAGAACAGACTTTACGATGGCCGTGTTGAATTGGACCATCATTGCCTGTGGCAGATTGTGCTTCCTCAGCTGCCGCAGGAAGTACATCCTCTGTTGTGCCTGTGTATTAGCGGATCCCACTATGCAGAGGACAGACCTGTGAATGCAACCCCGCTCTCACTGCCTCACTGGCCATTTACAGCCCCAGCTTCTGACGCCACTCCTGGGTCAACAGGTGCACCAGCGAGCCCACAGCACGGTCCAGTTGATGCAGTTGTTGCGGCTCACATTGTAGCCACATGGGACAGCTTTCTTCAGGCTGCCGCTACCGACAGGATGCACTCGGTGATCGAGTGTTTCCCTCCCCTCCCACCAGCTGTCACTTTTTCCTGTCAGCTGTTGCTTTGTCCGAGCCAATACAACCTGTCGCTTAGTCGACTTGGCCTCTTGCCTCCTCCCACGGAGTCGCTGACGTACTCCACCTTGGAAGATGTCGGCGACTGTGGAGGAGGCGACTGGAGGAGACGACGGAGTTGATGACGCAACAGGAGAAGGAGGCAGTGGTGTGGGGAGCAAATAAAGCGTAGGAAGAAGCGGCAGCTGATGAGTGGGGAGGAAACCCCACGATGATCGAGCGCATCCTGTCGGTGACGGCGGCCTGATGAGATCGCTGTCCAGAGGCCACAACGTGAGCTGCAACAACAGCAGCAGCTGGTGAAGAAGCGCTCACTGGTGTAGACCAGTGGCATTGTCACCTTGTTTTAAGGTGAAACGACGAAGTGGTGGAGTAACTCAGCAGACTGAATCAGTCTGAAGAGGAGTCGCAACGTCTCTTAGCCGTATTCTCCAGAGATGCTGCCTGTCCCGCTGATTTACTCCAGTATTTTGTGTCTAAAATCAGTTGAATATTATTTGCCCAATTGCCTGTTTAACTATTAAGGTTATAAGGAATAGGAGTAGAATTAGGCCATTCGGCCCATCAAATCCACTCCGCCATTCAATCATGGCTGATCTACCTCTCCCTCTTAACGCCATTCTCCTGCCTTCTCCCCATAACCTCTGACACCTGTTCTAATCACGAATCTATCGCTGTGATTCTTGATTTCATTTGGGTTTTGTTATCTGCTTATTAATTATATCCTCAAATCCTGGTTGGAGTCTTGTTACACATGCAGAACGCTTGTGGGATGATGCTGTTCAATTTTCTCCAATTGGGAAAATCGCCAGGGCTACTTCTATTCGCTTGGGTAATTTTATATACTTGATTGGATTGGATTGGATTCAATTTATTGTCATTGTCTAGAGACAACAAAATGCTATTTTCCTTAGTCATACAGATTAGAAAAAGCACAAAACACAGAAGTCCACGACCCAAACATCCCCACAGCGGCATCAAAGTACCCCGCTGTGAGGGAAGGAACCAAAGTCCAGTCAACCTCCTCGCTGATCTTCCCAGATGTTCACCCGTGGTCGGGGCCTCCCGAGCACCCCATAGTCGCCGCTACGGGTGGCCCGATGTTCAGGCCCTCTCGCCAGGAATGATGGAACCCCGACATTGAACGGGAGAACATCCTCAGCGGCCCGGACCTCTAAATCGGCCACCTCCCACCGGAGTCCGCGGCTCCCGAAGTCCACAGGCCGAGCTGGGTGGAGATTCACGCTGGCGACCCCCGACAAAGGGTCGCAGGACTCCGCGATGTTGGTCAGCGCCGCCCGCGTTAGGAGCTCCGCGAACCACAACTGCGCGATGTCGATGCAGCAGGCCCAACACTCCGGAGCTCCAAACGGCGATCCCAGGTGAGGCATCGCCCGCTCCGCGATGTATCCAGCGCTGCGCCGCCGCTGCTGGAGCTCTGGTCGGTCCCGGCAGGAAAGGCTGCGCCAATCCAGTAGGTAGGCCGCGGGGGGAGGGGGGGGGTCGAGGATGCGACTCGAATAATAGTCGCATCCTCTCCAGGAAGCGACTGAAGGACGGTTTCCCCCTTACCATACCCTCTTCCCCCCAACATAAAACAACAACAACAACAAAAAAACATACTTTAAACATAACAAAAAATAAAAAGATACCAGACTGAAGGCGGAGGCAGCTAGTAACAGCGCCACCGGATGTCCGTCTAAACCCTTAAACTTGGATTACCCTTAAACCATTACATTTTACATTCTATAAAATGACACATCATCAAAAATTCTTCATATACATGCATCTCATAACCTTCAGTTGTTTAGCAATCTCATCAGACTGTTTAAGAATGTTTTGCCAAATCTGTACTTCCAATGTATAAAGTCCAATGTGTCATGGGTGCCTGTATTTGCTTGTTTCGGTCACTCTAGGACTTTGTTTCTCTTGTTGGAATGTCTACAAAGTACCTGAATTATGTTTTCTTTGAAATGTTTCCCACTGTTGGCTCCAAGCCAGCTGTTGAAATTAGATTTCCATCCAATTGTTAGTTTACTTGGCCTTTTCTAAAACTGCTCAATCTGTTATCACTGCTGAGTTACGCTCCTTGATGCAATTCATTTCCCATTACAAGGTCCAGTGCTGACTTTCTTGACCTGGAAACTAACTCAGAAAATATTTGGGGAATCACCCATTTTGTCCTTCACAATACCCCTGATCCCAGTCTGTAATAGAATTGGACAAACCCCACTATATTTGCCTCTCTCTCCTCAGTAAGTTAGATTTTTGAAGGGAAACACCCCCACCCCCCCCCCCCCCCCACATTACCTGTTGTACTTACCCAATAATGTAAGAATAGCTCTAATTTTAAGTGAGCGATTCTCTCAGTTCACCTTTTTTCCATTTTTTAAAAGTATCTTGTCAAACATATATGTATATTTTTTCCCTTTTCAAGGCAGGACCTGGTTTGTGCCGCTATTCAATCACATGTAGCACACATTTTTATTACACTCCTTTATAATGGACACTTCAAGTCCATATTCCACTCGCAGGTTAACAATTTGTTTAATCCTACCTTTTCAATTTTTTTCTTATTTTATAGCATCTCTTTTTTCTATGTGTAATCATATTGCCCAGGACCATACGTCCAAGTTCAGGGCCTGCAACGACACATCAACCATTCATCTTAAATTGATGTGCCCAGAATACAAAGTTCTCCCTCCAACGCCATCTGAACTTTTGAGCTGTTTATCCCAAGTTCATGCCTGTAGGAGTTGTGTTGTAGATGCCACTTTTGAAAGCTTGAATTCTGTATCTATAATTTAAAACTAAAATGGTAGCCACCAACATACCAGCTGCTTTCCAAGAATCCTGTCATTCCTTACTGCTTGAGCAATACAATTCTAAACTGGTATCTGGTTCTCCATCTGGATGCTGCACTGATGAATTTCAACATCTGGAGGACCAGATGCAATGCAACAACTTGTAACATTGCACTCGGTTCATGTACCTGCGACAGCTTGTCTTTCAATATTGAACTTTTGTATTGATGCAATATTTTTTCTGCCTTGAACATAAACATTTATAAATCTAGATCATGAATTTCAACCAAAAAGCAACCTGCTAGAGGAATTCAATTGGCTACATAAATGATTTTGACCTGGAACATCAACTGTGCATCTAATAATTGCGCTCATTTTGCTCCACAGATGCTGTTTGGCCGGCTGAATTCCGCCTGCAGTTTATATATTTGCTTTAGATTCCAGCATCGTATATCTGGAAATTCCAATCTTATGTCCACTGGCAAGAATTTAATCATCTATATTTATCTATATTTAATAAATTTATAAAGCCAAACAGGTTTATGGTAATGTTGCAAACATTTTAGCTTTTGCAAACACTACCCAAAAAATAACAGCAAATTTGTAAATGTGCAATAATGTAGAGATCTGCAAATTTCTATTGATATCCCGTTCTGCCAGGTATGCTGTAGAAGTCTTTCCAAATGGTAAACTTTCTGAAGTCATCACATTGACAGGATGTTATAACTAGTGCACTTTCTTGTAGTAACATCCCTTGGAAACAGTAACTGAATTAACTTTCAATGATTTGCTGAGCCATAACTAGTATTGAGAACTTGTTCATTCTGTCCAAGTTAATATTACGTAAAATTCAATTGAGTTTTATATCTAAATGTAATTGTCTGTATTCCCAAACTTTTGCAATGTTTGTTATCTTCAGGCTTTTTTTATTATGGCTGATTTGAGCACTCATTTAAAAAGCCAGCATGTGTTGGTCTTAAAATGATAGTGATCCATTGCTTTGAACCACTGCAATGTTTCTGGTTATGGTATTGGGGGTGGGGTGGCAGGGGGGGGGGGTAGGGGGAGAGGGAGAGGAGAGGAGTGGATTTCTAGGATTTGTGCCTAGTGACAACAGAATGGGGATTTTTTTTCAAGTTGGGGTGATTGGCAATATGAAAGGGAAAGTTCAGGGCATGATGTATTCATGTGCCCAAAGTCCCTGTCTTCCTAAGTGAGGCTGTGGGTTTTCGATGAGCTCGTGGAGTAACGTTGGTGAGTAACTGCAGTGGATTTTGTACACTCTACAACAGGGGTTCCCAACCTTTTTCGTCCTGTTTACCCCTGGCAACTTTAATAGCAGCTAACAATGTTATTTCACTTATTTCACTTATTTATGAGCAACTAATGATGAACAGAACCAAACAGTCAATCAGTCAATCAGAAAAAATATGTACAAATCCAGAATCAACAAATTTACCCCCCTGGGTATGCAAAATTTACTAGCCATACGGGTAAATTTACCTCGGGCTGGGAACCCTTGCTCTACAGGTACTGGTGGAGGGAGTGAGCATGTTAGGGGGTAGATGGAGGTCTCTGATCGGGATGCTGTTGAGCTGCTTGTGAATTTGACTGCAGATCCAACTATGCAAGTGAGTGT
The DNA here is from genome assembly GCA_038087875.1 of Malacoraja senta. Classification (NCBI taxonomy): domain Eukaryota; kingdom Metazoa; phylum Chordata; class Chondrichthyes; order Rajiformes; family Rajidae; genus Malacoraja; species Malacoraja senta. Next base: position 158,846,527 of record CM075977.1, read on the forward strand.
TGCATCATACTCCTGACTGTGGCCTTGCAGATGGTGCAAAAGCTTTAGGGTGTTATAAGGCAAGTTACTTCCTGTTAGATATCTAAACACTGACATGCTCTTAGCCCCAGTACTTCTGTGGATGGTTGTGCTGAGTTTCTGATCGGTGAGGACTCCCCACTCCAGGATGTTGATGGTGGATTGAAATAGATTCTTGATTAGTACGGATGTCAGAGGTCAGGAGAAGATAGGAGAATGGGGTTAGGAAGGAGTGATAGATCAGCCATGATTGAATGCCGGAGTAGACTTGATGGGCCGATTGGCCTAATTCTACTCTTATTCCTTCTGACCTTGTGATTTGGAGATGGAAATGTTAACTGGTTAGACTGCCATTAGCCTTGTCATCGCTTGGCATTTTACTGGTATGAATGTACCTTGTCACCTATCAGCTCATGCCTGAATATTGTCTAGGTCTTGTTACATGCAGGTGTTTACTAAAATTTGAGAAGTTGTAAATGTAATTGGACATTGTGCAAACATTCCCATTTCAGACTTTGTTGAAGGTAGGTTGTTAATGATGCAGCTGAAGATGGCTGGACCCAGGACCTTTCCTTGAGAAACTTGTAGTAATGGGCTATGATGTTTGACTTCCAATAACTATAAATCACCCTTTTGTTTGAGATGACTCTGGTGATGGGGGTGTATTTCCTTGTGATGCTCTGATATCATGGCCATTGACATTAGTGGTCTGATTCAGCTCATTGATCTGTTTCAACCAAGGTGGACTGATCCTGACAAAATCCAACCTGGATATTGAGCAGTTGGCACTATCAATGGAAGATCCATTGCATTTGATCTGGTCATTTTCCATGTTGTGGCATTGCCAGTATGGTAACTAACTAGGGATGCATTGTGTGAAAGTCTGGCTGCATTAGAGTGCAGGTTTCAGTCTTGCAGACTGAATCAAATTCACTGAAGACTTACTACTGCAGGGCTGGGGATCTCAAAGCCAAGATTGATCAGTCACTTGATGCCTCTGGTGAATGTTTGCTAATTCATTAGCCTTTTGTATTTGCATAGATCCAGCTAACAACTAGGATGGAGATGTTCTTGGAAATGCATTGTGTTTAATTGTCCTTATCTAATTGATTTGGGTCAATGTAATTTCGGAGTTGTGCCATGTGTGTGTCCTGCTGGGGTCAAGTGCAAAACAGCCTCGGAAGACATTGACCCCAAATCCTCTGATAGCATTTGATGGAAGATTTGGAACACATTTTATAAGGTGCCCAAATTCTGTTTCAATGTTGGGTTTTAATACATCTGAATAGCTTCCTTGCATCTTTCAATGTCAAGCAATAACGTTGAAGTCTGGAGCTGCATTAACATTAAGTAAGAAATGAAGAATGTTGTTCTTAAGGGGATGTGTGGCCAGATGTTTTATGGCTATGTGGTCTTTGGTGGTTATTATTAATAATTACCATGTATCAAATTTAATTGAATTGCACAGCTGGGATTTGAATTCTGATATGCCATTTGGTAATCCAGACATCTGCATTATTCATGCAGTTACCTAACTGCTGCACCAACACTAAACCTCATGTTGAGAATTCTATAGTATCCAGTAAACATGGGACATCTTGAAGGTATGCAGCACGTCTTGTACTGGCTACAAAATATGGCTCCTTGTGTTCAGATCCTGGGAAACTGAGAGCTTAAGTTTCCAATTAATTTGCAGATGGATCCTGACCAATGTCTGCAGTGCCACCATCTTTTCCAAGATGTTATAACTTTGCACAACATCCTTGCAGTTAATGGGAGCAACGTGAATTAGGGTAGAAGTCTTCCAGAATGATGCTGTCAGGTAGCAATGTTTTGAGCACTTCATTTGGTATTGTTATTGTAGACAGGACAAAGTAATGATATCTGACTCTAGTCTCTTCACTATTGCCACTATTTGTTTGTGGAGGTGGAACAAATTAAATAGACAAATCCGTAGTGAATGTAGTTTTCATTTGCTAAACTGGAACGGTCGTTTATTCTATCTCACGCGATCTTTTGCCAAAGCTGGATGGAGTCAGTTTAGCACTAGGTGTTAATTTATTACATTCCCATTTGTTTCTCTATTTCCCCCCCCCCCCCCCACAAAATTAATCCTGGCTTGTAGATGTGCTGTTATTTCAAAGACTGACCCTGTAATGGCATGCCTGTCATGTTATACTGTAATGAACTGTGTGGTTTGATTATTTTTGAATTTGCTTTCTGCAACAAATGCAATTTTCTTGTCTACTTTGTTTTATGTCCAATTGAATTGCATTCTGTTTTATTTTACAGGTTGGACAATCTTCTAAATATGGCTTATGGTGTCAAGAGGTAATTCTCTGCTTCGAACTTTTAATGCTTTTCCTTTGTCTCCAAGTAAATAGTCCCTAATCTTGAATGGATAGTGTGTTTAAGGGGGCAAGGTGTAAAATCAGTTTGAATTGACCAGGTTAAATTAAAGTTCAGTGCAGAATGCTGAATTTTAAAAACATTATGATTATTATTCTGAGAATATACAGTGAAAATGTCTTTTTTTAAGTTTATTAATGTATGAATCATTTTAAGTACTGTAGCCAAAAATGGTTTGTTAATTCACAATTTTAAAAGTACTCATGAGCAACTCTTTTCATTATGGTTCTAGCATTTTGTTTAATAAATATTTTAGATTAGTTTTCTAACTTCAAACGTCATTCCATTTGAATGTTAATTGTTGGTCTCCATTTACTATCATTGCAAAAAGCTTTTTTATGAGCAATTGTCTTGATCGCCCATTTGCCTTAATTTCCTAAAAATTTAGACTGACTAGTATTGTGTCTTAGCAATAAATTAGACTTCTACAGATTCACAACAAATTTTATGGCTTTGCACACCTGCATTGAGGTTCACAAAATTTTAATTCTTTGCAATAAATAGTGCAAATGCAAAATTGTTTGAATCCCATTGTAAAGGGGTCATATTAGTTTGTTTTAATATCAACTTTAGTCACGGATGAGGATCTATTGTAGCTTTTTATTTTTGGCAGGTTTTCACCAATGACCATTGATGGAATGACCAGTTTGGCAGGCATCAATATCCCTGGACATGCTGGAACAGGCTGGTGTATCTTTGTTTACAATTTAGCGCCTGATGCAGATGAGAGTATTCTTTGGCAAATGTTTGGACCATTTGGTGCAGTGACCAATGTGAAAGTTATCCGTGACTTTAACACAAACAAGTGTAAAGGCTTTGGATTTGTGACTATGACCAACTATGACGAAGCTGCCATGGCAATAGCCAGCTTAAATGGATACCGTCTAGGGGACAGAGTACTGCAGGTCTCCTTCAAAACCAACAAAACGCACAAAGCCTAATATGTAACATAACTGTTATATAGCTATTCAAAAAGACATGTTAAAGCAAAACTTTATATACTAGTGCAAAGACTTTGTAAGTCAGTGTTAAGAGAGAAGAATGACTATTTAGCATCCTAAGAATGAGAGGGTTTTATATTGCTGGTAACTTTGCATTAAATCTTCTTTCATAGCTTTTATGTTTTGAAAATAAGACAAGAGGTGCAGGTTTTTTTACCTGTCACAAAACATTCTAGTACCTCCTTTGAAGGAGGTGGACCTTTTAAAAAGAATCTGTTTCAGCTGAAGGAAGAAAGACTCCTAGATTTTTACACAACTGCCTTGAAACAGAACATAAAGTGAATTTGTGAGGCTTTGTTTCTTTTTCCTTTTTTAAAAGAAAATATATTTTGGTCAAGTATTTGATTTGCCTTTAAATTCATTGCATTTAAGTGATCAGTTTCAAAATGTTGGTTTACATTTTGTTTTTCTTTATTTACATGTTAAGTAAAGTTTTATTTTGATAAGACTTTGAATTGGGAAAGGGTGGGCTGCAATTATACCTTTAGCTTCTTGGATTTTTTTTTTTCGTAACACAGTACCTTGCCAAAGAGAGAGAGCCTCTTTGCTGAAGTGGGTTTAAAAATAAAAGCATCTATTTTTATAAAAGAAATTTGGAGAAACTTTTTACAGGACCTGGAACAAATATTTTGACTTGGTTACTTTGAGAATCTCTTCATATGACATCTAGTGAGCTTTTGAAAAATTAAAACCAGGAAATTTCCAGTGGCTGGCATTTATTGGAAAGTCTTGTGGTGTAGAGATTATCTTGAAGACCTTTGTATTACCAAGATGTAGAACCAGTGGGCACTGTGGGTTTCGTTTGTATAATCAGTGGATCATCCTGGTTATTTGTGACAAAACGGCTCGCATTTAATTGTGATTTCAAGAATTAAAAAGAGGCTTAACATTGAGACAGTGCATGCAAATATATCAATTATTGAAAATTGGGGGAAATGTGTTCTTCCTGAAAGTATTCCCTTCTGTTGAAGCTCAAGGTGTTTAGTGATGTACACTCTCCTGCTGTATTGTCCGTGCTGGAATTGGGTGGAAAAATGATTTGGAGTTGCTTTGCAATACAAATTTCAAAGCAATTGGAATAAATTTGGAAAATGCAAAAGTATAATAGACTGCACCTGAGCATTGTGTAATGTAAATACGTCCTTGTTATGGACCTTTTCTGCTTTTTGTTTTTGACTACATGCCAAGTGCTGTTTAAAAAAAAAACCTGAATGCTTTGTATGTTTTTTGTTTCTTGTAGACTGCATTAACATTACTTGAAGTTTACTTGTTTTGTTGTCCTAATGACCAGAATTGCAGTGCATCAGATTTGTTTGTTGTTGGTCTGTAGATAGTCTTGTTGCAGCTCTTTAAAACTATAGTGACACTGCTTTTGTTATATATGCATTTGTGGTACAATGGGTAAAGCCACAGTTTGAACAAATATGCTTACATTTTCATACTAAAAAGGAAGATATCCTGTTGAAATGCTAAAGTAAATTAGCAATTAATGCTTAAATCACTATGGGGAGATATAGCAGTTCTTTATCATAACAGGAATAAATTTGAAAAACTCTATTTTCAGAGAAGCATCTAGCTTAACTTATTCTTCTAAGAACAAATTGGTTGTGGAATTGCAGTCCTCGACCAGGTGCACTGATAACTGTAGTTAAATGTCCTGCTTTGTGTAAACTGAAATGCTCATGTGCTCTTCCCCTTAGAACAAGCAATGTGCTATGCATAACATAGTTGTACATTTATCTTTGCTATTGCTTTTGAAAACTGTAGTTATAAATTCTCAGCCTAGTTGAAGTACATATACTGTGAAGCACGTGGAAGTGCACACCCATGTTTTCATGCTAACCCACTCTATGCTGTCATCTACAATTAATTTCTTGGGCCTTGCTCGAAAAAGGGCTGTGAGAGCCCAAGTGCAGCTTTAAAAAAGACATTGTTCAATGTTGAAGCCTGTAGCAACGGATATGAATTAATAGCCTAGTCAAATGCAGCAACATTAGTGGGAAAGCATGTGAATTGGTCTTCACTTCACGATGTTTATCATAGCACTTAATAAGATGTAAGTCTGTATTTATTTGAAGTTGTAAAGTATGACTAAATTTACATCGGTTGAATATAATGTATGTTCTTTTGAGTATTTAAGAGGCTGTACATGTTTCTTTCCTTATATTGTGTTTGGATCATTTGTACCTTTTCATGTTCAGTACATCAATAAACAAAAGTTGAAGGGAAATAAAGCTTGTTTTAAGGTTCAATATACCTGACCATTAGGTTTATGAACCCATTTTTCCTTGCCTTGTGGAATTTGGGGAATGACATTAAAAAAAATATAAGGAACTAGTTGGTTCCTGGAGAACAGGGTGTTTGTTTAATTGCTTGCTCTCTTAAACTGGTTCACATAATTGAGGAAATGATTAGAAACTAAAGCATTGCACTTAAAGTTGCATGATATTCTGTCTAACGTTGAGGTGCATTCGGGCCATGTAGTACCAGTTTTTGAATGATCGATAGAATTTTAATATTAATACCATTTATATTTATGTAGCACCTTTTAGCATAGCAAAACCTTAAGAGATTCATAAAAACCATTATCAAAAGATTCTGTCAGCTTCATGAAATATTGCATGGCTAAGAACTTTAGCGATTTTTACGGCACATATTTAACAAAAAGGATGAAGGGGAGGTGTGGATTTACACACTTAAGACCTTAGCATTTGAAACAACACCTATTAAGCAATTAAGTTCAGATGGAGGTCAGAAACTGATGTTTCAGTAATGCTGAAAGATCTGAATAGGTGTTGGACTTCATGAAATTTAGATAAGGATTTTTAAAATCAAGCGTTGTATAACAGTGAACTAGTGTGGATGGGAGAGATGGGTGAATGGGATTTGGCCAATTATGGAACAGTTGTAGCAAAGTGTTAGATAATGACCAGGAATCCGCTAAAACTGTAAAATGGAGGAAATCTGCTAAATTTGGTTTTACCAAAGCCTCGACTGTTTTCCTTTCATTACTGTTCTTTTCAGTAGCCCATCCTGTGTTATTATTTAATGTACAGTTATTTTCAGTAAGTATTTTTATTACTTTGCTTTGTGCTACTGCAATACAGATTGTAGCTTCTCATCAGTATGTTACACGAATGAAGCATTGCTGGTTAATGAAAAACATGTGACCCTTTCAAAAAATTGAAAATTCTGGGTTTTCCTTATTTTCAATCTTGTGGATTTTGGATTTACTTTTGCCTAGCTTTTCACAATGAATAGCTTAATTTAATAGCTTAATAGCTGGTATGTGCAAAATTGCAGTTTAAGAAACCAAAGACAGTTCAGCATTGACTACACCCACATGCATGCTTCATCTTGGTTGTGAAGATTTGACCCTGTGTGCTGTATTGAAACTCTTGAAGACTTGCCGAGCCAGGTTAAATTAACTACCTTTGAAATGCTTAATAGGATAAGGAACTGAAGTTTGGCACAGGACTTTGGTGAAAAATTAGGTATTTGTATTAGAATTGACCGTTCAATAAGCCACTGTGGTGTTTTGTCTCAACTAAACTAAGTGGCATGTGTTGGATCAAATGTGAGAAGCAAACATTATCTGCTTTAACATTAGATAATACCAATCTTGTGTGTATTGTTTCTTTGGTTTCCTCATAGGTACCAATGTGGGAATACCCAAAAAACTTCAGAAACTTGGTTAAAGGAATGAATCTCTGGCAAAACCTTTCCATAAATCATGCTAAGCATGTTAAATATTCAAATTCCTTAAATTGTATTATAACACCTCTCCTGCGATCAGCATATTCAAGCAAATTCAATTTGACGAGGAAAGCATTATCAGAAAACTAACGCCTATTTCCTTCGCTCCATAGATGCTGCCTCACCCACTGAGTTTCTCCAGCATTTTTGTCTACATCAGAAAACGACACATTTTTAGTAAATTTTCCTTAAATATCCAACTCATGATTTTGGTGTTCTTGTCACTCAAACCTTCGCACAACTGTTGTGCCTAACTAGAAATTAGAAATCATTTTGACGTGCCCCTCAGGTATAGCATTATCAGGAACCAACTATATTCTATCGTCATATTTTTTTTCTGAATTTTTTTCTACGTTTTCTAAAATGTACCTCACCAAAAGCTACTTTAATGAATGAATGAATGATATATTTTATTTCGAACGATTAACGATTAAAAAAAAAGAAGAAAAGAAAAGATGAAAATGAATAATAAATAAAGGAAAATTATATATATACATATATATATATATATATACATAATACATACACACATACATACATATACATGTACATATATACATACATACATATACACATATACACACATACACATATACATAACATATATGTACATACATAAATTAAAAAATCAAAAGCCAATTTCAACATAATACACATTAGACCGTTCGAAAAGGGATAGGAAGAAGCCTATGCTTGTCAAGTCCTACCCCCATTCTTCACCATTAACAAATGCAAAATTCAATAAAATAAACTAAACAGACAATTCAAATAAAACTACTCCAATCAAGCTATTAAGAAAAAAGAACAAAAAAAGAAAAGAACAAAAAGAACAAGCACCATTAACATCTGAGATTTACATTCTCCTTCCTCATTACTGTACTTTTCAAAGACATATCTTTTGCACATTTTTTTAAATTGCATTATATTCATACTTTGTTTAATCGTTTCGTCAAGACCATTCCACAAAACCACCCCACAAATGGAAATACACATACTTTTTAAATTGGTCCGAGCATAATGCTGTTTCAAATTTAGTTTCCCTCTAAAGTTATAACCCCCCTCTCTGTCTTTGAACAGTTTTTGTATGTTTACAGGTAGCAGTTTATTTTTTGCTTTATAAATTATTTGTGCAGTCTTGAATTCTACCAGATCCTTAATCTTTAAGGTGTGTAATTTTAAATACAGTATATTGGTGTGTTCATGATATCCTACATTGTTTACTATACGAATAGCTCTTTTTTGTAGTGTGCTTAGTGATTGTAAGGTGGTTTTGTAGGTGTTGCCCCATACTTCCACACAGTAATTTAAATACGGTAACACAAGTGAGCTGTACAGAATATACAGTGCTCTCTCATTCAAAACATGCCTTGCTTTCCCCATCACTCCAATACTCCGTGCTACTTTTGCTCTCACATGTTTTATATGGGGTTTCCAGCAGATTTTGTGATCAAGAATCACACCCAGAAATTTATTTTCATACACTCTTTCTATTTCAACATTATTTATCATTACTTTTACTTGTGTATTTATTTTGCGTTTTCCAAACAGCATAAGTTTGGTTTTGTTTAAATTTAATGATAATTTATTCAAATCAAACCATGTTTTTAGTTTACTAATTTCTGCTGTGACCACCTCCAAAAGCTGCTGCAAATTGTCCCCATCACAGAAAATATTAGTGTCATCTGCAAATAACAAATATTTCAAGAGGTTTGACGCCCTACATATATCATTAATATACAAAATATACAAAATAAATAATTTGGGGCCCAAAACCGACCCCTGTGGGACTCCAAGTTATTTCTAAGCATGTTGATTTGCAGTCCCCTATTTGCACAAACTGATGTCTTTTACTTATGTAGCTTCTCATCCACTCTAGTACAACCCCTCTAATTCCATACTTTTCCAGTTTTTTGATTAGCAAATGATGATCAATTGTATCGAATGCTTTTTTCAAATCTATAAATACACCACAAAATACACTTTGTGTTGTTATTTTAAAAACATTTAAATGGTTGTTTTCCAAGTGGGTGTAGCTATGTTTTCATCAGACTAGAGTTAAAAAATGTTAAATCTGAACTTTGTTTTAATACTGTACTGAGAAATCTGTACTGTGCAGTGGGAGATGTGGTCCTTTAAATATCAGAAGTTTGATTTGTCCTGCTAGGTGGATATGTGACGCATAATTCTCAGTGGACTATCTAATTTATTTTTATATATATATATATATATATATATATATATATATATATATATATATATATATATATATATATATATATATATATATATATATATATATATATATATATATATATATATATATATATATATATATATATATATATATATATTAACCACTGCAATTCTCCAGCACTGTGTTTTGTTATTTTAAGTGTTGTCATTTTAACTGATTTAATTGAGAAGTTTAGTTTGGAGAGACAGCGCAGAAACAGGCCCTTCGGCCCACCGGGTCCGCGCCGACCAGCGATCCCCGCACATCAACACCATCCTACACACACTAGGGCCAATATTTACATTTACCAAGCCAGTTAACCTACAAACCTGTACGTGTGGAGTGTGGGAGCAAACCGAAGATCTCGGATCAAACCCATGCAGGTCACGGGGAGAACGTACAAACTCTGTACAGACAGCACCCGTAGTCGGGATCGAACCCGGGTTTCCAGCCCTGCATTGGCTGTAAGGCAGAAACTCTACCGCTGTGTCGCCCATAGATCGGGTAGACTCTGAGTTCTTTGGCCCAGAATAGGGTAATCGAGGACCAGAAGACATAGGTTTAAGGTGAGGGGGGTGAAGGTTTAAGAGGAACCTGAGGGGTAACTTTTTTTACACATAGGGTGGTGGGTGTATGGAACGAGGTGCCGGAGGAGGCAGTTGAGACGGGTACTGTTGCAACGTATATGAAATATTTAGATTGGTTCATGATTAGGATGGGTTTCGAGGGATATATGTGGGACTACTGTCGATGGGGCATGTTGGTCGGTGTGCGCAAGTTGGGACCCAAGGGCCTATTTCCACGCTGTATGACTAATTGGATTTACTCTTACCTCTTTGTAATATGTGTAATTTGGCTGCTTTGTTTATGATGATCTTGAAGTTTTAAAGAGCTAAAGTGACACAAACTTCCCCACTTCCACTTCTCTTTAAATTCAGAGAGGTGGTTGCTGTTTTATCAAATTGAGGTATAACTATGGCCATACGGGCAATAAATGCTGGACATGCCAGCAATTCTCAGTAGTGTTCCCACCATTGACGTGAGGCTCACAGGGCTGCAGTTCTCTGGATTCTCTCTTTCCTTTCTTAAACAAAGGAACAATATTAGCCACTTTCCTGTCCTCCGGGACCTCGCCTGTGACCAGAGAAGAAACAAAGATCATTGTCAAGACCCTCCGCAATCTCCCCTCTTACCTTCCTCAATAACCTGGATAATAGGTTTCCAGAAAACCTTGGATACATGTAACAAATTCTGCCCTGTCTCATCCTCTTGCCCTGAATAAATCGAAGTGAATATGGGGGAAATTAAAGTGACCCACTACATCAATCTTGTGGTTCTTGCATCCTTTTGTAATCAGTTTACTTATCTGATCCTCTGTCTCCTGTTGACTAATGTGTGGTTTATTATATAATCCCATTAGTGTAATTTCTCCTATCTTATTTTTGAGCTCAACCGTTAATGCTTCTGCAGACGTATCCTCCAGTATGTTCTCTCTGAGTACTGCTCCGACACCATGATTAGCAAAGCAACTCCTCCACCTCTTAACCCCCCCCCCCCCCAATCTCGTCATAAGCATAGAAACCCAGTTGAGCTGCCAGTCGTGTTTTATTCGCAACAACATTTCTGTAGCGGCTACATCTTAATTCCAGGTTCCATGTTCAACGATTTTACCCACAATACTCTTTGCATTGGAATAAACACACTTCAACCCTTCATTATCCCCATATTCATGAACCTCTGTATCCTTTGGGACTTCTCATAACCTCCACTTTGTCATCAGCCCTTCCCTTTATTGACCTGCTGCTCTGGTTCTCACCCCCTTGCTATTCTAGTTTGAACCCGCCTGAGTAGCACCAGCAAACCTTCCTGCAAGGATGTTGATGCCTCTCCAGTTCAGGAGCAACCTGTCCCTCTTGTGCAAATCACCTCTGCCTACGAAGATTTGGACCAATGGTCCAAAAATCTGAAACCCTGTCCCCGACACCAATTCCTCAACCATATTCATCTGTCCTATCCTATTGGTATCCTCACTAGCACGTGACATTGGTTGTCATCCAGAGGTTACCACTCATGAATTTTCACCTTTTTCTTTACTCCCTATATCCACTCCACAGAGCCTCATTGCTTTTCCTACCTATGCAATTTGGAGCTACTTTGAAGCTGCAGTCATTAAGATAAGACAGCACTCCCCAACATATTCCTGACGTGCTGTGTAAATAGTAGAAGACTGGATTCACACCCTCTGTAGACCACTGGCCATGTTCCTGGATCACAGAGAACCATCTTCCTGCCTTAACCCCCTGGTGCTCTTGGAGGTGGGAGGGAGATGTGGGAAAATACCAAGATTTGTTTGCAACATTTAATTGAACATTTGTCGCATGTTAAGAGGAGCTACATTACTGTCAGAATTGGATATTACCTGATCAGTAGTTACTTGTCATACCAGGTCAGACCCTTATCCAGGTCAGGTAAGCATTCTTTTTTGTAGAGTTGCAAATTGAACTAAACATGGCCAATGTTGTACAGTATCATTGCTTTAATCTTGTGGAAGCAGCTGAAAGGTGGATATTGTCTGAAGAACATGAGCAAAGTCCTGGAGTTGACTCGGCTTTGAAAAACACAGCCGCCTACCTTATTCTGGGTTTGACTCCAGGGATTGGATTACCATTGAAGTTTTACCAGAGCTTTTTGATGGCATATTCAGTAAACTAATGCCTCGATGTCGAGAACCATCTCACTCACCTTGGGGTTGTCTTCAGCGCTCTTATCTATGCTTGGGTTGAGGTTGTAACAATGTATGGAGCTACTTTGTTAATGACCAGAATGCAGAATGAGCATTGATGATTTTAGTTTAGTTCATTTTCAGGTATATTTGAGCAAGTGCATTGATAGAAATATTGTCAACCTGTTTGTCTGCATTACTGAGCATTGAATAGGTTACCAATTGGTTCTTGTGGGTTTGTCCTGCATTTTGTAGACAAAATGTGTACACTATTTTCCACGTCATGTAAGTAATTTGTTGTAGCAGTTCTGGAAAGGCTTGGCAAGAATTGTAGAAACAAGAAACTGCAGATGCTGATTTAGACAAAGACACAAAGTGCTGGAGTGATTCAGTGGATCAAGCAGCATCTCTGGAGAACATGGATAGGTAACATTTTGCATCGTGACCCTTCAAAGCAAGAAGTGTGTCTAGTTGTAAGCACAGGTCCTTAAATCTATAACTGGGATGTTTTCAAACTACAAACTGGAATACAATTGGCTGACTGGCTTCTGCTTGGGAATCAGGTGGCTCGTACTTCCTGGCTGAACTTGGTTGAATATGCTTCAGCCTTGAGATTTGCATGTCTCGTGTTCTGTAAATAGATGAATATACTGTTAAGAGGGTGAGTGCTGCCAACCACTATTTAACAACTAGATGTTGGATGAGTGCAGACCTTTAGTTTTATTATTGTCAGCTGGCTTCACTCTACCCATCACAGGCTGTTAATGTAACCTCACTAGATTGGAATGTTTTTATAAGCACCTCCCATGATGCTTCTGACTCCTACTTCTGCATTCAGCAGGCAAACATTGGCTCAGAAAAAATATGCTACATTGTGATTGTGGACACACACTTAAGTCCAACAATACTGGAGAATGCCCAGCTGGCGGATCTCAATCTATGCTTGCTTATTGCAACAATAGTGCTACATAATATAATGGAGGATGATTTTGGTGTCCAATATTTTCCTCTACAAGGATGATGCTGTACGTACTTTGTCATGGACATGGATGGTAAAATGACGACTGGTCGAATGTCAAACAGGTTAGAAAGGAGCCAAGCTTAGCTGGTGGTGAGGTGTGAGGAAGAAACAGCTGGGTTTGCTGCTCAATAAATTGGCAGCAGTATTTAATCTGGGCCCAGTGAAGAATTTGAAGCCTAAAAGGCCTGTCTCACGAGTCTGCGGTCATTGGCGGCGAAACGGGAAGAATCTGCCGCCATAGACCGCGCACTCGTGAGAACGTACAATTCCGGGGCCGTGCGGCGGTGCTAAAATAAAACCGACAATGTCAAAAACTATATACTCACCGCACAACCTCCACCAGTGATGCACGAGTGCGGCACGGCCGCCCGCACGGGCCGCCGCCAGTGTGGCTCGAGCGCCGTGCGTCAAACCTCCACTGCCACAGCCTCCACCAGTGAGGCACGTGTGCGGCACGGCCGCAGGCACAGCCACCGCTACAGCGCCGCGATCAGGATGGCCGCCGCTAGTGAGTCACGTGCGGCGGGCCGACATCATCGCAGTCGGCCCGCCCTTTTTTTTACTTACCGCAAGCACGTGGGACCCGCCGTGTTTGAATTACTCGGCCCCTGCGCAGCATCCGTGCGGCGCTCCAGTGGATAGGCTCGGCGCTCTCGCCGTTGCCGCGCGGTCCCCGCTACCGGCGACGCCGCGCTTCACCGCCGATGACCGCAAACAGGTAAGACAGAGCCTTAAGGATAGCTGTGGGCTTGTAACAGAGCTGGTGGGAGGGGGGGGGTGGGGGATGGGTTGAGGGTTGTTGATGCCTATGACAGCTGGTTGAATCACTGGTAATGGAACCAACAAAGGGGTGGTAAGAATATCTGAAGGATGAACTACACTTCTCACAAGTTATAGGAGTAGAATTGGGTGTACTCCACCATTCAATCATGGCTGGTCCCATTTTCCTGCCTTCTCCCCATAACCCTTGATACCCGTTCTAATCAAGAATTTGTCTATTTCTGCCTTAAAAAATATCAACTGAATAACATTCACTGGAATAACAGGCAAAAAAAAATTAAACTTGCGGTTTGTGATGGGGAAGTGGTGTTGGAATTGAAACCTCAGCTTGGATTCTGGCTTTAGCAAGCGCTAGAGCAACTGTTTGAGGTTTTGGCAGCACTTCAAGCTTGTTACTTCCACCTAGGAATGCCAGGGCCGCAGGTGAATGAAGCAAAGTTCCCTACTTTAAGCATGGATCTATTTTCCTTTCTTGGAACACTTACTAAACTACACTGATGCACACAAGAACCTTGCCAATAACTCGGCAATCAGATTGTTGGCACTTTCATATATTGCCACCCAAAAAATGTCATGTCATCTGCGGATCAGGCAAAATCAATTGCTAAAATAACGTTAAATGATTAAAAATTAGACAAGGAAAGATCATTCGCTGATCTGGGTTGTTGGGAAAGTATAGGCAAGTAGAGGTTCATGGGGCACGTTGGAAGTGTTGGGTGAGGAAGAGAAGGAAAAAAAGCTAATAAAAATGGCACCCCTAAAGGGCAGATAAAATCTGGCACCCCTTTGAAGATTTTGGGGGTTACTTGTTTAGTGTTACTGTGGAGAATGTAGGTACAGAGAAGCAGTTGAGCAAGTGAACTTCTCAATTGCAAGTGAAAAATTAGTTCATGGGTCCAAGTTCAGATGTAATTAGTTATACTGGATGAATTACGATAAATTACTGATTTACCTAGCTGTGACAAATAAACAAGCTTGAAGTGTTCCAAATATACTGGTGACAACCATTCGGTGACCATTTTGATTTATTCAACGCCATAATGGTGTATATTGATCACAAACAGACTTTTCAAAATATCAGTAATTGTGAGATTATAGACTGCATGTTTGTTCCCTCCATTGATGAACTGTAAATTGCAAGGGCCAGGAAGCGAGCGGGCAAGATCATCTCTGACCCCTCTCACCCTGGCCACAAACTCTTTGAATCACTTCCCTCTGGAAGGCGACTCCGGACTGTCAATGCTGCCGCAGCCAGAGATAAAAACAGTTTTTATCCACGAGTAGTTGCTCTACTCAACAGCCAAAATCTGTAGCCTCCTTTTGATCTGGTATTTTGTTGGTTCACATGCTTGATCAATGGTGTTTTATCATAAATGTTTTATTATTATTAATGTTCAGTGTTTTCTGAGTCATTCGTAACTCTCACTATGTCATGTTCTTACTTGTGGGCGGAGCACCAAGGCAAATTCCTTGTATGTGAATACTTGGCCAATGAACTAACTAACTTCACAGAAATGAAGAGATTTTTCTTACATGAAATGCAGTCAGATTTTTGCCATTAACCTGGCTAACTGCTGGAAACTCAATGCTGTGGATCGCATCAGAAGTTAGGATAATTTTGCAAACCACCGACCTTTTTCGAAATGCCAAGAGGCATTTAATCCACACATTTCATGACTTGTGTGAAAAGAGTGGTACACTTATGAGATTATAGATGTTGCAACTACTGAAGTGAAGTGGTTAGCACCTCTGTTATGAGAGAACCCATTTGTTCTGAAGGGGGTATTTTGTGACATTTTTAAATGTATTTTCTCTGCTTTAACTTGAAATCTTTTGTGCTCCAACTGTTATGAGTGGAGTAATAACCCAAGATTATGTGAGATCTTGGTGAATGGTGGAACCAGCTCTGGCTCTAAACCAATGTGAACATGGATAATGAAATAAATGATGGTGGGTGAAATTGGGTACAGAAAGAAAAAGGATACAGGAACAGTTTCTGATCATTCACTGCAGTTATTTCCTCCTGGGTGAGTGTAAACACACTGGAACATGGAACAGTATCATCTGAGGTTCTCTTCCAAGCTAATATTGAGGATGTTTAACGTTATAAACATGTTTTTTTGAAAGATCTTTAACCCGAAGCTTCAGCTCTCCATGGATGCAGCTTGACTTGTTTAATATTTTTATTTTTTGATACTTCAAAGGTCCTTCAGTGGAGTGAGCAATCATTGTCAAAATAACTGAATCAATGCTTATTTTAACAGTCTGCACACAGCTAAAATTGTATACTGCCGTCAAATGTCCCTTGATATTGACATTCTCCTTCCCCATTCCGCAAACCCTTCATGTACCTTCCCAAATGCTCAAATTTTTGGAAATTCTATTTTCTTTTAGATGGTTTTAGCTGGCATAAGTTTCCTTTGAATTGCTTGCACCTTCCATTGTGGATTTTCCAAAATTATAGGAGAGTACCTCTCTGCATTATTATCAAAATTTCTGGTGCACTTCTAATAAATTGAAAAAGATTACCAGATTGCCAATTTATTTATTATTGTGTAGTGTTTGTGTTAATCAATGCAAGGATGCACTAAATGAAAGTTCCAATTCATCTTGCACAGGAGTCTATCTCCATCTCACAATTATAAAATGTTACAGATGTTGGCTTCCTTTACACACCACTAACTTGATCCATAGTGATAAGCTATTTCTTACTTTTATTGTATAAAAGTGCATTATAAGTTTTTCTGGACTGTTGTACGAGAGAAGATGAACCAACATTTCTACTGACTGCTAGATTACCATTGATCCCACATGGCTTCCCTCGGCAACTCCAGCATAATGATAAACTGGTTGGCGGAATGATTTCCTACCCAGCCATTAGCTTCTACTTCTGGGCCTCCATTGAATAATGGAACTCACTCAATGGAATAGGGAATAGTGTCCGTTAGGTTCAACTCTGTCACTGTCCATTGTGTCGTAACAGTTCACCTACAATTAAATGACATTTAAAATTCTAATCTTGCCTCGAGCAGCCCAGGAGAGCAAAGACTAACCAAGTTTGTTACCGTCTAGCTTCTGCGGACTCGTAATGCCATTGTGCAGTCTGTGACAATTGTGCATGGTATTCTTTTCGTTACTTATACAGTTAACCAACTTGCTACCTCATTTGTTTGTACTCTTTGAATGCTTGTCAATGTGATATATGTGAGATTTTGTAAATAACTATCTTGTTCTGAGATCTGTTGCTAGATACATGGAATGTGAGTGTTTCCCCATTCAGTCACAGTTCCCAATCAGCTAATTTTAATATAACCATGGAAAGAGTGCAGAGTAGATTTATGAGGATGTTGCCAGGACTTGAGTGCCTAAGCTCTAGGGAGAAGTTGGCTAGGCGAGGACTTTAATCCTTGGAACGCAGGAGGCTGAGAGTAAGGTCTATACAATTGAGAGGAATAAATAGGATGAATGCACAGTCTCTTAGCCAGAGAATGGGAATCGAGACCAGAAGATATAGGTTTAAGGGGAGAGGGGCAAGGTTTAATAGGAATCTGAGGGGCACCTTTTTCAAAGGCTGTGAGATATATGGAATGAGCTGCCACAGGAAGTAGTTAAGGCAGATATTTCAACAACACTTAAGACATTTTGAATGGGTTCAAGGTTAGAAAAGGTTTAGAGGGATATGGGCAAAATGTGGGCAGGTGGAGCTAGTGTAGATGGTGCTTGGTTGCCATGGGCATATTGGGCAAAAGGGTATGTTTTTGTGCTGCATGAGTCTATGACTGAGCAGCAAAGCTACAGTTCTGCAAAACATGATTTGCATGGAGAAACCCAATCATATGATGGATAAATGCATTACAAGGTCACGGCTTTGACAGTGACTAGGAAAGTAAATACCTCCAACCACTGAGACTTCAAGCTTGCTACGCAATATCTCATCAATTGGAAGTTGCTCTTGTGGGCATGGATCGTTGGCAAGATCAGCAAACGAATGGGTGAAGAAAACAAAACTGGTAATGAATGATAATTCCCTGCTAGAGAAGCTTGTGTAGTAAAAAGGCAATTACTGGAGAGGCCATAGATTGCACTGAACCAATAAGTGAACCATCAAAAATGTTTCACTGTGACTGCTGATTGAACTGCTTCCTCACAATATTTAAGAATAGAATTTTTGACAAGTGCAGGTCCTGAAACAATGATCAAATGGAGTGTTGTGGTGGGTAGATTTGAGGAAGCTTGCAACCACTCCATTATTCATTCACTCTGACTTTGGCAATCCTTGAATCTCATGGAAGTCAAAGGAAAACCTGTTGGAAGCTGTATACAAAGTACCTGAGCAAAAGCTGAAAAAAAATAGCAGGTAGTGGAGAGGAAAGAAAAGTATGATTTCAGGACTGATTATGAAAATAAAAGCTATCAAAATATCAAACGTTTATAAAATGGATATTAAAAGTTTAGAGTGGTAATTTGATAAACCTACCAATCTGTCACGAGAAGCAGAAACCTTAGGTGGTTTATGCAGTTTAATTTTCTTTTTTTGGTGCAACAAAATAAAAGTGACGCTTTTTTCCATTTAGCTTGAATAATGGTCCTGACCTTGAAATTGGTTTGAAGAGTTGTGCATAATGTTTAAGTTTGATTTAATTTTGATTATTTAAACATTTGTTGTTCATTCTCAAGTTTACAACTTGGACCAACGGTCCATGAAAACTAGACTTTACTATTGGATTTCACTTAGATTCACCTTTAACCCTACCAGTTGGCGCATACAACATATAATCCTCCAACATTTTCGCCACCTCCAACGGGATCCCACCACTGGCCACATCTTCCCATCTCCTCCCCTTCATGCTTTCCGCAGAGACCGTTCCCTCCGTAACTCCCTGGTCAATTCGTCCCTTCCCACCCAAACCACCCCCTCCCTGGGTACTTTCCCTTGCAACCGCAAGAAATGCTACACTTGTCACTTTACCTCCCCTCTCGTCTCCATCCAAGGACCCAAGCAGTCTTTCCAGGTGAAGCAGAGGTTTACCTGCACCTCCTCCAACCTCATCTACTGCATTCGCTGTTCTAGGTGTCAACTTCTGTACATCGGTGAGACCAAGCGCAGGCTTGGCGATCGCTTCGCCCAATACCTCCACTCAGTTCGCACTAACCAACCTGATCTCCCGGTAGCTCAGCACTTCAACTACCCCTCCCATTCCGAGTCTGACCTTTCTGTCCTGGGCCTCCTCCATTGCCAGAGTGAAGCCCAGCGCTAATTGGAGGAACAGCACCTCATATTTCGCTTGGGTAGTTTACACCCCAGCGGTACGAACATTTGTCTTCTCCGATTTCAGATAGTCCTTGCTTTCTCCCTCCTTCCCCTCCCCTTCCCAGCTCTCCCACAAGCCTACTGTCTCCGCCTCTTTCTTTCTTCCCCCTCCGACATCAGTCTGAAGGGTCTCGACCCGAAACGTCGCCTATTCCTTTTCTCCATAGATGTTGCTTCACCCGCTGAGTGTTTCCAGCATTTTTGTCTACCTTCGAGTTTTCCAGCATCTGCAGTTCTTTCTTAAACCTTAGATCCTGCAGGATCAGTTGTTTAAACTGAGCAGTGCAAGGAAATATAGTCAGTCAATCATAGGTATCGAGTACCAGACGCATTTGAGAGTTCTGGCAGATTGAAGTGTCGGGGACAGTAAGAACCAATCAATGTAACTGTTTTTTGGTGTTGAGGAATAATTTACTGTTACAAAAACATTAACAACTTATCAGCCAACCAGAACCCCAGAAACCAAATTGTGATTCTTTGAATCTGTTTCTCTTCAGTTTAAAGTTGCAATTATTTAGCAGTTCGCTCAACTTTGATGTTTGATAGATTTTCAAACAAGTTTAATTGTTTCAAAATGTATCAATAGCTTAATCAAAGGAGGGAAAATGTGCATAAATGAATTATAAATTATTTCATGCCCACATCTGCTGACTTAACATCAATGTCACTTTTCAAGTCTGGCTGTAGCTTTAAGATGTGGCAGAGCAAGTGCTTATCTGTGGAGGTTTTTGAGCTGGATTTTGTTTCAACCACCCTTTTAGACAGAGATCCAAACCCACCATCTTCCCACAAACAACTGAGAGTTTGCTCAATTCTGTCGAATCCTTTCTGTTCCCTGCCAGTTGAATATCTTCAAAGGAAGATGGTTTTCTGTCAAGGCCCCTCAATGGATTTCATAAAATCCAACATCCCTTGTGGAAGTTAAAAACAAAAACAAATTAGCCAATGTCCTCTCCCCATAGCTTGATTTCTCCATCTCTGGAAAACCCTCTAAATCCAGTTGCATTACGTCCCAGAGTCTCTATTTTTGAATAATAAAGGGAAAAATAACCATTTTTATCCTGTCACGGTGTCTTTGATGACTGGACCCTTCTCTGTATGTCTGCTCCTCTGCAATTAGTAAGCAACCGTTTTATGTTATCCTTTTCATCTTTCTAATGCACTCCATCTCCTAATTGAATTCAATTGCCACAATCCCGTGCAGTAAATCAGTTCACAAACATGTCCCTGCAGTGTACAGATTTTGTTGCTATCAACCTCAAATTCTAAATTTCAAATGTCTCCTAAAGGATAGAAATGTGTTATTCAGAAGACGTTTTCAATTGTTTGGAAGATGGGTCAGTTATTTCATTTCTGCTACCTTTTTTAGATTATTAGCAGCCACAGCTTTCATTTTGTCTTTGCAGATGATATTGCCCACCCTACACTAGAAGCAGCTCTTGGCTATGGGAACACTCCTGATGTTTTTCCTTGTGATAGTGACACTGAATTTTTTCAGGTGAAAAGTTTCTGTGAAAAGGCCAAAATCACAATCACAAAGCATATACGTGCAGATGAAAATGTCTTTATTGTCTCTTCAGGTTATTTAAGATTATACAATTGCTCCTTTGTGATTGATAAAAATACATCTATTGATACACCTGAACACATCAGTGATGTAACCTGTGGTCATTGGGTGTTTCGGGTTTTCAACATCAGACACCCTCGCCCACGTGACCCAGCCGTGGTTGATTAGACCACGACTTGTGTTCAGGTGGCATTCGCTCCTCCCCATGGACCTCTCCTGATTCAGAGCCATCTCGAGGCCTCTGCTGCCTCTGTGCTGTTCTTGATGGCTCTTCTCTCCATTCCGTTGATGCCCATTGCACTCAAGGCTTTGTAGAGCGATTGCCCTGCAAAACCTCTGCAGCCAACCTTGATGGGCATACACCTTGCCTTCCAGCCCAGCTTACGACAGTCTATGACCAGCTCTTTGTACTTGGTCATCTTCCTCTCATGGGCCTCCTCCAAACGGTCCTCCCACGGCACTGTCAGTTCCAACAAGACGATGTTTTTGGGACCAGGAGGATGTCTGGCCTCAGGATGGTCATGGCAATGTGCTGTGGGAACTTCAGCTGTTTCACCAGGTCCACAGAAAACTGCCAGTCTTGCGCAGTCGCCAGGATTCCTGACTGATTCCTGCCTGCTGTGGTTATTGGCAGCTGCACTCCAGCCTTCACGAAGGTGATCATCTGGGTGGTGGGTCATGCAGTACAAATGTGGAAAATCTTTTAGGATATTTTCCAATGATTTGAAAATTAAGAAATGCAGAATTATGAAAAGTTATCAGTCATGGCTGCACAAGTTGTAGAATTAAGAAAGGTGTAGGAGGGGAAATGAGCTTTAAACATTTTTTAGTAAAGAATGTTTTGGAGTAAGATCTATAAAAGACATCATGGTTTCAACATGCCGGATTTCAGATGAGATAAATGAGAGGTTGGGGTGACGATTGGAGTATGTACCATTGATAACCCATGACTTGAGTGCTGGAAACTAAACAATATACAGTAGCCTTACTGAAGCAAATGTGAAAATATGCATGTTTTTGCCATGGCCATTCTTGGTGGGATGCTCTTCCACCACTCTCGCTAAGCTGTTAGTTTCACCTGTTGTGTCCAAAATTTGATCATTAAATGTATTTCTGATGAACAAAAACAAAAGTGTACCAATCTGGATGATTAGTGATGTTCACAAGGGTGAGAGACAGATCTGCAGTACAGAAATATAAAATCTCAGGATTAAAAATGGAGCACTGTTCAGTGTACTTGACCTGAGCCAAGCAGTGGCTATCGTTTGTTCTGCCGTATTTCTACCTTTGTCCTTTAATTTGGCTTGGATGTCTTAGAAGGAGAACTTTAGGTTACAAACCTAGAGGATCCTCAGATTCCTTCAGCATATTGTACTTTCTATTCTCACTCCACACGGCTTATGTCACTGGGTAAATGATTTTTGATTTGTATAACAGCCTCCAATTCTTTGAGCAGTACCAATATCTACCTATTCTCTACACATGTTATGCTCCTTGTTCTTGTTGACCAAAACAAATATATAAAATAGAAACAGGGCAGCACTGTGGTCAACGATTGAGCTGCTGCTTCAGTGCCAGACACCCAGGTTCAGTCATGACTACGGGCGATGTCTGTGTGGAGTCTGTACGTTCTCCCTGTGACCGCATCGGTTTTCTCCAGTTTCCTCCCAAGACGTACAGGATTTTTGGTGTTAATTGACTTCTGCAAATTGCCCCTAGCATGTAGGATGCGAAACTGGGATAAAATAAAACTAGTATACAGGTCATTAATGGGTGGCGTGAACTTGGTGGGCTGAAGGGTTTGTTTGCATGCTATATCTCTTAACTAAACTAATGTTCTTCACGAAAGGAAGAATATTTATTTAACATGGAAGTAGTCTTTGATACTGATTATTACAAGATAATTTTGAGTGTTATTCACCATCCTGCAAGTTTGTAGTAAGTTAGATTTCCCCTCGGTCCCATAGGTTTGATATGGGACCATAGGTGTCAAATAATATACATTTGCGAACTGAGGACAAGCAACTCTTTCAGGCTGTAATACATATATGTAATGGAGGGTCAGTTTTGGTGGCTAATAGCATAAATGTTGGGGAAAAAGACTCTATGTACAATGCAGATGTCATGAAATAATCTGAAGTCGTGAGGTCCATTCACGGGGTCTACTATGAAGTAGCATCGCATGAAAGGCTTTCTACATAACAGCAATTTTGCATCAATAACTGGTATGCTTATCTCAATAACAACTGATGGGTACTGTTAGATGCCAGGCTTCTTCTTAAACTGCCCAACAGAAAAATACACAAAATACGCAAATTAACAAAGAGTATTTATTGTACTAAATATTAGTTGTTGGTAATCAGTCATGTTTTCATAAATGTTTTCTGGTGTGAGAAGTGTCTATTTTTTATTCTAAATTATAAACCAAAAATACTGGAAATAGTAAATCAGGCAGTATTTGGAACGAGAAGCTAAGTATTTTAGATGTAAGACCCTGTTGACTTTTTAATACTGAACGATTCCAATGTTTGCTGTTTATTTCAGATTACCAGCATATACATCTTTTATAAATTTTGTTTAATTCTGGTCAGGAAATCTAATGATGCTCAATTATGTTAAATAAAAGTAACGAAATACTTTTTCTCCTGCATTTTATTCCTTTTTTTATAAACTGCGAAGAAGATCCATGGAAGAAGGGGCCATAATCTCACCATTGCGTGTCCCTGCTTTAATTATCTGGGTCTTGTCTCATTTACTCTGCACTGGCCTATAACAATGTTTGTATATTACATTGACTTGTGACATTCAACGACAATATTTAATTGGCACTTTGCTGGACCAGTAACCATTGAAAGTTTAGTTTCTAGAAATAATGAAACATACTATACATCTTAAATACAATGGAAAATGTCTTCTGTATTTGCAGGCATATTTGGGAAATTGGGTGAACAGATATTTACAAAATGTGCAGGAAAAATCTGCATCTGTTCAGATCACAACTTAAAATGCAATCGGTGCTGAATGGAAGATGTATCAAGTAATTGGTTTCTGAAAGGAGCTTTGTTGTAGAACCTTTTCACACAACCAAAACTGCAGACTTAAGCAAAAATCACATTCATTCAACACTTACTCGCAGGAAAGCAGCGCTGAAATATATCATTACCTGCAGCATAACTTTAAGGGCACTAGTGTTCTCCATCAATTGCCAAATCTAAAAGGTAAATGTAGACTGACAGCAGCTTCACACTGATGGAAATGTTGCCCCCTGATGTCATCAGGTTCCTAAGCCTTGGAGCTATTGACAATAGATAAACCTCAGATGATGGCATTGTAACAGTAGCTATGAATCATGTACTTTGGAGGCCTCTTCTGTTAGTTTTACAATTAGTTTTGGGGGCAAATATATTTTAAAAAACTTACTACGGCTATGACATTTTGTTATTAACATCTTCAGTGCATTTGTCCTTCAATTAACTTAGGATATAAGGTTTTTGACAAAACCTGCCTGTTGAAAAATTCATTAATGTATTTGGCTGGCAAACAATTCTGAATGCTTACTCAATGTGTTATTCCCATTGTGACTGGGAGCAATTAACCGTACCAATTGCATCACAGTCACAGCTGGTAGGTATTATAGGCTTCAATGCAGAATATAAAAAGGCTCATTTCCATATGTAAGATCAGTTTGCATTAGGTCATCAATCTAATTTGAAAATTAAGTCAGTTTTATATTTTTTACTAAACACCCACAACCTATTATTACTTTAAGCATCTCTTTAGAAGCTGATGCACAATTTTGATGCTAATCTTTGGCGTGTTGAAAGACTCGCTAAGCTTCATCACTTTGGGGCAAATCCAAGTTTGAATTGTGAACATGTACTTGGAATACTATTTTTTCAGATTTCTCAATACAAAAAGTACAATTTTATAAAAACTTCCAGGAAATTGTCAATGCACTTGTTACCTACCATACTCAATTGGAGTAAATTTTTTTTTTCAAAACCACAGCTGGCAATTATGGAAAAAGTTCCAAAGTGGATCATTTGGATTTGGGAATTAATTTGTAACCTGGCCACAAGTTTTTGCATTTCTCAATGATGTATCTATAAATAAACTATTGGACAATCATTTTCAAATTAACATGATACATTCATACTGACCTTGTGAGATCTTTAAATTCTGAATCTGAATGTAATTACTTACTGAGACAAAGATTGTTATTGGCAGGAGGAAGGACCAACAGAAAATAAAACAATGCCAGAGGCAACAAATTATAACATGATTTCTCGCGTTATTTTCTATACCTGTTTGTCACACTTTGTTCCATAAACCCTACCCTCAGATACCATGTAAAACCTCAGAAAATACACATAAAGAAATTCAATTGGCATCAGGTTAGAAATAATCCCGTGGGTAATCTCAGTAATTACATTTAAAATGAAATTTTAATTTGGTGTGCCCATCAATTAAACTGAGATGACGGTTTACTTCCATTGTACGGGGGTGGGGGAAGCACGGCATAGTTCAATGTTGGCAACAGCAGCCTGTGTAACACTGATCGTGCTCCAGGTGATAAAGTAGGTAATTTGACTAATCTGGAACATGTTTTTAAGTGCATTAAATATTTTCCATATCTCAAACAGTGCCGTTCCATCTGTAAATTGTTGGATCTCCAAATTGCATGGAAGAGGTTGACGAGATCTAATGGAGGTGAGGAATATGGAAGATCTCCGAGGCTTTGGGCTTGCCACCTGCTGGATGATCAGTGCAGTGAATGTGGGTGTTGAATTTGCGTAATACCCAAAAGAGCACTGGTTTCACAACGGTCTTCTCCATTAAATAAATTCCCACTGCCCACTTTCTGACTGACCTTATCTCTGCATAAAATGAGCACTTGTCTGAATTCTGCACCCATTCATAAAATGACAGCATTTACCTTTATAAAAGGATAGTGGATTTCATGTTGATGCATTCATTACTGGTCGCTTGTACCACTGTCAGCAAATATCCTAACTGTTGCTGCTGCTTACAAGCCTCAAGGACAACTGCATCGGCATGTCTGCTTGGCTGCCCTGGGCCTGGCTAATAACATTATTACCGGATACCATCTAATGGGTGTGCCCAGGAACTTCATGTCCAAGACTGTGAACATAAATATTTGAAAGTAGCATTACAATGTAGTGATTAAACATAGTAACATTTCTCTTCCATTTGATCTGGGTATTTCTAGAAACCCCTGCACACAGATGGGTTGTTGTTTTTCCAAGTCATTATTCTGTCAGCTTTGAGAGTCCCCAACACTGGTCATTGCTGCAGCTCTGAGGATTATGTCTTGTGCTGATTTTACCAAGATATACCAATAGGCCACCCTTCTTTCCCCAACAATCTAAATGTGAAACTGTTCTGACCTTGCACGTTAATAACATTACTGGATATTCTTATATGCAAATAAAAACTGGAATCCCAAATCTAAAATAGAATGGAAATCACTGGAAATCCTCACATGTCTGGCAGCATCTGTGCATCATAACAGCTTGACCATTCATTGGACATGTGCCCAAGATTGTAATTGTTTTTATAGATTCTGCTATTTTCCTACCATGCACCAACATTACCTGCCCCCATTGTCATCAAGGGAATGCACTTGTTCTATATCCAGCTACTTTGTACTTGCCTTCAGGCAAGTCTGCCCAAAATCCTCATTTCATCCAGGACAACTCATCAACCTAGTAGGTAACGTGGTACAGCTCCATGTTAAAACATTTCCTCTTGTCTTCATAGCTCTTCGCATTTGCTCCAAGTGCCCGCCATGAACTATTCAACTCATCTAACCCCCACAGTGTTTGAGTTATCCTTGTTGAATCCACTCAGTTATGTCCTCGCAAGTATTGCCAGCAACCCAAACTCTAGACCAAAAATATTGTATTATTTGATGTAATTGCAGGCATTAGCTGAATGTATTCATGTGGTATATGCCCCGTTATGTATATGTGGTTGAGAATAAATTGCAGCGCTGGTCTGGCATTCTGAAAGCCTTTGCAAACACTTGCTAGCATCAGTGGCAACTCCCATGGCAGTCATGTGAGCTACACGGGGCAGTCGGGGACCATTTTGTGCATCTGGGATAGATCCGTCAAGTTTCTTTAGATGCATCGGTTCACAATAGAATGTGCGGTGGCCTTGAGTACTTGCAATAATGCAGTGCTCTGAAACATCTTTCCGACAACGTGGCCTAATTATGACTTCCTTATTGATAGCACCACAAAGTGACAGCACTTTGATCCTATGATGATCTGTAACTTGGAGATTTGCTCTTGTCATTCAAAGGTGCAATCGGCATGGAGTTTAAGGAGAAGCAATTATTCATGAAGTGTGCTTTAAAATGCAAGGGCAATTGATTGTTGGGGATGAATTGATTTTGTGTTCTAGTCAGCTTGTCGTATAATTGTGCATGCATTGCTTTCACGCTGTATTCCAGAGGGATCTACAGTATGCCCTGCAAACACCAAGAGTGGGACTGATGTAACTGGGATGTGCAGGAGGAGCAGCAATTCTGCCATCTTGGCAGAAGATCCATATTATGGTGCTGTGCTTCTCGCCTCCTTCCCAAAATAATCCATAAATTCTAATCCATTGCTTCATACAAACTATAGGGGTTGTATTTTTTTTCCAAGAACTGATCAGAACCATTCAATTCACTGTTTATCACAAGCGTCACCAAATTGTGTACAAGATGTGTTCAGTTGATGGCTGAAATATACAATTAGTGGCCAATTCATGGTTTAATCAGTTGGGTTCACTGTTTATTGTACTATTTATCTTGCGGCAATCATTATCTTACTGTTTTCATGTCGTATAAGAGTGCTCCTTGGTATATGTGACTTTTCTTGAGTAGGTTTTATCTGCTGCATAATGTAGGTTTTAAAAGGAATTGTAACCTGATAAATAACACTGCTAATATTGATGTGTATCTTTCATACATTATTCTTTATTTCTCCACATCACCATCTATATCTCTCATTTCCCTTATCCCTAACCAGTCTGAAGAAGGGTCTCGATCCGAAACATCACCTTTTCCTTCTCTCCAGAGATGCTGCCTGTCCCGCTGAGTTACTCCAGCTTTTTGTGTCTACCTTCTGCTAATATTGATATTCAGTAATACTGTGGATTCTGATTTTCCCCAAATCTGCAGATTTCGCCCAACAAGGCTTGAAATCATTGTTGCGTGAACATTAGAGCTGATTAAATGGTGCTGAAAATATTCTTTATAGTCATGCATTTTGTTTGTGCTGCATAATTGTCTGTTAAAGATGAAGCATGGTGATTATAAAAATAATGGGTTTTCTTGCTAATTCCTAGCGGATCAGCTTGGCTACACAGTATACAATGTATAACCTACAGTCTTTAGTTAGAGATGTTGTATGCCTATACAATACGGACCATAGTCCATTTTCCACTGGGTTTGGCAGAGAAGCATCAAGGGTGAGGGTTGGACTAACCATGTACTACAATTAAATTCTGTTTATGTTAAAGGTCTGTCTCACTGTACGAGCTGACCCACGAGTGACCCCGAGTTTAAAACAAATTTAACTCGTGGTAATCACGTACAATTAACGTAGCGGGAACGTCGGAACTCGTGGACGCAACTTAGCGACTCTTGGCGCTAACGGCAGGTACACGTGAAACTTGTTAACTCTTGCAAAAGTTCAAACATGTTTGAACTTTTCCACGAGTAAAATGTACTCTTGAGGTTAAAATTTGAAACATTTTAAACTCGTTGTAAGAACGTAGTGGCCCGTGCGTTTAACTTTGTGACTCGTGAGTCTACCGTGGGAACTCTTTTTAGAAACAATAATCAGGGACAGAAATATCAGTTACTTAGACTTTTTAAAGACAAATTCTGCTTAACAAAGTTAAATAAGTTATTGATAAGGTGACAGAGTGGGTAGAAAAGAAAAAATTGCTTGAAGTTTATATATAAATGTTGTGTATTTGGGACTGAGCTCACAACCTTAAGACAAACCAGTATTGAGGAACAGCGTGAGAACATTTTATGACACTTCATGGCAGCCTAATCTGAGGTTTGCCAGTCACGTCCAGAAGCCATCTCTACCAGTGCTGTTGAAGAAGACAGGGTTGTGTTCACCTCTCCTGCACCCCTGTTCCGTAGGACAACACCAACTCTTTCATTATGCGGATGTTAAAGGCTGGGTTTTATTGTCAAGCCATGATGCCAGATTCCCGATCTCTTTACTGAACTTTACTGAATCAAAGGGTTCTATAGGAGGTGCTGCCTCAAAAAGGCAGCCAGCATTGTCATGGACCCATGCTCTCATTTCATTCCTGCTGAGCAGAAGGTATAAGAATCTGAAAACCATGACCTCCAGGTTCAAGAACAGCTTCTTCCCAACAACCATCGGGCTTTTGAACACAACAAATGCTAACTAAACTATGAACTACAAACTGCCTTGTTTGCACTAAGGACTTTGGGATTTTTACAATAATACTGGATTTTTTAATATATATTTTCTTTGTTTAGTATAATATCTATGAGTATTGTGTTTACTGGCCTGTTTTGCTGCTGCAAGTGGGAACTCTTTAACTCAGAGGGCAGGCAGCATCTCTGGAGAGAAGGAATGGGTGATGGGATGACAATTCCAAATTGGGGGAGGGGGGGTGAGGGGGGTGGGGTGGAGGAGAGAGGGTGGAGAGTGGAGGGAGAGGAGGGGAGACAGATGGGGGTGGCTTCATTCACTGGCTGTGGGTGCCTGTCACTGAAACGGGTAGGTGAGATTTCACATCCACCTTGTGTGTGTGTCTCTCTCCCTCCCTCCCTCTCACACAGGCTGAGAGACTCTGCCTCTATGAGTGTACGTCCCTTTCTCCCCCTCTCCCTGGGCTCTATACGCTCATTGTTTCCTATGAGAGACTTTGAAAAATAAGAATCACATTTCACACATTGATTTTATGACTTTTAATTCTTAACATGACCATAATCACAATCTTTTACACCACCCATCACCACTCAGTTTTTTTAACATGTGATGATTTTTAAACACTTCGATATGCATTGTTGCCTCAAGATTAATGGGAGGGGAACTTGGTGCACTCGGGAGACGAACTTGGAACATCGCAGAAATGAGAAGTAAACGGGAAACTTAGACATACCCGTGGGAACTCGGTTAAACTCGGGATCATAAACTTGTAGTATCGTACGCAACCACGAGTCTTTCACTCGGGGTCACTCGTGGGTCAACTCGCACAGTGAG
This sequence comes from Malacoraja senta, assembly GCA_038087875.1. Lineage (NCBI taxonomy): Eukaryota > Metazoa > Chordata > Chondrichthyes > Rajiformes > Rajidae > Malacoraja > Malacoraja senta. Next base: position 158,876,614 of record CM075977.1, read on the forward strand.
ACAGCCCTTTTAAGTGGGTTCAGATTTGCTTTTGATAGTTTTAAGAAACCAATATCAGATCACCCCAATTATACACCAAACCCAATTTATGTTTATTTGACTTCAGTGTCTATTGTAACTGCTGTGTACATTGGATGGTTTGTAGGTTTAAACTTGAAGAAACTATTCTGCAAGTAGAATTTGATCCGGCACAACCATATGGCACTATTTTGCACTCTCCAGACACTTTCAGTACAACGGACAGCTCAGACAGAATTTCTTTAAATCAAACTGCAGCTCTCTGTGCCTCCATATGAATGCAGCTTATGCCAAGTGAATACTGCACTTCCCTATATTGCCACAGTATATAATTATCTAAATTACACTTAGACCTACTTTAAGTATGAGCGCTCGGGGACATTTTGAATTTCTGAAACGCTGCGAAACTGAAAAGTATTTGTTGTCATTCTATATTCTTCTAGCAAAAGGGAAATTAAATGGATTCCGTTTAAATAAATGGGATGAACTTTGGGAAATTTCTCCAAACGAGTTTGATTACTTCCCATGCAGGGAAGGGGTAAAGTTATTAGGGGAGTGAGTCTTTATGCATGTAAATGCTTAACAATTCTTGTGATATTTGTCAGGTTAATTTTAATCTGCATAAACAGTTGGACATGAGTCACGAGGGTGCCTAAAGTTTATAGATTGGATTCTGGATTCTTACCCACCTGAAACCCACCCACTGTCAGTTTAAACAGATGTGATGCAGCAGCATGCAACCACTGGCTGCAAATGATTTCACAATTGGAGATGATAGAAAGTTAGAAAACATTTATATGAAAGGTCCAGAAGAACCACAAATGCTTCCTCTCGCCCTCTATCCAGTACTGCTCGGGATGTATAGGGTCTGGTGGGTGGTTCAAATCCTCCAGTAATCAATAATTAAATAAAGTAATCAGAAATAATTAAAAGAAACTTCAAACGGGTTAATCGGGCAAAAACTGCATTGATCATTTCCATTATTGGCTAAATTTGCCGACAACACGGCCGCGGTGGCACAGAGTTGCTGCCTTACAGCGCTTGCAACGCCAGAGACCCGGGTTTGATCTCGGCTACAGGTGCTGTCTACGGAGTTTGTACGTTCTCTCCGTGACCGTGGGGGTTTTCTTCATGATCTTTGGTTTCCTCCCACACTCCAAAGACGTACAGGTATGTAGGTTAATTGGCTTGGTGTATGTGTAAATTGTCCCTAGTGTGTGTGTAGGATAGTGTAAATGTGCGGGGATCGCTCGTTGGTTGGAAGCCTGCCAGATGTCTAAAGTAAAAATACAGTTTTTATCTTCTGGTTTCCATTCTTACTAATACTTTGTTTTAATGAAAAAAGTCACTCTGCAATATTTCATTTCCAGATCCCAGCAATTGTAGCAAGTGTTCGGGAGATTTCCATTTCTGTAACCATCATTGCATTTGTCGTGGAGTTAGACATACATAGATAAGTTATTTGGAAATCGATGAGGCCGTGAGAATAAATCATTGTCCATTTACCTCTGGGGCCTGTGTTTGAATCCAGACAGACAGATGGCAGAAAAGTTTCCTTTCTCAGCTGGCTGTTAATTATCTTAAATGAGTTTCAGTCCAGTTCCCAATGGACTTGTGTCCAGTGCAGAGAACTGCCCTTTCATTTCGAAGAGCTGGCATGCGATTAGCGTTTTTATTCAAAGAGGTTATGAGGATATGAACTCTGGGAGGATTAAGTCCCTCATGCACAGAGGATCTTCCAGGAGATTGGTCTGAAGGCTATGTTGTCAATGTAAGGTATAAGGACATTGAATATGGGTCAGGATTGTTAAATATTGCATTTTACAGCAAAGTAGGAACTTTTAATTAAAAACAACAGATTCCTTCCATCGAGTCCCTAGATTTACACAGCGAGTCTAATTTGTTGTGTAGGAGTCCCACATTTCAAAAATGTATATTATTCCACTGAAATGGTAATCCCAGCTGTATGATAAGTAGTGATGATTGGGAAGGTGGGTAGGTTGTCCTTAAAAGCAGGCTTCTTTTCTCTTGCTTGAATGTGTTTGCTTCTTTTCATCTTCCAGGATAAGAGCTGTATCCATTGGGAATGATTTACCAGGAGCTTTCAGGTGGAGTACTGATTTACCAGGAGCTTGCATATGGAGTAGTCTGAAGTGTTGATTGTGCAGGGGTGCAAAATGTCACTCCCAGCAACAAGGAATCACCATTGAAACACCAAGCATTACCAAGCTATTGTTAAATTTCAAGTTTTTCCTTTATATTTACCAGCTCTGAGCCCATTAAGAATGATCTGTATGGTCTGTAATTAGAGTCTAAACATTTTCCTGTAAAATGATAGTGTGGAATATACATGAGCTGCAAAATGAAATTTTAACTTGTGGCCAGTGTTATTGGTCAATAAGCTGCTTTTGTTGACTTGTCAACTCTGACCTGAAATGTTATCTGTTTCTCTTCCTCCAGATGCAGCCTGACCTGTATTTTTCTTTTATTACTGCAGTATCTTAACCAGTTGTCATTTCCTGTAATGACAATCGGGCACCTTTTATTACTGTAAAAGGGTTCCTTAGGGGTAGCGCGCGATGGCATTGTGATTCTATTGTATAGAAAGAAATGTGCCACAATGTGTGAGAGCATTTGAGGCATACCTCACGAGCATCAATGACAAGGTGCCTCTCCCGGTAACCCGCCCAGAACCCTGTTGGACAAAACAGCAAAACTAGATCATAGTTCCAAATGTAACAACAAATGTGCACATTTACTTTAGCGTGGATCCAGCTGTTATAAAAATTACTGTGGAACAGTAGTTTCTATAGCAACAAGCACAGCTTCAAAGAAGCGTTCTGCACCAGATGTAGTGTTAGACACCTCTGGTACAGCCATTCATTTTATGTGCAAGTTATTTCCTCAGAAGCTGTTTCTCCCCTTTTTGTCAGTCTTGCCCTGTTGCACTTACTTGCACTGCAGTCTACATCCATAAAAATGGGTTTTGTTTTGACACATTCACAAATCCAAAGTGTGAGTCTTAATAATGAAAAACCATCTGCAACAAATGTGAGACTCTCTCTATATCCAACTGTGTGCTTGAACAGCTGGCCGTTCCAAATTCTGGCTGTTACACGAGGAAAGAGCTTTATGCAGATATGTTAGCACAGCTAATAGTAGTACTATTCATCTGAACCTGACAAGCCATTCCCCAAGCAGCGCAAGGGTGACAGAAGCTGTCATTCATCTTAACTTTCTCTGCTTTCTTAATTCGGAAGCTGGCAGGAAATTGTGACACATAACCATATGCTAAATTAGGGAAGATGATGCCAAAATGGCTGTTTGCTTAGGTACCAAACTCGCAATTGAATGCTGGCGGGACGTGGTCCTTATTTGAACATTTGCTCTGGCGTTGCATTTACATATAGGACTGAAGTAACCCGATATTACAAAATGTCATGCAACAGATGTACTATCAAAGTCTGAAGAAGGGTTTCAACCCGGAAAGTCGCCCATTCTTTCTCTCCAGAGATGCTGCCTGTCCACTGAGTTACTCCAGCATTTTGTGTCTAAATTTGGTTTAAACCAGCATCTGCAGTTCCTTCATACACAGATGTACTATCAATGTCACTGAATGATTTTCTATATAAATATGGGTGATGAGATGCCAATAAGAATAGCGAGAGAAGAGATGCACAGCAGTTATGTAAAATAATTTGCTATTAACCACGTTTTATCTACACCTTTTATAAATTGCAAATATAATTATATTTTTTATTACACTACTCATTGGAATTGCATTATGGATTGTGAAGAAATATTCAAGTAATTGCTCTTTTTAGAAATTCAGGCATTTTTTAATCTCCTTTAAAACAGGCAAAATTCAGTTCTTGCTCAGCATTATCCATTTCACCATCTATGTATCTCCATGGAGAATTCAACTGCAGTTATTGGAGCAAGAACTGATCACATGGTTGATATTGAGGAGAAGCTTGACTGCAGGAAGATACAGATGGTCTGATAAGTTAGGCTGAAAAACATTAAATAGAATTTAATTCTGAGAAGTATGGCTAACATAAGGTGTTGGTGTGTGGATGAACAAATGAAACTGGAATGTGCATCACAGGTTTTTAAAGGTACCAGGACGGGACAGTAAGGTGGTTAAAGAGGCATCCAGGATGGGTTATTTTATTAATTGAGGCATCAAGTATAAGAAGTTATACTAAAGTCAAACTTTGGCTGAACAAGCATTGTGAAAGATACTAGACAAATCTAGTCACCAAATCACAGGAAAGCTCTGTTTGCATGAGAGGATGCAGAAACGATTTACAAGGACTTTACCAGAACTGAAAAAATGTTAATTATGAAGAAAGATGAGATAAACTGAAGCTGTTTCCACTGGGATGGAGAAGGCTGAGGGCAAGACTTAAGGCATTTAAAATCATAGGAAATAGGTGCAGGAGTTGGCCATTCGGCCCTTCGAGCCAGCACCACCATTCAATATGTTCATGACTGATCATCCAAAATTAGTGGACCTCTATACCCCTTGATTCCGTTAGCCCTAGGAGCTACAATCTAACTCTGATGAGGGGGTTAAATGCAGTGAGGGGGCTAATTGTGAAGGATTTTATTAAATCTGCAGAGAGGTGAAAACTCAGTATTATCCATTTCAGTGTTGATAATTATTGATACGATAAAAATTGAAAGAGTGGTGATAAAAATTGAAAGATTTGATAGGAAGTGAAAAGGTGAGGATATTTCTAAGCAGTGGTGTCATGAGCAAGTACCCATCCAAGGGGAAAAGTAGGAAGATTTTGAGGAGCTATTAATTTCTGGGAATGGCTGCTCCTAGTTAAAGGAAGAGGTCCAGTTATGGGAGAGACTGTATTTTGAGGTGCAGTGCTGTGTTTTTAGGGTAAATTCTGTTGCTTTGGCTCCAGAGACTTTGGCGAAGATGCTAAGCGTAGGTAGAAGGTAAAATGATGAAAGGCCATTTTTCTTCATTGCTACCTCGGGTCTTGCTGCACTCGGGATAACAGTTGAGGCACTGATATGCTCCATCTACAGGATGTGGGAGATCAGGGAAACTTCTTGCGTTCCTGAGATCTACACTTGTGGGAAGTGTGGCCAGCTCCAGTTCCTGATGGACCGTATGAAGGAGCTGGAGCTAGACATTCTCGGGATAGTTCGGAGGCTGAGGGGTTTGTCGAGTTGTAATCCAAGGTGCAGACAGAAACTATATGGCTATCAGGAATGAGAAAGGGAGTAAGCAGAAAGTGCAGGATTCCCCTGTGGCCATTCCCCTCAAACAAGTATATTTCGAAAAGAACAGCATTAGCAGCCAGATCACAGCTCAGTTTAGTTTATTCTCACATGTACCGAGGTTTGAGTAGAGATTTGAGACTGGACCGATTGTAATACGTGATTGTAGATCTGCTTCTGTGGCTAGCATGCAAATGTTGCCTGGGTTGGGCACCATCATGGAAGCAGAATCTGCAAGCAGATCTGTGGCCCCAAGACTGGTTCTGAGGCACAGTAGGGAAGAGTGAAGTCAGACGGAGAGATTGTGAGAGGAGACCCATTAAGTGGGGGCCAGATAGGACACTCCATGACTCTAAACACGACTCCAGGATGGTGCATTGCCCCTCCAATGCCAGGGTCCAGGTTGTCTCTAGTGGCTGCAGAACATTCTCTGGGGAGAGGGTCAGCAGCCAGCAGTTTTTGTGCACATTGTCACAAGTGAGATTGGTAGGAAAAGGGACATGAAACTGCAGAGTGAATATAGGGAGATAGGCAAAGTGTTAAAAAGCAAGACCTCCAGGAAAGTGATCTTCCATAAAAGTAGCATCACAGGTAAGTAGGGTGATGAAGGCGGCTTTTGGCATGCAAGCCTTCAGTGAGGGAATTGAATATAGAAGTTGAGATTTTGCTATACATACAAAATATTGGTGAGGCTTCTGTTTAGTTTTGGTAACCCTGCTCTAGAAAAGATAACATTAAGCTGGAAAGAGTTATGAGAACATTTGAGGATGTTTGCAGGCCTCTAGGGCCTGAGCTATAGGAAGATATTTGCAGGCTAAGACTTTATTCCTTGGAGCATAGGAGTGTATATAATCACGAGGGGAATAGAAGGGTGAATGCACTCTTTTTCCCTGGGGAGAAGAATCAAGAACTAGAGGGCATAGGTTTAAAGTGAGAGGGGAAATAATTAATAGGACCCTGAGATGGAACCTTTTCCACAGAGGGTGGGATTGTATGCAACAAGCTGCCAGAGCAGTTAGTTGAGGCAGGTACAACAATTAATTAGTTTAGTTTATTATTGTCATGTGTACCAAGGTACAGCGAAAAGCTTTTTGTTGTGTGTTATCCAGTCAAAGAGAAGACTATACATGTTTACAATCAAGCCACCCACTGCATACAGATTTACAAGATTTAAAAGATACTTGGACAGGTACATGAATTGGAAAGCTTTAGAGGGATGTGGACAAATGTGGCCAAAGGAGGCTGGCTTAGCTTCGACACCATGGTTGGCATGGACAAGTTGAGACAAAGGCCCAGGTTCCATGTTGTACATCTCCATGAGGGTGGTGGAGGCTATGTGATTAGAAATAATGATTATGGAGATAGATAAATATTTGAGGAATGGAGGTGTTGGGGGATATGTGGAAATGGCACAAACTATGAGCCTGGGAGGGTTTCTTGATTAGTACAGGTGTCGGAGATAATGACAATGGGATTAGGAGGGAGAGATAGATCAGCCATGATTGGATGGTGGAGTAGACTTGATGGGCCGAATGACCTAATTCTGCTCTAATCATTTATGATCTTACGAAACTTTCTTGTTCTTGAAAAGGAATCATTCCCTTGCACCCTCACGTTCTACCCAAGGGGTGGTAGAACCTGAAGCCATTATCACAAAGCAGGATTGGGATGTACGAAGGGTAGTGACCTCCCGGACTAGCAATCCAATGCTGGAAAGTAGGAAGCTGGCTTGCTCTTTTATGACTCTCATGAAATGAGCTTTTGTTATCAAGGGGTAGAGAGTTGGCCACAGTCAGTCAGCAGCTCGTTCAACATCAATCTCTATGGTCCCAATGCAAATTGAGCACAGCAACTGAGGGTTGGATGTGTATGTATGGGAAACGAGATGGGGCCTGCTGTGCGTGGCCTAATTGCTGGAACACTGGGAATACTAAGCAATAGGGATGGGAACTCCGAAGTTGAGACCGAGTTTTGCAATCAGCTTCCAGACTAGCCACAGGACAAACTGATCACTGCATAGGAGAGCTGTTGGTGAGGGAAAACAGATATAGGAATGGGCCCCGACAACTGGAGGAGATTGGGGTTAGTTCAGCCTGTGGCCAGGGTGGGAGGATCTGCAACAGCGATGATGGGGATTAGCAGGGATGGCCAAACGTTGTGTAAACCTGGAGACACAAGGAACTGTGTGCAATGCACAAAGTGCTGGAGTAACTCAGCAGGTCAGACAGCATCTGTGGATGGAATGGATAGGCGATATTTCCCAGTTGGTACCTTTCTCCACACTGATTGTAGTAGGCGGGGATAAAGCTGGAAAAGAGGTGGGAGTGGGGGGGACAATGCCTGACAAGTGATAGGTGGATGCAGGTGATTGGAAAATGGATGGACAAATGCTAGACATGAAAAGGATACACATAGTGCTAGATAAGGAGAGAAGAAGAGTGAAATAGAGCCGGAGGGACAGATATGCAGTGCATTCAGAAAGTATTCAGACCCCTTCACTTTTTCCACATTTTGTTATGTTATAGCCTTATTTTAAAATGGATTATATTCTTTTTTTTTATCATCAATCTACACACAATACCCCAGAATGAAGAGGTGAAAACAGGTGTTTAGAAATTTTTGCAAAGTAATTAAAAAGAAATGACTGAAATATCACCTTTACATAAGTATTCAGACCCTTTGCTATGACACTCAAAATTGAGCTTAGGTTCATCCTGTTTCCATTGATATTTCTACAACTTGATTGGAGTCCACCAGTGGTAAATTTAATTGATTGGACATGATTTGGAAAGGTACTCTACTATCTATATAAGGTCCCACAGTTGACAGTGCATGTCAGAGCAAAACCCAAGCCATGAAGACAAAGCAATTGTCTGTGGACCTCCAAGACAGGATTGTGTCGAGACACAGTTCTGGGGAAGGGTATAAAACAATTTCTGCAGCATTGCAGGTCCTGAAGAGCACAGTGGCCTCTGTCATTCTTAAATGGAAGAACTTTGGAACCACCAGGACTCTTCATAGAACTGGCCACCCGGCCAAACTGAGCAATCGGGGGAGAAGGGCCTTGATCAGGGAGATGACCAAGAACCTGATGGTCACTCTGACAGAGCTCCAGAGTTCCTCTGTGGAGATGGGAGAACCTTCCAGAAGGACAACTATATCTGCAGCATTCCACCAATCAGGTCTTTATGGTAGAGTGGCCTGACGGAAGCCACTCGTCAGTAAAAGGCACATGACAGTCCGCTTGGAGTTTGCCAAAAGGTATGAGAAACAAGATTCTCTGGTTTGATGAAGCCAAGATTGAACTCTGGCCTGAATGCCAAGCATCACATCTGGAGGAAACCAGGCACTGCTCACCACCTGGCCAACACCATACCTATGATGAAGCATGGTGGTGGCAGCATCATGCTGTGGGGATGTTTTTCAGCGACGGGAACTGGGAGACTTGTCAGGATCGAGGGAAAGAAGCAAAGTACAGAGAGATCCTTGATGAAAACCTGCTCCAGAGTGTTCTGGATCTCAGACTGGGACTGGGGTTCACCTTCCAATAGGACAACGACCCTAAGCACACAGCCAAGACAATGCAGGAGTGGCTTCGTGACAAGTCTGTGAATGTCCTTGAGTGGCCCAGCCAGAGCCTGGACTTGAACCCGATCGAACATCTCTGGAGGGACCTGAAAATAGCTGTGCATCGACGCTCCCCATCCAACATGAGAGAGCTTGCGAGGATCTGCAGAGAATGGGAGAAATTACCCAAATGCAGGTGTGCCAAGCTTGTAGCGTCATACCCAAGAAGACTTGAGGCTGTAATCGCTGCTAAAGGTGCCTCAACAAAGTAAAGGGTCTTATGTAAATGTGGTATTTCAGTGATTTCTTTTTAATTACGTTTTTATTATGGGATATATATTGTATGTAGATTGATGATAAAAAAAAAAAGAATTTAATCCATTTTAGAATAAGGCTGTAACGTAACAAAATGTGGAAAAAGTGAAGGGGTCTGAATACTTTCTGAATGCACTGTATGTGAGGGGATGGGAGGACCAGGGTATAGGGATTGTGTGTGAGGGAGGAAGATCCTGGCCACTCGCTGTGAGGCTCTCTTTGCTACGGGGAGATCCGCGACACGGCTGTGGTTCAGACGGGACCAGGAGTTTCGCAAATTTATTCATTTGAAATCTGCAACCAACCCCCCCCCCCCCATGGCTGCAGCTAATTAACATCCAGAACGTTGCTACTTGTTCTGTGCGAATGTACAGTCAAAATTTGTCCCCCACATATTATTAGAACTGCGCCAATTATTTTTTTTAATCTTAACTAGTTTGGATTTTGTCTGTCACTGGAATCTGCGTGTTTATTTTTGTTTGCTGTTTCCCCTCTTCTCTTAACCCTGAGAAACGATAGATGTTTAAGGATTCAGTTGTGAACTTTCCGAGCAGGCTTTCCGCTGGTAATTAGAATACTGCTTAGCAAAATATTCGCCGGCATTTCATTAAGCCACTCGTTGTTTTATTTGAGTGCTCGGCGCTTGTTGTGTGTTTGTTTTGTTTCTCTCAACCTCTAACAAGAGTCGCCACGGGAACTGGTTCCGCAGGCTCGGGGTCAGCAGGAGCCAAATCTGTGCCATCTGCTCGTGGCACTTGCAGCCAAACTGCATCGTGGAGACAGCACTGCCAGTGGCAGTGAAAGTCACCTCCTGTCTCGTCTGCTTTTTTTTTTTGCTTGCTCACAAAGGAATCAGTAAACGTGCTCCACTTATTGCCCTTACCCCTGACAGGCAGGGGTGTTGGACACCAACCACTGGTAGCAAGTGATGCATTCTCGCTGAATGATATCAGCAGCATCAGTTTCACCAGCCGGCTGTAGTTACTGGAGGAGGTCACTGAGGACGTCCTGCAGAAGTAAGGGGTACTCACAGATCACGCGGTGTGGCCTTTCAATGCACGAAGGGTTCCAGGTGCAGATGGCGCATCGATAGTTTAGTTTGAGATACAACGAGGAAACAGGCCCTTCGGCCCACCGAGTCCACACCGACCAGCGATGCCCGCACATTAGCACTATCCTACACAGACTAGGGACAATTTACATTTATACCAAGCCAATTAACCTACAAACCTGTATGTCTGGAGTGTGGGAGGAAACCGGAGCACCCGGAGAAAACCCACGCAGGTGACGGGGAGAATGTACAAACTCCATACAAACAGCACCCATAGTCAGGATCGGAGCCGGGGCTCTAGATCTGTAAAGCAGCAACTCTACTGCTGTGCCTCCTGTGCCGATGTGGAGATTGTCTTAAGGTACACAATCGAGAGGAGCGATGTAAGTGTGGGTAGGATTGGCAAGTGCAGAGAACTTCGTAAACATTCAATTTGACGTCGGCGATGAAAGGGAAAAGAAGTTCTGCCAATGTATCTGCTGCTTTTATGGTGCAAGGTACAACTCCTTGTCTATTGGCAGGTGTTTAATCATAGTTTTATCGCAAATAATGCTGATGTTTCCTCAATACATTTCAGCTGCAGTTTGTGATTCACATCTGCAGCCAGGCCAGTCCAGATCACTCTTATCCCCTCTCCCCCTCCTCCAACTGAGATAGGATCATTCACTGCCGATCAGGCTTCAAATCAATGAACCACTGTTCTCCAAGGTTTAATTGCACCATGTTGGTGTACCTTCCCAATAAAGCCCCTGCATATTTGGATGCATTGAATACAAAGGTTCGATAGACTCTGGAAACCAGGTCCCTGACCTCATTCACTTTGCTGAGAAGTAGCAGACAGCATGGGGCATCACAGGAGCAATGGCTGGGTAAGTGAGGAGATTGTGTGCTGGAGGAGTGAGTAAGTGACTGACGGAGAGTGGTGATGGTGAGCGATCGATCCTGCTGGAAACAACCTGTGGGATAGGGACGCGTAAGTGATTCTTCCAGCTTGTGTATAGGAGAGGAAATTTAAACCTACCTTTATATAACATTTCATCGTAGCTTCCTTGATTGCAGATTTGTCTGGCGTTTCCAACACAGTACTGCAATGCAAGATATAGGGAAATACTAAAGTGTTTTATGTTATGGAGGTCAAGTGGGTAACTAGGAAAGAAGTCCCAAAGTAGCAATCTGTGCATGGATCAAACCTTAAATTAATACATCTCATCCAACTTCACTATAGAGCAGGACTTAGTGGTTGGAGAATTCGGAGAGCAAATTACTATCGAGAAGGAAAAGATAATAGATATCACAGCAGCTTAGAGTTGGATAAATTCCCAAGACCCGATGACTTTCATTCTAGGCTTATAGGAAGCAAGAACCATCCAATCCCAAGGACAATCCCAAAAGATTTTATAAATAAGGGGCAAAAGGATAACAAGAGAGAGTGGGACCAGGAATCAAAGCAGTCACCCCTGTGCGGAGCCACAGGAGATGGGCAAGGTCCTAAATGAGTATTTCTCCTCTGTATTTACCGAGGAGAAAGACAGTAGGACGGAGGAAATTGGAACAGTCACTGGAAGTGTCTTGAGAGCAGTCAGGGTTACTGTCTAAGACGTACTGAAGGTGCTGTCGTGTTTGAAGGTAGACAAATCTCCAGGGCCTGATCTGATATATCCGAGCACATTGTCTTGAGACCTCGGTATAAGGCGCCCGTAAATAAAATCCATTATTATTATTATTATTGTCTGAATGACAATAAAGTTTCCAAGATATACCAAGATTGTAGGAAACCAGAGAGGAATTTGCGGGAGCCCTGGTTGAAATTTACGAGTCGTCCTCAAATACAGGAGAGGTGCCGGAAGACTGGAGGGTGGCAAATGAAGAAGGGTTTCGGCCCGAAACGTTGCCTATTTCCTTCGCTCCATAGATGCTGCTGCACCCGCTGAGTTTCTCCAGCATTTTTGTGTACCTTCGGAGGGTGGCAAATGTTGTGCCTCATTTCAAGAAGGGCTGCAGGGAAAATGCTGGGAACTATAGGCCAGTGAGAACAACTGTCGTTGATAAGTTACTGGAGAATATTATGAGGGATAGGATATACAGACATTTGGATGGGCAAGGGCTGATTAGGGATAGACAGCATGGTTTTGTACGTGGGAGGTCGTGTCTCACAAATCTGATTAATTTTTTTGAAGACATGACCAAAGAGGTTGAATACGGCAGAGCTGTAGAAGTGTACATGGACTTCAGTAATGCGTTCAACATGGTTTCACATGGTAGGCTGCTCTGGAAGGTTAGATCACATGGATCCAATGAGAGATAGTGGAATGGATAGCAAATTGGCTCCATGGAAGGAAGCAGAGAGTAATGGTGAAAGATTGCCTCAGACTGGATGCCTGTGACTAGTGGTGTGCCTCAGGGTTCGGTGCTGGGCCCGTTGCTGTTTGTCATCTACATCAATAACTTGGATGAGAACTTACTGGGCAAGATTAGCAAGTTTGCTGATGATACAAAAGTTAGTGGTTTTGCAGATAGTGAAGATGGTTGTGAACGATTGCAGCAGGATTTGGATCGATTGGCCAGGTGGGCGGAGGAATGGTTGATGGAATTTAATACAGAGAAGTGTGAGGTGTTACATTTTGGGATGTCGAAAAAGGGCAGGACCTACACAGTAAATGGTAGTCCTCTGGGTATTGTTGTAGAGCAGAGTGATCTGGGAGTACAGGTGCATGTTTCCATGAAGGTCGAGTTGCAGGTAGATAAAGTGATCAAAAAGGCTTTTGGCACTTTGGCCTTCATCAGTCATTGAGTATAGAAGTTGGGAGGTCATGTTGCAGTTTAGTTTAGATACAGGACGGAAACAAGCCCTTTCAGGTCCGTTCCGACCACTATCTTATACCCACTAGGGACAATTTTTACATTTACCAAGCCAATTAACCTGTACGTGTTTGGAGTGTGGGAGGAAACCGAAGATCTCGGAGAAAACCTACGCAGGTCACAGGGAGAACGTGTAAACTCCGTACAGACAGCACCCGTAGTCGGGATCGAACCCGGATCTCTGGCGCTGCATTCGCTGTAAGGCAGCAACTCTACCGCTGTGCCACCGTGGCGCCCTGTAAAAGACGTTGGTGAGACCGCATTTAGAATATTGTGTTCAGTTCTGGGCACCATGTTATAGGAAAGATATTGTCAAGCTTGAGAGGGTTCAGAAAAGATTTACGAGGATGTTGCCAGGACTAGAGGGTGTGAGCTATGGGGAGAGGTTGAGTAGGCTGGGTATCTATTCCATGGAGCGCAGGAGGATGAGGGGAGATCTTTTGAGGTATACAAAATCATGAGAGGAACAGATTGGGTAGATGCATTGAGTCTTTTGCCCAGAGTAGGGGAATCGAGGACCAGAGGACATAGGTTCAAAGCGATGGGGAAAAGATTTAATAGGAGTAACTTTTTCACACAAAGGGTGGTGGGTGTATGGAACAAGCTGCCAGAGGAGATAGTTGAGGCTGGGACTACCCCATCGTTTAAGAAGCAGTTGGACAAGTACATGGATAGGACAGGTTTGGAGGGATATGGACCAAGCGCAGGCAAGTGGGACTAGTGTAGGTGGCACATTGTTGGGCGAGTTGGGCCGAAGGGCCCATTTCCACACTATCACTCTATGACTATCATTGGGGCTTTGATAATGTTTTTTTTAATACGCTCCGGTAGTAGGAGCAGTGCTAGGCGACTGGAGGACAGTGAATATGGCCCCTTTATTCGCGTAGGGAGGCAGGGATACGCCTGGTAAATGGAGGGTCTGGTGTTAGTGATTGGGAATTTGGAAATACAATCGGGGGAGAGAATTAATTTGCACTTGGAAAGGCAGGGTTTGACTGAGAATAGTCAGTCGGGCTTTGTTAAGCGGAGATCCTAGCTGATTAATTTGCGTTCAAAATTTGCGTTTCAAAGCAGTTACTTTGCATGTCAATGAGGGTTGATATACTACTCCATGCATTTTAGGGACAGGAGGTGATGGTTGGTTGGGATTGGAAAACCTGTAATATTAGTAATGTATTGTTTTTCAGATTCACATACAGATTAGTGATATTGTTGATAGTAAGGAGGGCAGTGTTGGTAAAGTAAACTAATGGCAAATGGAATTTAATCCTGAAAAAAATGTGAGGTGATGTGTTTTGGAAGGCAAGGGTGTACACAATGAATGGTGGGACCTTCAGAAGTACAAAGAAAGGACCGTAGGTGATATATTAACACCACAGCACAGATAAGTCATCAGCTGGGCATGGAAAGTAAAAGTAGGAAGTTTAGGGTACAACAGGTACGTGGATAGGAAAGGTTTAAAGGGATAAATGCTTAACATGGGCATGTGGGAAATGGGATGATAGTGTAAATGGGGCATCTTGGTTGGCATGAGCAAGTTGGGCCAAAGGGCCTGCTTCTGTGCTGTGTGACTGACTCTGAAAGCTGGAATGTTGTGTGCATACCATGGAAAGGACTTTATTCCAATGGAGGACGTGCAGAGAAGATTCACCAGGATGTTGTCAGTGACGGTATGCTCAGTTATGAGGGGAGGATGATAGGCTGAGTTTGTTTTCTTCAGAGCAGAGAAGGCAGAGGGGAGATTAGATTGAAGTATACAAAGTTATAAGGATTACTCATGAAGCAGATTATGAAAAACATTTCTTCTTAGCAGAGATGTATATAACCAGAGGGGATAGGTTTAAGGAAAGGAGATTTAGAAGGGATTTAAAGATTATTTATTCCCAAAGACTGGTTGAAATCTCAAATTCACTGCATGGTGAAGGTGAGAATGTTTACAACATTGAAGTATTCTGTTGAGCAATGCCACAGAAGGCTATAGACTGAGTGCTGGAAGTGGAATTAGTATTAATAGGTACTTGATGGCTGCCATAGACACAAAGGCCTGAAGGGCCCGTGGGCATCAATGGGCAATTACTCAGCAGCAGCCTCAGATGTGGAGCTCTTCCACATGTGGAAGAAAAATCCCATTTCAGGCCTGTGCTCACATAAATTATGAAAATAATTTCTGTTTAGGCTGGAGGATGTGATTTAAATGGAAGTTTCTTTCTCGGACACAAAGTACAGAAGGTTTGCAGTTATATAATAACATTCATTATAGATTAGCATTATATAATAACAATGTATTGCAGATGCAAGATGAGGGAGCTGACTTCTCCAAGTATCTAACTTCTGCCTGCCCTGCGAACCGTTGGAAGGATTCCCCACCTTTAGTTCCAAAGTCAAGAACCTTCTCCATTTGCATTTAGTCAGGCCAAGGATATTGTCCTGTCCAAACCTTCAGGCTTCGACTTGATATGTTACAGAAGGACAGGAGATACCTCGGGCTCATTCCACTCAATTCCTATTGTCGCAACCAATCTCTGATATTCACTGGAGGTACAAGGGACTGTCGATGGTGGAATCTTGAGTAAAAAACAAAGTGCTGGAAGAACTTGGAGGTCAGGCAGTTTATGTGGGAAATGGACAAATGGCATTTCAAGTCAGGACTGTTCTTCAGATTGTCTGAAGAAGGGTCTCAACCCAAAATGTTGCCTGTCCATTTCCCTGACGCAGTGGGGCAGATGTTACCCGACTCGCTGAGTTCTTCCCGCAGTTTGTTTTCCACTGATATTTATTTTTCTTCAGTGCAGATTCAATCCTAGCGCATTCTCAGATTCAGCTGGGCTCTGCCATGGCTCCAACACCTTGTTAACTCTTTCTTACTGCAGTTTCGTATCTTGTGATATAGTACCAACAAGCTTCCTGCTGGAATGGAGCAATGATGAATAGAACCCACAATGCAGTCAGTCCAGAACTAAAGTAACGTCCACCTCAGTCAGTAGGCTGCAGTGTGGATATAACACTAGTCCTTGTACATGTTAAAAAGGTGAAATCCAAACTCTCGTTTGCCCACCCATTGATGGACCTCTTGCTATACAGCCACAATATGTTCCTTGATCAACCTGCCCCTGTTTGCTTTTCCTCCACAGAACCAGAGGTGAGGCAATTCATCTCCGATCC
The DNA here is from genome assembly GCA_038087875.1 of Malacoraja senta. Lineage (NCBI taxonomy): Eukaryota > Metazoa > Chordata > Chondrichthyes > Rajiformes > Rajidae > Malacoraja > Malacoraja senta. Next base: position 158,892,830 of record CM075977.1, read on the forward strand.
CCATGGACTGCCTAAAAGGGAGATTCACACCAATTCTAACTTGACAAGGTATCGGGATGTGAACAACTTTAAAAAGGTGACGAGTGAAAGCTGAGGGTGTTTTGATAAGGGAACATAACAAAAGTAGTTCACAACAGACCATCCAGCAAATATCTGATTTTGGAGGAGTGGGCTTCATGCTTGCCATTTTAGTGCAATAGGTGACCTCACAGAGCCCCAAAAAACACCCCAAAGCCAGATTTCTAAGTCGGGTTTTGAAATTCCTTGTGCTTGATTTTTTTATTTTATATATTAAAGGCAGAGTAATTGCAAATGTGGGACTAAAAATAGCTCACAGGTCCTGCCAACACAGGTTCCCAATTATGCTGACAGGACTGAGACCTCCACAAGATGGTAGTCTAGTGATGAATTAATGGTCTGACAGCTCCAAGAATAATGCAAGAAGTTGACAGGCTCTTCCAGAATCCACTCCTAATTCTTAAATCACAATTTGTACGTCTGCCTCTTTTCAGCTTATTGACATGTTGGTAGCGAACTATTAAGCTGTCATCTTAATAATATTCCTCTTGCAAACCAATTTCTTTGCTTTCTCCTGCCTTTGGACGTGACATTGTGAGCACCATTTTACATGAGAAATGTATTGCTGCACTTTGTGTATGGTTTACGATATAAAGATCTGACTGAGTGTGCAATTCTGCGCTGCTGATGGAAGTTAACTTGTGAAATTTAAGCACTGGCAATACCTGATTTGTGTTCAACAAGGTTAACACACAAGGTAATTCTCGAGTTTGCACCACCAGCAGGAAACCTTCCTTTTCTGGCAGATCACTGGGATACCAAGCTGCTTTGCACGTGATTTTTGTCCATTAATAGTCTGGATGATAAAAACCCAATTTCCTGTGATATATACCATTAACCGGAGAGTCCTTTCAGTCGTACCAGCCGGGAAGATAGTCTCCAAGGTAACAAACTTCAAGGAACAGTATAAGACAGAGCTGAATAAGGACCCATTCCATGTACAGACTTTCAATCACCTAAACTCTAGAGTACATTAGACTATCTTTATTTCACAGTTATTCCCAGAACAATAGCCCAATAAAACATTTTCTCAAGCTTGCTATTGGTCTAATTACTATCCTGTGCACTAAGCTACAGTAAAAAAGTTTGCTTGGCATTCTGTCCAAGCAGATAATAGTCTGAGGAAGGGTCTCGACCTGACACGTCCCCCATTCCTTCTCTCCAGCGATGCTGCCTGTCCCGCTGAGTTACTCCAGCTTTTTGTGTCTATCTTTGGTTCCTACAGATAATACCATACATGTGTACATTAGGCAGCGCAAAAAGAGAAAAGAAACAGTACAGTGTTACAGCCCCAGCAAAGAAAGTGCAGTTTTTAAATGGTGCAAGAGCTATAACAAGGTAGAGATGATGATAGGGAATACATCCTTTGCATTTGAGAGGTCTGATAATAGTATCGTAGAAGCTATTTGGAATCTGGTGGTGTGTGATTTCAAGCTCTTGTACCCTCTGCCCAATGCGAGAGTAGAGAGGAGGGAATGAGCTGATTATGTTGGCAGTTTTCCCGATGCAGGATGAAATGCAGATGGAGTTTGGAGATACAGCATGGAAACGGGCCCTTCTGCCCACCTACTGCACACTGACCATCAATCACCTGTACACTAGGGTTTTTTTATCCTACTTTTGCATCCTATAATCTGGGGCAAATTTACAGAAGCCAATTAATCTACAAACCTACACATTTTTGGAACATGGGAGGAAAATGGAGCAACCAGAGAAAACCCACATGCACACTGGGAGCATGTACAAACTCTGCACATACAGCCCTATCATCAGGATTGAATCCATTCCTCTGGAAATGTGAGGCTCCATGGCTGCGCCACTTTGCTGCCCCAAAGTTGATTCAGAGTGGGATGGGGAAGGCTGGTTTGAGGACCACTGGGTTCAGTGAATACAGATACTTTATTATGTGGTATGTAACAGTTGGAAAGTCAAAATTTCTGTCCCTTTCAGTCTGTTGAACTGCAGATGGATCACATCAGCATCATACCGGGCATCCTATTACTGGCTTCTGTTAAGATTAGCAGGTAACCATGAAGGGAACACTATTGTCCTTACTTAAATCAAAGGAGAGTGTAGGCAACTGGGTCCAAGAAAGATTGTCTTGTGGAGGCAGCATTGAAACTAACACTGTAATTTGCACTCATCTTTAGCAGAATCCTATGTGTGAAGGAGGAGATTGTGAAGGAGGATTGTGAAGTTCAGTGTGAAGGAGGAGTTTGCAGAGAATGTGAAGGGGATAAAAATTAATTAACAGGAAGTACAAAAGCTTACAGCAATCAACCCAGGAAAGCCACAAGGAATGCAGGAATACTATCTTCATTGACATCTTTGATAAGTATCAGGGCTTTGATGAAGGTTGCAGATTTTGCATATATGTGGAGATTCAAACAACATTTGATAAATTACCACATAGTAGACTTGTTAGCAAAATTGAAGGTCATGCAGTTATAGGACCAATGATTGTATGGAAACCACAATAAGGAAACAGTTTCATCCTGCTGAAAATAATGACAACGACAGTTTCCCGCAAATGCTCAGTATTAGACTAACTGCCCTTTTTAAAACATTTTAATGACCTAGTTCTTGCTAAACCAAACCAAACTTCAAAGTCTACAGATAACATTCAACTCAGAAATGTCAGGAATGGTGCAGAGAAGAGTAATAGACTTCCTGATGTCAGAAGTTGACTGGTGAAATAGGTAAGTGGTTGTCAGATGAAAGCAAAGCCTAAAGTGATTCCTTGCAGTTCTCACAGAGATAATTCAAACTAAGGGGTACCATTTTACGAAATGCAAGAACAGAGAAACACGAGGTTAAGTCTACACAAATCTGTCAATGTGCAGGATATGTTGTGCTAGCTGTCGAAAGGAATGAGAGATATTTTGCTTCACATAATTAAACAAAACTATTATAGATTATGAAAGGCTGGCAGTCACTCTGTATCTTTATTTAACACTAGTTAAGCCCGATGGAAAATTATGGAACATCTGAACACCACATTTTCTCTTATGGAGGATATTTCCGGGAATGCAACCACAATTGCGTAATTCACAAAAGCATGATAAATAGAAGCATTTACCTGTCCACCATTAAATAAGATCATGGTAGATCTGATCTTATCCTCAGTTCTACTTTTCCCCAATCCCCATAATCCTCAATTCCTTTATACGGCAAAACTTTATCTCAGCCTTAAAATATTAAGGGGCATCCTTTTGTTTAAGGCTGAGATAAAAGCTAAGATTCCGCACTGAGAGAAATTCCTCCTCATCTGTCTTAAATGGGCAGATCTGTCTTATTCCAAAGCTATGCCCATTATAAATGCCTCCATGAAGAGGAACATTCTCCTGGCATCTACATTGTCAAACTTCCACAGAATATTGAACAAAAAGCAAAGTGCAGCCTCTTGTGCCCCCCTCAATGTTTCAATTAGATCATCCCATATTCTTCTGTTCACTGAATGCTTTGTGGTGCACTGATGTGACAGTGTTAACTCAATTCAGCTCCGCTGACCTGAAATACATAATCATAAAATGGCCTCCTATCTACCAAAGACATTCACCACTACCAAAGATAGACTCAAAATGCTGGAGTAACTCAGCGGGACAGGCAGCATCTCTGGAGAGAAGGAATGGGTGAACACTATCACCTTGTTGTCAATCTACATAACACCCAATGCCAATGTGGCCCTGGATGAATCATACTTGGTCATCAACGTCCTTGAGATAGCACATCCTGATGTCCTATTCTTCTACACAAGTGACTGTCAAAAAAACTAAGGGGCCTGTCCCATTTGCCCGTCATTTACGCGACAGGCCGGAGCGTCATCATGCGTCCGCACAGCCGTCTGGAGCGTGTGACATCATTTGAAGGTAGACACAAAATGCAGGAGTCACTCAGCGGGACCGGCAGCATCTCTGGAGCGAAGGAATGGATGATGTTTCGGGTTGAGACTCTTCTTCAGATTGAAGAAGGGTCTCGACCCGAAACATCACCCATTGCCTCTCTCCAGAGATGCTGCCGGTCCCGCTGAGTTACTCCTGCATTTTGTGTCTACAATCGTCTTGGACCCGCTCTGGGAGTAGGAGTGGGGGCGGATCCAGATCCGCAACGGCCGTGAGCCACAGGCCGAGCTCGGCGATCGCTTGCCTGCTTCTGCTGCTGTTGGAGGTGAGATGTTGCGCCGTACCAGGGTGTCCCATTTGGCCGTCACTTACGCGACAGGCCGGTGGTGCGCGAAGATTTTGTGCAGAACAAAATCCTGGAGCGCTGCTCGATACCGCTCGCAACTCCACACTCCTCCACGCCACTCCATGCGCCCGTCCCACGCTACCCACACGCTACCAGGTCGCGTAAATGGCGCGCAAATGACGGCCAAGTGGGACAGGCCCTTTAGGAACCAAATACCATCAGCACGTCTCCTGCCACACAAGGTGTGTTTAGCCTCTAGACCACTGCTACTCCACCATCAAATATGCCTGTCGATCCATCCCTCGCCCTAATTTTGACAAACATGATCAGTTCTCTAAGTTGCTCCTACCTACTTACAGACAAGAGATTGAAGCCTGAGGCACCAACAAAGAGAGTAATGCAGCAGTGGTTTAAGGATGCTGAGAATCCAGTTAAGATCAGCCTTGAATTAGTAGCTTGGAATATGTTCAATTTTTTCAATATTTATTTGTTTTTTTTATATACTGAACTTTTTTCCTGTTTATTTTGGATTAGATTATGAGTACTATGTTTACATATCTTTTGTGCTGCTGCAAGTAAGAATTTATTTGTTCTATTTCGGGACATGACAGTAAAACACTCAAACATTTATCCAGCTTGAATGAATATACTGTACCTCAGTCATCACCATTTACATCAAGAAATATATAGACAACTGCATATCTACAAAGACAATCAGCATTGAATGTAACCAGAGACATTAGCAGAGTGTGAATCTCCCTGTTTGCTCAATGTCCCGATCTGAGGCTTTCCAAGAAGGATGACCCAGTACAATAAACAAGGTCAAGTATGATCTCTGCAAGGCTTACAGGTAGACAAGAGAGAATTCCAGGAAAAGTTAAAGGCTCAATTCAATCAAAGGATGTCAGGCAACTGTGGCAGGGTGTGAATACCATCATGGACGACAGGTTGAAGTCAGGCGATCTCAGGCAATGGCACACCTCTACGTGATGAGCTCAGTCAGACAGTTCCACTAAGGCATGTTCCTCCGCCCCCAAATGCAGGCTTTAACATCCCCATCCCCCACCCACCCAATAGCATCTCGGTGGCAGGTCGTCAGATCTGTGTCCACAAGGGTAAACCTACAAGGTCTGAATCCTTTTAGAGGTCTTCCTTGTTGTTATCCCAATTGCTCTCTATTGATGGACTCGTCAAGGAGTTTTACAGTTGGCTGCCAACATCCCATGGTAATCCTGCAATTAAAGTGGGAAATATGCTTGCTGAAATTACAACAGGATAAATCTGATGCAGGATCAGTAACTTCATTCAAAGGAGAGCCATAGTTGCAAGGGATAAAGGTAATTCACAATTTTTAATTGAGTTAAATGTATTTAGTTGTTCAAAGTGCTTTCTAGTATTTTTGTTTTAAGACTTTTTAACTAATATTCCATATTAATAGTTTGATTAAATTTTATTGAATGTTCGTGAATTAAACTTTGACATAATGGCAACCAATATGCTTTGATGCTTTGGTATATAATCTGGCAAAGCTTTCTAACATACCGGGCTATGCTTTAGAAGGCTTAACAGATGAGATCAGAGGCAATTTTGTCCAGGAAATTGCAAGTGGACTATGTCCTGGGATGCTCAGCTAATGAAAATCATGTCCTTGGCATCAAAATAAGTATGACCCATGTCCAGTACATCAGACTCCATCCAGGAGGAACAAAATGGAAATCAAGGACTTGATAAATCTCCATTTTACTTCGGAGTCACGTGAGTGACTACGTGAAGAAGACCCGTCAGGGCGCATGCGCGTCATTACGTCTGACGCATTGGCGCCGGACAGCAGGAAGAGGAGCTCCTCCTGTAGGTGAGTAATTTAAAAGCTCCACCAAAGTCGGGGAGACTTTGGAGGAGTTAGTTAGGAGAATAAAGTGCTGCTGTATTTTTTGTCCCTAAAAATTTACAGGAGCATGGAAAAATCAACGAGGTGCAGGCGAGCTGCAGACAAGTTGAGAGAGAGCTGCGGGAGTGCAGTCTCTGAACGGCAGCCTGTTACTTCTGGGGAGTCGCAAACCGGGAGCGGCGCGGCTGCAGACTTTAGCAATGTTACAAAATTTTGAGATTTTAAAAATAAAGTCTGCAATTTATCCCATCAGATAAAGCATAAAAAGAAGTTTAATTTGACATCTAATTCACTTTCATATCTTCAGTATTAAAGTTATGGCCATTTTCATACTCGGAAATTAGCATCTTGTTCCCTATTGCTTTTCCATTGACTTAACACAAAAGCTGTGATCGAGGACAGTTAAAAGCCCATAACTTTCTTAAAAATTAAGAGAACTGTTCTCTTAATTTTTCATTATTATAGATTGAAGCATTCTGAAACAAATATGAAACAATCTTACTTAGAAGTCATGAAATTAAAGCATATAATTAGTTAGTTACCTAATTGTAGCTAATTACAAAATTCAATTACTAGATCTAAACATCTGTCAATTTCTTAAGAATAGATTAACATTTTTAAATAGCCTAAGTGTCCAAATAACATTCACACAAGAATTCACAATATAACATAATTTTTAAATCTCATTGTCATGAATTTACAGGCCAAATGGAAGGAATTGAATGTTTAATACCTGTAAATTAATGGGCATTTAAATCATCTTGTGAGTGAGGATTTCTGGAACGCGATCTTTTGGAACGTTCATTTGCGGTGAATTTAACCCCGTATTGGCATGAAAAATGCTGCCGTTAGTTCGGGGAATAAAATCACCGATTCGCATGAAAAAATGTGAATTAAAGGCTTCTTAAGAAGCACTTTTATACATTTAAATAAACCACTTTCGTTTACCTGTCCCGTGTGTGAAATCCGTCCCCGTTATCGGCGTTGACGGCTTCAGGAGCTGATTTCAAAATGACTCCAGGGCTGACATTGTCGATTTAATAAAAATAAAAAATTCACAAAACGCCCCTAGGAACGATTTTTCAGCAAACGCTTGTACTCCAACTAAATATAATTCAGGACCAGGTAGGAGAAACCCACGTTTTAAGCCCGACCCCCCCCTTAAAGGCGCCAAAATCGCGCACACGGCCAGTGACAGAATTACAGCGCCATTGAAGGTAAGTTTTGTAACATACCTACAGACTTGGCAGTCCAAAGTACCCAGCAAGGTACACAGCCAACGCCAGTCGGGCGGAAGGCAAAAGCCAAGTCTGTCAGGCCCATTGACTCAGCAGAGTCGGGCCAGGAAGAGTCCCGTCCGGGACAGGATACCGTTACCCAGCGGTTATCCCAAATGGAGCAAGTCATACAGGGGTTGCTCCTCAAAGGCACACTCCAGGAGGAGTTGTGTTGGCGGCAGGCCGTGGGGAAGGCTCCGCCAGCAGCACCTGGTAGAGGGCTGCTTGAAGGCACCCTCTTTCAAGAGGTGAGTGCAGAAGGGCAGATGAGCTCTGACCCTGACTCCGATGACGAGTTTGAACGGGAAGAAAGGCAGCTGCCAGAGTTGACACCTTTGGCAGCACAGTTTGCCATGTCATCGGAAGCTGGTGAGCCTCTGGGTGAGGAACTCGCCACCAGCATCAATTACCTCGTCACACATCAGCTACATGAGCTGACCATCGACGAGACTGTCAGGAAACATGAAGCCCCAGTCAACTGTGGCCTGTTGAAAGTTCCTGTTGTAAATAGGATTATTTGGGGCCAGATGGGCATAGCAATGAAAGCCCAGGAGATGAAGTTGCAGCATATTTTAAAGTTGCTGGGGTCTGGCATAACAAGCTTTGCCAGAATGGTTGATGGTGAGGACATGACAAATTTGCAACAAGAGATGCTGGGGCTACTGTGCAGTGCCCACTTTGAGATAAATGGCCTGCGCAAAACTGCGATTAGGCCAACTATCAACCCCAAATTTGCATCACTCCTTCCAGCCTGGCACAGTGCAACCGGCTAATCTACTCTTTGGCGAGGACTTCGCAAAGAAGGTGAAGGAGCTGGAGGAGGAGGCCAAGACGGTGGGCTTAATTAAGCAGCCAGCAGCCACACATCCACCAAAACGAAAATATCCCTACAAGCGTGGAGACTGGTCCGGGCAAGGGACGAGTCGAGCTACCATGCAGCGCAGTTGGCGTTCGGCTGTAGCAGCGCCAGGGAAGGTGGGATATCCAGCTCGAGGCCGGAGAAGGACTCCAGGTGGTAAGGAGGTATGTGGGTCTGGTTCTCATGTAGACAGATCAAATGTAATGCAATTAAAGGTTGGAGGAAGATTACATCTGTTCTTAGAGGAATGGAAACAAATTACCTCAGATATGTTTATACTGAATGTTATTGAAGGGTTTCGAATAGAGTTTAATGTAAATTCTGATTTACCCATGCAACATGTTCCAAAAAGGAGTTTTGAGTTCCGTATCACTGAACAATTGGAAGTTCAGGTGGAACTTGAAAGCTTATGTAATAAAGGTGTAATTGCTAAGGCAGTTTACCAAAGCCAACAGTTTGTGTCCAGTATTTTTCCGAGACCAAAAAAGGATGGGGGATGCAGAATTATCCTGGACCTGACTAGTCTTAACCCTTTTGTATGGTATAGACATTTTAAGATGGAAACGTTTGTGACTGCTAAGCAACTTGTTTCCAGAGGATGCTATATGGCAACTATAGATCTTAAAGATGCGTATTACTCAGTGTCTGTTCATTTGCAGGATAGAAGATATGTAAAATTCAGCTGGATGGGGCAATTATGGCAATACAATGCACTGCCTAATGGTTTGTGTTCAGCTCCTAGAGTATTTACAAAGTTGTTAAAACCTATTCTAGGCATGATGAGAAGTCAAGGCCATGTGCTCATGGCTTAACTTGATGATATCTTGATTGTAGGACAATCAAAGGAAACAGCTGAAGCATCAGTGGCAGTCGTTAAAACCACTTTACAAAGATTGGGCTTCATAACCCATCCAGAGAAATCTAAATTAACACCTGTGACACAAATTGACTATTTGGGATTCACAATAGACTCAATCAACATGATTGTGACCTTGCCCAGGCAAAAAAGGTAGAGCTAATTGAGAGCTGTATCAAGTTAATTGCTGACACACAGCCTTCAATTAGACAGGTGGCAAGTCTGCTTGGGAAATTAGTGGCAGCATTTCCAGCAATTCAATATGGGCCACTTCATTATCAACAATTACAAAGGTCAAAGGAACAAGCACTGAGGATACATTTGGGTCATTATAATAGGCCTATGCATCTATCAGTAGAGGCTGTTGCTGATGTACAATGGTGGATTCAGCATGTGTCCACTAGTAGTTCCAAAGTGTTATTGGACCAAGCTTCCATGATTTTGCAGACAGATGTCAGTGCACTTGGGTGGGGTGCTACTGATACGAGATCCAGCTGTGGAGGCAGATGGACTGAGCAAGAGTCATTGCTTCTGCAAACATGGGGAATTAACCATTTAGAGCTTTTAGGAGTATTTTATGGACTTAAGGCTTATTGCGCTAACAAAACTAGCTTGCATGTTCAGTGTCAAATAGACAACACTACAGCAGTTGCATATATTAATCATATGGGTGGAATCAAATTGTTATCATGTGACAGGTTGGCAAATCAAATTTAGACCTGGTGTATGGATAGAGATATTTGGATTTCAGCTATCTATCTGCCAGGAAAACTCAATATAGTAGCAGATGCCAGGTCATGAAAATTCCATGATAATACAGAGTGGATGTTGAACCAGGACGTGTTCAAGGACATAGTACTTGCATATGGAATGCCAGATATCAATTTGTTTGCATCCAGGCTTAACCACCAGCTGCCAAAATATGTTTCATGGGAACCAGATCCAGGGGCAGTGGCAATTGATGCTTTTTCGCTAAATTGGGGTAATATGTTTGTGTACATTTTTCCACCATTCTGCCTCATAGGTCGGTGTCTGCAAAAAATCAAGCAGGATGCCGCTTCAGGGGTGTTGGTGATACCAAATTGGCCAACTCAACCATGGTTCCCTTTGATGTTACAGATAGCGATCCAACCTCCTTTGCTGATTCCAAAGAGTAGGAATTTACTGGAGCATCCGGTAACGCGTGAAATTCATCCGTTATGTGATCATATTGATCTGTTAATTTGCAGGTTTTAAGAAGGCCTTCCTGGGTCGAGGACTTTCTCGGCGAACGGTGGATATGCTCACTGCAGCCTGGAGAGAGAGTACTCAAAAGCAGTATATTACTTATGTAAAAAAATGGGAACAATATTGTGTTGAAAAGAATATTCAATATAATACTGTAGTTATTGAAAATATTTTAGTTTTTATGCACACTCTATTATGATGAGGGTCTCAGTTATAGTGCTACCAATACAGCTAGAAGTGCTTTGTCCTCATATCTTGTAATAGGTACACGGACAGAAGGTATAGGCTCTCACCCTCTCATATCTCGGTTGATGAAAGGAATCTTTAATTCCAAACCTCCAAAACCTAGGTATATGGTTATCTGGGATGTAAGTGTTGTTCTTAACATGCTTCGTCATTGGGTCCCTGTCACGTCTATGACTTTGTCAAAATTAACCATAAAATTGGCTATGCTAATGGCATTGGTTTCAGCACAGAGAGTGCAGACTTTGCAAAAAACTTTAGTTAGATAGAATGGAAGTCACTGCAAAGAATGTTATGTTTTATATTTATGACCTGCTCAAACAAAGTAGGCCAGGTGTGACAGGACTTAAGATTGTGTTCTCAGCATATCCTACAGATCCAAGTTTATGTGTAAGGACACATTTGTTACTTTACATTGAAGCCACAAGGGCTTTAAGACATGAAGAAACAGGATTATTTATCAGCTACAAGAAGCCACATAAAAGAGTGGTAGTTCAGACTATCAAGGTGGTTAAAGCAAGTGTTGGTTCAGGCAGGAATTAACACTGATGTGTTTACATCTTATTCCACTAGGGCAGCAGCAACATCGGCGGCCAGGGTGATGGACGTTCCCATCGACCATATACTAAAAGCCGCAGGGTGGCAAAATGAACTTGTGTTTCAGCAATACTACCATCGGCTGATTGCCGATGGAGGGCTGTTTGCCAACTCTATATTAAGTTCTGTTAATACTGTTTAATTCTGTTTCAATTCTGTTTAATTCTGTTTTCATTTTGCCCCTAAGTTAGAGGGCTTATTGTTTGTTTTATGACTAAAATAAAACTGTTATTGCATGATATTCAGTGTCATGTTTACAGCATTATTGATTATACTCAGTCAATCAATGCAGTGAGAAGCCGGGATTTTGATCTGCGGCATAAAATCACAGAGCTTTGAAATCTTCACCTAGTCACTCACGTGACTCCGAAGTAAAATAGTAAGATTAAACGAGAACTTACCAGTTTGAAGTTTGATCTTTATTTTATGAGGAGTTACGTTGGTGATTACGTGCCCGCCACGCCCAACCCTCTCTCATAAAAAAGGTCATAATGGTAGTTCTCATGTTCCTCATCTTAATATGTTACTTCAATTATTGTGTTGTCTGTGATTTCATACCGCTGCTTTGAAGATTGACGCGCATGCGTCCTGACGGGTCTTCTTCACGTAATCACCAACGTAACTCCTCATAAAATAAAGATCAAACTTCAAACTGGTATGTTCTCGTTTAATCTTACTATTAAACTCTATTTTTTAATAATGATCATTTTAAAATCTAAATACCATGAATTAATGGGCAAAATAACGTATTGGTCATTATCTAGTTTTTGTCACATTGCTGCTTGTGGGAGCCAGTTGCTTCCAATCTTGACTGATGCATTTCCTGCAGGAGCAGTATTCCACACTTCAAAAGTTCTTCATTGGCTATAAAGCACTGTGGGATATTCTGAAAGGAATATTGAAGCTTTCTGATAGCAGGTCTTCTACAGTGAAGCCTCAATGACTAACCCTGATCTCTTGGCAGAATGTATATTCATCAAACCAGGGCTGACATCTTAAAAAATGTCCCTAATACCCACATTTCCTCAGGTAGCTGCTAAATCTGTGATCCTCCATTGCTGCCTTGCAATCCTGGCTTACGAATTTGCCAGCCAGCCGGACAATCAGGTGGCTGCTGGTCAGAAAGTAGCAAACAGCAAATGAAAATAGCAAACAGCAAATGAATTTGATTAAATCGGGCAGAACCTATGCATTCTTGGTGTTTCCAGCATTCACTGCCAGTCAGATACCCCACTTTGTTCATAAGTACATATATCAGAAGATACATGATTGAAATAAATAGAGAATTGTAGAATCATGCAGCATAGACAGAATCATTTCAACCTATCCCTGCTGCCTTCTCTAAAGAACATCAAATTTGTCCTCTCTCTTTCTTCTTCCTTAAAGCTTTATTTGCTTGCCCCTGTAAGAATCTATACAGTTTGCATTTGAAAGTAACTAGTGGCTCTGCTTCAACCACCCCCTTCAGACAATTCATTTTTGATCACATCACTTTATTACATACAGATATTCTCCTCTTGTTCCAGGTTCTTTGGCCAGTTAACTTAAATTTCCTTATTTGATTTCCTACATTTCTGCCACTGGAAATTATTTTTCTCTATTTAACCTGAGGAAACCCTCCAAACTTTTGAACTCCTTTTCAGAATTTCTCAGTTACCTCCTCTGCTATCAGAAGGAAAAATACAGTTGCCTTGCATATTAGAAAATACAAGTCTAATGCCTTTATTCAAGAAAGGGGAAAGACAAGTACATTATTAAGAGAACATTTAGAACATCATAGTGCATTCAAACAACGTTATTATTTAAGGAAAATAGAATTTAACAAATCTTTGAAGATGCACAAATGGGATGAATAAATGGGAAGTATTAGATGCAATGTTTCTGGAAGGTGCCAAGCAGACTATTACTGCTCAAGACAAGAGCTCATGTGTACAGGATGGAGGACTGGCTACATAAGAGTCAGAATCAATGGGTCATTTTCATGCTGTAACTGGTCAGATGTGTCTGAGGCCTGAAGTAGAGCCTTTCCTATTTACTATTTATATTAATGATTTAGCTGAATGGACTAAACATATTGTAGGTAATTTTTCTTATGATACAAAGTTAGACAGCAAATTATTCGGGAAACACAAAGAGACCAGAAAGTGATTATGGATAGGTTGAGTGAATTAACAATTTTTTGTAGATGTAATATTACTCCCAAAAAGTGCAGGTTTGTAGCTTAATTGGCTCTGTAAATTGACCCTAGTGTATAAGATGCAAAAGTGGGATAACATAGCACTAGTGTACGGGTGATTGATGGTCGACTTGAACTCGGTGGGTTGAAGGTCCTGTTTCCATGTTGTTTCTCTCAACTAAAAAAAAATGACATGGAGATATGCGAGGTAATATTCTTTGTGTTTAGAAAAGAAAAGCAGAGATAAGCTTACTTGGTATTAGAATGCTGAAGGCTGAGCTGCAATCAATAAATAGCATCCTGACATTGGTGTTCTTATTGCCAAGGTGATCCAGAGCTGAATGTAATGCAAAGGAGATGGAGTCCTTCATAATTTTCCTGAATTCAAATTGCAAGAGGTTTAAATTGTTTAAGACTGATATAGAGATGGGCCATTAACAATCTTTCAAACCACTTCATTATGGTCTATGTCAGAACTACTGTGCAACAATCTCTAATTGTTGAGAGATATCACTTTATGGGTTTTTTTGCACTGGAATGATGGAGGTTTCCTTGAAGCAATTGGGGACAGTAGACTGTTGAAGTGAATGGCTATAGATGTCGGCTAAGATTGTGACCTGTTGATTGGCACACAATTTAAGAATCTGTCCAGGGACTTCATCAGAGCCGACTGGTTTACCTCACTGGTAAATTTTAATGCCCTTGCAGTGTTGTGCACTTCATACACGTGAATTTTATCATATTCCAATCTCGGAATATCCATTGCTGAAAAGAATCTTCTGCAACACCGCTAAAAGATAGTGGTTTCTGCAGGGGTACAATCTGCAAAGCAGTAATGGCTGATGCTTCACCTTAATCTGAAAGTCAGTTCTAATGACATCTGCAGATCTAAAGTTTGGAAAGAGATTCAATGCACAACCATCAACACCAGAAATTTCGCTGAATAAAGAATTTCTACCTTACTGTTTTTCAAAATATTAATTTCACAGTCCTATCTAAACCTCAGTTGTCTCACGGTCATGGGGCTGACACTAAACCTATTTCATGCTTCAATATCACAATTTTTGTTGTTCTTGCTTTTGCCCTATCTATACCACTGACAAATCAATGAAATACCAGAGAGACACTAAAGTGAAGTTCCATAAAGTGTTGACAATTAAAAAGATCTGGTTTAATTCTCATCCCTGTGAATCTCTTTTGGTATCAGCCCATGTTAATATTTTTTGAAGTCTAGTGAAATCACCACGGAATTCCAATGTAAACCAAGGAGGTAACTTTCCTCTGTAACTTTAACAATTCCCACTTGTTGAGGTAAGTACTAATTCTGGTGAGATTACAAAGGATTGGTGGGAACAGAATTGAGGAAATTTACTTAGAACTTTCATTTTGATGAAAATCTATCTTTGATTTGAAGAAACCTCACAAGCTATTATCATGCAATTTAGTGGTTTAGTTTTTTTTAAAAACATTAAAACCAGTGTTATGTTTTTCAATTCCCCAGGACATCATAAAATAATTCACAGTGGAATAAAGTATGTGGTTACCTGGGTCCTTACTCAGTACGTTGTAGCTGCTGTTATATCAGGATTATCAGAAACAAAAAAACAAGAAATGCTGGAAGCACTCAGCAATTCAGATGGCATCTGTCGAGAGAGGGAGTGAGTTAAGATTTCAGATCAAGGACATTTTATAGGAACTGAAAAAAGTGAAGAAATTGCAGAAAGGGGCGAGGTAGAGAAAGACAAGTGTTTGGGAGTGGGGGAGGGGGAGCTATCAGAGATCTCTTGCCATACACACTGCAGTGAATCAGAAATTGTACCAAGTAATAATTGAGAAGCAATACAGTGGCGCAGCAGTAGAGTTGCTGCCTCCCAGCACCAGATACCTAGGTTCGATCCTGACTATGAGTGCTGTCTGTATGGAGTTTGTATATTCTCCCTGTGAATGCATGGGTTTTCTCCGGGTGCTCTGATTTTCTCCCACACTCCAAAGACATATATGTTTGTAAGTTGATTGGCTTTGGTGAAAAAAAAGTGTAAAATGTCTCTAGTGTGAGGGATAGTGCTAGTGTTTGGGATGATCGCTAGTCGGTGCAGACTCGGTGGGCTGAAGGTCCAGTTTCCGCACTGTATCTCTAATATAACTTTCAAAGACTGACATGCTGAGAGCTTAAACTGATGTCCAGCATTCAAGCAATTTGAACAAGCAGGTCTGAGTGCCCATGGTTTACACTTTCAATGGTGCTACTCTAGATTATGGAGCTTCTTCGACACAAAGCACGACAGTCAGAAACAACATGGCACACATATTTTTATATTAAATCAAGATTAAAAGCAAACAATAGTTGTCTAATTGTCCTTGTGCATCCTCTTACAGTGTAGCTTTCCAGTGCCTTTTAGCTGCCCGATTATGATCACTCAGTGCAACCTCAGAACCTAGAACCAAGGTAATGGACATGCCTCACATGATGGAGAAGACTGTAGATGGCAATGATGGCAACAAACCTGGGTGCTTCAGCTTCACATTATACTGTCTTGTCATGAGCAATAAGGATCAAGCAACTAGCTGACAGGCAACAGCGGAATAACAGTCGTAGGAACACAATCCAGTCATTTGGAGAGGAAGGGAAATCCATAGTCCACAAAATTGCTCACATTTTCCCAGCAAAGGGCATCAGTATGTTGGTTGGAGAACAGGTCACTGGAATGCTGTAGGAATACAGTGTTAATGTAGTCAAATGGCAGAATGGGCAATTAGAGTTGCTGCAACATTTGTTCAGCGACTGGAAATTATACATTCGAGTAATTAAATGATTCTGGAATAAAAATAAAAATCACAAAATTAATGTTGGAGTAAAACATCTGGTTTATTTATATCCTTCAAGGAATGAGATTTACCAACTTCATCTGGTTTGGCCTATGTGCTACTCTAGACTCATTGATGTCTCTTAACTGCCCTTCAGTAGTCAAAAGGGATGGGTGATGAATCATTGTATTGTTAGTGATATCCACACCCCATGAACGAATAAATACAAATAACTGCCAAAGCCTCTTCAAAAACTAGAATCCAAAGCCAGGATGGTAGCATTCTGTGCTAGCAAAGCAGCAAGCTGAACGTTAGTGACAGAAGTCAACCAGTCTTAAAGAACCCACAAGACAGGAAATTTCCACTTATGTAGCACTGGAAGAAGAGGCATCACTACCCATTGCTGCACTATGGTTGGATCTCCAAGTGTTGACATGGACTGTTTATATGCTGCAATGTACAGGTTTCCAACAAATCCACGTGCAATTTTAGAGTCATAAAGTCACATAGCATAGAAAAAGGTTATTTGTTCCACAATGACCAGGCCAACCATTAGGATCCTATCTACTCCAATCCCATTTATCAGAACTTGGACTGTAGCTGTCAAAGCCTAATGGCCCTGTTCCACAGGCAGGCGGTTACTGGCGGTGAAGCGCGGCGCCGCGCGTATGCTGCGGGAGCGCCGCATGGATGCCGCGCGGGGGCCGAGTGATCTCCGTACGGCCGGTCCCACGAGCTTGCGGTAAGTAAAAAAAAATTAAACCTTACCGGAAGCTGTTGCCGCGCGTATGCCGAGTGATCTCCGTACGGCCTGTCCCACGAGCGCGGCGTCGGGTGATGACGACATCGCGCAACGCGACGCGCTACCCGATGACGTCATTTCAGATCGCGGGGCTGTGGCGGTGCTAGTGGTGATTGCGGCGCTGTGGCGGCGGCTGTGGCGGTGCTCGTGCCGCACTGGCGGCGGCTGTGCGGTAGGACAACATTTTTGAACGTTGTCGATTTTTTGTGAGCACCGTGCGGTGTTGGGACCAACACCGCACGGTCCCGGTGCGTGGGACCGACCCCGCAGTCTCTGGCGGTCCACGAGTGGTCCCAACTTCCTGCTTCACCGCCAGTAACCGCCAGTAACCGCATACCCGTGAGACGGGCCTTTTAGCGATTCAAATTCTTCTTGAAAGCGAGGTTACCTGTGTCCGCCACAGGTGACCTCATAGGGCGTGCCAAATCCCAACTCTTTTAGACACTTCTGCTATGAAGAGGAGCTTCTTACAATCTATCATATCTTTATCCGCTCATCATTCTGTAAAACATCTCTATCAGATTCTCCTCAGCCTCTTCCACTCCAAGGGAAACAAATGTGGCCTACCCAGCCTCTCCTCATGCTCCATCCCAAGCAACATCCTGGTGAATCCCTTCTGCACCCTTGCAGGTGCGATCTCATTGCTCCTATCGTATGTTGACCAGAGCTGCACATAATTCCGCAGTTCAGCCTGAAACAATGTTTTGGAAAGTTGTATCATAATGTCCAGGCTGAAACAATGTTTTGGAAAGTTGTATAGTAACCTCCATTGTCTCATGTTCAATGCCACAGCTAATGAAGGCAAATATCCTACGTATCTTCTTCACCACCTTATTTATCTGTGTTGCCTTACATCGGGGATCCTTGGACTTGTAGAATGAGATTCCTCTATTCTTAAATCAATGAAGATGTATAGATCTCCATCAGGACCACAGCAATCTTATCCACTGTGTCCTATACTTATTAGTCCTCCCAAAGTACTTCACCTCACATTTACCAGGATTAAATTACATCTGTGATTTCTCTGTACATTTACCAATGGATTAATATCATCCTTTAACCCACAGCTATGCTCCTCAATATTGACACCATCAGTATTTCTGCCATTAGCAAATTTTCTAATCATCCCTCCTACATTCATATCTAAATTGTTAATGCAGAACGCAAACTACACGGATCCCAGCATCAATGCCCGTGGCACACCACTGCAACAGGCTTCCAATCATAAAAACACCCTCTGCCTTCTCAAACCAAGTCAGCTTTGAATCCAGTTGGCCAACTTATCCTGGACCGCCTGGGCTCTAACTCTTTGTTTCCCTGTTAGGAGGACTTACTGAAGTACACGTGGCCCACATACATCTTGTTTCCTCTGAAAATATAGATGAAATTAATCAAATAGGATGCACCACCAACAAATCTGTACTGACTATTCCAGATTAAATGCTGTAGATTTATCCTTCCCCTCAGAATAATTTACACTAAACTTCCTTCTACTGATGTTTGACTCTCTAGATCGTAATGGTGTGGGTTATTCCCACTACCCTTCTTAAGTAAAGGCACCACACATGTTTCCTCCAGTCAAGGGGCACCTCACCTGTGGTCTCTGTCAGGGCCCCAGCAATCCCCTTCCTTGTTTCCCACAGCAGCCTAGGATAGATCTCATCGGGCCACCAGGAAAGTTTCTACCTTTTGTCGACAAAGGCATTTGACACCTTTTTACTGATGACATGATTTACAATGACACCATCACCTCCCTGAATTCTTACATTGTCTTTCTCCTTAATGAAAACAGTTGAGAAGTTTTGTAGGAAGGAACTGCAGATGCCGGTTTAAACCGAAGATAGATACTAAACTCAGCGGGACGGGCAGTATCTCTGGATAGAAGGAATGGGTGATGTTTCGGGTTGAGACCCTTCTTCAGACTTGTACAGTTGCGAAGTATTCATTTAAAACCTTATCTACAGTGCATCTCAGGTCCATGCAGATATTGCTCCTTTGCCCCTAATACGCCTACTCTTTTCTCCATTACCCTCTTGCCCTTAATGCCCTTATCGAATGCTTTGGAATTTTCTTTATCTTGTTTGCCAGTGATATTCCATCCCCCTTCCCTTTAACCTCCTTTTTTTTTTCCAGTATGCTCATACACTTACAATATACACTCTTAGCAGCTTACACTGCTTTCGGGTATCTAAACCGTCCATATGCTTCCATTGCTTTTTGTAATTCAGCCCTAGATATCTTTTGATATCAGGTTCTTTAGACTTTCTGTAATCCTCATGGCAACCTGTTGGTCCAGGATTCTCTTTAATTTCACTTTTGAATATCCTTCCATTCTCAGTGATAATCTTACTGAAACATCGACTTAGCTATTGGAAGCAAGTCACTGCTTTTAATCTAATTTTGCCAAGTCCCGTCATGTAATATTGAAATCAACAGTCCTTTTATTGAGGAACTAAATTCTGGGCTATCCTTATCCATTTCCTTAACTGCTTTGAATTTTCCGAGTTATGGTCACTAAAGAATGAGGGGAACCCCCGTACCCTAAAGAATGAGGACATCTCCGATGCCCTGGTTTGGAAACCATCGGAGATGCCCTCATTCTTTAGGGAATGGGGGTTCCCCTCTTCTACTATAGATGAGGCTCTCACCAGGGTCTCTTCTATACCCCATAACTCTGCTCTTACTCCCCATCCCCCCACTTGTAACAAGGGCAGAGTCCCCCTTGTCCTCACCTTCCACCCTACCAGCCGTCACATACAACAAATAATCCTCCGACATTTTCGCCACCTCCAACGGGATCCCACCACTGGCAACATCTTCCCATCTCCTCCCCTTTCGGCTTTCCGCAGAGACCGTTCCCTCCGTAACTCCCTGGTCAATTCGTCCCTTCCCACCCAAACCACCCCCTCTCCTGGCACTTTCCCTTGCAACCGCAGGAAATACTACACTTGTCGCTTTACCTCCCCCCTTGACTCCATCCAAGGACCCAAGCAGTCTTTCCAGGTGCGGCAGAGGTTCACCTGCATCTCCTCCAACCTCATCTATTGCATCCGCTGCTCTAGCTGTCAGCTACTCTACATCGGTGAGACCAAGAGTAGGCTTGGCGATCGCTTCGCCCAACACCTCCGCTCGGTTCGCAATAACCAACCTGATCTCCCGGTGGCTCAGCACTTCAACTCCCCCTCCCATTCCGAATCCGACCTTTCTGTCCTGGGCCTCCTCCATGGCCAGAGTGAGGCCCACCGTAAATTGGAAGAGCAGCACCTCATATTTTGCTTGGGTACTTTACACCCCAGCGGTATGAACATCGACTTCTCCAATTTTAGGTAGTCCCTGCTTTCTCCTTCTTTCCCCTCCCCTTCCCAGCTCTCCCACAGCCCACTGTCTCCACCTCTTCCTTTATTCTTCCCGCTCCCTCCTCCCCCCCACCCCCACATCAGTCTGAAGAAGGGTCTCGACCCGAAACGTCGCCTATTACCTTCGCTCCATAGATGCTGCCTCACCCGCTGAGTTTCTCCAGCATTTTGTCTACCTTCCATTTTCCAGCATCTGCAGTTCCTTCTTAAACATTCTGGATTTGTGACCTTCCTACCAACAACGAGAAATGATCAAGGTGCTCTCTGACGTTTCCTGCCTCCCTTCATCTGGAGCTAAGCTCTCTGGTGGAGCTTTGAACTCCTCATATAGGTTTTCAGGCAGACCTGCCTTTACACCAACCATATTCACATGCCTACTCATTAGTCAGTAAGGTACTTCTTGTAGTGCTCTGTGATCTCAAGAGCAAAACTGGTGTGTGAACTTACCCTTCCAGGTAGCTGACATATAAGCAAGCGTTCCTACTGGCCTAACCACCGCCCCCTCATGCTTGGACATTAAACTCCAGTGTACGCAGCCTGCCGCAAGGTGAGCTGATGGATGCGATTGATAAGTGTTCTTTTAGCACATAAATTGAGGAAGCCACTATTGGTATGGTGAAGGAACGGAGCAGGTAGAAGGGGTAAATTGGATGTTTTAGGATGGAAGGGACTACGGAAATAAGGGAGAGTGAGATGTGAGAAGAGGAATTACATATGAACTGAGCGATACCCCCTTTATGTCCCTTCCTCTACTGGTCAAAGGCTACGTGGTCACCCACTCTAGCAAGACTCAATTCCCCTCTCTTATGGTTTCATCACTTCATCAGAAAAGTTGTCTCGTCGTGTTGTAAAAAACAAACACACCTGAAGAAGGGTCTCGACCCGAAACATCACCCATCCTTTATCTCCAGAGATGCTGCCTCACCTACTGAGTTACTCCACCACTTTGTGTCTATCTATGATATACATCTGTAGGCTTGAATATTTAGCAGGCATACGATGGTAAAAAACAAACTTTAAAATATGAATTCAGGTTTTTAAATTTTTCAACATTGAATTTCAATTAGGCAAATAATTGACTGCCTGAATACTAAATGAATGCTGTTAGAATGAGGATTTACATTAATTAATTAAATCACCAAAGGCCTCGCTGAGAAACCTTTTATTTCAACCCACACCCAAATATTTGGTTTTAATAGCACTCGGCTTCTCTGCATATGTAGCTTAAACTCTCAGGAAAATGTGTAACTCCGGACATTCCTGTACTGTCAGCGCTAATCTGAGCATGAACGTGGGATATCAAAAGATTTTACTCGATGTTCGGACAGAGTAACAGGGTGCACATTGTCTCCATGCAGTTGGGAAGGTAATCCAGAAACACTACAACGTTACAATAAGCGTGTCCCGCTACTCTGTGCCAACCCAGGCCCTAATCTTCACCACCAACACCAGTAATGGACATGCTTATGTTAAAGTACAAAAATAAAAATCAAGTGATTTTGATTAATTACTACTGGAAGCTAGTGAATTAGCAGCTATTGATAAATAATACCAATTTAATTGCTGATACACTGATTCTACTGTAGAACTGTCAATCTACTTATATGGAACGATTCTAATCCATACAAAACCTTCATGCAAAATGCTTCCTCAGTCTATAGTCAGTACTGCAGTGCATATTTGCTTTTTGTCAAATTATATTTGTCCAATTTGTATGCTCGTTGATAGCCACATGTGCTCTTCCACTGTGATGCTGCAGCACTAGAATGTATTTATCTTCATCTTTTCAGAAGTCCTTACTATTGCTGTGGAACACCTCACCTTATGTCTCCACTGATGTCCACTGCAGCTTATCTAACAAGTGCAAGCAGTCTTTATTCACAGCATGGACTGAAATTCTGTTAACAAACCAGGTGGGCTGATTTCCAGAATGCCGCTACTAGGCAACTGGTTATTTATATTTAAATAGTGACTGGTTATTCTATCTGATAAACTTAACTTTTTCACTAGAACCTCAGGACTATTTGTTTTGTAGTTAACAGTATAAAAACATCCAGAGTTCAGAGTCTACAATATGTCTGGCCAATTCTAGCGGACGGATCTGCTGATGCCACCCCAGCCCCTGGCACCACCCTTGGGTTACAAAGTGCACCAGCGAGCCTTTCTTCACTCAACGCACGGCATGGTTGATGCGGCTGTTGTGGCTTCACATTATAGGCCCTGGGGACAACACTTTCGTCAGGCTGTCGCCACTGACAGGACAAACCCGGTCTCCATGGGGCTCCCTCCCCTCTCACCAGCTGATGTTTCTTTCTTTGTCCACTCGGCCTCTCCTCCCCCCCTCCACCGCCACCTCTCCTCCTCCCTCGCACCCAGACTCGCCAACACACTCCACCTTGGAAGATGTCAGAGACTGCGTGAAAGAAGGAGGAGGAGGTGGTGGTGGTGGGGCACTATTCCACCCTCCCCCCAAACCCCCCGCCCCCAAATGGTCCATTATAACAAGGGTTTACTGTACTTAAATCTATCAAATAGTTTCTATTCCAAATATGGCATAAGGAAACCTGCTAAACTTATATCATTAGGCGCAAAAGGGAAAACACTCCAATGATTGTAGTTATACCTTGCACAAGGATGGTTCTGGTTTTCGAAGGTTAATCATGCTAACCCCAAGATATCACTGCAAGAGTTTGCCCTGAACCCAACCATCTTCAGCTGCCTCATCAATCCCCTTCATTCCTTCTTAAGGTCTGGTGGGAATGTGCGCTCATTATTCCATGCATATTCAATTCCAAATGCAATTTTGCAGTCAATGAATCAGTCCATGCCTGCATGGCACAATACCCAGGCAACATGCAGACATGGGCTCATAAGTGGCAAGTAGCAATCTTGCCACAAAATGTCATGCAACAGGAAGGAGAAACAGCTTGGAAAGTGTGGAGCGGTGACTCTGTAAATTAATGATAATCTTAGAACAGCAGAGAGGGAAATCAGGACATAGGTACAATTTGGACATAGATGAAAAATAAAGGCAATGAATCATTAGCAGGAAGGTGTACAGACCCCCCTGACAGCAACCACATGGTAGAACAGAGTAGAAAGGAAGAAATATTGGGAGCTTGAGGAAAGGTGCAATAATTATCATGGAATATTTTAATTTACAAAATCAGATGGACAAAGGAAGCCTAAATGATGAATTCGGGTAGTGCTATCAGGATAGTTACTGTACTTTGTACAAGATGTTCTGAACCCAATCAAAATGAAAGCTTTTCTTAACTGTTATTGTGCATAAAGCAGGATTAATTAGTAACCTCAAACTGAAGGCATCCCGAGGTGGCAGCAATCATAATATGATTGCATTTTACATGCAACCAGAGGGAGAGAAGTATGGGTCCAAGACGAGTATTTAAAATTTAAATAAGGGGACGTTATAAGTGATAAAAGCATAGCTAATTAAAATGAACTGGTAAATCAGGTTAAGAGATCAGTCAGTCAAGATGCAATGGGTGGCATTTCAGGAGAACTTTCAGAATACACAGAACAGATACATTCGGACGGTAAAGAAAAAATCCAAAGTGAAGACTTTGGTTCATCTATCCATCTATCCGTCCGTCCATCCATCCATCCATCTCTGATCTTGCTATCTTCCAGTTTGGCGGTCTTTCTATTTGCGCAAAAACGATTTGCAATAGCGCTACGATTTTTCACCTGTTCACTCACCGTTCTCCTGTGCTGCGAGTGTGCCAAGTTTCGTTCCGATTGGTTGAATGTCGTAAAAGTTGGCGATGTTTAAAAACTTAGAAACCGCACGTGGGCAGATCGATCTCTTCTCCTGCCAGTCAGCATCGCGCGGATTAGTCTCTTCCCCGTCACTCCCCCAGGACGGTCCGCTCCTTCCTGCGCCATTGCGTCTTTACTGGAGATGAGGGTGGCCAGCGGAGGTTTCCAACCGGACTTTCGGAGGGACCCGAAGCAGCCCCTCCCCAAGCAGCAGCCATGCCCCAAGCAGCAGCCGCGCCCCAAGCAGCAGCCCTGCGTCGGAGACACGACCCTGCCCAGCCCAGAATCGGAGAACCAGCCCAGCCTGGAGTCGGAGATGTCGCCGATGTCTCCAAATGGAAAGCGGAGACTCTGATCCCAGCGGAGGAGAATAAGCAGGGAAAAGCACCCGCTGTAAGTCCCCATCGCCTGCCACTACCTCTCTGGTCACCCTCGCTGGCTCCACCCCCCACCATCCCCCATGGCTCTTCCCCGTCTTTTCTCCGAGCTCACTCTCCCCCGCCCACACATCCCTCTCCCCCCACAACCCTCCCCCGCCCACACACCCCTCTCTCCCCACACAACCCCCCCCCACACACCACCCCGCCCACACACTCCCGCCCCCACAACCCCCCTCCCCCCACACACCCAGGCCCCCTCACACACATCTACCCCCCACACACACCTCCCCCACACAACCCGCCCCACACACCCCGCCGCCCACAAACCCCCACACACTCCCCCACCCACACCACTCCCACCTGCTCCCACAATCACCCTGCCCCCACAAACCCCCTGTCCCCACAACCTCCCCCGCCCTGACAACCTCCACAACCCCCCCACCTGCCCCCACAACCTCCCCCGCCCCCACGAACCGCCTGCCACCACAACCCCCCGCCCCCCACAACACCCCCACCCCCATAACCCTGCCACCAGAACCCCCCCCACAACAATTCCCCCACAACCCACCCCCACAACCAACCCCGCCCCCGCTCGCCTCCACAACCCCTCCACCCCTACTACCCGCCTGCCCCCACAACCTTCCTCCACAACCTCTCCCGCCACCTCAACAACCCCCCGCTCCCACAACCACCCCTACCGCCACAACCTCCCCATTCCCACAACCCCCACAAATCCCCCCCACGCCCCTCCCCCCACAACCCCTCCGCCCACACACCCCCTGCCCACAGCCACCCCCCCACGCATACACACACCCCCGCCCACGCACACCCCCCCTCCCACATCCCTCCTTTCCCCCCTCCCACACCCCTCCTGCCCACATACACACCTCCCCCCACCCCAAACCCCCCGCCCCCCACACCCCCTCCCCCACACCACCCCTTCCCCCACACCACCCTCCCCCCCCACCTACACCTCCCCGTCCACACACACCCCTCCTCCACTCCCATCCCACAACCCCCCCACCACACACCCCACTTGAGTTTAGTTTATTGTCACATGTACCGAGGTACAGTGAAAAGCTTTTGTTGCATGCTAACCAGTCAGGAGAAAGC
This sequence comes from Malacoraja senta, assembly GCA_038087875.1. Lineage (NCBI taxonomy): Eukaryota > Metazoa > Chordata > Chondrichthyes > Rajiformes > Rajidae > Malacoraja > Malacoraja senta. The sequence continues at coordinate 158,918,455 of CM075977.1, forward strand.
CCAAATATGATTGCAATCGAGCCATCCACAATGTACAGACGCATGGTAAAGGGAATAACATGAAAAACGTTTAGTGCAAGACAAAGTCCAGTAAAGTCTGATTAAAGATAGTCAGAGGGTCTCCAATGAGGTAGAAAGTAGCTCAGGACTGCTCTCTAATTGTTGGTAGGCTAACTCAGTTGCTTGATAACAGCTGTGAAGAAACTGTGCCTGAATCTGGAGATGTGTGTTTTCACACTTCTATACTATTCGCCCAATGAGAGAGTGGAGAAGAGGGAGTGGCCAGGGTGCAACTCATCCTTGATTATGCTGCTGGCCTTGCCGAGGCAGCATGAGGTATAAATGGAGTCAATGGAAGGGAGGTTGGTTTGTGTGATGGTGTGGGCTGTGTCTACTTGGAAAGCTTGCCAACACACAAGGCAAAGCAGCCACTTGAACGGCATACCATCCACCATCCTAAGCATTCACTCCCTCCACTGGGAGCACAGTGGCTTCAAGGGGGTCCCATCTGCATATACACTGAAGTTACTTGCCTAGTTTACTTTGAAAACAACTCCCAAACTGTAACCTCTTATACCAAAGACAGCACCATTTGCGGGTTCTCCTAAAGACACACATCATCCTGATGTGACTGTCATGAATTACCACTGGATCCAAATCGTGCAATGTTCTCCCCATTGCGGCAGCACCTTCACTTGAAGGGTTGCAGCAGTTCAAAGTGGCTGCTCACTAGCACCCTCTCAAAGGCAATTAAGAATGGGTAATATATGAAGTTCTTGCATGAAATCTTAGGCAACCAACATTATCACTGGGCAACCAACATTATCACTGAACCAAACCAACACAAGAATGCTCACGCTGAATAGGTTCAGCAAAGTTAAATCATTGGTCCAGTAAACACAACTTGTCCCTTAACACACCTTCAATACTTCAATACGATTCCACTACGTTGAGGTGCAACATCAACCTTGTTTATTTAACAACATGCACCTTTCTGGAGAAATAGTGTAGATGGAGCAGCTAGGAAATCTAATTTAAATTATCGTTTAATCTGTGGAAAAAATCAATGCTCCTGTCCTACACAGGAAGCTAGCACAAACAGTATTGAGAAAAGACAAGTAATCGATGATTCTGTGATGATGGCTGATGGATAAAGGTTGTTCCGGATGCAGAACATCGCCTCAGTTTTTGGATCATGCAACAGGATCAATTTCAGCCACCTAAAGACTACAATAGGGACTTGATTTAACAACTCGTTTGAAAGATATTTGATGTTTAGCACCATCTTTATAAGCATAAAAATTCAGTTAACCCAGCCATTATGAAATAGCACTGGGCATCTCTGTGCCCTTTCTGTAATTGCAAAGCTGACATTTTTCTTATATCTGAAGCTCATCGAACGTCATCAACGATTTGCACAACCGATTCTGCCTTTTCCCGACATAACCTGGAGCTTTAGGATGCCATCTATCTCTGTTGTTGGATAGTCACAGTACAACTGGAAGTATCATGTGCTTGTTTGTTGCTTTGTTCCCTACAGAGAACAATACTCTGCTGACATCCATGTTGCTCAAACGCTTTCCACTTACTACTTCGGACACGGAGTATTTGCTCCTGTATTTGGCTGTTAAAAATCATCATGCTGTGAGTATTTACTCTGCCGCCAGCTCTCCATGACTGGCAACCCAGGGAGGGTCAGGACTGGAAGCAGTTAAGTCCATTGTTTATTCCCACATGATCTTTAGAGGCAACACTTCCTACCAGCCCTTTCTGATGAACAATGATTTTACACACTTAGGTTTTCCAAGGCTCTCATCACAGAGATGTGACTTTCCATGGGAAGACCTTTAGCCACAACATGTGCTAGACATCTTCTGCATGGAATTCGAGGTCCTGATGGCTCTTATCTTCCTGTCCAAAACTGCAGGGAGAACTATCAATTGGAAGTGCACAAAAGGACACAAAGTGCTGGAGTAAGTCAATAGGTCAGGCAGCATCTCTGGAGAACATGGATAGATAACGTTTGAGTTGTGATTTTTCTTCAGATTGAGTAGGTCCTGCATTAGCATGTACTTGGGTCTTGAGCCAAAATGTCCCCGATCCATTTTCTCCAGAGATACTACCTGATCTGTATTCCAGCACTTTGTGTCCATTTGTGTATTAAACCAGCATCTACAGTTCTTTATTTCTACCATCCCTTTGAAGTGCTGGAAAGAGTGAAGGTAAGGTGTGTCTGATGGTGGAATATTGTTGGAGCTGGAGCAAGGCCAATCCCAATGTAACGGCAATCCCACTGGTAACTTTTCATCACTAGGCTTATCATGAATTCTACCACTGCCTGAAAAATAATCAAAGGCTCAATTTCCACTGAGAAAGAGAATTCCAAAGACTCATTGTTATATGAGAATTTCCCCAAACAGTCTGTGACGCATAGCGCTGTGGCCATAGTGCTATGTTTAAAGCCCATAGCGCTGCAGCAGGTAGCGCTATATTTAGAACCCATAGCGCTGCAGCCGACAGCTCTTTGTTTAAATTCACATGCGTTAAACTGACAGCGCTCTGTTTAAACATTTGAGCGCCAAACCGGCAGTGATGTATGTATTACCTTTACACCCCTTCGTGGGCCGGATGCGGAATTTCCCGAAATTATTCAATTTCCTTAAAATTATCCGAAGACAACCAGAATTTCCCGAATTTCAGGTAATTTCCTTCAAAGTGGAAACACTGATCCCTCACCCACGTCCCCTCTGCGTCCTGTAATTCTGCTTTTGTTCCCCTCCCAGACGGAACAAGGATAGAGTTCCTCTGGTTCTCACCATTCACCCCACCAGCCTCCGCATCCAATGCATCATACTCCGACATTTCCGTCACTTCCAACATGATCCCACCACTACTCACATCTTCCCATCTCCACCCCTTACCACTTTCTGCAGAGACTGCTCCCTCTGCATCTCCTTGATTCATTCATCCCTTCCCACCCAAACCACCCCAGGTGCTTTCCCCAGCAACCGCAGGAGATGTATACTGCCCTGTACCGCCTCCTTTGTCTCCATCCAGGGACACCAGCAGTCCGTACAGGTGAGACAGAGGATCACGTGCACCTCCTCTAACCTCTGTCCGGAGTTCCCCATGTGGTCTCCTGTACATGGGTGAGATCAACGTCGACTAGGTGACCGTTTCGCTGAACACTTACATTCAGTCTGCCAAGATCTGCCGGTAGCTAACCATTTTAAGTGCCCTTCCCATTCCCACACTGACTTTTCCGATCTGGGCTTCCTCCATTGCCAGTGTTAGGCTGCTTGCAAACTGGAGGAACAGCACCTCATATTCTGCTTTGGATATATTACAACCCAACGTTGTGAAGGTTGGATTGTCCAATTTTAGGTAACGTCTAACTACACCTCTCCCCCTTTCCCCATCTCTCCCTTCCCTCCTAGATGCTGCCTGCACTGCCGAGATGTTCCAGCACTTTGTGTCCTTTCATGTATTAACCAGCATCTGCAGTTCTTTATTTCTACTCATAGTATACCTTTCCAATTTCCAAAGGGTAAATTCCAATTTTCAGAAATAAAGCAATCCCTCAAAACTGCACTGAAATGCCAAATTGGGTAATGTACTCTTTCGAGAGGGGCTTGAACCGATGGCTCTCCCAATCAAAGACAAGAACATTTGTAAAGATGAAGTGCCAGACCTGGCACCCACTGATTTGCACATTAAACTGTGAAGAAAGCAATTCCTCATAAACATAACAATTTTGCTTGCTGAACCACATATGACTTCTGCCAAATTAATTCACAGCTATCATATTGGTTATGTGCAATGTTTTGTCTGCAGCACAGAGACTCTGCTAAATGACAACTGGCAAAATATGTTTTAACTGCAATGCTCATATTAAGGTTAATCTAAGGGAAGTGCATATTTGAAACCCTTCCACCCACTCCTAATTGCATTGATGGCTCAATAAAATATTTTCCCTTTTTGGTGTCTGATACAGGCTAATCCCTTTTCAGAGGTTCATTTGTTATAACTAATGTGAAAAAATAAAGTTGCATTTGCTCTGACTATCCAGGGACATTTATAACGAAGTCATATTAGTTGACTGTTCTTTTACAAACAGAAACCATTAAGGCAAATCAGAATGTCAAAGCATGAAAATATTCACGCACGGCAATGCCATCGCTCTATAATAATAAAATGTCACTCCCCAAATTGCAGCTTGTTAATGGTGTCTTCACTACATTTCTGCAGTGACGTTCGGGTAATTGTTTCACATTATACTTTCTGTACTTTAGACGTAGCATCAACCATTTTTCTCTTTATCTGTGTTACTTTTTCTTTAATTACCATTTTTGCCTTTCTATATATATTCAAATCTCCTCCATTTTCAAACAGAAATGTCTCCCTCTGACAGACTTCTTCATGTCTCATTTACATAATGAGTCATCCCGCTGCACAAACTAAAATGCTGGGAGCTCTTTTGCCCATTGTTGCCCCTAATGGAGGTATGAAGGGTATGTAGATTTTCTGAAACCGTGGCACCCTTACACTGGATTTCAGAAGGATGATTTTCAAGCTGCAATAACAATTAAAAATACATTTCTTTCATTTGAATTCACAGTCATTTCTTCCAGCCAGCTTTCACCTGACAATTATAAAAATTTATTCCAGCAGTTGAATTTAATATCTGCCCTGCTTTCAAATTAAATTGGCTACACCACAATTGTTGGCTGCAAATTTGATTTTTGAATTGTTTTTAAAGCATTTCATTTCAGAAGCAATTTTGCAGTGTTTTTGGCTTATGGAATGAAAACATCTATACATTCTTTTGTGCACCACGCATCTTAATTCCACAACTGCATTAACCAAGGGGATTAATCTTAACACTGAATTTTAATGAGTCCTTTAAGCGTTACTAATGTTCGGTATCTCATTATAAGTTTCCCACATTAATTGTGAGCCTCACATGTGATAAAACACCAATCCACAAATTAAAGGGGAAAAATGCAAACTGAAAAGCAAAATTAAAGGCTTTTTGTTTCTCACTGTTGGCTCAGAGGCCTGAATCCCAAACATACCTCTTACGGCAGGGCCAAGTTCGGCAGGTCTGAGCTGTGCCGTGGGATGGAGCTCCACTGGAGGTGACACATCTTGGCAGAAGGGGGTGACTAACAGCACCTTGCTTACTCTTCCTTCAATTCACTTCCACATGGCCTTGTCACAAAATGTTTACAGAAGTTTTAAGGTGAGGGGGGAAAGCTTGAATTGGAACCTAAGAAGCAACCTTTTTACACAAAGTGTGGTGGGTGTATGGAAGAGCTGCCGGAGGAGGTAATTGAGGCAGGTACTCTCACAACTTTAAGAAACATTTAGACTGGTCGATAGGATAGGTTTAGAGGGATATGGGCCAAAAAACAAGCAGGTGGGATTATTGTAGATGGGACATGTTGGTCAGTGTGGGCAAGTTGGGCCGAAGGATCTGTTTCCACACCATGACTCTATGACACTGTGACTCTAAGTTAATGGAGGCATTCAGAGTAACCTGCTATAGCATTGTAAATATGATCCATCCAATTTAAATTGTTGTTGAGCATGCAAATAAAAACATAGGATTAAGCTTTACATGTTGTGGGTGATATCAAGAACTAGTTTTCACACAAAGAGTGGCGGATTTCTTGGACAGTTGAGGCAATCCGTTGACACAATTTTGAAAATATCTTGAGGGGTGGAGAGAGTGGGGGAGAGAGAGGGGGAGAGCGGAGGGAGAGGGAGAAGGGGAGAAGGGGGGGAGGGGGATAGAGAGAGAGGAGAGAGAGAGGGGGGAGAGAGGGGGAGAGAGAGAGAGAGGGGGAGAGCGGGAGAGCGGAGGGAGAGAGGGTGAAGGGGAGAAGGGGGGGAGGGGGATAGAGAGAGAGAGGGGAGAGAGAGAGAGAGGGGGAGAGAGTGGGGGGAGAGAGTGAGGGGGGGGAAGAGAGAGGGGGAAGAGAGAGAGAGGGGGAAGAGAGGAGGAGAGAGAGAGAGGGGGGAGAGATGAAACCCGAGCCAAGGCGCGAGTGTGCATCGACGAAAGCTCTCGGGAATTCACGGGAAACCTGAGCCGAGGCGCGAGCGTGCGTCAACCAATGCTCTCGGGAGCTCTTGGGTACAGGGCCCAAGCCGAGCCGAGGCGTGAGCGGGCGACTTTTGAACAACGGGCGGAGGAGGGAGGGGTGGGAGGTGACATCAGTCGCAGCGCGAGCAGACGGCAGGCAGATCCATTGTCATGTCATCAGCGGAAAAAACAGGCGTTTTGAATTCAAAGTTGGATCGGATTTGTGAACATTTTTTAAAATAACTCAAGAAAGAAAGCACAAAATTTTCAGGAATTTTGACTCCATGGGGTAAATCTCTACCGGAATATGTAAAATCTTCCCGTTAGCGCGTTGTTTCTTCGGGTAAATGTGATCACACAAACAAATAAATACACACACACACACACATCCACATCCAAGATCAGAGTTTTATAGTTATAAGGAGAGACCAAGTGGGACCCATTGGGTCCCGTCGCCTCAACGCACGGTTGCAGGGGGGGGTGGTGGTGGGGCGGTCTGCGGAGTCACCCACATACTAACTACCCCCCCACACACCCCAGAGACAGAGAGAGAGGGGGCAGAGACAGAGAGACAGAGGCAGAGACAGAGAGAGAGGGGGGAGTAAGAGAGAGGCCGGGGGAGAGAGAGGGGGGGATAGAGGTGGGGGCAGGGGTGAAGAGGGGAGAGGTGGAAGAGAGGCCGGGGGAGGGGGGGGTGGAAGAGTGGCTGGGGAGAGAGAGACTGGGGTAAGAGGGCCCGGGGGGGGAGAGGGCCCGGGGGGGGGAAGAGAGCCCGGAGGGGAGAGAGCCCGGGGATGGGGGAGAGAGAGAGGGCGGGGAGAGAGAGCCCGGGGGTGGGGAAGAGAGGGAGGAGTCGATCGAGGAGCCGAGAGAAATCACCAAGAGAAAGCGATGCCCGAGCATCCTTTGAATAATGGGGGGAGGAGAGAGAGGTGGGGGGTGGGGTGACTTGCAAGACGGCAGCAAGCAGACCCATTGTGACGTCATCAGCGAAAGAGCTGGTTTATTTTCACATTTTTATCGGATTTGTGAACATTCTCATTAATAACTGGAGAAATAAAACACAACATTTTCAGATAAGGCGATTTTGGAGTTCACAGAAAAAAATCTACTGGAATATGTAACATTTTTACCATTAGCACGTCTTTTTTTCAAGAAGATGTGATCACACACAAACAAATAAACACACAAATCCACATCCAAGATCAGAGTTTTAGTAGTTACAAGACCAAGTGCAGACCCATTGGATCTGCTCCCCCAATGCACCTGTCTCCTACCTGCAGCCCCCATGGGAGGCGTGGTACTCCAACTCAACCCGTTGCCAAAGGTAAGATTCAAGCACTCCTCAGCAAAGATCATAGCTCATGAGCCTCTCCCAGCTCTGGAGTTGAAAAAAAAATCCTAATAGCGTCTTCCCAATTGCTATACCATTTGACCCTCCCCCTCCTGTCCTGCCAGGAGCTATGATGGCAACATTGTTGCAAATGTGCACTTGCTGTGAGATGCCATTGAGCTGAAAAGTTCAGAGTGTTCCTGCCAGAGTTCCTGTCTTGCAACTTTGTATCAAAGTGTGTTGTAAGCTCTGAGATATGATTTTAACTGGATAAACCATTTTAAATCCAACGTTTTGTCAGATCTTTGAACATATTCATTAATAACTCAAGAATTAAAGCATGAATTTTTCAGATAAGTAGTTTTTGGACTCCACAGGAAAAATCTCTACTGGAATATATATTTTTTTTACCATTACCGCGTCATTTTTTCGCGAATATGTGATTACACACGAACAAACACACAAATATCCAAGATCAGACTTTTAATAGGTATATGATGATATGATATGGATATGGATAACAGTAAATTTACTGAAATTAATTGGCATTGGTTTATGATTATATGAGTTTCACTTACTGTGAAAGTAAAATGTAAACCGTGTACAACATATATAAATATCAATTAACAATTGCTCCAAAATGAACATAGATAGAGTATTAATCACTGCTCAGTGTATAGCACTCTTATAGTGGTCAGAAGGTTGTCAACATTACCAAATGGATTACATCAGTGTACATGGGAATTTGCTGTGCAGAAATCAACCACCATCTGGCCTGCTTTACAACAGTGAATGCACATTAGACCAACTTCATCTTGTTGCTTAGCACTTTGAAACATCCTTAGGTCATAAAACATTCTCTCAATACATATCTATTTTAGTTTTTAAAAAGACACAAAAGTGGCAGAGTAACAGAGTCAGGCAGCATCCCTGCGAGAGGTGACGTTTTGGGTGGGAATCCCTTTTCAGATACTTCAGACCCAGTTTAGTTTTGTTTATTATTGTCAGATGTACCAAGATACAGTGAAAAGCTTGTTCCCTGAGCTATTCAATCAAATCATACTAGACATGAGTACAATCATACACAAGTAAAAGAGTGTATCGATTAGTAGATCCTCTTCTGGGACAGCACGCAAAGAGTTATTACATTCTGGCACATGCAATTTTTTTATTTACTCAATATAAGGGTCAGTGACTTGGCAACACTGGATCAATGATGATATCTGGCTCCTATTCTTGTATAGTAAACCTCCATTATAACGGATCATGGGGGGGGGGGGGGGGGATTGGTGTCCGTTATTACCGATTGTCCGTTCTCACCGAGCAAGGGATTACTGGGTAATAGAGTATTACCTATTGCACAAGTGGTAGAAACAAAGATCTGCAGATGCTGGGTAAGATATAAAAGGACACAAATTGCTGGAGTAACTCAGTGGATCACATGGAGTACATGGATAGGTGAAGTTTCAGGTTGGGACCCCTTTTCAGACTCTCGGTCTAGAAATGGGTCTGGAATCCAGGTGAGTTGATGGACTTGATCTGCAGGGCACCGGGGAAGAGGCGAGAATCGGTGGAGTCATTGGTTATGGCCCATGGGTGGCCGGAGTGCAGGTGAGGGTCGGCGGAGGCGGTGGCAGACGCAGCCTGGAAGCGGCCGAGGAAGTTGTGTTGGCTGGCAGTGGTGGCAGTAGGTCTGGCCTGGAAGTGGCCAGGGAGGCGGTGTGGGCCGGCGCGGCAGTCCGGCCTGGCGGTGAAGGTTGGTAGGTCCGGCCTGGATGTGGACGGGGAGGCAGTGCGGGCCTGTGGGATTACCGTGGGAAAGCTCCGTCTGCTAGAACCAAAATCCATTATGAAGAGGTCCGCAATACCGAGGGTTTACTGTATTGTAAGGTTTTTTATTACAGACCACATAATTCCAAATTCTGAATTACATGAACAATCGATTTGATGGAAGAAGTTTCAATCTGAAATATAGTTACAAATCAAAAGGTTTGTGAGACTTTTCATTGGTTTATTTGTGGAATCTATGCATTTTTCTTTATACTAAGAATATATTAAGAAACCCTGCAGAAGGCCGGTTGCTCCTAATTAGGCCTTGCCTTCAGGCACTGCAATGCTCAAGTTTACTAGTATCCTGCAGTTAGATAGAGGAATATCATTATTGGCAACAATAAACGAAGTGACATGAAAAATGTGGTTTCTCCTCAGCAAATACTGAATACTACACTTCATGAAAAAACAATGTGAAGAGCCAACGTCGACAAAGATATAAACAGGAAGGCTGAAAAAGAGTAAAAACAGTATTATGCTCCACTGACATTGTGTATTAAAGCAAGATGCTCACAGAAAGAAAATTAATGTCCATTTCCAATATAGATTGACTTTGGATGAATATGTTTCCACTGTCTGACTTTCTCATGGGTCTATTTCCCAAACATTAGTTATGGTGATATAAACCAAAGGGTGATATAGCACCAGAAACTTTAATAGGGTTGGGCAACAATTTCCCTAAAGAAAAGTATCTTGAAGACATCAGGTCCTATGGGGAGGTAGTAGGAAGCTTTGTGTGCCTCTTTATTTTCCATGCAATGTTGTGACTTTAATAAGAATTGCTTGATCAGCCTGTTTTTCAAGGCTGCAGTGTCCTGGTTTAGGGCAACCTGCCAGTTTGTAAGGTCAGCTGTGTCTATTGCAAGTGCAATGAAATGACAGCCCATTATAGGACACCTTCTCATCTAATAACCCCTCTGCATGCTGACACTTGCATCTCCAAATTTGCTTACTGTGCTGTAAAGGAGGATCAGAAAAATCTCTCTCAAGAGATAACTCTTATAATGCAGTTAGAACAAATATAAACAGTGCCACTCAAGAAAAAGGCTATTAACAGCCCATCTGTGCCAGCTAATAATGCTGCTTCACCATTTACAATCTATCTAGAACTAGGCCAATTATCAGTTCAAGCTCAGAGAAATATAGTGGCAAATTATAACCTTCAAACAATTACAAATAAGTTGTTGCTTGCTGTGAAATTCTTCTCAAACTTTGAAAGCAGTGAATTTCATAGAATTGGTAGTTACAAATATTTATAGACCATTCCTAGAGAGTAAAACATTCTGCAATGTGAATCATTTCCCTGGTGCAATGCAAAATAAACAATTAACTGGTCAACCATCTTATTGACCAGCTGGGGAAATTGCTATTGCCTAAAAGCTGCCACTTTCAGCTACTTATCAAAACCACTGCACTGACATTAATTACTGGCATCAAGTTATTTTGGATGCTTTGAGGTGGCATGGTGTTGTACAAGCAGAAATGCTGCTGATATTTCTTGTTTTGCATCTGCCATAGTCGAGCGGTGACATTCTGAGTCAGAGTTATGGCTATATGTAGAAATTTAATGGCCCCACAAGTACTTTGGAATGGCCTGAGATTGTAAAAAAACACTATATTAACCAAGTTCCTTCTTTTAAAATAGGTTTGGTATATTTGAATGAATCATTTTAATCTGTGATTAATATGCTTAAAATACAGATCTGTAAACCTTGATGCACCACATTCATCATTTAACACCTCAGAAAAGACATTCAAAAGACAGTCGATTAAGGCTGTTGCAATGATTTTGAATATCATTGTTGTGATGAATCAGAGGCCAGGCTAATGAAATTCTTCTTCACAATGCACATAATGTTTCTGATTGCATTAATAGTTGGTCCAGAGGGCCTCTCATCTTCCCATTTCAACACAATGAAATATTGTTTATCTTCTGAGTTATGATTTAAATAACTTTTCTTATGGAATACAGATTATTTCTGGCAATTGAAACATATATACAATAATAATAATATTAATAATAGAAGGGTCTTGACCCGAAACGTCACCCATTCCTTCTCCCCAGAGATGCTGCCTGTCCCATTGTTACTCCAGCATTTTGTGTCTACCTTCGATATATACAGTGCATTCAGAAAGTATTCAGACCCCTTCACTTTTTCCGCATTTTGTTACATTACAGCCTTATTTGAAAATTGATTAAATTCTTTTTTTTTATCATCAATCTACACACAATACCCCATAATAAAAAAGCAAATACAGGTGTTTAGAAATTTTTGCAAAGTAATTAAAAAGAAATAACTGAAATATCATATTTACATAAGTATTCAGACCCTTTACTCAATACTTTGTTGACGCACCATTGGCAGCGATTACAGCCTCAAGTCTTCTTGGGTATGACGCTACAAGCTTGGCACACCTGTATTTGGGTAATGTCTCCCATTCTTCTCTGCAGATCCTCTCAAGCTCTGTCAGGTTGGATGGGGAGCGTCGATGCAGAGCTATTTTCAGGTCCCTCCAGAGATGTTCGATTGAGTTTGTCCGGGCTCTGGCTGGGCCACTCAAGGACATTCACAGACTTGTCACAAAGCCACTCCTGCGTTGTCTTGGCTGTGTGCTTTGGGTCGTTATCCTGTTGGAAGGTGAACCTCTGCCCCAGTCTGAGGTCCAGAAAGCTCTGGAGCAGGTTTTCATCAAGAATCTCTCTGTACTTTGCTCCGTTCATCTTTCCCTCAATCCTGACTAGTCTCCCAGTTCCTGCCACTGAAAAACATCCCCACAGCATGATGCTACCACCACCATGCTTCACTGTAGGTATGGTATTGGCCAGGTGATGAGCGGTGCCTGGTTTCCTCCAGACGTGATGCTTGGCATTCAGGCCAAAGAGTTCAATCTTGGTTTCATCAGGCCAGAGAATCTTGTTCCTCATACCTTTTGGCAAACTCCAAGCAGGCCGTCATGTGCCTTTTACTGAGGAGTGACTTCCGTCTGGCCACTCTACCATAAAGGCCTGATTGGTGGAGTGCTGCAGATATAGTTGTCCTTCTGGAAGGTTCTCCCATCTCCACAGAGGAACTCTGGAGCTCTGTCAGAGTGACCATCAGGTTCTTAGTCACCTCCCTGACCAAGGCCCTTCTCCCCCAATTACTCAGTTTGGCCGGGCGGTCAGCTCTATGGAGAGTCCTGGTGGTTCCAAAGTTCTTCCATTTAAGAATGACGAAGGCCACTGTGCTTCTCGGGACCTGCAATGCTGCAGCAATTGTTTTATACCTTTCCCCAGATCTGTATCTCAACACAATCCTGTCTCGGAGGTCTATGGACAATTCCTTTGTCTTTATGGCTTGCTTTTTGCTCTGACATGCACTGTCAACTGTGGGACCTTATATAGACAGGTGTGTGCCTTTCCAAATCATGTCCAATCAATTTAATTTACTACTGGTGGACTCCATTCAAATTGTAGAAACATCTCAAGGTTAATCAATGGAAACAGGATGAACCTTAGCTCAATTTTGAGTGTCATAGCAAAGAGTCTGAATACATAGTTAGTTATTTTTAATTACTTTACAAAAATTTCTAAACACCTGTTTTCGCTTCTTCATTCTGGTGTATTGTGTGTGGATTGATGATGAAAAAAATGAATTTAATCAATTTTAAAATAAGGCTGTAACATAACAAAATGTGGAAAAGGTGAAGGAGTCTGAATACTTTCTGAATGCACTGTACAATTGAATTGTAACACCCATTGCCTTAATGTCACATTTGCAAATATGTCTGAATGTTTATAATGCCATAAAGTGAAATAATATTACATATTTTACATTGATGGATCTATATATAACATTTTATACACTGACACTACCACTTTTAGTGACTGCACCATCTCTTCTGATCTACATACAAAACAGTTTCTTGTTTTGCATCCAGGTCCATGGTACGGTCCTGCCATTAAATAACTTTTTCTATCTGATGACCATATCTTCTCAATTTCTGTGACATATTTACTCTCATTCCTATGAAATATTTTGTCCTCCTGGATCTTTAGAAATTATGAATTATCTTTAGAAAGAGAGATAATGAACCAGAAGGTCTGGACGGCACGGTGGCGCAGCGGTAGATTTGCTGCCTTACTGTACCAGAGACCCAGGTTTGTTCCTCACCGCGGGTGCTGTCTGTACAGAATTTGTACGTTCTCCCCTTGACCTGCGTGGGTTTTCTCCAGGTGCTCCGAATTCCTCCCGCGCTCCAAAGATGTGCAGATTTGTATGCTTGCAGTGTAGCTGCTGCTGCTGCTGGCGCCGATGATGACAGCCACGTTGTACTGCTCCTTGCTGTTTTGTATGAGTTTGTTCGTTTGTGTTCGTTCGTCTGTGAAAACCCTACAAAGATTACTTTCACGAGAGGTACTCATAAACATCAGACATACGGTACCTCCAAACATCGTTCCAGATTTCTCTCACTCGCTGGATTATTTGGACATACTCGTCGGTGGGGCTGTGGCTGCGTTCAAGGTCGTGAGACGGAGGAGGACCCGTGGGAAGCGCTCTGGAGCACTCACCCGACTACGGCGACGAGGATCACGCACACCACTCCCGAGCATATTCCTGGCAAACGTACGTTCTCTCAAGAACAAAGTGGACGAACTGCAACTCCTGCATCGGACAAACAAGGACTTCTCTCAAGCCGCTGCCCTGTGTTTCACCGAGACCTGGCTTTGTGAGTCGACCCCGGACAGCGCGCTGCAACTGGCTGGCTTCCAACTTCACCGAGTGGATCGCGAAGTGGTGGCAGCGGGGAAATCAAGAGGCGGTGGAATATGCTTCTATACCAACCAGGACTGGTGCAGCGACATCACGGTACTGTCAAATGTCTGCTCTCCCAACCTAGAATCCTTCTTTATAAACTGTCAACCCTTCTACTCTCCGAGGGAATTTAACTCCTTTATTCTCGCTGGAGTTTACATCCTCCCCCCATGCCTGCGTATGTGAGATGCAAACGCAACTCGCTGACCAGGTAATGAGGGTAGAGAGTGACTTCCCGGACTCCATGGTCATTGTTTTGGGGGACTTTAACAAAGCTAACCCCAGCCGTGACCTTCCAAAGGACAGACACCAGAGGGGAGAGAACACTTGACCACTGTTACACGTCAATCAAGAACGCATATCACTCTGTTCCCCGGGCGGGTCTGGGTCTCTCTGATCATTGTCTAGTTCACCTCATTCCGACCTACAGGCAGAAACTAAAATGTGCTAAAGCTGTGGTCAGAACAACGAAAAGGTGGACAAGCGAGGGCATTGAGAACCTACAATCCTGCTTTGACTGCACGGATTGGAATGTGTTCAGGGAAGCAACCACAAGCCTCAATTAGTATACAGACACTGTATCATCATATGTCAGCTTTTGCGAGGACAGTTGCATTCCAACTAGGACCCGGACCTGGTTCAACAACAACAAGCCTTGGTTTACTGCAGAACTCAGGCAGCTCTGACGGTCTAAAGATGAGGCCTACAGGAGTGGGGATGCAGACCTCTACAGGCAGGCCAAGTACAAGCTGAGAAGAGGAATCAGAGCTGCCAAGGAAAGGTACTCTGAGAAGTTGAGGAGCAAGTTCTCAGGTAGTGACTCTTCTTCAGTTTGGAAGGGCTTGCAAGAAATCACCAGCTACAAGAGGAAAGCCCCCCGCTCTTTGGACAATCGTCAGCTGACTAACGACCTGAATGAGTTCTACTGCAGGTTTGACAAGCAGAAACGTAACCCTGGTACCCCCTCCCCCTCTTCCCAACAAACACAGCCAGACCCCAGTCTGCAAAGAATGGACCCTTCTGCACCCACTCCTTCCCATTCACCACTTCACACAAACTTAAAGCAAGACTCCAGTCTGAAAAGACTGGACCCTTTCCCACCCACCCCCCTCCGATCACCACTTCACACCCAATTACCCACACCTTCCGTGCTGTACAACATCACTTCTCCATCATCAACAATAAAAATAGAGGAGGTGGAGAGACTTTTCAGAAGATAGAAAAGCCGTAAATCTCCAGGACAGGACAATGTTTCCCCCTCTACTCTCAAGCTCTGTGCCGAACAA
Organism: Malacoraja senta; assembly: GCA_038087875.1. Taxonomy (NCBI): domain Eukaryota; kingdom Metazoa; phylum Chordata; class Chondrichthyes; order Rajiformes; family Rajidae; genus Malacoraja; species Malacoraja senta. The sequence continues at coordinate 158,933,788 of CM075977.1, forward strand.
CTGGCACCGGTCTACGCAGACATTTTCAAACAGTCCCTGCAAACCTGTACTGTTCCTGCCTGCTTCAAAGTCTCCACTATTGTCCCAGTACCCAAAAAGGCAAGGATTACTGGTCTTAATGATTGCAGGCCTGTTGCACTGACCTCTGTAGTCATGAAGACCCTTGAACAACTTCTGCTGGCCAAGCTGAAATATATCACGAACCACCTGTTGGACCCTCTGCAGTTTGCATATCGGGCCAATAGATCTGTGGATGACGCAGTCAACCTAGGCCTGCACTTCATCTTCCAGCACCTAGACCACCAGGGGACGTATGCGAGGATTTTGTCTGTTGATTTTAGCTCTGCATTCAACACCATTGTGCCAGAGCTACTACACTCCAAACTCTCCAAGTTGATTGTGCCTGAACCCCTCTGTCGGTGGATCACCAGCTTCCTGAAAGACAGGAAGCAACATGTGAGGCTGGGAAGGCACATCGCGGACCCGCAAACCCTCAGCATAGGAGCACCGCAAGGTTGCGTACTCTCCCCTCTCCTCTAATCTCTCTACACCAATGACTGCACCTCCACTGACTCCTCTGTCAAGCTTCTCAAGTTTGCGGATGACACAACCCTGATTGGACTGATCCAGGATGGGGAGGAATCTGCCTACAGACAGGAAGTGTCACAGCTGGCGTCCTGGTGCCATCGCAACAACCTGGAGCTCAATGTTCTTAAGACAGTGGAATAGATTGTAGACTTTAGGAGAGCTCCCCCTCCCCTCACCCCACTCACCATCAACAACACCACAGTCACATCTGTGGAGTCTTTTAAGTTCCTGGGAACCATCATCTCCAAGGACCTTAAGTGGGGGCCATCATCGACTCCACAGTCAAAAAGGCACAACAGAGGATGTACTTCCTGCGGCAGCTGAGGAAGCACAATCTGCCACAGGCAATGATGGTCCAATTCTCTATGGCCATCGTAGAGTCTGTCCTCACCTTCTCCATCATGGTCTGGTTTGGCTCAGGCACCAAGCACGACACCTGGAGGCTGCAACGAATCGTCCGATCAGCTGAGAAGGTTATTGGCTGCAATGTTCCCTACATTGACGAACTGTACACTTCAAGAGCCAGGAAGCGAGCGGGTAAGATCATCTCTGACCCCTCTCACCCTGGCCACAAACTATTTGAATCACTTCCCACTGGAAGGAGACTCCGGACTGTCAAAGCTGCCACAGCCAGACATAAAAACTGTTTTTTCCACGAGTAGTAGCTCTACTCAATAACCAAAAATCTGTAGCCTCCTTTTGCTCTGGTATTTTATTTAATTCACATGTTTAATCAATAATGTTTTACTATTAATGTTTAATGTTTTATGTATCATTCTTAACTGTCACTGTATGTCATGTATTCACTTGTGGGCGGAGCACCAAGGCAAATTCCTTGTATGTGAAAACTTGACCAATAAACGTATTAATTCATTCATTCATTAATTAGCTTGGTATAAATTTAAATTGTCCCTAATGTGTGTTAATATGCGGGGATCACTGGCTGGTGCAAACTCGGTGGGCCGAAGGGCCTGTTTCCGCGCTGTATCTCTAAACTAAACTAAAAGTTTTTCCTTACGAACAGTACAACATAGAAAGTACAGCACAGGAACAGGTCCTTCAGTTCACCATGTCTGTGCTTACACAATGTCAATTTAAACTAATCCCATCTGCCTGCACACAGTCTATATCACTTCATCCGTTACCTATTCATGTGCTTGTCTGAATGATGCTAAAAATGTTGTTATCTTATCTGTTTGCACCACGTCCCCAGGCAGCAAGTTTCAGGCACCTTCCACTCTGTGTAAAAAAACAAACCTCGCTAAACTCCTTTAAACATTTCTCTTCTCACCTTACATCTATGCCATCTAGTATTAGACATTTACACCCAGGAAAAAAAGACCACTATCTACTCTATCTATGCCTCTTGTAATGTGTATACTTCAATCAAACTATCCCTCAACCTCCAGAGAAAGCAATCCAATATTGTCCAACCTATCCTCAGAGCAAAAACGCTACAATCCACAAACATGTTGTGAAACTCTTTTGCACCCTCTCCAAAGGCCCCATATCCTTCCTGTAATGTGGCAACCAGAACTGCATACAATGGTCCAAATGAGGCCTTACCAAAGTTTTATATAGCTGCAACATGACTTCCCCACTTTTATATTTAATACCCTGACCAATAAAGGCAAGTATACTCAATGCTTTCTTTACCACCATTTCTAATTGTGTTTTTGGAGAGCTATGGATGCAAGGGAGGGAATGGACATATGATGGAGTAGAGGGGAGAAAGGAGAGGTAGGAGCATTGATACACGGTTGTGATCCTGGGGTGGTTCCCTTGCCTGGGATCGCTCCAACTGCAGCCTGCGGACACCATCAAGAGCTCGCAGTCTCGGGAAAGGCTAGGTGGGAGCTCCGACGAATGCAGAGGCTCGACCAGCCCCGACGCGGGGTTCGATCACCCGGTGCGGGGGAGCTGACATCACCCCGATTGAGGACGCGGAGGGCCCAAATCCCCGCCGGCTACGGGAGTGAAGATCGTCCCTTCAACGGAGGGCTCGAGGCCCCCGACCCCGGGAGTGCTAAGGGAAGAGATTGAACTTTTTTTTTGCCTTCCATCACAGTGAGGAATGTGGAGTCTCTGTAGTGGATGTTTATATTAAAATGTGTTTTGTGTGTTCTGTTGCTTTTTTTTTGTATGACTGACTTGGCAAATGAAATTCCTCGTATGTTGCAAAACATACTTGGCTAATAAAGTATTATTGTGATTGTGATTAATTATTGTGATTGAGATTGAAATTCCAGCACCTGCAGTCTCTTGTGTACAGATTCATTGCTGCACATCTGATTATTGGGTGGTAGAGCAGAAGGTTACTGAAAGTTTCAGTGGGAGTGGCTACAAGAGGCTGAAGGGCAACCGAGAGGAGATCGCGGCCTAAAATAACTAGCCATAGATTGTACGTCTTGCTCTGACAGTTTGCACCAAAAGCACTCGTGATGTGGCAGAGGTGAGTCTACTGTAATCCGAACACAATATTCATGGCCCAATGTGTCACTGCCATTCCCCCTAAGCAGCAGCACATCAGCAACCCTGGTAATCTCTTACTGCAAAGCTTTGAGAATCTCATGAAACCTCTGAACATTGTATCCTCAGTCATGATAGCAGCTATCTTCACTTCCACCACAGCACTCAGGCAAAGGACATTTCTGTTTGTTTTATGTAGACACAAAATGCTGGAGTAACTCAGCAGGATAGGCAGCATCTCTGGAGAGAAGGAACGGGTGATTGAAGAAGTGTCTCGATCCGAAACGCCACCCATTCCTTCTCTCCAGAGATGCTGCCTGGCCCGCTGAATTACTCAGCATTTTGTGTCTTTCTTCTGTTTGTTTTATACTGGATATTGAAACATTGGCACTAAAATGCTGGGGATGTATGTTGAAACACCTGTGTGTGTGGGGGCTGGTTAGTGTGTGTGTGACGCCCCTCCCCCCACAACCCAACGGGTCCCGCTTGGTCTAGTAACTATTAAAACTCTCTTTGTTAGTTAGTTTGTTTGTTTATTTTCACGTCAATCATATCTCCTCCAAAACCCGACGTGGTAACGGAGAAATGTTTACGTATTTCAGTAGAGATTTTCCTCATGAATTCAAAAATCTCCTCCTCTGTAAATTTGGTTAATTATTTCCTGAGTTTTTAATTAAAATTGATCACCAATCTGACAATGTTTTCAAAATCAAACCGCTGCTGACGTCACAATGCCTTTGCTCGGTGGCCCAGCCCCCCCCCCCCTGCCTCTGGGTTAAAGCCCATGAACACGTGATCAAGTAAAAAAAACAGTGCTATTCTGCCTTAGTGATGATAAAAACCCATTTGATCAGATTTGCAATAGTTTAGTGTGTTTTTCTTCCACCTAAAGGAGATCTCATTAATTTAAAGCAGCCAATCTGCTGCTGCACTCACACTGTATGTTCACCCAAGAACCCAAGTGCATTCGGCCTTCGCGCTCCGCTCCGCCCTGCCCACAACCCAGAAGCCTCCCCCCACCCCCTCGCCCACTGGATTGAACCGAACATCACCCGAGTGATGACATCGCTAACCTGAGAACCCGAATGCGTCCTGTCTTAGCGCTCCTCCCCGCCCCACTCACAACCCAGAAGCCCCCCTCCTCTCCCCCACTCCCCCCTCCTATCC